>CM029658.1:13338062-13938062 GCA_017311315.1 Dendrocalamus latiflorus | reverse complement strand
GTCTAGCAATAGCCTGCTGGACAGCACTCTTATTACGGAAGCACTGCCCCAAAAAGAGTGCACCCTCGCTGAACCCCCATTCTCCCTCCTCCCCCTGTGGCAGAACTAGGGCCGCCGCTGCGATGTCGTCCAGTCTGGACGACACGTACGCACCGTCCGTCGTCACAACACGACCTACCACCCCTCCAATTGCACCTTCGCCATCCTCGTCCTCTCCAGAACTCCCTGTTTCCACCTCCTCATCCTCCTCGCTGCCCTCTTCTTCCACCTGGTCCCCAAGATACTCATGACAGTCAATACGGGCGGCCCAGCACCTCTCGTCCACACCTTCGTTGGGCCGGAAATTCTCCGCACGCCTCCTGTCGTCTTCATCATCCACTTCCTCGCCCACATGTTCTCCCGCTGAAGCGTCTTCATGACCGCTGAACCCATCCACTCCATCTCCACCAGCGGCATCTGAACCAACCATGGCTGATGATTCTGCCCTCTCCACGAACTCGACATACACCATTGGCCTGCCATATATCGCAGCATCAGGGTTGCACACGACCTCCATGTAGTTCGCCCATGAGGCATCATTGGTCACCTTTAGAAGTTGCCATATGCTCTCCCTTTCGTCATCCACCATTGAGGCATAGACTGCATCGATCCGTAACTTCTTCCTTGCGGTCTGTCGATCGAACGCTGAACGGACACACCTCGTAGCTCAGACAAGCTCATGGCGCTCGGACCGGGTGCCCGAATCACGGTCCGCTCGCAATTTGACAGGTCCACCCCATACGACCCATCACGTACGAGACCACTCCCATAAAACACGAACAATTGTTCAATGCCAGCCATTGCGTACCTAACATAAGTGCATAATCAACCATTTTAGTACACAGCATGTAACAATCGTATCATGTAATTAACAGTTTCGATTAGTATATGTTTTGTATTTCTAAATCTACGATTTATTCGTAACTATTTTACTTTCAAATTGTACCATACATCAAATTAAATATACATATCATTTTTATTTCCATCAAATGACCTTCATACTACGGTCATTCACTAAGCATACTAATTATACAAATTGTCTCTAATCTACAAATTTACCACCTACAAATGCTCCAACATAAATATTTACTTTTTCAACACATACACATTATTTACACTACAATCTTTTCTAACTTTTACTTAATATAGTCTTTTCTAACTTTTTAATTCTAATCTACCAAATTTATTTCTAATTTATTTTAATCCTAGTACTATTGTTATCACCTACAATTGCTCTAACATAAATATGTGTTTTCTCAACGTCTACACACTACAACTTCATATTTTTCACCTAACTGAAACTACTTTGCAGTACGTATGTTCACAAAAAAATGAAACCCTATATACACTACAATACATCATGCTAAACATATGCAAGATTTGCTATACATACATAGCGTATAAAATGTTGACATAAAATAACAGTAATACAAGATGGTTTCGTTAATTAAGGCCTAATGACATACATAAAATTATAGTTGCATGGGTACGAAACTTACCTCTTGTTGATGCTCACGAGACGATCTACAACTTTTGTACTTGCCAAATCCGCTGATTCCAAACGAAAACAACTCAACTCTTCCGGCTTTCGCTCCTCACTTTTCTTCAGCAAAAACTAACTACATTACAATACGTAACTTCAACATAAAATACGACATTATCTACACTACAATAAAGCATGCATCATATGTGGATTTTTACCTACACATACACACTGTATGACACATTGGCTTATAATACATATGTTCACATAAAGATTACCTACAAATACATAACGTACCAAATATTGACATGGCGTATCACACATTCACATAAAATAACATTACCAAACGATGATTTGTGCTAATCGACTAATTATGGACTAATCACATACATAAAAATTTAGTTTCGCGGGCACAAGACTTACCTCTTCTTGAAGCTCACGACACGATCTACAACTTTTATACTTGTAAAATCCGCTGATTCCAAACAAAAACTACTCAAATCTCCGTGTTTTCACTCCTCTCTTCCCTTCACTTTCTCCCTTGCTCTATCTTCACTTCAGCTGCAAAAGAGCATTCTGCCTTCGACAATAGTTTTTCTCCCTCCCTTGCGCTGTGGTTCCGGGTTTTGAAGTGTGCATCCAGCACTCATGGAGAAGGGGCCGTTCCTGCCCTAAAGACACGTGTGCGAGCGAACAGGAGAAAGCAATGCGCGCTGGGGGCTTTTCCTTCTTTCGGCGGACGGACGGGACGTGGCAGAGCGATTCCCGCGGTCGGCAATTATTCGCGCGCTGGGGGACAGAAGTCGCGCGGTCGGGAAATGAATCGCGCGGTCGGGCGGGGCGGACGCGCGCTCGGGCAGGGCGGGACGGGAGTCGTGCGGCGAGGGAGGCAGACGCGCGCTCGGGCGGACGGTCGCGCGCTCGGGCGCGTATGCAGGCCGGTCGTGCGGTCTGGTACCGCACGACCGGATGAACAGTGAGGTCGTGCGGTACCAGACCGCACGACCGGGGCACGTGGCAGCCTCCCGTAATCGCGCGCTCAAACGGGGTCCATTTGTGGAATTTTTTGCTTCGGGGAGCCAAAAAAGGAATTCCGGAGGGCCATGGGTCCACATGTGTCCAAATTTTCGTCCCTAACAGATCACATCCAGATTAGAGCCAATGCAGCGACCCCACGATTGGCAGCAAGTTCGATTCTCCCCACACGCTCCTCCGTATGAGAGCAAGTATTATAAGAGGCTGTAAACTAGCTGTATGCTGAGGTGGAGGAGAGAGAGGAGGAGAGAGAAGAGAGGTGGGCTGTAAGCTTACAGTCAGCTGAAGCACAAGAACCAAGAAACTTTGTGAGAGGAAGGAGTAGGTCATACAGCCTTCAGCTGGCTGTAACTACTATATGAGTAGGCTGATAAGTGAGCTGTAAGTATTCATACAGCCAGCTGAAGGCTGTATTATAAGACTTGCTCTGACATCGATATCATACCACCAGGCTACCGGCACACCAGATTCTGCAGATACGATCGTCCAACGCTGCTGCAGAGGCAGAGCCAGACTGCACGACATCAGTCACAACAATCTAATAGTACCGCAAATGCATATTTAAGAGATATATTATTTAAATAATATTTAATACAAATATATTATATGTCTCTAGCCGAGAGTGCAGTACAATACCTATCTAATAAGATTAAGGGCGTGTTTGGTTAGCATCCGCACCATGCCGCACCGCGCCGCACCTTCTGCGCCACAGCTTTGGCGCGCGTTTGATTCGCGTCCTCACTTGCGGCGTGTCGCGGTGTGATCATGGCCCCGTAGTTCAATTTATGCGCCTCAACTTGCAGGCCAAACAGGCCCTAAGTATGATTTAATTTTATTAAATATTATTTAAATAATATTTTTTTAATATGCACACCAAACTTATATTGCAGACGAATGGCGTACTACTAGCACCAAAAACTCTGCACGCCTTCCAAGGCAACACCATACCACTTTTGGCCCCAACGTGCATCCGGCGACCTGCTTCTTCGCAATCACGAAGACCAGTCACCAAATAACTAGCAAATCAACATCAAAACAAGATCTCAACCTATAACCCAACCGAAGCCGTCAGTTTGCACCAAACGCACGAGCACATAGTAAAGTACAGAGTAGTAAAGTACCACTATGCTACAGGCTGATTAATTCTATTCAGATCAGTGGTTAAAGAGAAAAAGGGTGTCATATATGTCAACACCTAGCAGCTAGCATAGCGAATATAAGAAATGAGTGTGCCGACTCCCCTTTGGCAAGCATAATGGCAGCAGGTGGCGCCTGTCCTGCTGGGACAATGGACATATATATTATGTATGTAAGTTCTCTTCGAGGACGTCAGTGACCCAAAGTCACTGACTTTGAAGGCAGAGGATCTCAATTGCTCTTCGAGTACCTGCAAAAGGGAAAGGGAAACAAGGAAAGTTCTATTCTACCCCTGCTCACTGCACCCTTGAAAAGCTAATCTGTTCACAAATCAAATGCTTGTGTTAACAGTTGTTCTCTGAAGAGATCTACGCATGGCAGAACATGGGCAGTGCTGTAAAGTTCCTTCCCATTTACCTGTTCATCCAAAAGGAAGAAACTGGGTCATGAATCTATGCTATAGGACCTGTTTACAGCTAGGTTTGGCACATCGAGTAGACAAGATCAGCAATGTGAAATCATTCAAGACATTGCAAAACTCCAAGTGATTTGTAACTCCAAAGCAATTTTCATCACATGAGGCGCTGTACAGTTTTGCTCAAATCTTACACGACAGGGGGGGGGGGGGGGGGATAGGAGCTTGAATCAGTTGAGGGCAGAGCTAAATGGAAGGTTCACCATGTCACTCTTCTGTGGGCAAGGTTAAGCAGGGGGGGGGGGGTGTGGGGAGTGCTTGAGAGCAAACATCAGAAACTGCCAATCTGCCGAATTCGGTCCTGGAAAATTGTTGCAGCGAAGCTGTGTTAGCAGCGTAACCGAAAATTATGCATCAAACTACGACATGGAGAAATGGTATCTAGTGCAAAATAGGCTATGTATGCTATCTACATCACTGCATATATTTTAGATGTAAATAAAATAGCATATGGAAATCTGCCCCATGTATGATCAGGTCTTTAATCAAAGAATGCAATGATAAGAACAGATAAATATTTTCAAGAGCGTTTATTTGGTCCAAATACAAAAAGAGAGAGAATGACTTACTTAGTGCCAACGGGGAAAAAGATGAATATAGAAGAATGTGAACAACACAGCTAAAAGGTGCTACCAATGAAACAAATGGAATAATTACATGAGACTGATATATTGAATATTTTTAGCTTTGTTCCTGGGTCTATCGTAGGCATTAGGCGAGTAATTGGTGACAAAAAAAACAATAACAAGCATGTTACCAAGTGATACATATTAACAATTCACCATCAGATGAAGACAAATGCTTTCACCAGCACATATAGAAAGTTACCTAAGAAAATAAAGGTTAACAAACTATTAACAATGCAGCTAATTATTTACCTTCAGAAAGGAAAAGCTTAGCAAACACAAAAAACAGACATAATTTGCTTTAATATCTCAACTGCAATTTAATTAAAACAAATAAACGTCAAGAGGTATACCCCAGACAACAGACATCTTGACTAACTAATCCGTTGATGAACTAGATGCTTTCTCGACCTCCGTTGTTATCGCATCTGCAAGGTGTGATGCCTCATACTCAGCTCCAAAGCATCTTACTGTCTCCAAGCATGGATCTAGCAAGTACCTGTAACTTCATATGGTCAAACTCTTGAAGCATTACCGACAAGGCAGGTTATATAACGATGATTCCCATGTGCTCTTACATGTTATGAGAACTTTCTACAAGATAATCCTGACCAACATCATCAACTTTTTTAAAGAAAACACGGTATTCCTGTGCAATCTGTCTTACTGCATTGATGGAGCCTGTTAATCCTATTATTCTTGGGTCAAATTCTGCAGTTCAAATGATGTAAAATCATCACTTCCAAACATAGTGCAAAATTTGAAGGTTTCAATAGTACAGAACAAATAGAGAGCAACTTACCACTAAGGTATGCCTTAAGCTGAGCAGGTGAATCACGTTGAGGATCAATTGTGATAAAGAGTGGTGTAATCTTGATATCATACTTTGACTCTATCAAACAACAAATTAAGGGTCGTAAAAAAAATATGAAGATCGCAAATCAGTAGTACAAACAGCAGAGTTCAACAATATTAATTTCAAGCAAATTATAGCATACAGAAAACTGTATCTTTAGATTGTGGATTGCCCCCGATTATTCAAACCCAGCTGACACAGAATAATTCAGAACCTTGAGCATGAATTACAGAAGACAAGGATTAGCTAAAATAGTATTAAGTACATAATTACTAAATAGAATAGGACCTTCTGCTTATATCAGTGGGTAACTACTGCCAAATGTTTTAGCAAAATTGGATAAACTGTTTTTGACCCAAATATTGTAAGCAAAACATGCATGTGTGCATTCACAGACAGAAAAATCATATGCATTATGCAACAAGGCCACAAACCACTAAATGTGTAAAAAGAAAAATACAGAAGATAAAGACATGATAAAACAACAAGAAGAAGAATAGTATGTCAACAGATGAGGTGCCTCCTGTCATGTATGAATAAAAAAGAAGCTGGGTGTGGTACATAGCAACACACCTAACAGCTTAACAACATCAGCCATCTTCTGAACTTCTGCTGGCCCCACATCTGGGCATGATGTATAGCCAAAGTACATCAGTGTCCAATTTCCTCGAAGCTTTGATTCAGTCACCACATTGTTTTCCGTATCGTATAGCTTAAATGGCCCTCCGATTGCAGGTCTATTGGTAGTACACCTCTTTGGAACACTGGTCTGTTGTGCTTCTTTAGATGGAAACACAGCGATACAAAATGCAAAACATCAACAGAGAACACAATTAAGAGTTAAGGCACTATAAAAGGCTTCATGAAAACAGCTTGTTGTTCAAGCTAAGAAACTATGTACAAAGGAAAAGTAGTTAAAGAAAACATTGCTTTCATGCGCTTTCCATTATTTTTCTCCAACAAAAGTAAATCAAATCTTCCACTGGCATTATAGCAGCAAAAGTAATTTCAAGCTGTCGTGCACAATAGATATAGAAGTGCCCAGAAGGGACTAAATGATGAGAGGACACTAATTCACCATAAAAAAGATTCATCGGGCTGTCGGAGAATCCAAAAAATTAATCTTCAGATTCATTGGGCTGTCGGAGAATGCAAAAAATCAATATTCCTTTAAGTTACAGGGTTTCAGCGTTTAGCATTTATTTCTGAGATCTAGATGAGGCACAAGGGAGCATTTCAAGGATCCTTCATTGCCTAAATACCATCATGGCATCATCTAGTCTAATACTGAGTGGAATTTCGTCAAGCTAATACTGGCTAACAGAGTAGAGCTGAAAAGGAAAATGAATATCATCAAAATGTATAACTTCAGAAACAACATGAAGTTGCACTGCTGGAAAATTCTTAAGTACCTAAGGGAACCGCACGCTTCTCATCATTATAGTGAACATAAGTGGCTAGTCCAGCAAAGACTAGTAGAGCAGATGGCTGCAAAACCAACATTCACATTTACATAAGAATAGTGCATATGCAAAATGTTCCCAAATATTCTGTTAGGAAAAACTAGAGTGTACATGTCCAAAAATATAACTATTAAAGTTCGCCAATAACCCCTTGATGACAATTTGACATTTAACAAGACTACTGTAGAAAATATCGTAAATCACAATCAAACGCAATGTGGAAAAAATAAAATGAGGCAGTCCAGAAGAACAACATACGACGATGTAATATATCAGTGGCTGAGGATTTGACTCATTCTCTTCAGCAAACTGTCTCATCGGTCTATCATACTTGGAACTTCCTCCGTTAGAATAACCTCGAGAATGGTAACCCCGCACTGGAAACACCCTGCGGAAGCAAGTTCCCAGAATTACAAGAACCACTCAATTAAACGGAGAGACAAACAAACAACAGGATGCACACAGGACAAGTAGCGAACATGCAACAGGCGCACACATGCTTGTAGGAGTAACCACGCACAAGTACATTCAATCCATTCAAGTGTTAATGTAATGCTTTTAGCAATGAACCCATGACACTCAATCCAAGGTCAAAAATAAATCTAACTATCTATATGCAGCAAAACAATTGTCAAATCAAACTACATGTGAAGCAGCACAGTTTCCATTCAAACGCATGGTACAAGTAGCTTCACGGTCATACATGTACCACATTTGCAACAAGAAATGTTAAACAGCACGCGTAGCAGACCATGGGTGGCACAATTACCAGCAAAATGGAACACTAGAAGACGATCATAATCGACCTAGATGTCGAATGCTAGTTTGAGCAATCATTCAATCGCATCTACACACAAATCGCGGCAGATGGATATTGAACATAGTGACACGGCCATAGAGCGTGCAGGGTACACACACTGTACTGCAGAAACTCATTACTTGTTTCTCGTAACAGGATACAGCGATTAACCACAGCTTCACAACCATTTCGCCTCTAAATGACCTAATATACTCCCAACTCCCAAGCCAAGAGACGCTAAACAGCGCCTCGGGTGAGAACCGCAACAACCGGGGACGCCATCGCGGAAGCGCCCGGAGCGGCATTAGCACAAACAGGTGGCGCGCACAGGAGCATCACCCGCAGAAACGAGACAGGAGGGGCCCGTACCTGGGCCGCCATGGCGGGGGTAGCTCGGCCACGCGGGCGGTGCCGAGGCGGCGGAGCAGCGAGAGCTTGAGGGCGCGCGGGGCCAGCATGGCCGGGGCTGGGGGGAGGCTCCGGAGCGAGGCGAAGGCGGCGGAGGAGAGGAGAAGGGAGGTTTGGACGAGAGGAAATGTGAGAGAAGGAAATCTTTGGGCGGTTTCGGGGGGTCTCGCCTCGGTCGGTGACTCGGTCGGGGTGCGTCATGTGTTATGCACTATGCGTTCGACTTCTGGTCCAAGAAAGCCAAGCTTGATCTTCGTGCAGCCCAAGACAGTATTATGGTCTATTCTTTTTAGTTGAGACTTATAGTTTGGGTATTGATAAATATCATCCGAATGTTTTCTTTCTAACTATCATCCAGATTTGTGACCATTGGATTAGAGATCCAACGGTCACGAATTCTCCCCGGCCCCTCCAAAAAAAATCCCCCTCCTCCAAACAAAATCTCCCCCTCCAAAAAATAAGAGGCCATTAGATCTCTAATCCAACGGTCCGAAATTTGCTATAGTTTTAGCTATCACTTATAACTTTTGGGTTATGCGTGCGAGAGATTACAGAGTAACAAAAATTCACATGTGGTTTTTACCGATATAAATAAAGTCAGTATAGTATGTACTACAATTAACTAGTAGACTCTATTTTGAAAAGATATTCCGTTTAAAAACTTGTTACTGTAGAAAAGTCAAAAGTAGAAGCCAAAAGTTGAAAAAGAACAGGACCTATACCCTATGGCCTGATCTGATATGAGTTTGCTAGCCTGAATAATCTATTTATTTATTTATTATTAAAATTCGATGACAGGTTTTTTAGAGTTACTATGAAAAAATGTTAGAAATTCTCAAAAAAAACAAAATATTTAGCCTTTAATTTAGTTGACTAAGTTATAATGGTTTAGATTAAAAGAAAGAGATCATATAAGTACAATTAAATCCGACCCTTAAATATAGTAGATCCTAATTATGAAGGAACATCTTACGTTAATCTTATGATCCTTAAATTTAATTAGAGATGATTTCTTTTAAATAGAACACATCTTCCCTATCCTTGCATCCGAAATGCCCTCTCCACATCTTTCTTCCTCTCCCTTATTAGGTGGAAGCAAGGAAATGCAATGCCGTGCTCTTAGAGCCAGAGGCCAAGAGCGCTTCAAGTTAAGCCTTCCGCTCCTTGACGAGGAAGACGTCGGCGAGCACCGTCTTTGAGACTTTGACTGGAAACATGCATTCAATATCTCCTAACCCTAAACACGTTCACAGTCAGTGCCCATAATTTACTCAATTGTTTGCAACACCTCAAGATGAGTTGGGCATGAATCAACTTTTGTTGAGGATCTCGTCGACATTTACTGTAGCCACATGGATCTATTCTAGCTTTGGCATTGTGACTCCATAGATTTGTTTCAGCTTCGCCTTGGAGCTGTCGAACTGGTTGAAGAACCCAGCCTAGCGATTGCTTTCATGTGTGTGTTCCATCTTCGTCTGCCATGGCAGTGCACACTGTGATGCAGTAGCAATGAAATGATGCTCCAGGGAATAGGAGAGAAGCACCACGATGAAAAATCCCACCCAAAATTTATTATATTTTTTAAAAAAGAAGATTGTGAATTTATTCTTCACAAACCCGGTTAGAAAATTCAATCATCTACCACTGGTATAAGGGCAATCCCCAACCCTCGATTTTTGCCATATTTAAAAATGCTACCACATTAGATTTTGGCTGAGGTAGAGGTTGAAGAGAGAAGACGTACGTGTCTCATTGCATAGCATGTTGTCTTCACACCATCCAAGGGAAATATACATAATTCGAGTGGGGTTATGTACACAATTGTATCTAGATGTGCGGAAAGTCCTTAATTTGATGGACCCAAGTTATAGCGGCTTAGATTAAAAGAAAGAGTTCATATAAGTATAATTTAAACTCAACCATAACCACCACCCCGTGCAACGCCAAGCGTCGCCTGACCCCTCGCCGTGCCGTAGAATCACCCAACATGTCTCAGTTCACCTCCACCCCCACAGACCCACTAAAAGATCAAGCTCCGATTAAGTTGATTAAAAGGGAGATTGAAAGATCAAGATCCGATTAAATTGGTTTTGGTGTCAATAACAAATACCATTATAATATTTCGGTGACAATGACAAATGCATATATGAGACTAATATGCTTGTTTAAGTTTATTTATATTTAGTCTCATTTGGATGGAAAGGTGAAATCAAAGAGGTATGCATTCAAAATCACTTTCTCATTTACTAATGCATTTCTTAGATACAAAATATAAATTGATCTCCTCAAATAGTACAAAATAAATATGTGCATATGTCTTCATTATATACACTTGTATGCACACATTTAGGGGGAGCTCTCTCTCTCTATGTTTTGGAGTTTCATGAGTATTGATCCATGTTTCTTTTAATATGCATATTTAGGATATTTACTTTGAAATACATTCTTGAGTATATATAGCTTGTGTAGTTCATATATACTTATGTGCAATCGGGTTGTCACCTAACTTCTCCATTATGTGTTAATGGTTGAATGATTAATGACAACCGGATAAGTAACCTTTGTTTAAAGTTTATCTTAGAGTATACAATTGTTGTGTATAAGTTGTATACTCGTAAATCAATTATCTTTATCTCATTATTTGTTGAAATTATCATGAATTACCAAAAAGGAAAGATTGTTGAATCTAGTTCCTGCACTATGTATTAGTGGTGAAGTTTGGTAACTGATGACAACTGTTTTATGGGCTAACGGTTTCCATGAGTTGGATAATTAAGTTAGGTTCCACAAATGATGATGACTTGGGATGACTTCATGGGTTGAAGATCATCAAGTCAAGATCGAGAAAAAGATGGCTTCATGTGTTGAAGGCCATCAAAGAAAAAGACGCATCATGAGTTGATGTGTGAGGAGATGATCATGTGTTGATCATCAAGTCAAGGAAGACTATCATATGTTAATGGAGTTGATGAAAAGGATGCATCATGAGTTGATGCATATTGAGACGATGACCCAAGGCAAAGGTATGACTAGCTAGGGCTAAGGATGTGTTCCTAGTCTTTTACCTGTCTTGGTGTTTGGTTGAAAGACCGGATTGCTAGTATAGGTTGCCGTACTATTAAGAGGGGTCATGTCTAGTAGTTTGAGTCTCATCATGTGTTGATGGCTCAACCTCACTTGCTCTAGCTCATCTTGGCATGAGACTTGCATTTGCGAATGTGTTTTGCAAATGGTTGAAACTCTTGTGGTGAATCCTTGTAACATGTGACTATACTTTGCAAATGTGTTTTACAAAAGGTTGAAATCCATGTACCTACTCCTTGTGACATGATCTAAGTTTGTAAATGTGTTTTGCAAACGTTGGAGATCATGCATTACTTCTTGGCATGGTCTAAGATTTGACATTAGACCATGGTAGTGACTCTTTGGATGTCTTTTGATTTCTACATTGATCTAATGTGTTTGAGATCATGCAAATAGATGGGTTGTGTAGCCCTCTAAATAAGCTTTCCATAGAGTCCAAGATCACTCAATTCTGACATCGAAGTCAAAAGTTATAACCTGAAGGTCTGGCCGGTGTTGAGCTGGAGGTCAGACCACCCTTACAATGGCGGTCTGATAATGGAGGTTAGACCGCCCTTGTAAGAGAGGTCTGACCAGTGTTGATATGGAGGTCTGACCGATTTTTGAGCGGTCTGACCGGGTTTTGTGTGGCGGTCTGACCGGTTTTCCAGCCCAACAGCTAGTTTTCTTGTGACCGTTGGGAGGGCGGTACTACCGGGGGTTTGGCTTGTAGTAGTTCCGGCCCTGGGTTGATTTCAGCCCTTTCTTTCCTCCAACGACTAGTTTTTTAGGGAGGATAAATACCTCCTCAAGGCTGGTTGGAGAAGTTGTTGCTTTCTTATTTCAGTGCTCTTGAGCTAGAGTGAGGCTCTCCACTCAATTGTGCATGTGTTACACTTTGTGAGAGAGGAGAGGTGTTCTAGAGTGCATGTGTTTCCTCTAGAGGAGGACTTTGTGTCCAAGTTGAGCTTGTGCATTCGTTGCACGTGGTGAGAGTCAAGTGAGAGACTTGGCTTGTTACTCTTAGAGTTTGTCGACTCCTAGACGGCATGGGAGGTGTCGTACACAGTGATCTTCTCAAAGAAGGTTGTGAGAAGACCCGGTAAAGTTGTGAAGGTTAAAGCTCACTTACCCGGAGCGAAAAAGAGCTATCACTAGTGATTTGAGGTGGAAGACTTAATTCGTGGAGCCAGTCTGATTAGTTCGAGCTTACCTCAATGTGGACTAGGGGAGACCGAAAAGTCTCCGAACACCACGGTAAAAAGAAATTGTGTCATTTGTGGTTTACTCTCTTGTGCTCAATTTACTTTCAAGCAATTTATATTCATAGACTTAATTTGATTGCTTGTAAATCTAGGATTGCAAATCTTGACCTAGGATAGAATTATTAGTGTACTTACGCGAACTTGCTTGACTTAGGCGCTATTTGTACTAAACTAACTTGAATTTAGCTTCCGCATTGTATACTTGGTTTAGGAAAATAGAAACGGTCTTGAATTGTCAATATTAATTTGAAGAAAATTTTTAGACCGCCTATTCACCCCCTCTAGTCGGCCTCCTCAATCTTACACCCACCCTCGCTAGCGGCGAACCCATACTGACATGCAAGACGTGATCCATAGCCTAAGCAGATGAAAACTGCACGAAGCTTCCTGTTGTCGAGCCATGCATGCAAATGAATCCAACTCCTGTAGCATAGATGCAACGAAGGTCGAGACTAAGTGTTATTTCCATCTTCATGCATGATCAAAGGTCCAACATATATGCATACGTAAGAGGAAATCAACAAGCAAAGAATTAGGAAAGCCACATGCATGTGGAGATTTACTCGAATAAAAAGGAGAAGCCGATCCTGATTCAATGGCGATTCTAGAAAAAAAATCAAAGTTGTGAAACATACATTGTTGGTGAGTGTGCATTTAGAATAAATCTTGTCTAAGAATAATAAAATTAGCAAATTAAAAAAAGAGTCCATATCAAATATAATCCAAAATAACTAAAATCCAGGGGGGAAACACAAACTGGCTATTTGATTTCCATACGAATTCTAAAGTAAATCTAAAAAACAAAATATATCTGTTATATAATAAAAGTTGACACATGAATTTTAAATTTGCTAAAAATGAGAAATAAGATACAAATAATCAAAAAAGGAAAGAAAAACATCTGTTCCTTGATTTAGTGGACCCTTACTATGGTTAGTAAATGATCATTAGTGGATGTCATAAATAAAATAAGAAATCTTATAAGACAATACTACATATTACAGATTCTAGATGAACTTGATAAATAAAAAGAATCCTAGATGACCCACACTAAAATTCACGTATGAGAGAAAAAGAAAGATATAGTCATGCAAAATAAATGAGTAAAAGTCATGCATAAGAAAAATAAGAAAAAAGTGGCACTCAGCAAGAAATAAAAAGACAAGATCTATCCTACATGCACACTTACCAACAATGTGTATTTTACAAGTTTGATTTTTTTTCTAGAATCATCATTGATGTGGTAGATTCTAATTCAAGTTGAACTATATCAACCGTTGTGTGTTATCTATCATACAATAAAAAACATATGATGGTTGATTACACCAGCTAACTGAGAAGAGAAAAATCGTAGAAATTGTCCCAAAAATAAAAAGAAACTAGAAATTCTTCCAAAAATAAAAAGAAATATCTTGCCTTTAATTTGGTATACCCTAATTATGTGTAGCAATCCATAACCGATGGATGTTACCTAATAAATTAGAATAATTGCTAAAAATTCTAAAAAACCGTATCTAACTCTTAATTAGGTGGACCCTTCTTATGATTAACAAATCATAACCAATAATTTTTCTTGATTTATAAAAGTGCGAATGAAATTGATTTACAGTGTGATATGTATGCATATATAGTCTGGGAACCCTTCTGTGAATTTAAGACGTAAGATGCTAGAGATATAATTTAACTCAAGCAATCCACGCACAGAAACAAACTTGCCTATAATATTCATTATAATTTGTATTCTTTTAATTGTATTAATATGGATATAACTATTATCTCTATTATTGGAGATATCGATTATAAATTATAAAGAACAAATTCCTCCTAAAAATATAATCTATATCTTTTGTTTTAACATTTGCTACTATACATTAATATCATAAATGAAATCAATTATACAGATATGAAAATTAAATCGAATTGATAACGCTGTAAAATTGTAAAATTTTAATTTTTTCATGTGATTTGCAACTCTTTAGTTTTCAGATGTAATTTCTTTGTTAACATCATATATGTACTGTTAAACCAATTAAATATATTCTAATAATGATGCCTGAGTAGGTGCAGAAGCTTGATGTTTGGATGGTCGGCTGATCTGTAGAAGATTGATGTACAGAAGCTTGATGTTTGGGCTTTTAGTTGGAAATGTTTGAAATATGTCTGTGTCAAATGAAAACTTCTTGGATGCCGATTAAGCTAATTCACGAAATGATTATGTCACATCCATACATTCAACTAATTACAACATGCTTCTGTAACTTTGGTTTTAAATTTTACCTGGCCATAATTAAATTGATCTTACAAATTATTTATTAACTAAGCAATTAATTAACAAAGAAAACATTGATGATTAAATTGATCTTCCTAATTAAGTCATAGTCGTCACGACGGCAACAGCGGCAAACAACTCATTCAACAAGCAAACACACCAAACGAAGGCAACACAACAGCAAAAGCAAGCTCCTAGCATAAAGAAAAGGATACTACGATGAACAGCAGCGGCAAAAGCAAGCTCCAAATCGATTGAATAATCGGGGCAGCTGCTATGATGAACAACAACAGCAACAGCCAGCAGTAGGCGCTGAGCCCCTAAGATGTCAGGTGTGAGCAGGGTTCAACTTACCGGACAAAAATAAGGGTATGTTCTTTTTAGCTGAGCCTTATAGCTTTTAACTGTGATTTGTGCCTTTTGGGCTATTCGTACGAGAGATTACAGAGTAATAGAAACTCACGTGCGATTTTTGCCGATATAAATAAAGTCGCATAGTATCTAAACTAATAATCCACCAGTTAAAATTATCCTACATCCACCCAACAATTATCTGCTCCACAGTCATGAACTTAACTACGTCCACACCACAATATGCACCCAGAATTACACCATCCTAAAAACGTCCGCACCAGATTAACTCTCCTCTATTCTCTCTCCTTACTCAACCATATCCGACGATCATCTTTCAATGGATCTGCAGTACCCTCCCGCGTCCCTGACGCTCGCCCGCCCCCCGCGCTAAATCCGTGCGCTGCAATCCGTGCGGCTGCCTCCCCCACCTCATTTCTTCCGCCTCCCTCGCACGGATCCGCCGCCGCCTCCGCCACCGTGCCACCCTCGCCTCCTCCCCTTTCTCCTCCGCCGCTCCGCCTCGCCTCCTCCCCTCCCTCCTCCGCTGCCGCGCCGCCCTCGCCTCCTCCTCCCCATCCCGCGCCGCTGCTGCCTTCTCCTCCGCCACTCCCTCCGCTCCCCCCGTCCTCCACCGCGCCGCCGCTCCCCCATCTCCACCTCTCCCCCGCGCCTCCACTCCCTCCGCTCCCCCCGTCCTCCCCCGCGCTGCCGCTCCCCCGTCCTCCTTATATGACCGATTCCCCACCTCCTCCTCCGCTCCCCATCTCCTCCTCCACCAAACCCTAGCCGCCGCCGCGACGACCCACCGGCCATGTCCTCCTCGTCCTCCCCGCCGCCCGATCCCGAGGCCGTCTCCTCCCCCGACCTGCCCCCGCTCGCCGCTCCCGTGCTAACGCTACGGTAACCCTTATAATCACGCACGCACATACGCAGGACGCGAGTCTCCTAGGAGTCCATTGCGCGCCGGCGGCGGCGCCGGCAATGGCGGACTCGGCGGACCAGTTCCGCGGTCAGGCGCGGCTCCCGCGATTCGCCGCGCCGCGCCGCTACGAGCTCCGCCTCAGGCCCGACCTCGTCGCCTTCACCTTCTCCGGCGCGGCGGCCGTCGACGTCTCCGCGCCCACCCACTTCCTCGTCCTCAACGCCGCCGACCTCGCCATCGACCGGGCCTCCATCCGCTTCCAGGTACGCACCAATCGAAAAACAAAAGGAAAAGGTCTCACCTTTGCCCTGCTCCTACTGGCGCCACAATCTCATCCTGGTATGGTGTCTCGGTGGTCGGTGCCGGTTCTTGCATGCAGGGTTTGGCGCCCGCGGAGGTGTCGCTGTTCACAGACGACGAGATCCTGGTGCTCGGGTTCGAAAAGGAGCTGCCGCTCGGCGAGGGCGTGCTCAGGATGGACTTCAACGGCATGCTCAACGATCAGCTGAGGGGCTTCTACAGGAGGTATATATGGGTTCTTCTCTCTGGCATTTGCGCTATACGGTGTGGAAGTATCTCATGGAAGTCACTGACTCGCAGTTGAATTGGAAAAGGATAAGTGTTCTGGATTCAGCCTTTTTTTTTGGGTTTTCTACCTTATGCCGTGATCCTTTGTATAACCTCAAAGGTTCGTGATCACCCATAGCAAATCATGGCTTTGTAGGGAAAAGAGATAAAAATTTGAAAAGGTGGATTGCCCATGCGTGCTTGTGCCGAAGAGATTTGCGATTCACCGACCAGTGCCAAGAATGCACTTGCTATAGATATTGGGAACCTTTTTTGTGCAAGCATGTGGTTGGCTGAGAATTTGCTATGAAACTGCGCTATGAGGAGTTGTTTTGTGCGTAGGATTAATTCATGTGAGTTTCTTCCTGATCTTCAAGTTCTTTTATGCCATTTGATCGCAGCAAGTATGAGTACAAGGGGGAGACAAAATATATGGCGGTGACGCAGTTTGAGCCTGTGTATGCTCGACGATGCTTCCCCAGCTGGGATGAGCCAGCATTCAAGGTGATTATGATAGCAGTACAGAGTGCTCAGTAATCAGATTTCGCCTGATTCTTTGATGTACTGCGTTTTAGTTCTCTTAGCAACATTTTTACTGTACTCATAAGATGAAAATATACATGTGGAACCAAATTCTACTTCTTCAGCACATGACTTAATGTTCCTCTCGTATACATGCACCTAGAATATCAAAGAGGTCATATCTATTTCCCAACATTTTTCCTCTTGCTATTTCAATTTTTCAGGCCAAGTTCAAGCTAATACTTGAAGTTCCGTCTGAGCTGGTAGCGTTGTGCAACATGCCAGTAGCTAACGAGACAGTTGCTGGTCCTATCAAGACTGTCCATTATGAGGAATCACCTCTTATGTCAACCTATTTAGTGGCCATAGTTGTTGGGTTGTTTGAGTATATAGAAGGTGTTACATCACAAGGTATCAGCTCCATTTTTCGCATTACTTTGACATGATCCATTCAAAGTGTTGTAGAGTCATTTTTCCCCTATACATTCATTAATTTGTTTAATTCTATTTAGGCACCAAAGTTCGTGTGTACACTCAAGTTGGTAAGAGTAATCAAGGGAAGTTTGCACTAGATGTTGTAGTGAAGTCGTTGGATCTCTATAAAGAGTAAGATCACAACTTAACCTTGCTTCTAAACAGGTTTCTAAAGAAGAAGCATTATTGATGTTAATGAATAGTCTGTCCAGCTGTGGTTGTTACTAGATAGAATCACTAACAAAAAGTTCATTTTCTCAATGGTTTAGTTACTTTGACACTCCTTATCCACTCCCCAAGTTGGATATGGTTGCTATCCCCGATTTTGCTGCTGGAGCCATGGAGAACTTTGGATTGGTCACTTTCCGGGAAATAGCTTTGCTTTTTGATGAGCAGTCTTCATCGGCATCCAGCAAAGAGAGTGTACGTATCATACTCAGAATGTTGTTTAGTTACATTTCTTTTCACCATTTACAGTTTACTCCTTAAATAATGATGTGTGACTATCATACATAATTATTCTATAATTCATTCAGTTAATAATGAGTAATTATTCTATAATTCATTCAATTAATAATGAGTTTAGTTCGTAGTTAGACCTTTCTGTTGGGACAATCGAATTCCATCAGCTTGAATCTCGTTTCTTTATTGATCTCAACATCTATTCTGTTTAGATTGCAATTACTGTGGCGCATGAATTGGCCCATCAATGGTTTGGCAATCTTGTAACCATGGAATGGTGGACTCACTTGTGGCTAAATGAGGGTTTTGCTACATGGGTAATCAATTTGATGAACCAGAATTTCAAATTTTCAATATCAGGCTATCATTGTATACTAAATGAATAGACTTTCTATTTTGACAGATGAGCAGTTTAGCAGTGGACTCTTTTTTTCCACAATGGAATATCTGGACGCAGTTTCTTGCTGCCACAACTGCTGCTCTCAAATTGGATTCACTAGCTGAGTCTCATCCTATTGAGGTAACCTCACTGTTTGCTAATGTGCCATTGCCTGGTTCAGTGGTTGGAAAAAATGTCACATTTCATATGTTGTGCATTACTTTGTCTAAAACCATAGGTGCTATACACTATAGTGTCGTATAAATACGATAATCTATTGTGGAGTGCAAATTTTGACATTGGTAAGTAATGATGATGCATAATATCTTAGTTACATTCATAACACATTCATTGGCTGATTCATGAATGACTCTTGTCTATGGAATATTGAGAGTGATGACTAAATCATTTTAGGTTGAAATCTTACTTTAGAGATCAACTTCAGTAGATGCATCAACACAGCTTCAGCTGGTGGTGTTAACATTTTCACTTGTCTAAATGAAGCCCTATAATTCGTTTCACTATTTGTTTTCCTGTACGGTCAGGTTGAAATACACCATGCAAATGAAATTGATGCGATATTTGATGCCATTAGCTATGATAAGGGTGCTTCTGCTCTTCGCATGCTACAAAACTACCTTGGTGCAGAGTGTTTTCAGGTTTGATATTGGCTCTCCATGAAACTGTATCACAATCTTGTCATTCTTGCCTACACTCGGCATCTTTTGCCTCAGTGTGCTGCTTAAAAGTGTGTAGAACTACCCTAAACCATTTCCTGTTTGTTCTTGGAGGAAGCAGTGACACACTAATATCATTTTTCCCCTATTCATTCGGTGGAAACACCAGATGCATAGTTTAGAGTTTAGTGGTCTTCCAAAACATTCCTTCCAAAAATACAAAAAATACTTTGTTATTGATTCAGTAGGGAACAAAATTTTCTTGTGGACTTTTCTGTTATTCCTATTATCTTTTTTGATTTTGCGCTGTTCTCAACCTATTTTTGTCATCTATAAGTCTTTAGCTGTTAGTGTGTGCTGATTGTTTTTTATTTGTTCCAAGTTCCAAACAAGGAGCAAGTTGATGCTCTATCAAAGGAATTGCTTAGCCGTTCGAATGTTCCAGGTCCCTTACTGTCCCAGCTGGCTAATTGCATTATTGTTTGCTTAATTAATACATAAGATATCTGAATGTATCAATATCATTATTTAATTTCTCATTGCTTATAATTCAAAGGTAGTCACAGATGAATAGAGAGATTTAGGAGGCCTTGTTGCTATGAAGTTTTATTCTTCAAGTGCACAGAAAACACACCAAATTTTGTGTATACTATGTTGCCTCAGATAGGTCTTTAGTCAAGTATTTCGAAAAAAGAGGAAAACCTGAAGCTATTGCACTCTGATAATAATCTGTTCGCATTTTGGTTAACATTTCCAAATGCCTGAGAATATAAGCTTTTGTTAACTTATGCTGATGTTCATGAAGTAGCTGAAAGGCAACCAAAGAATTTTTTGGCCCAGTTCCATTGTGACTTTTTATGTTTTCTTTAGATATAATAGCTTGATTCCCCTTGTGCTGTTAATTCCCTGTCAATTAAAGCAGTGATTAATTCTTAATGATGTTGTCCAATGATGTTGTCGCCTTCTCAAAGGATCAGTCGTTATGTGACATTCATTATGTGACAAAAAATATTTTGTTATACAATATATGTGACGTGAATCTTAATGAATCTGATTGTTCGTTTTATTTTTTACAAATTTTATCTTGTTTTGTATTTTACCGTAGCGTTAGCACGGTCACACTACTAGTATACTATAATTAACTAGTAGACCCCATCTTAGACACTCTGTTTAAAAGTTAGTCACTCTAGAAAAGTTAAAAACAGAAAATAAAAAGCTGAAAAAAAAACATGCCTAAATCAGTTTTACCCGTGACCTCCAATAAAAAAACCATGCCCGACAAAAAATTTGACCCACTTTAAATTGAAACCCGGCCCAAACTGGCCCGTTTGGCCTCCTCTATTGTTTGCCCTACATCCCATGACGAACCAGAGGCGTCTATTGCTTTCTTCCTCCTCTTCAGCTCTGCTTTGCTTCTTCCTCTATAGTCTGCATCGGAGCAATGGCGGTGGGATATGGTAGAATGAGGTCACCGGCGGTGCCTGGTGCTGACCGGCGGTGGGATCCGGCAGCCGATGGCCTCATCTGGCCTGGCTTGGGCTAGCGAGGGAAGGAGAGGCAAGATAAGAGGGGAGGTTGGGGAAGAAGAAAGAGAGCAGCAGGAAACACCCTCGAATCGCTGGCTGGTCAATATCGGTGCACCGCTCGCCAGCTCCTCTGCTCCTCGAAGATTCCAGTTCCTCCCCAATCTTTGTCTATCCCAACCCCCAACACTCAAATCAGCGAGGAGCCGGGAGAGCATCAAGCTTATGGACGTGCTGGACGGCGGCAGCGGCACGGAAGCTGGCAGCATCGGCGAGTTCCTGCGGCACGGAACTGGCGTGGAGTTCCTCCTCAACACCAGGGCACTGCAGAGAGCTTCACGCCGGTGGAGTCGGAACCCAACACGTTCAGGCACACGCTGCACCGCGTCGGCTTCCTGGGGTTCCAGGTCGCCCCGGTTCTTGACCGCCGCGTCACCTCAACCTGCTCTCCGAATCTCCGATAGAGGTCGGTTAATACTTTGATGGCTCATTTGCCCTCCTTGTGATGCAAATTAATGATCGCCGATTTGTGTCTTGTTTAATTGTGGAGCCAGTTCGATGTTTTAGGCTCAATTCAGTAGCGGAATGGACTCTTTTCAAGAACTGTTCAGATCCTGCTTAATTTCTTTCTTTGTTAAGAGCTAGTAGTCTTCACAAGCATTTGCTCTCTGTTTCCGATTACGGGCGATATTTGTCCGATATTTTCAACCAATTTTGGCCGATTTTCACCATATTTTAATTCAGATTTTTATTTGAAATTTTCGGACGAAATCTGCCGAAAATTTCCGAAAATCGCTAGAATCGGTTCTATCGGTGACCGCGGGTAAAAAATTAAAACCGGTAACCAAAACCCTGGGTGTGAGCACCAAAGGCTGGCGGCGAGAAGAGAGCTCGAATCCGGGGCGGCAGCGACGAGGAATCTCCGGATCAAGGTCAGCGATGAGCGTAAGGTTGGATCAAGCCTTGAGGACAATTGATTCGATGGATCTGGTCGTTCAAGCGGCTGGTGGTGACGGGAAAGGCCGAGGGTTCGACAAATCCGACAACGACGAGGCCGATTGCATTGAGGAATAGCTCGGGCCCGACGGCGCCGGTGATGGAAGATACATGGACGATCGACAGCGACAAAAACAAGCTCAGAGATGCTGGAATCAAGCTCGAGGACGGCGTCGATGTGAAGGAGGTGGGAGCGGTCGGACGTTTATAGCACTATAGATCTAAAAAATCCAAATGTGGCCTCCTACACACTAAAATTCCATTTCTGACCTCTTTTGCGACCGCGGGACCGTTTAGCGCTGACACGTGTCCAATCGTGCGGTCTCGGACCGCACGATTGCACTGTAGCAGGGGAGATGTGCAGTCCTGGAGCGCACGTTACCACTGTAGCATCTGTTGCCGTGTAGTGTCTGCGGTGTCTGAGCGCACAACTGCTCTGTAGCGCGTGCTGCGTGCGGTGTTCAATTGCTACAGTCGAGTCGTGCGGTCCCCGACCGCACGATTGCCACACGTCCACCTCCTGCAGTTCCGCGCTCAGTTATGGGGCTAGAAATGGAATTGTCGCGTTCAAGGGGCTATAATTGGTATTTCTAGTTCAAACAGTGCTAGATATATCCAAAATTCCTATTTTTCCTCGAGCTAAAACGAAAGGGTATGCCACTATGAGTGGCATGGAGTACGCGGCTTTCGCTTCTTCTAGTTCATAAGGATTTTTGGGCCGTGTTTTTTTAATTTAAGGTTGTCTTATGTATGTACTATCTACAGTACCTAACTTTTAAATGGTGTATTTTTTCATATCAGAGCTAATAAAAATTGTAGTAAAAAATGTACTGAGTTCAGCTATATCGGCTAAAATCACATACGACTATTTTCCTCTGCGTACTGCCTTTCGCGAACAGGCAGAATTCAAATATTTAAGTCATAAGCCATTAGTCCAATAGAACCCACTCAAGGTCTCCAAAAGCGTTATTTTAGGATGGCTTTCAGCTTCTCGAGAGGAAAAACCGAAGCTGAAGCAGTCTTAGGGTTTGTTCTTGTTGGCTGAAAGTTATGACTTTTTGCTGCGGCTTGTGACTTTTGAGCTGTTTGTGCGAGAGATTACAGAGTAACAGAAACTTACGTGCGGTTTTTACCGATATAAATAAAGTCGGTACAGTATGTACTACAATTAACTAATAGACCTCATCTTGAATAGACACTTCGTTTAAAAGTTAGTTACTATAGAAAAGCCAAAAGCTAGAAAAGAACCGGCCTTAAACGGGGCCTTAGATTTAGTGGATCCGGCTAAAGTTATATGTCAGGGATGACACAATGATCGTCAAAGATCTCTGCCGTCTCTAACTGTGGCTTAGTTATGTGTGATAGGCTACTTATTGGAAAATGGAGATCGAACTGGTAATCTACGAATCACTCAGCAAGTAGTAAAACAATTCCGAAATTCTGAGGAGAATATGCAATAAGTAGCTTTGAACAGCTACTCGTATATCTGTTTTGTGCAAAATTTCAATCATATTCGTGTGCTCCAAACGGAATTCGGATAATTCATTCGACACGGATACGTCGGAGCTGTGAAGCAACTGGACGTAGTCGGATCACTAATCAAAGGTCCAAACCTAAATGTTTAAACTTTCCATTTTATGCGTCAATCTAGACCGGACTACTGCGTTGATAGCCATAGAGTTTTGATTCCCACCGATCATAGATTAGGCAAGTTATCTGTGTAGATTTATTTTTCACTGTAATTTTCTGAGATTTGTAATCATAATATATGGGTAATGATTTTCCGAGATTTGTAGCCATGACCTGTGAGATTTGTTTGCACAATCTATGGGTAATAAGTTTCTGAGATTTATAGCCATCATCTGTGAGTTTTGAGGATAAAAAAACCAGCGTCAAAAGATGGCCTCGAGATTCAAAAACGACTGAAACGGAGCGCGAGTCCGTGGCACTGGCAGTGTCTTGTCTGCGAAGCGCTATCATAGCGTAGAGAGAAACATGGCGAACTGATACGAGTAGGCACAGACAGTTTCTTCTTGGTTGGAAGTTGGAACCCAGTAGATCTGCTGCATCTCCCTCACTAGTTCAGGTCGATCGGGCCGCGCGGGCTACCCTCGCCACGTCACGTGATTTCGCCGGCCACTGGCTTTGCATCGCTCGGTGCTCATGCGCCGTCACGCCTTGTGGAGCTGGTGAATGGTCTTCACGGCGGTGATGGCCGCGGCCGGATCGAGGCTCTTGGGGCACGTCGCCGTGCAGCTCATCATCATCCTGCACCTGTACAGCTTGTCCCACCCTTCCGACAGCGACTGGATCCGCTCCTCCGCCGCTCCGCGTAGTCGTCGCGGCTAATTGCTCCATCCACACAAATACACAGTGTTATTCTCTCGATCTCTCTCTCTTTCTCGCACACAAGCCAACGTAGAAAAAAAAACGCAACGTTGTGCTACGTGCGTACCTGTCGGAGACCCAGCGGTAGGCGTGGAGCAGCACGGCGGGGCCGAGGAACGCCTCCGAGTTCGGCCAGTAGGGTGGGCACGCCGTGCGGCAGCACGTGCACATGATGCACTCGTACAGCCCGTCCAGCCTCCGCCGCTGCGCGTGCTCGCGCCCCTCCGCCGGTGGCCTCTTCGTCTTCAGCCACGGCTCGATCGACTTGTAGTGATGGTAGAAGTTGGTGAGGTCCACGATGAGGTCCTTGACCACGAACATGTACGGCAGCGGCGTGATGGTCGCCGCCGCCGATGTGTCGGTGTCCACGGGCTTCAGGCACGCCGCCGTGTTCACCCCGTTGATGTTCATGGGGGCAGAAGCCGCAGATGTTGTAAAGCCCTCATTTGTAGGACTGTTTGAAATCCCGCAAACTGTCCAGTATTGTTCGGCTATAAAGTACTGTATATGAATATACATCATATCAACACATGTTTACAACATAAAAAATAAAAATTTTATTATAGAAGTATGACATAACATTCAAATTTTTAGTACAGTAGGGCGTTCAAACCTAAAGTTATATTACAACACAAGGAAAAAAACCACATAGACGTGCTTGAGCGAGGACAAGACTCAAAATCACTGATCATCTACACCACAGGATTCTTCAATTTCTTCATCGATGGGATTAACATCACATGATTCTTCTATTGATTGTTAAGCAAGTAATGAGTACAACTATGCCTAGTAAGTCACAAGGGGAATACTAATTAACTACTTGCCGGGATTCTCAAGAAATGGGGATATAACGGTTTTATTAATGTATTTATGAATGTAATTTTACTTGTAAACAGTTTTTGAACATAAAATAACACAACATTAACTTATTAAGGAAATAGGGTTTTATCAAGTTCATTACAAAATCGAAACATTATGAATGCTATTTATGCCTTGCTATTGGAATCACCTATTAAACACAACTTTATCTACCGGAAACACGGCGTATTCTAATACTATTAATTTGACTATGCAGAGTTTCCTAGTTTTACTCACAAGATTTCTCAATCTCTCATGACTGAGTTGAGAAAATAAGGTCTTTCACTGCTCTTCTCTTTTTAGTCTCTACCCGGTAGTCTAGAGGCCACACAGTGTCGGGAATCCACATGCCAAAGCGAAAAGATGCGGCCGGACTCTGAGTGGACCTACCATTGTTAAGTATGATTTTACCAATTTCATACCACCCCCCTTTTACACGTGGGCCGTTCCCAATCCTGGAACCCTCAACATCCTGTAGATATTCAATTAATTTGAGTAGCTCCTAGATCAGGTCTAATAAGTTAAAACTTGTAGTTTAGCGATCACTATATTCTTTACTTGGCATAAAGTTATAGTCCTTACTTTTCACCTATGAGGCAACCAGCTACAAACCAACAACCTAGTGCGTTAAGGCACTGCCATCAAACCAACCAAATCGTCCTGCCTAGAGTAAGACCGTAGACTCCAACCATCTCATAGCTTAACACAATTCATCCTTAACCAATTTATTGTTACTCGGGAGCTAGTGCAAACAAGTAGGTTGAACAAGTTCGTGTTTAAAAAAATGCAAGCTAGGAAAATAAAATAAAAAGAAATAAACTTCAAGAAGAATCGAATAAACATGGGTTTGGGTTTTGTCAGAGTTTGGGTTGACGAAATAGAACTGGAAATGGTTTAAATAGGCTCGAAACAGCCAAATTGATTATATATATGTCTATTGGATTTCAATGAACAATAACGAACTGTTCACAATGGGTCGGGCTAGGAACAGTATTGGGTTTGGATTCAGGTTTGAATAGTACCGAGTTGGCCATGAATAGTACATGTTACAGTGTTGGCTTGGCCCGATTTGGGTTTTGGTCCGCTGAGCTCAGTCGGCCCAGCCCAGGGCCTATTTGTCTTTCATCTTCCTCCGAGCAGAGCAAAGGCAATGGCAATCCATTGGTGTGCCAGCGATGGTTACCGATGGTGAGCAAGCATACCACTGGGTTCAAGGAGGTCGCATGGTTCCATTTTTTAGGTTGGCGAGGTCTAAGATTCGTCGAATTGGGTGGCAGCGAGGGAAGTTCACCAAGGCTCTACCATGGCACGGCGGGATTCTAACAACTAATTGACATGACCACGAGGTGTTTGAGCATCTAGAGGTGGTCATGAAGACAGGGGCGGAGCCAGGATCCAGACAAGAGGGGGGCCGACCCGCGAAGGCGCAGGCGTCATGGGCCCTAGACGCCGTGTGTCGGCAAAATTAAACATACACATATATAATTAAACATACGTATATATATTGTCATATAAATTCAATCATAACACATATGGCAAAATAATGTAGCATACATCTAGTAACACAAAAAAAATGTACTTTCATTACATCTCCACAAACTTGAATTTGTTACATCTCCACTAACTTGAATTTAGCACGATGATTACCAACTAGATCATAAGATTTGATAATATCATTGGAATTAATCTTGGCTGCCAATTCCTTTTCAATATAAACTATCATGTAGCTTCGCAAAAAGCCATCTCCCATTTTAGTCCTAGTACGTGTCTTGGCAAGTTTCACGGCTGAAAAGACTCTCTCAGTGGTCGCTATTGATACTGGAAGAGTTATGACTAATCTTAATAATCTATCGACCATTGGATAAATAGAATTTTTACCTAATCTCACTAGTCCCTTTGTTAGATCAGCAAGTGATGGCAATGTACTTAGCTCTGGATAGTTGCATACAAGGGTCTAATTGACTAATTGACTATGATTAAGGGTGATTAAGGAGTCCTATTAATATATTTGGTGGACCATTAGGGGGGCCAGGCCCCTGCCCGCCCCCCTTGTCTCCGCCCCTGCATGAAGAGAATGGCTATGGCCGTTTAGGCTCTGGTAGCTCGAGGCGAGTTGTCCACGAAAGACTCTCCCCACTTAGTGCTCTTGCTTGTGTAATTCATTCAAGCATACTATTTGTAGGAATTTTTTTAAAAAATATGGAAGGGATAAAAATATAGAAAAATTATACAAGCAAGTACATTACATTGGGAGGCACTATAAAAAATTATAATTTCTACAGCTCATTTTCTACATTTAAAAATTCCTGAAAATATAAATAGATTTTTCCAAAAAATTAGTACTGTAGCACTGCCCCCTCCTGCCCCAAGGGCAGATCCCTACTACCCTCAGTGGTAGGTCCCTGCCGCGCCCGATGGCAGGGGCAGATGACCTGCCCCATTTGAGGGGCGTGGCAGAAAAAAAATTCGGTCTGTGCGCCACCTGTGAAGGATCCCCTCGAGCGATCGAGCTGAAAAGGCTGCCAAGGCTGGCTCTGGCCACGCAGCGCTGGTTCCATTCCGAGCTTGGAAGCGGCGACGGCAAGGCACTGTGAGCCCATCTATGGGCTGGAGTTTGGGCCTGCGTCCCTCGAGCGCGGAAATCCTCTCATATTTTCTTTCACACTGAAACTTGAGTGAGCCCAAAGGGTTAATTGGGTTCTACATCTCCGGCAGCTAAGATCGATTTGAATCTATACATGTTTGGATGAGTTCAAATTTATAGGCAGTACGGATGCAAAATGCTATCTTTTGAGTGTTTTGAGTTTACGCGAGTCTAGAGAAATTACCCTTGGTGGGCCACTACCCGTTTGGGTGGAGGAGAAAGGAAAGCGTGGCCCAGCATCCTAGTTGGTATTGTACAGTAGGTAATTATTTTAGAGTTTTATATCAGGCGCTCAATATTTTTCTTAAGCAATTATTTTAGCTATCCACCACTTAATTATACTAGTATAGTGCCCGTGCTAACGCCACGGCGGCATTTCGGGGATGCACATGAAAACAACCAAATGATGATTTTTTTTCATAGTTTAAGTTTCACGCAATTGTATATCACCATGTATATAATCTGGAAAACACTCATGTATATCACCAGCAAGTTCAGGTCATGAAATTACAAGCCTAGGCCAATTATAATGCATACCAAGGCAATAATAAGTCATGTCTCGCCTGAACCATCTAATTTCTGATTTGCTTAAGTAGGTCTTGGAGTTCTCCAGGGATAATGTCTTTACATTCATTTTCACTGCTCTTCAAAATGTCCACCAAGAAATTCGTCCTCAGTGAATGTGATCGCTGTGCATGGCAGATAATAAGTTAACTTATTAATTTGCTATGTAGTCTACAAAATATGCATAGAGAATATTATATGCTCACAGTGTTGATAACTGGTAATCTTACGCCATTCCACGACCACATGAAACTGTATACAAGGAAGCCTGACAGGTTGCTGCAGAAGAGCACGTGTTTAATTGTTATAGATAAATCAAATTATATTTGATAATAAAGATGAAACATATTATAAGTTATTACCAGTCCGTAGTTTTTGGAACCCATGTTGGGAATTTACAACGCCAGTAAAAAATATCGTCTTTCCACGCAGGATGTGCCAATTACATGGCGACTTTGAAATTATTGGCAATGTTATGTAATTTGTGTATATATGGCATGCATGGATCAGAACCCTTAAACATTCCATTTTTAGGATGAGGATCCATAATGGACACAGTTCTGGTACCCATGTCTAGTATGTATAATGTGTAGTGCTTCGTTTGACGGTATGCCAGTAGAACCTATAAACAAACACCGAGTCTAAAACCATGGCAAAATCCCAGCAGGCGGGATCGAGAGGCTCCTACGACCACGGCAGGGGAACAGTGATTTTACGACCACGTGGTAAAATTACTGACGCGGTCGAAAGGCAATCGATTGCGGCAAAATCGATTGATCGTGAGGTCAGGAAGCAATACGACCAGATTGGTGAGAAGTCGAAGGTGATTTGCAGGCGTACGACCAAAACGAAGGAAGTTGAACGTGGTCGTTAGGAGACTACGACCACGTTGTAAGGGGGTGAACGTGGTCGGCGGTCGGAGAGTGCTTCGACCACGTTGTGCCGGGATGAACGTGGTCATAAGGCGCTACGACCACGTTGAGAATGGTCGATGAGGCTTCGACCGCGAGGCGAGCGGTCGCAAAGGGTTACGACCACTTGTAAACGATATGAGCGTGGTCGAAAAGTGCTTCGACCGTGGCATAAGTGGGCGGTGGGCGTTTATGAGTGGTTGTAAGGGTTACGACCATGCTGTAAGAGAGTGAGTGTGGTCGATAGACTTGAATCTGTGTGGTCGTACGGGAGCTTCGACCACAAGGAATGAACTCAGCCGCGCAACGGACCACATGGTCGTAAATGGCACAGAGCGGTCGTAAAGGGTTCTGAGTGGTCGTAAATGGCACAAAGTGGTCGTAGATGGTTCTAGGTGGTCGTAAATGCTTTTGAGCGGTCGTAAACGATTACGAGTACAGCCAAGTACTCGCAGACGTAGTCGTAAGGGGTTACGACCATGTTGTGAGTAATTGAATGTGGTCGAAAGATGCTACGACCACGTTGTGAGGGGTCGGTGGGGGCTTCGACCACAGTATAAGTGGTCGGAGGGTGTTTCTGAGTGGTCGGTGGGGGTCACGACCACATTGTGAGAGAGTGAGCATGGTCGATAGACTTCCGGTGTGGTCACCACGTGATCGTGAAGGGTGACGTGGTCGTAAGGAGGCTACGACCACGTTGTAAGAGGGGCTGCGATCACGTTGAAGGCTACGACCATGGTGTAATTGATCGTAAGGAGCAGCGACTTCAGCGGGAAGATCTGAGCGGTCGTAAACTGCTATAGTAAGTTTACGACCAGGTTGAAAAATGATCGGAAAAGCGATTGAGGCGGTCGGAACTGGTCGTAAGCTCTCGGAACCGGTTGTAATCAATCCTTACTGGTCGTAAACTACACTAACTGGTCGTAAGAGGGTCCTAGGAGGTCGTAAGACTTTCCACATCGCTTACCTTTGAGCTAGCTTCGCTGGGGGGCTAGGCAGAGGAGGTCGAAGGCGGCGGTGAGGCTATGTCGTCGGTGGCGAGCGGCGGTCGAAGAGGGTCGGATGACTACCGAAATGCGTTCCCGGAAGTGCATGGATGCCAATGGTGCGGTCGGTGAGGGCCGAGGGGGTAGAGATACTCAAAGATAGGCTGGACGCGAGCCAGGTTTCTTCGGAACTCATCCTTCTGCTGCTTGGTGATATTTCTTAAATAGTTTGTTAGCCATTTGTGTCTCATTGCATTATTGACTGACACAAAAATGGTGAATTCTGTATAGTCTATAATCCCTTCGAAAGGAAGCTCAATCTCATCACTAACAATGACTGGTATGCAAAGGCTGGCAATAGCATCAAACAAGCGACAAAGGAGAGTTCCAGGCCATTCATTCGTATGAAGTTGGATTACTTTGGTACACAAATCTGGGTGGACTTAGATTAGGCATGACTGTAGGGGTGGTTGAGGGGGGTGGATTTAGTAAAGAAAATTTTGGTGTATTATAGAGTAGGGTAGATATGCAGACGGATCTCTACTCATTAGAAGTATATTTATATATGTTCGGGATGCACTTTTTTATGGTATGTTATGTCTCTCTTTTTTATTTTGTTTCTCTTCTATTCATGTATGAATTTGAATTGCACAAGAGTAAAATATTAAATTTGTATCAATCTAACTTAGTCGCTCGAGGTTTTGATCTCACCCTTAATTTTGATCCTGGTTTCGCTACTGCGCAATGGTGTACGTATTTCTCCTATACGAATGTGATGAAATATATTTCAACCAACTCACCGATTCAGGTGTAATACTTCATTCATAAACTCACATTACTTGGGATTTATCATTCTCTTTTAATGCAATAATGCACATATCTCTTGCGTATTACTGGCCATTGTGGACAGTTCTTCCGCAAGAGCATGCAGAAGATGCTAAAATAACCTAGAGGAAATGAGAAGGGATGTATGTGCGGCTATATTGGTTTTTATGCTAAAATATTGAGCACCTATATTCTTTGCATGTGGCAGAAGTGTTACTGGCATTTTTTTTTTCCAGATGCAATGTTACTGGCAGTTGCGATTTGTGATGCTGCATTCTGTCCCATCTCTTCGTAGTTCGCCACATTCTTCAATGAGATGCTAGGATGTTTCCTGATGAATTTTCTCAATGTTTGTTCTGTTCTGCACTTCTGCTAATACCAAAGCATTAACATGCTATACCTGAAAAAAGAAAGCATTCTCAATTTCTCATGCTACAGATATTACCATGTCATGACGGAAGAAATTACCAGCTTAGTTACCTTTATAGAGCCATACTTAGTTGCTTTTCCTAGCATTTTAATAATTATTGACAATCTGGTAATCAAGTGCAAGTTCAATCAACAGCTACCAGGATACACTGTGATGGCAAAAATATTATGAAGTACACCACATCACTATAGCACCTTAATACTTTTTTGTTGGCCGTCTATTGACAGGTTCAATCCAGGCCAAATTTCTCTGGACCTCTCAGATACTATTCACAGCGTGCGCTACAAAAATTTCAGTCGTTTGCCGATTACACCAATCGAATCAACGCAATCGAGTTACGCAAGGAATTAACTGAGGCAATCTGCGTTTGACCTTTCAAAACACAGGACTGCCATCTATGGACATGGCAGTAGAGCAGCTAAGCAACTGTGGATAGCTGAGTACCAGGCTGTGCTGCTGCTGCTGCCTGGGCAGGGGTGAAGCCACGAAAGCTTGGAAGACCCCACCCTCCGCTCTGCCGCTCTATCTCAACAATCCTCTGCTTCATGGTCTGCACTTCACTGGCTAGTTCCTCCCCCCTTTTTTATAACCTTTTTTATACTACAACAGTATAACCGAAAAAGGCAAATCCAACAAAGCATTTAACTTTGTTCTATACTATGACTGAACAAAAGGTCCATATCTTCGTGTCAGTTCCTTAATAAAGCCCAAGTTGTTTTTAATCCTGTATTGTTGAATTACATTTCCATGGGCAGGTGACATTGCTAAAACATTGGTTACAAGAATGAGGTTTTACCCAGAGCTAGTATTTAAATATAATAATTTCATGGGCAGAACCAGTTGTTTCTAATATAATCTGATAGTAAAACCCTTACATGGACCACAGAAGCTAGTTGGCAGCATGGGTAGAAATCTGCTAATTTGAAACGCAATATCAAAAAATATATATATTTGAAAGTACCAGAAGATATATCTTGGCATGCTAACAATTATCTTAATGGGCTAGCATGATCAAATCTCTCAGGTTCAGCAAAATTTGGGTTAGGTGGCAAAGAAGATGCCCGCAAAATTTCTGCATTGAAGAAAAAAAACTATATGAGATTCGAGTATGTATCATCTGGAATACTGTTGTATATACATGAGATAAGTTCTATTTATTCCACTGTAAATCAGGGAGAAAACAACCAGGCAAGGTTTTTCAACATGTCTAAAACGGTAAAACCGGAAACTGCAGCAAGAAGCTAGAATTTAGAAATCACCACACTCAATTGTATAATGCCTTACATAGTTACATTAAGATACAAAAGTAAAAAAAAATGAAGCATGCCAACTGAATGATATAATTGAAAAGCTGTACAATGTTCATATTCTCATTTCTCAATGGATTAACTTCTGTGGTTTTTAAATACTATTTACATAAATGGCATCCATTAGGGGTTTGGAAGTAATTTACGGTGGCAAAATCATAAACGTGTAGGACAAATGAATGAACAGATATCCTTGGTGTGGATTAAATCGGTAATAGGGTTTGTGACAAATGAGTGGATAAGACAATCTAACAAATATCCTTATGAACAACTTTTCTTATTGAAAAGGAAGGACAAAATTGTCAAAGAAGAACAGAAGTTTCTTTTCACGAATAGCATGGATACTTCAGACAATAACAAAATGTCTACAGGAATACAGGATTTACTTACAAAATGTGTAACTAACATATAATGTAAGCCGCATGGATACTTCAGACAATAACAAAATGTCTACAGGATTTGCTTACAAAAAGTGTAACTAACATATAATGTAAGCCACAGCTCGGACGTACCTGTTGGGTACGATCTCCATGAATACTTGTTGCAGGGAACCCATTTGTATACAGCCAGTTCTCCAGAGCATCAGCTCCCCTCTTTGTTTCCACAAAGACCAAAGTAAGAGCTTGCTGCAAACAAGAGGAAAACACACGGTGGTGGACCAATATTGGTGGAAATTATGACTTGAGTTAAAAATTAATTGAAATTTTAAGTACGTCAAAAAATATTCCTAGAAACTTTCCTTACAGCGGCTTTAGTCTAGTGAAAGGAACTGGTGGCATAAAAATAAAGTAGATCAAAAACTCTTAATGCATAGTACCTTCCCATGAGCACCATTAGCTTTCTGCGCATGAAGAAGGTCCATGAGATAACTTCTTTTATCCGCTTCAAGGACAAACTCTACCCGTTGAGCAATCAAATCAGTACTTGAACCAACTCTTCCAACAGCAAGGAAGATGTAGTCCGCAAGGAAATCTGAAGCCAGACACTGCAGAAAAAATTATGACATTTTCAGCACAAGTAACAGTAGAGATCATTATCACATGCTACAACCAAACAAATAATTTTTTCCTGTCATGTTAGAAAAAACCAACCAAATATTTGCATATTGATTCACCCAGTATCATATCTTCATATCACGTGCAAAAAACATTGATTGTGCAAGCCAACAATTCATCTTATTGTTATTCAGATTTAAATGCAATTAGTGAAGATAAATTTTAATTCCTACCATTATTCTGACCATTTCATACAGTATAATAGAAGAATCTAATATCTAATAATTTTGGATTCGGAATAGAGGTCCAGTAAAAATGAACAATCTACAATGCCATAAAGATAAACTGCGACTTGAGAACATGACACCATATGTTAGGAAAACTGATAATTGTGTCGTACAAGTTGACAGCAAATGGACATTGCATACCCCACTACCTCAGCTAAATTGCTAGATTGCCAATAAAATAGTAAGTAATGAAGAGGCTAATGACATTTGAACATGTATTATTAAAGTGGGGGAGTCAAAAAGAGAAGGCATACCTGTATCTCTTTTGGAAAAGTAGCACTAAACAGTATTGCCTGTCTTACACCACGAGGGGGCATGTCCATCTGCTCAACAATTTTACGTATCTGTGGCTCGAAGCCCATATCGAGCATTCGATCAGCTTCATCAAGAGCTAAGTACTTCACCATTTGCAGTGATACTCTAGCCCTCTCCAGCAGATCCATCAAGCGACCAGGAGTTGCCACAAGGATTTCAACACCCCTTTCTAAGTCCCTCAACTGCAATAAGTATATGTTCAATAGCTGTGCATATCAACTTGCAAAGGTTATTGTGACAGACAAACACAGTATGGCCAACACCATCCATTAATTCCTGAAGATATAAAACAAGCAACTGCGTTTGCAATAAATTTTAAGTTGATTTGAGTGATTAAACGTCGAAAAGTCCTTTCCTATGTCCATTTAAGTTCTGTGTGAGCTTAATTAAGCTCATAAGAAATATAATAATCAAATTTGTCTTATGTGACAACAGCTAAAAAGACAACATAAAATGCAAGGAAGTTTTGTTCTCATCACATTTTATCACTATTTGACAATCTACATGGATACATAGCCATTATTCAGGACCTACATAATTGAAGCATCCATATACCAGTCAGCACAGCTAAGAGTTTGTAGAATTGGAAGTTATACCATTGAGATCCTCCATGTTTGTAGGTTTAACATCAATAATATTAAAACTTTGATTGCTAATTTCCAGATTCCAAAGATTTATCCGCAAATCATCTGCTGATATGAAAGTCTCACCGTCACTGTGGAGAAAAGAACAGGAAACAATGTACGTCACTACATAAACATGGACAGGGTACAGCTAAGCTGACTGTATATAAGGTGCACATTAGCAAGATAGATAGTAACTGCACATGGAAGGTGGGAGATGGTGTAAATTATCTGAAGTATAATCACATAGCTGCTTACATACAGCTCAACCACACATGAAATTCTACATATAAAAGTTTTCAAAACACACAAAAATATGATATAACTAAATAAATATATACTGGGGGGAATGACTTGGCTGAACTTTGCCTAAATGAATTTATGTTCTGTAAACTTGAGGGTTATGATTTTGTTAGATTTGCAAGTGAAATTTACAAAACTATAAAACAATGTTACTATGTTTGCAAGTGAAATTACAAGCATTGAAATTACTCAAGCTAGATTCCTGGAGTGACTAAAATGGCAAAAAGAAGGCCAAATCTGGAAAAATGGAGATAGATTCTAAGCATGAATATGGCAAGATGCTTCTTGTCAATCAAGAATCAAATGCCAAAAAGTACATATGCATCTGAAAAGTACATTTCAGGCATATATCAAAAATAGGCAGGTGCTAGTAACGCCAGAAAAACAATCTATCTGTAACTTCAACATGACTACCCAAGTACCCACTTCTCTAAACGTAATCAAGATTTTTCTACTTAATTATTCGCATGATTGCTTTGCCTAGTTCCATACAAGTATATATTAACTTACGTCACCGAGCTACGGCTTATGACCGAATGAATTGCTACAAAGGAACGAGGTCAGTGCACATACCATTCACACCACCACAAAATCAATTAATTAGAGCTATACTATATCGTCACACATCAGACACCAGTTGGGCTGCTCGACGACGCTGCCGCTGCGTCGTCTCCAGACAAGCCCACCGTCGCTGCTCCATATGCCACCTCCCGCCGGATCCAGGCCACCGCGCTCCGTCACCCCCGGATCCTGTCAGACCCAGCCACCACTGGGATCTGACAAATCCGGCCGCCGCCGCCTCGGATCTGGCCGCCGCCGGTCTGGCACCGCACGGATCCGGCTGCCTCCAGGCCAGATCCGATCTGGATTGGGCCGCCGCCGTATCGGGGAACTTCGCACCGAGCTCGATCCGGCCGCTCGCGGTCGTTGCGGCCGCCGTCTTCCTCCCGACCCCGCTGCCGCCTCACGTGGACCGTCGCTCTGGTCATCGGCGCGGGGCGGGGGGAGGAGGAGGCGGCGGCGGAGCGGGGCGGGGGGAGGAGGCGGCGGCGGCGGAGCGCATGGCGGGGGAGGAGGCGGCGGCGCGGAGGGCGGGGGAGGAGGCGAGGGAGAAATCAGGGGAGGAGGCGCGGGGCGGGGTGGCGGCGAGCGGCGCGGGGAGGAGGGGGAAGCGGGGCTAGGGTTAAGGCTGGGGCGGGGAGGAAGGGGGGAGGCGGAGGGAGGGAGGCGCGGGGGAGGATGGGGGAGGCGGAGGGAGGGGAGGCGCGGGGGAGGAGGGGGAGGCGCGGGGGAGGCGTGGTGGAGGCGGAGGGAGGGGAGGCGCGGGGGAGGAGGGGGAGGCGTGGGGGAGGCGGAGGGAGCGGAGGAGGCGCGGGGGAGGCGGAGGGAGGGGGCAGCGCAGCGCAGGTCGAGCGGGGGCGCGGGTGGAGGGGTACTGCAGATCCATTGAAGGATGACCGTCGGATATGGTTGGGTAAGGAGAGAGAATAGAGGAAAGTTAATCTGGTGTGGACGTTTTTATGATGATGTAATTATGGGTGCATATTGTGGTGTGGACGTAGTTAAGGTCATGACTGTGGAGCAGGTAATTGTTGGGTGGATGTAAAATAATTTGAACTGGTGGATTATTAGTTTAGATAGATAGATAGATGATTTAACCTCTTAAGGGGATTTCTTATTATCTGACGTGAAAAAGAACGGAGAAAGCAAAAGCTTCCAGACAGGGAACAGATCACACGGCTGACTGTTACCACCGAAGGGGAGAGGAAAAGAGGCATCGTCTGACCGGCGCCATGTAGAGTTACCACAAGTCAAAACTTCTAGAAGAATTCCGCGCGTCCAAAACTGGTTGGCCCGCCTGACTGATGACCAGCCGCAGCAATTGACCACATTTTTTTAGATTGCAGTGAATGATTTTTATGCTGCGTTTTTATGACGGCTGTGGACAGCTGAGAGGTTAACATGAACGGTATACATAATTTTAGATTTAAAAAGTTATTTAAAAAATTTATTTTAAAAAATTATCTTATTTAGGACATATTCTAAGCGGCTTCTAAAAGCGGTTTTTGACTTTTGTTACAGTAATTAGCTTTTAAACAGAGTGTTTTTTCAAAATGAGGTCTACAAATTGATTATAGTACACACTATAATGACTTTATTTATATTAACCAAAACCACACGTGAGTTTCTGCTACTCCGTATTCTCTTTCACAAATAACTCAAAAGCTATCAGCTATAGCCTAAAAGAACAGATCTTATTTTGATTTTTAGAGAAGTTAAAAGTTAAAATCCTAAAAGATGTAGCGCATATTCTTCTTTGAGTAAGTTAATTTGCAATTCTCATCTCACCGACGTTAATGCGAGATTATCTTTTAACCGTGACACCTAGGTGGTGATCGGTTCGGCTGAAAAGCTCATGGTTTATGGCTGAAAACACTGTAGCTGGCTGAAAAAAGCACTGTAGCTGACAAAGGCTTATTTAGCATAATTAAATTTAAAAAAATTTAAAAATATAAAAAATATGTTAGCCCATTACGTATAATACAAACAAATACGGGAAAAAAAGAACCGGTAAAAAAGCTCAACAAAAAGCCAAAAGTTCAGAAAAAGACGAAACTTATGAATAGTGAAAAATAAGCTAGAAGTCAGAAGCCGAAGCCGAGTTGATCAGGGCCTAAACTCTCAGGATGCAGGGGCGGAGCCAGGATCCAGACAAGAGGGGGGCCGACCCGCGAAGGCGCAGGCGTCATGGGCCCTAGACGCCGTGTGTCGGCAAAATTAAACATACACATATATAATTAAACATACGTATATATATTGTCATATAAATTCAATCATAACACATATGGCAAAATAATGTAGCATACATCTAGTAACACAAAAAAAAATGTACTTTCATTACATCTTCACAAACTTGAATTTGTTACATCTCCACTAACTTGAATTTAGCACGATGATTACCAACTAGATCATAAGATTTGATAATATCATTGGAATTAATCTTGGCTGCCAATTCCTTTTCAATATAAACTATCATGTAGCTTCGCAAAAAGCCATCTCCCATTTTAGTCCTAGTACGTGTCTTGGCAAGTTTCACAGCTGAAAAGACTCTCTCAGTGGTCGCTATTGATACTGGAAGAGTTATGACTAATCTTAGTAATCTATCGACCATTGGATAAATAGAATTTTTACCTAATCTCACTAGTCCCTTTGTTAGATCAGCAAGTGATGGCAATGTACTTAGCTCTAGATAGTTGCATACAAGGGTCTAATTGACTAATTGACTATGATTAAAGATGATTAAGAAGTCCTATTAATATATTTGGTGGACCATTAGGGGGGCCAGGCCCCTGCCCGCCCCCCTTGTCTCCGCCCCTGTCAGGATGGTTGCAGCAATGTTAATTAACCTAGCTTCAGCCCTAGGTCAGAGACTTGTGACAACTAACTAAACCAAGTTATTGCCGTTTTACAGCGGCAGGAACTTTCCCTGCAACATCGAGCTGAAATTAACCGTCCTTCACCTACTTAACGTTTGACTTGGTCTTAATAAAACGTAGCCACATCTGAGATGCTAGTATTTCTTGTGCTTTCAAAATAGGAAAACTCACGTGTGCTACTCCGGCCTCAAAACTCTGGGCCAGAAACCCCGGCTCGGTCGATCACACTCAAAACCACGACATGTAGAATTTGGGGAAGAAATGAGTAGATCTATACATTTTGTTGGAGTCATAAGATGGCACAATTTACACAGTGGCGGAGGACGGGAAAAAAATGAGGTGGGGCGGATCTATACCTGCGCGCCAGTCGCCGGTGGCTGCCGCCCGCCCGCCGCCGGCTACGCCCAGGCTGGTGGCTGCCCCTTCCTCTTCCTGCTGGTTCGGCTCCTGTGGGTCGGTCTCCTCGGCGGCGGTTGGGTCGGCGAAGTCGAGGGCGGCGACGGGTGGAGCGAAGGCAGCTAGAGGGGTGAGGGGGAGGCGGCGGGTGGAGCGGAGGTGAGGGGCGGCTGGGTCGGCGAAGTCGAGGGCGGCGGCGGGTGGAGCGGAGGCGGCGAGAGGGGCGAGGCCGCGAGGGGGGGGCGGGGGGTGGAGCGGAGGTGAAGGAGGCGAGGGGCGGCTGGGTCGGCGAAGTCGAGGACGGCGGCGGGTGGAGCGGAGGCGGCGAGAGGGGCGAGGGGGAGGCGGCGGGTGGAGCGGAGGTGAAGGAGGCGAGGGGCGGCTGGGTCGGCGAAGTCGAGGGCGGCGGCGGGTGGAGCGGAGGCGGCGAGAGGGGCGAGGGGGAGGCGGCGGGTGGAGCGAAGCTGCGGTCTGCGGAGGTGAAGGAGGCGAGGGGGTATATGGGGGTTGCTGTGAAAAATCAAGCCCTGGCCCAAGCCAGGGCTTGCCCTATCGAGCGCTCCGCCGCTGAATTTACATATGGGGATCCCTTTCCATACAAGGGTAGTCCTACAGTAATTCATGAATATTTAGCTAAATACCTATAATTTTTTTAAAAAATACATTATATACTAGATATATTACTAATATGTATATTCTTAGTTGAGCAAAAATGCTACATATTTGTACCAAAAAATATAAATTAACTCAATCCAGCCCACGCATTCCTCTCTCGGCCCATTAGAGCTCTCTCTACACCCTCCAAAACCCATCACAGCCCAAATTCTCTAAAACCCCAACTGGTCACCCAAGTTTTAACTCTAACTGGCTCATCTCTCTCTCAACAGGGCGGCAGAGTGCACGTGGAGGGTGAGGGTTAAATGGCTTATTCAAATCAGAAGCCACTTGAAACACATCGGCTTCTAATTTCGGTTTTTTTAGCCTTTTAGATTTTTTTTTGGTTTTTGGTTTTTTTTCTTTTCCCCTTATTCCTTTGCATTGCTCATAACAATATAGCGGATTTTTTTTCGATTTTTCCTTTTTTTTTCTTAGAAAAATGTAACAGCCACTGCAATGCTATTTCATCTAAAAGCCACAACTATAAGCTTAAGCTATAAACTAGTTTAAGCACCACCTAAGTGTCATGGTTAAAAGATAGTCTTGCATTAACGTCAGTGAGATGAGACTTGCAAATTAATTTACTCCATCGAAGAATATGCCCAGCATAGCCATGTTCATTTAGACTTTTAGCTTCTTCAAAAATTGGAATAAGCAAACGCACCAACACAACTTGAATTTTTTTAAATAATACAATTTTTATTTATATTACATTTATACATCATTGTTTAAGAAAATTACAAAAATAACCTCTGTCACCATTTTTGAAATGGCAACAGAGCCGCACCCACACAACCTGCAAAATTTTTAAATAGTATAATTTTTATTAATATTACACTCATATATCATCATTTAAGAAAATTACAAAACTAACCTTATGTCGCCATTCGAAATAGTGACAAAGGCTTTGACGCCATTTGAGCTTGAGACAGAGCCTCTGTTGCCATTTGAATTTAGGACAAAGCAAATGGTGATAGAAGGTGTGTCACTAAATAAATGGACGATAGTGTGCTACAGCCTCTGTCGTCATTTCAATTGACAACGGAGGAACCAATCGTCAATTCATATGGTGACAGAGGCCTCCATATCCATTGTCGCAGAAAAATAGATGAAATTCACAACAATTCAGTAAAAAAGAAAAACAGAGAAGAGAATAAGAAAGGAGAGGGGAAGAGGAGGAGAAGAGAGCGGGAGGAGTTATTTCCACATCGTAGATGTGAGTTTTTGGTTTAGTGCATTTTTGGAAACCATGATAGGTTAGTAAATAAAATAATTACATATGTACTTATATTGGGTAGTGAGTTGATGAGTAAATAGTGTGATTATAGATATTTAGTTATTTAGGGTAGTATGTGTAGGATGAATTATTGTACAACTATTAATTTCATGTACACATAAGTTGTAGTGCACTGATTAGTTTTAGAATATTCGATTTGCTAGTTAGGTCTATTCAGAACATGGAGAGTGGGATGTATGTAGAATCCATTATTAACTATGTGCACTACGTATATGAAGCATGCATGATAAGTTAGATTTTTACAAGACATATAAACTTAGTTGTCTTTCTTTAGGGTGTTGTAGGTTAGGGAAATCCCCTCCTATGCAAGCTTTTTAGTGAGTAGTGGATTTGTTATCTATTCTATTTTGTATTTATTTGATCGAATAAGTAGATGTTGTTAACATTAGATTATTTGTCGAATTGATTGACAGGTATGATAGAATGAGTAGCTTTAGAAATACGCTATGGAGAAGGGATTCCACAAATGGGTGCTGAAGGAGTTGATTTGCTAGATTTTCTATGTGAAGCGATTAGTCTTTGAAATGCAAAGCAGCATTCATGGGGCACTATTATGAGATGATTGTACAAGATATTCTTGCTAGATCACGCGTTGCACGACCTGAAGTTGCATGGTGTTGCTTCCCGGGCACGACAACACGTGTACTGGGAATTTGTGGAACTGAAGGGCTGAAATTCATGGAGCTCATATGTGAGATTGGCGAAGGAGCATGAATGACTGTTAGTCTTGCTGGGCCAAGTCCTTGAGAAAGTTCCTCCGGCTTATGTGGTGCAAGAAGATACCATTGGTGGTGATGCTGAAGAAGTTGGATAGTCCAGCCAAAGTGCACACATACTATTTCAGCCAAGAAGGGGAATGTGATATCGACTCAGTCGAAGCCGACACTGAAGAGCTTGCTATATGCCTGAGGCCTTGGTGGAATGGATAGAGCTCAAAGACCGTGAGTACCACCCATATTGTTGCTGTGCTAACCCAAGCTGCAATTGTGCCTACCACTACCGCGATAACTAATCACGTCCATGCCACCCTAATGGTTATCACTCCATATGGGTATCCTACGGAGTTTCACTTTTGCCTTATGAACATTCACCCATAAGCCATGTTAGATCTACAACCACTATATAGTTTACATTCCACGAGGCACTCATGTATCTTACAGTAGTTGGGTTGACGGTTCGTGCATGTTGTTATTTGTATCGTAGGAATAGTGAAGCAAACATATGCACCTCACCAAACTCTACACGCCATATAATTTGCACCTTCATTATGAAATATTATGTCATGCCAGAAATGATGTTTGTTTAAAAAAATCGATGTAATCCGGGGCATACTACTCAAATTCTCTCTATTAGTTGTTACTTCAAAACTACTAAAGCCACAAAATTAGAAGATTTATTCATAAATAATATATATTTTAATTATGACAAATTGTATTATTTTGAAAAAACACTTTATCGTTCTATCGTCAGTCGAATTGATAATGGGGACTTTGTCGCCAAATGAACTGGTGATAGAGACTATTGTAAATTCAGTTGACGCCAAAATCTCTGTCGCAAAATGAATTGACTACAGGGCCTCTGCCGTCAAATTAATTAGCAACAAAGACCTGTAAACTGTAATGCAGGACTCTACGTAGGATTGTTATCATTCCAAATGGCGACAAAGTACTATCGCCATTCGAAATTGCGACATTAGATTATTTTTGTAATTTTTTAAATGACAATATATTTACGTAATATTAATTTAAAATATATTATTTTAAAAAATATTTCACAACTTACACTCCACTCACACCATCACATGCACACATACGTGCGCATCCTCTAACACGCACTTGGCAATTTTACGAAGGCATCAAGGTCTTAGGAATAGGACTGTGTATTCGGTTAGTTCGGTAAAATCAGTTCGGTATATACGGTATATACGGCAAATACGGTATTGTTAGTTCGGTAGTATACGATATTTTTGAAAATACGGTTCGGTATCGGTAAATCCCAATTTATTTCGCTGCGGTATCGGTAAATACCATATTTTTTTCCAAAGTTGACGCAAATTGCAAATGATATAGTGACTAGCGAGACAAGTAGGCCACATTATATATACTACGAGCCGTCACAACGCCGGCTACTACGAGTGCATTCACATACACTGCACGTCTGCGCCAGAGACCACGCCAAAATGGCAAGGGCACAGACACACGAGCACAGCACGGTCTCCTACACCCGGATTTTGAATGCTGCCTCAAAACCTGCGACCTACCTGCAAGTCTGAAACTTTTTACAAAACAAGGAGGTTCAACCGAGGTTGGGTTGGTGGATAAATTTACTGACGCCTTCCGGCTTTGGTTTTTAGTCGCTTTTTCCCAAAAAACTGAACACCAAAAAACCTAAAATATATGTTCGGTTTTTCCGGTCCGGTTTTTTTAGTTCGGTTGAAATGTGCACAACCCTACTTAGGAACACGGGTACACGTTTTTTCATGGAATACGCACACATATGTATAACTATTCTAAGGGACTGTTCTTTTAGACTATGATTTATGATTTTTAGTTATGATTTATTAGTTTAATAACTAGTAATTGATAAGATAAATTAAAAACTAAAAACCGTAAGAAAAGCAAAAAGAATCGGCCTGATTATTTAGGTGTGACACCGGATTCAAATGTCAGGATCGAACCCGGACTACTGCGTGCGCTACAGGAGCGCCAGCTCGGCTCTTGACACGGAACGGTGCTCACTTGACGAACACCACACACGCACGCAAAGTGGCGCTCGCGCACAGCGGCAACAAACCAAACGTTCGGGCCTGTTCGGCTGGCCGCAAGCCGATCGGCTTTTCGCAATTGCTACAGTATCTAACTTTTAAATGAAGTATTTTTTCAAGATAGTGTCTATAAGTTAAATGTAGTACACGTTAAAAATCCAACATCTGTACCAGCTAAAAATTGTAAGTGAGTATCGATCTCTTCATAATCTATATCATAAACAACTAAAATTTAAAATTTTCAGCTAAAAATCATAAACCACAGTAAAAATAACATCGCGAAACCAACGCCTCCCTCCTCCTGTGTGTCTTGCGGGTGGGATCGTGCTCCGAAGCAGCCGCCATCGCCCCCCTCTTGGGCTCTCTTCTTCCTCCCTTTTTATGGAAAAATTGCTCCCTTTTTATACCACATCGCGAGTCCATCGCAAAACTTCTCCCCCCCTTGCTCCTCCCCCCTTTCGCTTCCCGTCTCCCCCGGATCGCTCGCGGTTTGGTCTCTTGCGGAATGGAAGGTCCGAGCTTTTCAGTAGCTGCTTGTGGCCAGTGAGTGGTTCGGTTCGGTGGTGGTGGTTGGCTCTTTCTCTCTCTTGGAGGCTTGGATTGCACCAGTGCGAGGGGAGGGAGGAGTCGCTGCTCTGTGGTGGGGTGATGGACTCCGGCAACAGCGGCAGCCTCCAGTCGTCGAGCGGCGGCGACGACGAGTTCGACTCGCGCGGGGGAGGGGGCGTCGACTCTTCGCCGCTCTCCGCGCTGCTCCGACCGACGCCGTCGCCCTCGGCGGCCGGAGCGTTCTCCCTCCACGGCTCTTTCTACGGCCTCCAGGAGCTTACCTCCGCGCCGCCGCCGCCGCAGCAGCAGGCGGCGCCCTGGTCGGCGCAGTTCACGGCGGGGGCATCCTCGCCATCGCCGCGTCTCGCGCCGGCCGACGCGGGCATGGGCATGGGTGCGGACGCGCACCAGGCTGGTCCGTCGGCGACGACGGCGCAGGGGGCGGGGGCCGTGGCGCCGGCGCCGCCGAGGGGTTCGCGGAAGCGGACGCGCGCGTCGCGGCGGGCGCCCACGACGGTGCTGACCACCGACACCTCCAACTTCCGCGCCATGGTGCAGGAGTTCACCGGCATCCCCTCCCCGCCCTTCGCCGCCGGCGCGGGCGCTCCGGCCGCGTCCTTCCGCACCCGCTTCGACCACCTCTTCCCCGCGCCCTCCACCCTCCGCTCCGCCGCCGGCGCGGCCGCCGACCCAGCCTCCTCGCTGCCGCCGTACCTCCTCCGCCCCTTCGCGCAGAAGCTCCCGATGACGCCTTCCCCTTTCCCGCCCTTCACGTCGTCGTCCTCGTCAACGCCGACCTCGTCCAATATCGGCGTCGCCAATGCCAATGCCACGACGGCCACAGCCACCACGACAGCAGCATCCGCCGACGCCTTCCAGCTCACGTCCTCCGCGCTTCTCCGGATGCAGGACCCCAACAGCTACATCACCTTCCAGAACCTCCTCGGCTCCTCACAGCCCTCGTCGCAGCCCATGTTCGGCGGCTTCCCGCCGGCGGTGCCGCGGCTGCACGAGCCGTCGCTGCCGTCGGAGTTCCTGGCCGGCATGGGCGTCGGCAGCATCGGCCTCACCCACGGCGGGCTGATGGTCTCGGAGGGGCTGCACTTGCACCCAAGAAGCGACGTCCACCACGGCGGCGACGAGCTCTCGGGCGTGGTCGCGGGCGGCGCGTCCGGGAGTGGCAGCTGCAAGCTGAACTACACCTCCCAACACGGCGCGTCGTCGTCATCGTCCGCAGCCAGAGCCGCCAAGCCACCGGGCGGCGCCGCCACCGCGCCCGCACGGCCCACCCCAGGCGAGGGCCTAGACCCATGGATTTGTACATCCGAGTAGGAGAGAGAGAGAGGGAGAAAGCGAGGTGTGCATGCCGTTCTCTTCGGCTTCCTGTCGCCATGCATCACAAACAACAAAGGTCTGATTAGCCTTTTACCAGTATACCTTTTGTTACTTATTAATCACTTTTTTTCTTGCAGTTGCCGTCGTCCTTGCGTACATTAAAAACCTCGTCTTTGTTTCGCTTCTCTCTGAGATTCTACAAGATCTCACCTAAGAGAGAGAGAGAGAGAGAGAGAGAGAGAGAGAGCGCGCGCGCGAGCGAGCGAGCGACATGGTGCAATTCCAAACCATGCTTCAGCGTCATGTCGATCGGCACCGTGTGCGAGTAGCAGTACTAGTTGTTGCTGTCTCCGTTCTCCTCTTGCCGGTTAATCTTTGGGGGCCCGAAAGGGTTAATCATCGATCGGTGCTAATGGCCACCGGCGGCAGGCCGGCAGCAACTGGCGGCGAGATTTCCAGCGCCAAGATCCCCCTGCGAATTTGTTGTTCCACCGGCCCCAACCGCTACTAATCAAACTTCAAGGTTTCCTTCTCGTATGAAAACCTCCAAAAAGACGGAGACGAGCTCACGTATCCTATAGAGAGGACTGTTTATAGGGTGTGCGAATTGGTTTTTGCAGACGGTATTTAGCTGCGGTTTTGATTGAAAATAAATAGCAGTGACTAGAAAATATGGCTTTAAGAAGAGAGAAGAGATACATGTGCGTGACAGAAGCAAGAGAAGTGGAGTGAGTGATGTATCTATGACCCTCTACTTTATCATCAGAGTGAGACGTAGCGAGAGCAGTGGATAGGTCACTTCGAGAAGTCATGTATTTATATTGCCTTTTGAGTTTTTCTTAAAAAAAGGTAGAAGTAGAAACCAATACAAGCTTATTTTTAAAAATTGAAAGTTATACGTTGGTTTTGTAATATGATTTTTTTTATATTATTTGTGAAAACATAACATTTTTTATGTATTTTTGAAATTGAATAGCTCGTAAAACTAGCCAACCGTGGTAAAAAAAAAAATAGGCATCAGCAAAATTAAAACCGATTTGATTAGGGGGAGACCAACAACCGTACCACCCCCCACCTGACTGTCGTAGGCCAGGCATTAAAGAAAGATCACGGCATGTGATCCACCGTCATATATATGGTCTTAATCTGCCGCAATCTTCTTCGTTATTGATGAGTGAGAGGGGTTAGCGAAGAGATGGTTCTTTCTTTCTAGCGTCAAGGTTTCTTGTGTGAGAGATCGTGTTGTGGCCTGGGCCATAGGAGGATGGGTGGAGAGTGACAAGTTGTTGCATGTGTCCCCGCCCCCTTCCCTACACTTGATTGCACCCGTAGATGGACAAGCACTTTTTCTCGTTTCTATCCCTGGGTTTGTGTTAAATTTCATCGAAGTGCGGACTGGGTTGATCTTTGCACTTGGGAGGGGAATTCTCTTGGGATTGGGTACTCGGATGTGTACGAGCGAGGATTATTGGTGCCACTGCTACAAACTAATGATCTCCTCTCCGAGCTAAATCTGCTCTTAGGATCTGTACCAATCAAATGCTAATAGTGTAGGGATAGGCTAGCCTAGCGTGAAATAAAATTTTTTATTTATAAATAAAAAAGTCATACCAGCAAGAGATCATAAATCACAGCGGAAGAAGAGTTTAAACAGCTCGATTTAATGTAGTGCACGTTATGTAGTAGTAGTCGATTGTCCAATATCTCTAGAAAGTGATCCTCAGAAGCCGATTGTCCTTCAGCGGTAGTTGATCTTCATGAGCTGATTATCTTCTCCTTGGATCGTTTCAATTGGCATTGCAGTCACAGCAATGTCTTTCCCGAAGTTTATATGTTCAGTGATGAAACATCGTGCGTCAGTGTGCTAGCATCAGTGCACAAGCAGGGCCTTCAGAAGGAGGCGACCAGGGTTTTGGTGTGATGTGATCTCGCTCTCTTTCTCTCTTTCCATAACCTTATGCACCTTTTTACATAGAGAGCCTCCAGCTGGATTCTTATCCAATACAACTAAAGATCGTATCCCCACTCAGAGAACCTTCGGCCAGATTCTTATCTAATACGAGTAGAAAATTGTATTCGACTCGGAGTCTATCATCCGGATTGCTACAGTTGTAATCCATTAAGTGTGTGATCATGTAGGTTCGTGTATACTTAGTTGTAATCCGAAAACACATTTTCAATCACTGGTCATTAGCAGTCTCTAGCAGGACATATTGAGCCCCAAATATATACAAAGATCAATTTGGACAAATGTTATGCAATATGATCTGCAACCAGGTTTTAGTCACTCACGATCAGTTCATAACTCCTTACGACTTATTCATATCCCCACACAACTAGTTCACAGAGCAGTTTGTGATATGTCTGACTAACTCACGATCAGTTACTAACTCACTATACCTATATGATCAGTTTGTATCTGGTCGTACTTAACAACCCGTTTGTGTATTCACTTTTTGTCTTACGATACCTGATCGAACTCTAGGTGAGAAATATGTAATGCATAAACTGTTTAATCTTTTTTCGATTTAGTAATGGATAACTTCATACGATCGACTCCCCAACCACTGGTGATATGGTTATGCACTTCTTTTATCCGATCACATTAAGGGGTCCAACGATATCTCCCATCTTATGTAGAAGGAGCAAATCACATATCCGATCTGTCACATTCCTCTGCATATTTCATAGTATACTAAAAAATTACCTTTATAACTACTCAGTTACGGTGTAACATTTGAGAACCTTAAGTGCACTATTACATATATAGAAAATTATGTTGATCTCAGGTACAAGGATTATATATCATCATTGATTGAGACCAACAGACGACACATAAAAATATAACAATCTCAATAGTGTTTCAAAGTGGGTCAATTTAGCACTATGTTCTCTAATATGTATCCACATTATTAATTTGATACCATATCTATGATCTGTGAAATATGATCATCAATAATTACATGTGATGATCTATGAATCATTGTTATCCCACATAATAATATAACATCATGGATAATTTAGAATAATATCAAAACATGAATAAAGAGCCACAAATAAGTCATATACTGTTGATCAATATGAAAAATATTTATTCAAGGTATAAAATAATATATTATTTAAAAAATTATAACTATATAAGTGATATAATCATGACTTTGATCGCCACTAAGGCCTATCACTGATAAATAGTACGCACTTCAACTGTTTTGGGGTAATAGCTTTGTGATGTGATCATGCGTCGACAGGCAGGTAAGGATTTCACAGTTATTTGTCATGGCAATTGACGAGTGGTGCAAAGAAAACCCATCATTAAGGGTGCAACTTTTGAGAAGAATAATTACACTAGAGATGATTAGGCATCGGTTGCTGCCATGACAGCGATTACCATCTAAACATAGGTTGAAATAAACTTGTACATGCTCTTAGCAAAAGCCAGATGTAAAGTGCAGATTATTTAGTTTAAACCCCATGCACGAATCGCTAGTTTCTCTGTCAGAGAAGTTGATTGATGCAAACAAAAGAAGCAGGGATCGATGACTAGCTCCCGGAGATCTTATCGTCTCGTTTCCACACTCCTGGTTCGGCTGCATCGTAGATAGGATCATAGTAGTAACATGTGAACCCTCTTGGCTGGAATCATGGTCGCCCATGGCAGGGAATAACTCTGTTCTACTGCAATGATGCCCCCTCGTTCTCTCTCTCTACACACATTGCTACATTAAGAGTAGTTGCTGCTCTCTCGTAGGGTTTAGACGAGTATTAGTCTCACCTTTTTAGCTTATAATTTATGTCTTATGGTCTACAATTTCTTCAAAACAAACATTGCTAGAGTAAAGACTAGTCCTCCCTTCCAGTTGCTACTCTCTCGTTGGGTTTAGATGACGATAAGTCTCACTTTTTATCTTATAATTTTTGTCTTATGGTCTACAATTTCATCAAAACAGATAAATGAAATAATTTCTTTATTATCTTTTCAAATCAGTTTAGTAAGATAGATTTTTTAAAACGATTTATTAACAATTGGTCCATTCGCATGGATGGTAACGCACTAACGCTACGACCAGAAATCTAACGGTCACCCACTCGCACATGTGTAGGGACTGATCCTGGCCGCATATAATTTCGAGCCACCCAAAAGTTAAGGGCCTTTGCAGGCCCAAAAGTCCGACCGGCACGGCGCCTTTCCTTGGAGGCACCAGTGCTCTCTCCGCTTCGCGGGGTCGTCGTCCTAGTTTCCGTGCTTGATAAATGCCGAACAGTATGAGCTAGTTACTAGCTCTAAGACAACTTCTTCAATAGTACTAATTTTAGCACATAGCTTATAACATAAATAGCCTCACATGACACTCTCACATAATCTTGAAATGTGTGTATGAGACTAGCTCTTGATCAAGAGATAGTTTTTCTCTCTCTTCTATTAAAATATGAAATAGTATGCTTAGAGCTAACTCATAAGTCACTGTTGGAGATGCGCATCTCCAATGGTTCTAACTAACAACTAACTAGAAGATTTCTACATCATTTATATAGTACACACTAAAAGCTAGCATTCTAAAGAACTATCTATAAGGATAGCTATTTGATGCTTACATGCACACACAGAAAAGGACTATCATTTATAGAGGCTGCCTCGTTTTGCGTTATAGACTAGTGCTTAAGGAAGAGCTGGCTCGGTTTTTTTTTGCATACTCTCTTTCCTCCACATAGGATATATGTTGATGTGTACATACATATAGCTAGCTGACTCAAACCATTGGAGATGCTCTAATTTTGCGGTGGCAGCAAGCGAGGAAGGGGAGCGGCAGCTCAAACCAGCCGGTCCCCTTCTGTTTAGGGTTATTTATATGCACTTTTAATTTTAGTTTTTGACTTTAGTTTATAAATAGCAATAATTTATAGAGAAGTTTATAGAGAGAAAAATACTTATGTGTGATTTTGATAGATATAAATAAAGTTATTTTAATATATACTACAATCGATTAGTAAACTGCTTTAAAAAGACATTCCGTTTGAAAGTTATGTGCTATATAAAAATTATTTACTATAGAAAAACAATTTTTAAAAGCTAATACAAACTCTACTGGATTTGCTATTTATGTGTCGATGACGATGGTGTCTGGCACCACGCAGACTAAGCGGCAACTTCTAGGACTTATGAAATTTGAACTGTTTTATATAAAATATTCGGACTAATTTAATTAAACTGTTTCTTATAAAATTTATATATTCTAAACGGGGCTATCTTTCCTACTGTACTTGCTGCGAGAGAAGATGGCCTGTTCGCCAACATGCAGCATGCGACCAAACGCAAAGCGCCGGGGCAGGCACGACGCCAAAAAAATCCACACGCGCATGCATCACAAGGACACCGCCAACTATCGAAGCCGTCCTACGGCTTGTGTTTATACTGGTGCCAGCTGCACGCTCCGGCCGCGGCACGGCGGCTGTTTCGCCGGCGCCTGTCCGACGCCGCGCACCTGCCCAGCTCCGTGCGAGGGAGCGTACGCCTTCGCAGGGGGACAAACAGGGAGGAGAGACCTGCCCAGAACTGCTGCATCTGGCGTCGCGTTGGAACGGGCAACCAACCGAGCGCGAATCCCACGCGACGCAGCGCAGCGAGCGGCAGGCGAACAGGCCGGCGCGGCGGCCCGCCTGCCTGCCGGTCCCAGCACAGATGTCCACACATTCAAGCGCCTCCATCGCGCCAGGCGAAGATGATGCTGCTCCAAATTAAGTTTATGTGAAGTTCTAAAATTCGGGGGTTTGAAAATATGAAAGTTTAGAACTTTTTTATGTTTGAAAATATGAGAATTTCAAACTTTTTGATGCGTTTTGGCGTTACTTGAATTTTTCTGGATTTTCGTTTGAGAATTTTGATGGGATTTCATGATTAACCAAATAAATAAAATAAAAATAAAACCTAAGGACTAAGAGCCATGAGATTGCGGAACAAATCAAATAAAAATTTGAATTGAATTGCCGAGCTGTGGTTTAATTTAAAATCTAAAAGGAAAGAGGTAAATAAAAAGAATATTCAAATTTTTATTTCAATGTTGAGCTAAGAATTTAAATGAAAATCAAATTTGAGCCGTTAGAAAATAGGAGTTAGTTTTGTATGCCAAAAAGTCAAATTTTAATTCAAATAAAATACAAATTCAATTCAAAACCAAAACCAAAACCAAAACCAAAATCTAAATTCAAACAAAAAAGAAACTAAATTCAAAAATCAAAATTTCAGTTGGGGCCAGCTTAATCTTTTTACTCCCTCTTTCTCTTTCTCTCGGCCCAATGCCACTGGCCCATGACCTAATCCTTTTTCCCTTTCTTCCTTCCCTCACTGCCCAACGCCACACAGCCAAGCCGTCCCCATCCTTCTCTCACTCACCCCTGCTCTAGCCGCGTCTGGCTCTGCCGCTCCACACGTGCCACACTACTGCTGATCACATCTCCACCTACTGTGTTGATGTTCCTGCACGCACCACACTACCGCGCCCATGCCACGTTGTCGCGTTGCTTGCGCCACCGCTCGCCCCGCAGCATCGCCACCCGTTGAGTGCACTCACCATGCTTATATCGCTGCCTCGCGCCCGCACCTGCTCTCGTGTCACCCACAATGCCTCTGCCCCGCCTCGTTGCGTTCAATCGGCTTGTGTCACCTCACCGAGGCTCGTTCGTGCTTTGACCGTTGAGCTCGCGTCCATCCATGCCTTTGTGGCTTTTTAAGCTTTGCCATGATCGCCATCACCTTCTCTATCTCCCTCATTCACTTCCCCCCATCATCTTCCTCTCTGAGCCAAACTAAGCTCAAGAACACATCGCACTTGCTTCGGTCGCTGCCTTCGCCTCACTGCTCTAGTTGAATTCGGTAAGCTCCATCAAAGTCGTGCGTGTCAAGACATGTTCCACCCTCCCCTTTAGCTTTCCCCTCGCCCAATTTTGGGATTTCTCCCTAGGAGCTCGCCGCGCTGTTGTCTTCCTCCGTCCCATCGAAAACCTTCGCTGCCATCGTTCTTTCCATCTTCGGTGCCACCGCTCTTTCCATCTTTGCTGGCACCGCTCTTTTGATCTCCGGTGAGCCCCTACCTGATTCCTCTCGCTGGGAGTATCTTCGCACCTCCCTCTTTCTTTTCGAACACTCAATTTGGGCTCTCCCTTACCCCAGGTCGCCACTACCGTGAAGCTCACCGCGCCTACCCTCCACGGCTCCTTCCCAACCTTGTCGTCCACTCCTATTAGTTCCCCTTCGCCCCTGATGCTCATGCCCTCCTGCATTGTGCCCCTCCTTCATGCCAGCGCTGCCGCCTCCTTCTCCTCCCCGGCTCTAGCCGTCATGGTCTGTCGCGTGCTCACTGCGGTGCCACCTAAGCCATGCCGTCGCCACCTATGGGTGTCACATGGTGCCGACAACCCATTTAGGGCCTTGCCAGCATCGAGCATGGCAACACCGCTGCTATCTTTGATCTATTTTGGTTGGGGGAAGCACTGTAGCAACATAATTAGTCCATGATTAATTAGGGTTAATGACACTTATTAGTTTTAAGTAATGGTTCACTAACACATTGGCCCAAGTCATTAGTAAATCTAATTACAATTGGATTTAAACTTTGATTCTCTAACATGTGGACCCCCACTGTAGTTGTGGCCCACCTATCATTCACACCGCCCTTTGAAAACTAGCCCCACCTATCAGCCTCTTTCCAATAAAAAATAAATCATAAAAGAAATTTAAAATGTAGGCCCTAGTTGTCAGTGAGACATATTATCTCTCCTCTGTTTATTTTTAGGATTTTACTTATATTTTAATTGTGTAATGCCCATTCTCACTTGTTTTAAATCCTGATCAAATGAAACTTGTTTCTAAATTCATATATTCAAGATCTTTCTAACAGAGGCAAAATCATGAATTTTGGAGTTTATTTAAATTTATTAGAGAACAAGTTAAGGTTAACTATAGGTTGCAAATTAGCTAGACTCATGCAATTAGGCGCTGAATCAACAATTAGAGTTAAATGTTGATAGAAGATATTTAAGGTGCTATTAATATTTAATCTAAAGTATTCACTTTGATTAAAGATTTCCCTGAAAAATAGTTTGATGAAAATATAGGTTAATTATGATGTCATCAATATTGTTTTAGAAGATCAAATATCCATTGAAGACCTATTAAAACATAATATTATATAAATGATAATAACTTTACTAATTATGTTATTATCCCTAAATTTAAAATACAAATTTAATTAAAGATGGTGTTAATGAGTCCTAGAACATAAGTAGTCACATAACAATATAGTAAAATCGGTATCATAGCTAGTCTATATAATTTGAATATAAATCAAAGTCAATTAGTGTGCTAACAAAAGTTAACTGTCAATTAACAACTTGTAACGTAGCCTATCAACCACCTAGGTGCGTATCCAGCAAAGGATATTAAAGAAATCAATTAAATAACTAATCCCATATTCTAGTTAATTATTTAATTAATTATTCAATTAATTTGCAATTAAATCTCAAATAAGATTATATCATGAACTTCCCATCAATGCAAAATCTAAGGTTAATATGGTTAATTAAAATTATACCTATCATGTATAGACCCTCGCATCTGTCCATATGTCTCACCGAACTCATGGAACTTCCTTAATAAATTGAAAATAGTAAAATAAGTCACGAAATTATGTTTAAGCAATGGTATCCTCCGATCAACTATGTCTAATCACCTTCAAATTCAGAGTGGAAATTCCCATGAATATTCATTCATCCTTCCTTGATGTTCTTCCTAACATATTTCCTCTCTACCATTTCCCACTCGCTCAAACTTCGTTTGACTCCAATTACATCCCACACTCACTAAAACTTTATCCCTTGTCACCGATAAATTATGATAGTGCTTGACTATTTTTCCGGATTTATTTAAATTTTGATGTTCATTTGAGTCAAATCAAATACTTTTGAATTCATTCGGTTGCCTTTGAATTTGTTTGGATTCAGTCGTTTATCACGTAACTAGAATTTAGAGTTTCAAAGGAGCAACAAATTGAGCGAGGTCAAGATCGAGATAAAAACCAAGAGTTTTAAGATCATTGACTAATAAGGTTTTGAGCAAGATCAAAACCGTAGTAAATTAAGCGAGGCAAGTCATCACTTTGATCATATTGCACCTACCTTTTGCATGCAAAGTATATTGTGTTAAATTATTAAATTTCATGATTATTTTATTAAGAAAATTACATTACTGCTAGCTAGTAGTTAATGCCTTATTAATAATTATGTTAGTAAATTTCATTCCTTGACTTTGAACATAATCCCTTGTCACCCTTGAATTTATAGTATGTATACTAGAAATTCAGTCCATATGTAAATGCTATACTTGTGGGCATTAAATACATGTGGGCATTAAATTGCTACAATATCATTTCAAATTCGAAAACTTGGTTTGGGCAGTTACTGGAGGGAAGTGACATGTATTTAAACTGAAAGGATATTTTGAAATCCAAAATTCTAAACTTACTTCGTTCTCGGGCGAATGGTAAGTGAGGTTAGTGTGGTTTATGGCAGAATTGCTCAGGTAAATTTAAGGACTAAATCTTATGATGACCTCCCAAGGTAACACAGTGCAACCACAAGTCTATAATGGGTACGACCTGGTCAATTAATTTTCATCGACACAGCTCTAGATGCGCCATCCGGTGGAACACAATATGAGTGCTAGATGGAAGCCTCTGTGACCGTGCAAGAGGGGTCTTCTAGAGCAGATAGACATAATCCCCATGACGGTGAAAACATTAGCGGGTGTAGCCACCTTGTAGTGATCATCTGAGGCTCACACTAAAAGTAGAGTGGCGGCAGAATAAGTTAGGTATCTCTTACAGGTAAAGTGTGTGACCTCTATAGAGTAAAATTGTTCAAGCATCTACACCCGTGATTATGGTCGGGCTTGGGGACAACTCGGGCACGGTAGGGCGTTGTTGGGGGCACACACGGGTGAGGGAGAGAGAGAGAGAGCGGGGAGAAGGAGAGACAGATGGGGTGCATGTGTATGATGGGGCGATATGGCAAAGCGGCTGGGACGGTGCGCATGGCGCAGGGTAGCACAACACAACGGGCGCGACGAGAGAGAAAAGAGGGAGTAGTTGGGCCGCCTGGTCCAGAGGGAAAATGGGCCAGCCTAACGGCGTGTGTGCATTTTGATTTTGAATGTTGGATTTGATTTTTGGTTTTGATTTTAAATTCTATTTTGAGTTTTTAATTTGCTGAAAATTCAAAAAGAGTCTAAAGAGCAATCTTCATTCATAAATTTCAATTTTTTCGAAGTGAGATGTTACACTGCAACTGCTGTATCTATGACACGAGGTAGTAGGCATGAAGCATGCACAGAAAATAATGCGGCTACTCCAGCTAGCACAGGCAGCTTATCCATCCTGGGCCAGTCAAGCCTGGCATGTTGGCCGCGCCCCAGAACTGCCTGACAAGTACGAGCAGTAGGTAGAGGTAGACAGGTAGGACCTCTCTGATTCATGTTTCTACCTTAGAAAGTTAAAAGTAATACGAATATTCGATTTCTGAAAACAGTTTCTCTATTTATCTTGATACCATCTCGTATCAGAGATAAAATATAAGATCATATATACATCACGTACTTTACTTCTCTCATTTTCATCACATATACGTATTTCTTTATCACTTTTTTTATAAGTTACGTATTCTTTTAAAAGCCACTTCAACCGTTACAATTTTTTTCAGTTAAAACCCAAGAGTCCCAGACCACAACAAAAAAGCCTTCGTTAAAAGTCAAGAGGAACGCGTGTGGTGGCCATCTCTGCCCAGTCCACGCCCCAACCCGTCGTTCAGACGCGCCACCCATCCATCCATCCATCCATCACTCGAGATTCAGCAGCGGCGCTGAGAGATACTCCATGACACATGTGGCATGTCAGAACCGGTGGCCAGTCTGGACATGCCCTGCCATCGTCTGGCGCCGGCCCCCGGTCTCTGCCTCGTAGACCGCGAACCATGATACAGTCGCAGCGCCACCCTGCTTGAGATGAAGGGAACTTGCGGCAGGTTTTGGTTTCTGTAGCTGATTGAAATAACCTAACATGACAGGTTATAAAATAGATTATTTAAACTATTTTTTTAATCTAAAATTATATGCATCATTCAAGTTATCGTCTCTACTGTTTGCATTGATATCTTCACTATCCGCTACCGTCTTAAAAATTATAAACAAAAACTATCAATCTCAATAAAAACGCTGATGTCTTCACTTTCCGCTACCGTTTGGTCCCGTTCATTTCGGCTTCAGCTTCAGCTTATTTTTTACTATTCATAAATTTCATTTTTTCTGAACTTTTGGCCCTTTTTTGAGCTTTTTACCGGTTCTTTTTTCCCCGTATTCGTTTGCGTTGTCCGTGATGAGCTAGCATATTTTTTCTATTTTTAATTTTTTAAATTTAATTAAGCCAAGCAAGTCACTTTCAGCTACAGTAAATTTTCAGCCATAATCTTATAGCTTTTCAACCCAACCGAGCGGAGCGAAAATTTATAAACAAAAACCATCAATCTCAATAAAAAACCATGAACCACGTTCTAAAATAACAGCACCACGGTCTCGTGAATCCCCTTGTGCATTCCATCGGGAATCGAGACGCAACGGCAGCGTTCTGCAGGCTACCGACTCGCACTGGCTTGGGCACAACGCTGCGACACCAGGAATTTCTCATGTAACGGTGGTGTGTTTCGCGTGCTACAGTACAATGACCGATCTGTCCATTCCTCCGCCGATCCGCATATCTTGTCAGCGTTGTACATGGGCCGTGACAGTCACGCGGAGCAGTTTGGCAGCGATTTTGATGAACTTATCAACCATCCCAATAATGGGTTCCAGGGTACCACAAATGCTAACGAGTCGTTTGGCCGAAAATAAATTGAAAAAACGACATAAGAATGTGCGATCGATGTACCGGCTTTTTTTAGCTTTTAACATTTTTTTTCTATAGCTGACTTATTTTATATTATAACAGCTAATAGTTTTATATTATAATTAAAATTAAAAATTTTAAAAATAAAAAAACAGATCATCCCATTACGGACAATGCAAAAGAACATGAAAAAACAAAAAAGTTAAAAAAAATTTAAAAGTCAGACAAATAAAATTATAAAATAGTGAACTAAAAATTAAAAACCAAAGGCTGAAACCGAAATGAACGAATGCGATGCGTTATTCAACTTATTAATGCAGAGGATCCCAATCGTGAGTATCGTACAACAGTACCATTCGGAATAGAGATGGCAACAGGTAAATACCCATCGGGTATTGCCATTCCATACCCGTACCCGCTAGGTGTAAATTTACCCGTCGGGTTACCCGTATCCGCACGCGGGTAGGAAAATTTACCCATACCCGTACCCGCGCGGGTATTACTACCCGACGGGTAACCCGTACCCGCAAGCATACCCGGTTCAACACATAAGAATATCATCAATTTAGACATTCATTAATCATACATACCAAGCACAAAAGCGTCTAATGATCAAAATTAGTACATCACATAAACATACTTGACATGACCATATCAACATATGACAAACAAACAAACAATCAACAACAAGTAGATAATAAAATTAACATTTGAGTGGGATGTCTAGTTGTCTAATGCGGGTATTCATTACCCGCGGGTAGGCGGGTATGGGTAGTATATACCCACACCCGCACCCGCCTACCCGGCGGGTAGAGGATTTCGCCCAATAACGTACCCATGGGTACATAAAATTTTCCATACCCGTCTCTTTATCGGGTAAAACCCGTCGGGTATTCAGGTATCAGGTACCCATTGCCATCTCTAATTCGGAATGTCAATCGCCGATAGAGCAGCGGATGGTCCAGAATTAACTTTGGATAAATAACTAAATTTATCGTCTTAAAAAAGTACAAAATTTATGCGTACGATTATACGTAGTACACAGAGGAGTTAGAGAGTTAAAACCAGATTTAACAATGTTTCACACCGTATTTATAAAAATAGCAGTAAGCGGATTGTATTGATAAAAATATTGCTTACGCCATCCAGTGGGCGGGCGGCAGGCGCCTCCTCACCAGACGGTAGGTAGCCTACTGCCCTATGGGCAGACGACAGGCTTGCTTGCCGTCTGGAGAGGGGTAGCATGTTAGCTGGCTTAATTATCTGTTGTAATTTTTGTTTATTATTTGTTTAAATTTTTAAATACATCAAATGAGCTCCAAAAATTATGAAAACTTATGTACAGCCTCCCGACACAATGTATTTCGCAGTGTAATTTTTGCGTAATTTTATGCGTTGTGTACATATAGCAAACGAGCTCCAAAAAATTAGAAAATTTTATGTGAAACCTCTCAGTACAGTCATAGTTATTGTATAATTTTTAAGAATTTTATGTGGTCCAAATTTGCGATGTTTATTCGGGCTAACTTAATCATGAATTTACGAATATTTCACTTTTTTTTACAATTTTATACATTAGGAATTTGTACAATTAAAAGTAATTATACTAGTACAAAAAATGCATCACACTGAATGCGATATGGCTCACTCATCTGAGCCACTGCTATCTTCTCACCGCGTCTGCCTCCCCGTACGTGGCCTTGTCTTCCGTCGCGCATGAGCATGTCCCGTTGGGTACGTCAGTCGGTCCGGAGATTGTGTCTCAGGTCAGAGGAGGTATGGAGATCGTTCTATCTGCTCAGTGACCAGCGGTGGTTCAGTAGGCTCAGGTACTGTAGGCTGGGTCCGGTAAGGTCGAAGTCGTCCAGCTTAAACATGCCGAACTGTGAGCTGCCCGCAATAATGTCGTGTACGAAGGACCCAAGAAATCTCCCTCGTGGTGCGAATGAGCTCTCGTCCTGACCATATGACGTGGCAGCGAAGCTGGAGGAGCTCTGCCCACCGATGTGTCCAAACCCTGGGTATGCTGAGAACACTGAGCTCCACCCTGCGTATGCTGCAAACCCTAGCGTCGTGTACTACTCTCTGCAAGCATCTGGGAGGCTTGTATCGTCGTCGGTGGAGTCGTCGCCACCCCTATGTTGAATTGGAGGCTACAAGATGAAACGATATTAGTCACAATAAATATTTCGGATGTACAATATGAATCTCATACCTCCCGAATGTGTAGCGAAGATGAACAACGGGGAGTGGTAGTCTGTGCAGGTGGTGCGGACAGCAAAAGGTATGCATCTCGACGACGGATTTGAGGCAGGAGAACACCATGATGTTAGTGGAACACAAGGCATAATAGGAAAAGAAAATGTAGGCTCGTACATAAATTACCTCCTCGTCGGTACAGCGAACGGATGATCGACGGCTAGTACTACGACGCCATGTACACTCAGAACGTTGCGATAGCCGGCTGGACTCGCAAGGTCTCGATGACCTAGCGGGTGAGCATGGTGCCCGCACTGGGTGGCTCATGTGCGCACTATGATCCGTGGAACGGTCATAGCTTAGGCTGTGCACTATTTTTTGCGTGCTTTAGGATGAACTGCATAGTCTTTTGCAGGGCCGGTGGTGTCTCTAGGCTAGTGATGGCGGCCTCCGACGCGCTTGCGATGCGCTCGCTTCAACTGAAGTGACATACGAAATAGGTTCAGTAACGAGTAATATGAATTTCTTGAATGGAACAATAAGATATTTGAACTATCTTACGCTGTCCTGCCGCTGCGAAGCGCTGTAGGGATCAGTGGAGCGTTCCAGATGTTCCTCATGCATGATCTGCTCAGGGTGATCTGGCGAAGGAATGGTGAGTCTGATGCGCGACCGAGGTACGTACCACTGCAGGTACTCGTCGTACGTCTGGACGACGTATGGACGCTGCTCCATGACGACATCGAGGTGTGCCCTTTCCATCCATGCCATTGTTCATTGCTGCTGCATTGGCTGTCAGTCTGTACCATGCCGACCAGCCCTCGATTGCTTGCATTTCCAGAATCATCGATGTTACATAGCAAGACATACAAAGTGTACACAATAGTCCGATTGAGTTTGACTCACCGGTGCACAGCATGCAGTAGGCACCTGCCATCCAGAGGGGGCACGGCTTGGTACAAACTCAACTATCGTATCACACGCTGTGGCGCGTAAGCCTGCACCATGTCGAGAACACCAGATGCTGTGTCATCGTCCATAGCTTCCCATCCTCCAAGCAATGCAGGGACAACCCGTACGGCGATACACGATGCACGAAATCTACCATCCAGGGACTTCATATAATATCACTATCGTGCAACGACTTAAACTCATTGTGCCACAATAAGTAGCACCTCGATGGTTTGCCCTTCACCCACCGCAGACGGGCAGCAGTCCATCGGATGCCCATAGAGGGCCTATCTATTAGGTCGGCGAACACGCCGAACGGGTGCACTGATATCACAATCATCGGACATCCAATAGGGAAATGCTCCTAGCTCCAGAGTTATAGGAGCATGTACCAGATGGCCAGATTGGGGGTACCAGCAGTGGCGCGTTGGCAGGCATCACATAACCCCCAATATGTGGCGCATAGAATCGCTGATCCCCAGCTATACTGAGGCATCGCCCCGAACTCTGCATCCACCAAATACTCGGCGAGGCCGATGAATCTGGTGTTGCAAATATAGCCGTGTGTGGCTGGAAACATGCTCTAACCAAAGAGCTGAATAAGGAACGCGACAAGGTGCGTCCTGACGACCTCCGGTGGTGCAACCTGCAAGCACACACTAAAATTGTTGAGCCACGTGCGGGGGACGCCATGTGCACTCTCCGGGATAGGCCGGCTGAACCAGTCCGCTAGCCTCTCCTTCCAGTCGGTTGGTGCAGCGACTGGAACAAGTGCGTCACCCCCGAGAGGGACACCGGTCAAGTACACGATGTCCTTCAGAGTGAATGTTATCTCACCCCAATGAAAGTGGAATGTGTGCGTCTCGGGCCTCCACCTGTTCACCAGTGCTGCAAGCAGGCTACCGTCGATGGTGAACTCGTGCCTGGTGGAGACCAGCCTCGCAAAGGGCAACAAGCCTGTGGCTCGTAGGGTTGGGGCGTAGCACTCGTCTAGCACCCACGGACCCCCCCGTAGCTTGAAAGGCGAAGGGCCAGCCGTATCACCCGTCATTTATGCGTGGCAGTGGTGTTTCTCATCGTACGAGTGTTCCAAAAGCTCCTGTAAAGCCATACCTACCAATACATAGGACAGACGAATTATTAGTATGAAGATTAATAATGACAATAAAACTTACTGTATAATATAAACTACATTAATTATGACTAACTAAATAATAGTAGTTATGACTACGACTCTGGGAATAACATCGAAAGTATGCTATAAAAAAGTACCTGTCTTTCAGAAAAAGTAATCAACACTGCCACATCCTTAATAACTTATGCACTGCCTTCTCCAAATAATTAGGTATGGACTATTAATTTTGAGAGTACCTTGCAACAAATGGAACAGACGAAATGTTAGTGCGAAGTTTGATAATGACAGCAACATACTACAAGTCAGTGATTACATGCGTGCGTGTAACTACATAGGAATACTTCACTACTTACAAATAATTTGATTACTCATCCGAAAAAAGTGACGAGTCATTCATTACCATTATCCTTAGTACTAACTCATTACTTACCTCGAACTAACAAATTATGAGTACCGTACGTACACAAAAATAGTACAAACTATGTCTAAATTACTACAACATACTTATTTTGTAATATAAACTACATTAATCAGGACTAACTAAATAACACTAATTGACTACAATTATGAGAGTAACGTCGAAAGCATACAATAAAAAATTACCTGCCTTTTCGGACAAAAATCAGCACTGCCAATTTTGAGTTACGCACTGCCTTCACGAACTAATAAGCTACACACTCCTAATTTTCAGCGACGACTGTGACATTCACCTTCTGCGATGAGCGATTGGGATGAGCAACGACGAACTGCTAGATGTTCATATTTATGGCTGAGCGAAAGGTGAACTCAGTGCACTCACCCCGTACATTGAGGATTCATTACGACGAGCAACACTTTGGGTGACGAGGACGGCATCATAACACTGACAAATGTGCAAACGAGGAACAGATGAGGGGGGACGACACGGAAATAATGACATTAGTACGAATGAGAGAGTGCACAAGGGGGCACATATAGAGAGAGTGACAATTGTGCAAATCATATAGCAGAAAATAATATATAGCACGATTGGTCAACACATGCCACTTCAAAAAGATGTGTGATGATCATTAAATTCATGATTATGTTAACATGAATAAATGTTACAAATTCAGACCACATAAAATTTCTAAAAAATTACACAATAACTATGACTATACCGGGAGAGTTTACATAAAATTTTGTAATTTTTGGAGCTCATTTGCTATATGTAAAAACTCGTACAAATATGAAAATTTTATGAATTTTTGAGAAACGTTCGCAAAGGATAAAATTACCCAAAAATTACACAGCGAGGTACATTGTATCGGAGGTTATACATAAATTTTCATAATTTTTAAAACTCATTTGATATATTTAAAATTTTAAATAAACATTAAACGAAAAAAACCGGCTTAATTACCTGCCACCCCTCACCCGACGGCAAGCTACCGGGAGGCAGGCTTCCTGCACGAATGCCACGTTGCCACTCATTAGCAGAAGAGAGAGAAACTAGACATTGCTCTATTCTTGTAGGGAAATTTAACTATTTGCCACTCTTAAGAATGCCACCTATTCAAATGCCACTTTCTTCGTTGCAATTAATATTTTGCCACTCTTAAGATGTGGTTGACTAATTAATCGCCACTTTCGAGCCCACGAGGCGCCAAATCATTGCCATGTCAGCATCCTGCGTGGCACTAGACGCGAAATGACGATTTTGCCCCTACTGCTTCTCTCCTCCCCCATTACCTTCTCCATCCTCCAACCTCTGGATCCAAGCCACCACCGCAACCATGGGCTTCGACTTGGGCGTCGTCCCCTTCAACCCCGACGGCTGGGACCCTCCCGACACCCCCGCCGCGCCGCCGTCCCTTGGTGGGCCCGCCGCGACGGCCTCCATCCCCTTCGCGCCCTTCTCCCGCTCCGACAAGCTGGACCGCATCGCCGACTGGACGCGCAACCCCACCGGCCCCGCCGCCGCCTCCCGCGACTCCGTCTTCGACTTCACCTCGGTCGATGACTCCCTCGCCGCCGCGGCCGAGGACTTCTCGTTCCGCCTCGTCGACGCCAAGCCACTGCCGCCGCGCTACCCCCGCTTCGGCCCCAAGTGGCGCTTCAACCAGCGCCCGCAGCTCCCGCAGCGCCGCGACGAGGAGGTCGAGGTGCGCCGCCGCATCCTTCCTCGACCGCCGCTCCCCGGTTCTTCACCACTCGCGCTGCCTTCTCTCTACTCCGGCCGCCGCGCCTCCATCTTCCTCCCTTCTCTGCCTTCTCCAATCGCCGCACCTCCTCTTGCCCCACCTCGGCGCCGCCGCGCCAAGATCCACCAGCTCGTCGTTGGCGCGCCATCGCAGCTTCGCCGCCTCGGCTTCATCAGCTCCTACCACGCCGGCGCATCACCTCTACACCGACGGCGACGAGCTCCGATTCTTCGCCCCCGACCCCTACTTCCTATTCACCTCGGCGCCGCCACCCCATCCACCGGTCGTCGCCTCTGCTCCCTCCACCAAGCGACGGACCGCCAACCGAGGAGAAGGAGCGGTGAAGGAGAGGGGCGGCGAGGAGAGGTGGCGCGCCAGGTGGAGGAGGATGCGGCGGCGGAGAGGAAGAGCAAGGGGGCGCCCCGGCGAGCTGCGGCCCGGTGCTCGCCGGCGGTCGGAGATGGAGAAGGTAATGGGGGGAGGAGAGAAGCAGTAGGGGCAAAATCGTCATTTCGCGTCTAGTGCCACGCAGGATGCTGACATGGCAGTGATTTGGCGCCTCGTGGGCTCGAAAGTGGCGATTAATTAGTCAACCACATCTTAAGAGTGGCAAAATGTTAATTGCAACGAAGAAAGTGACATTTGAATAGGTGGCATTCTTAAGAGTGGCAAATAGTTAAATTTCCCATTCTTGTAAGCTTTGGACGGTTCTGTTTATGTTAGTTTCTAAAGTCTGCTTTTCTACCATAAATAGTTTTCTATTGTTTCTAACTTTTAAACAGAGCATCTTTTCAAGATGAGGTCTACTAGATGATTATAGTACATTCTATAGTGATTTTATTTATATCAACCAAAATCACACGCAAGTGTTTCTTTCTACAAGCTTCTCTGTAAGCTGTTATTATTCATAAGACAAAGACACCAAATCCAAAAGCCAATATAAATGGGATGGTTTCATTGTTATTTTTCAAAAAAGGGTTATCAAGATATTTTTTCGAAACGGCTTATCGATATTTAGTTTATTCTTACAAACTTTACCCTAAAAGCAAAAATCATCCGGATCAATCATAAATTATAAGCTGTTGAAAAAAAAGGCATGTGGTTTGGCAGGTAGGTGGGTAGCTCATCAACCGAACTATGCACCCCCCTCCATCGTGGCACGTTCCTGTCTGGGGAGGTCCTTTTCGTATAACTATCAAACTAATTGTTTTAGAAAAAAACTTAGCTACGTAAAGTAATAGCCAGTGGACCATTTGAGTAGGAAAGGTATTGCTCCCTGTGAACATTAACAGGTTTCTTTTACGTGTTATGCAAATGTGTCGCTGACATGGGGCTGCTACGTAGTTCACTTGGATTCACATGCCGGTGGCATTTCGTGTCCAATATGTACGCGGCGTGGTGATTAGGGGTGGAAAACGGTAACGGATAATTCGTTTTATCCGATATTCGTATCCGAGAGAAATCCGAATTTGGTAAGCAAAATCCGTATTCGAAAATATTCGTATTCGTATTCGAGAATATTCGTATCCGTATTTGAGAGTATTCGTATTCGCATTCGTATTCGAGAATATTCGTATCCGTATCCGTATTAGAGACTATTCGATTCGTATTCGATCCGTTTTTAGAACCCATGAAAAATCTGTACAAATTTTGTGATTCAAAACTTGAATTTAGGCGGTTTAAAACTGGTAACCAGTCAAAAACCGATGAAAAATCGGCAAAACCGTTAGGAATCCGTTTTATCCGATATTCGTATCCGAAAAAATCCGTATTCGAAAATATCCGTATTCGTATTCGAGAATATTCGTATCCGTATTTGAAAATATTCGAATTCGTATTCGTATTCGTTTTAAAAATATGGATTCGTATTCGTATTTGAGACTATTCGACCGTATCCGATCCGTTTCCACCCCTAGCGGTGATTGGTTCGGCTGAAAAGCTCATAGCTTATGGCTGAAAATACTGTAGCTGGCTGAAAAAACACTGTAGCTGATAGAGGCTTATTTAACATAATTAAATTTAAAAAAAATTTAAAAATATAAAAAATATGTTAGCCCATTACGTATAATACAAACAAATACGGGAAAAAAGAACCGGCAAAAAAGCTCAACAAAAAGCCAAAAGTTCAGAAAAAGATGAAACTTATGAATAGTAAAAAATAAGCCAAGCCGAAGTTGAGTTGATCGGGGATTGGACTGGGCGTTTAAAGGAACTGAAAATTGCTTTGCAGATACTGTACGAGATGTGGTGAGCCGTGCGTAAGCTGTGATGGAAGTATTTGGCCAGTTGGACGGACGGGAGCGCGGATGGCTGGGTCGCCTCTGGGATGGGAGGGAGTTTTTTTAGACGTAGGGTTTGTTTTTTCCGGCTTATAGCTCATAGTTTTTTATAAACAAATAAATAGAGTAATTTATTAGTTGTTTTTTCAAGACGGTTTATCAAAATAATTTTTTTAAACAGTTTATCAATATTCAATTTATTTATATAAATATTTATATTAGATCAAAAAATCATAAATTATGGTTATTCGTTATCAACCACGGTCGAAAAGTACATACCATTAGTCAGTGACGTGGTTGATCGGACCAGCTGAAAGTTCCACTGCCCTCGAAGAAAATTTGGGCAGTGCTTAGGATGGCCCACAAGGAAAATATTTGGAAATGGAACAGGTTTTGCCTCTGATTAATACAACTGGAAACTGCACGGTACAATCTGCAGAGATATCGTGTCGTTGTCTTGTTGACGCGTGGGTGATCGTGTGCTTCATGTGAGGCAGCACAATATACCAATGGTCTTAAGGCGGAGCGATGGTGTCTTAGGGACTAAGCATTGTACCACTAACGCGTGGGTCATGTATAACTACTGACAGACATATGGGTAAAATTATTGACAGTTCTCTTCTCTATTATTATATAAAGAAGAGTTGGTGGTTGGTACGTTCTTCTCTTCTCTCTCTACAGCCATCCGATTTGATCTAGATCATTCATCTCTCTCCTCCTATCTCTCTCAGGATACAACCACCCACTCCCTCTACTTTCCCTATCTCCTCACGCATTTTGGCCACCCTTTTATCTTTGTCGCTTGCTCTCCAATGTTTGATGTGTGAAGTTGGCCAGGCAGTAAGTTCCGTTTCACTATTTTTATAACTTCGTTGTAACGTACGGGTCTCTAACTAGTAAAAAGAAGAAGAATGAAAAAAAGCTCGATGAGCTTTTCTTTGGTCTTTTCTTGGGGCCGCGAAAATGCAATTCGGGTATTTCTTAAGGGTCTTGGCATAGTTTCCAGATGCGTACATTGTGTGTGTTCATTTTTTTTCGACATCAAACCAAAGTCGATTGCTGAAAGGGACACAAACATAGCGTCCACCTTAGTACCGCCAACCATGAATATTATCTTGAATCTTGATGGCTGTGTATTGCTGGTAAACGTGGGGCAGCAACGAAGGAAACAAACTTATGCTCGGAGCAGTAGTCCTGGTAGGACGTTGGGAAACAATGAAGCTACTACGCTTTTGCCCCACTGGCCTTTTTTTTTTGTTGCAATTTAGGCTCTTTTTCGTGTGAAATTGCATTTTTGGCCTCTTGGTGACTGCGGTAGCAACGGTAGGTACATATACAAGTGACATATGTACCTGTTGTGTTCTTCTAACGCATTAGCAACCAGAGCCATAGCAAGTCATTCACGAGCGTCGTAGCCACAAATCTACTGTGATATGACACTGTAACAGGACCTACCACGTTGTGGGACCGTGACATAACATGCTGGATGGGAGCACTACCATTGGCTTTATGCGCGCGCCCGTAGGCCAGTTAATCCTGCTGTGGTGCGGTACCACAGTAGGAGTTGCTAGTTCAGGCACCACAATAGGACTTACTGTGGTTGGGTAGCGTGACAGGTGACACACATCGTTTACCGTTGCTGCAGCAGTAGAGAAGAGGATCAGAAATGCAATTGCACGCGCATAGAGGCTAAATTTGAAAAATAATAGTGCAGGCCAAAACAATAAAGAATTCGGAAACAATGCACGGCCGTACATGCATGGATTGGTGGAGCAATCTTTGCTAGATTTGAGCAAAAGAGAAAGGTAAAGATCCATTATTTATAGCCACTTTATTTTCCAAATCAAATGTAGCAAGGTGGGAAGCAAAATTCAGAGATGGACACCTTATACGACAAGTCTTAATCGTTGAGGTACCACAGGCCAATTGATCCTTGGTATTGCATTTTCATTAGAATGTGCTCAATGCTCTTTTTTTACTTGACTTTTTTTTTAAATTTTTCGCTACTAAAAATATATTAATAAAATTATAATTTTATGAAAGTATTTTTAAAGATAAATATAATGATATAGTTTTCGTACAGTCAATCTACATAATTTTAAATTTATTAATAATCAAAAGTTAAAAAGTTTGAAGGCATAGATTTTAGAAAGCCAAGTAAAAAAAGATGGCGAGAGGATTCTCAAAGGAAAAGTGATGAGGACATCTCTACTATGCTTTCACCTTCCACTCTAAGAGTGTATGATAAAGCTAGTGATGAGGCTCCAACAGATCCTATGACAAGAGCAAGAGCTAAGTTACTATAACAGATGTTTTTGTTTCTTAAAGAATTTCCTATTGCTTTAGACGAGAATGGTATACCACTTAATGCAAATACATTGTGCGTTCTCATATTTGAAGCAATGGAAGAACAATAATGGAAGGACCAACGGGCCAGCCTCAAGGAGAAAGAGAGCCATGCAACCACATGGGAGGAGGCCCATGCGGTCACATGTCAAAAGGAGAGAAGCTCCACGTAGCCAAGACTTGAAGAAGAGACCCATGAGCCAATTGAGGAGTTTATAGGCCTACGTACCAATGATGGACTGAGATTGTTTAATTCAGTCATGTAATTAATTAGTGCTCAATTCCGAATTGCTTTAGGGTTCGTCAACCAAATTGAACTCGGCCTTAGGCCCAAGTGCGTGCGTGCGGAGGTTAGGATTGGCTTTAAGTAGTCGCCACCCCCTCTACTGTTTTCAAACGACTTTTGATAATAGAATACTCTTGTTCTTTCTGTTGGCCGAACCAACTTGAGGAAGAATTAGGAGTTCATCGAAACCAGATCGTTCAACCTTTCCGCTGGGATTGGGAGCGCGATAGAACTTCATCTTATGGTCATGAAGTTTAGCACGTGTGGTTTGGCGAATTATAGAGTGCTAACCCTTGCATTGGCATCGAGGGATCACTACAGTTCTTCAAATCCACGTGAGTATCTGGATCCTACGTCGAAAAGATCGGGCGACCCTGTATCAAAAAGTGAATAGTAGCGCAATGCAGTGCCATAATACATTACACATAGGGGTGGAAAACGGTAACGGATAATTCGTTTTATCCGATATTCGTATCCGAGAGAAATCCGAATTTGGTAAGCAAAATCCGTATTCGAAAATATTCGTATTCGTATTCGAGAATATTCGTATCCGTATTTGAGAGTATTCGTATTCGCATTCGTATTCGAGAATATTCGTATCCGTATCCGTATTAGAGACTATTCGATTCGTATTCGATCCGTTTTTAGAACCCATGAAAAATCTGTACAAATTTTGTGATTCAAAACTTGAATTTAGGCGGTTTAAAACTGGTAACCAGTCAAAAACCGATGAAAAATCGGCAAAACCGTTAGGAATCCGTTTTATCCGATATTCGTATCCGAAAAAATCCGTATTCAAAAATATCCGTATTCGTATTCGAGAATATTCGTATCCGTATTTGAAAATATTCGAATTCGTATTCGTATTCGTTTTAAAAATATGGATTCGTATTCGTATTTGAGACTATTCGACCGTATCCGATCCGTTTTCACCCCTAATTACACATCGGTCCTTGTAACTATCGAAATATGTTGTTCTTGAATACATATGCATTGGATAGAACCAAATCTTGTGGCACCTCGGTTCTGTTGCTAACGACTAGAATTTGATTGCCACCGATCGTAGGTTAGACGGACTATCTCTATGAATTTTTTTACTATACCTATCTAGCATTTAATGTCTGGCTGAACTAGAATTTTTGGCATATAAAGGGCCTGTTTGTTTCAGCTGTAGATTCTGAGAAGTAGCTGGTGAGTATCCAGCTAGTCAGAATCTGGAGAAGCTGGATAACCCCAGCTTCTGGCTACTAGTTCATTTTCTGGATTCTGTAGCTTCTGGCTACTTAGAATCTGGATGCAAATTTGGACTGTTTGGGGGAGCTGCAGATTCTGGGAGTAGCTGTAGCTGCTAGAAGCTGAAACAAACAGGCCCAAAGCACGTTTCGTATCCATATTGACAAAAATAGCCATATACACATAGAAATGACAAAAATAGTATTTCTGTAACCTGGTCATTGGGCGGCAACAGCTTGCAGGTGACACGTGGCGTTCCAAGCGCCTGTCGCTCTGCCACCAGATGGCCGTGCGCCTATCGCCCGGCCACTAGACGACAGGTGGTCTGCTGCCTCACCATAATACGGTAGTTAATTAAGCCAGTTAATTAACCATCTTAATTACCTGACTAAATACTATTTTATGTGTTATATTTGTTTGAATTTTCAAATATATCACATGATCTCATAAAATTCCAAAATTTTACGTGCAACCTTCTGACACAACATACTTCATTATAATTTTTTATTAATTTTATCTACTCTGAATGTTGCTAAAAAAATTCACAATATTGATATATTTGTAGAAGTTATTACATATAGTAAACAAGTTCCAAAAAATTATGAAATTTTATTTGAGGCCTCCTGACATAGTCCACCTAATTGTGTAATTTTATGGGAATTTTATGTGCTGCAAATTTATCATATGAATTTATGTTAATTTAATCGTAATTAGCGATATACAATGCATCTTTTGCAATCCGTGACCTCTGTCTATCGCCTATATGTCGGCCCGTTGCTGCTATATTTTTTCCACTACGTCCTTCGCACAATTGTCACTTGTCCATGCCGTCCTCCCTCGCACACCCCTTCGTCCACACTGATGTTATTATATCTGTGCCATCCCCCTCGCTCGCACAAATGTCAGTCTGTCCATGTTGTCCCACCTCGCCCGCTCCCTCGTGCGCATATATGTCAGTCTTGCCATACTGTCCCCCGTCGCTCACGATCGTGGAGGAGACATAGTCTCGAACTGTTGGTTATTTCGTCAGTAGAGCCACCGTGGTCAGGCGGCAAATAGATGAAGGCAAGAAATGGTCCGAGAACATGTAGAGACACATGGATCATAAAGATGAAGAAGGCCTGAATGCACGACATCCAAGAAATTGATGGCATCCGGAGGAAGTATGAGATCAGGGTTCGACAAAAATATGTGAACAATCATGCTGTTAAATCAAGGAGGCCGACTAGAGGGGGTGAATAGGTGATCTAAAAAATCTTCTCTAATTAATTATCAATTTGTATTTGGCTAAACCAAGCAAATAATGCGAAAGTTTAACTCAAAAATGTTTAGTGTAAATAACACCTAAAACAACCGAGTTTACCTAAGTGTACCAACAAGAAAAATCTATGTTAAGGTTTGCACTCCTAGGATGATAAGCAATCAATTTAATTCTATAAATGTAAATTACTTGAATGTAAATTGAGCACAAAAAAATAAACCACAATTGACACGGTTGCTTTTTGCTGTGGTGTTCGGAGACTTGTCAGTCTCCCCTAAATCACATGTTGCGGTTAGCCCAAACGAATCGGAACGGCTCCATGAATTAAGCTGAAACACCTCAATCCACTAGTGGTAACTCTTTTCCGCTCCGGGTAGGTGGGCTCCAACCTTCACAACTCTGCTGGGTCTTCTCATAATCTTCTTTGAGAAGATCACTATGCACAACGCTTCCAACACCGTCTAGAAGTCGGCAAACTGCAAGAGTAATAAGTCAAGCCCCTTGTTTGAGTCTCACCATGTGCAACGGATGTACAAGCTCAAGTGGATACTCAATCCACATTTAGATGCAATACATGCAATCTAGATTCTTTCTCCTTACTCACAAGGTGCAACACATGCACAATTGAGAGGAGGACCTTACACTAGCTCAAGAGAGTGAAATGGAGTGCCAAAAGCTATTCTCCAACTGGCCACAAGAGGGTATATATACGCCACATCTCAAAACTAGCCGTTAGAACAGAAAAATAGGATTTCCAGAAGAACTGTAGACAACGACCGGTACTTCCGCTCCCCTCATCAATGATCAGAAAACTAGCCATTGCAGGCAAATCCGGTAGTTCCATCGTGCAATGTCCGGTATTATCGATTATCAGAAGTACTGCAACACTCGTGCGAAACTACCAATTTCCTCGGGAATGAGAAGACTCCACACAGGTGTCTCTCTGGAAAAACGTGTCGCTACACAAGTCGGACGTTTCGCAAATCGAAAGTATCGCTCACACAAAGCCGGTAGTACCGCTCGCCGATCGGACCGCTCACACAGAGCCGATCGGACCGCTCACACAGAGCCGATCGGACCGCTCACACAGAGCTGGTCCGAAGTACCGATCGTCGACTTCACTGGTCCCTGATCACGTCGGATGGTTCAACCACTTAGATCTTCGAGCACGTTGATCTCCAACCACGTTGTCCGATTCGACCACACAGTTTTCCGACTACGCTGATCTTCGACCACGCTGGTCTTCGACCATGTTGTTCGGATCGACCACATGGGTCTCTGACTATGTTAGTCTCTAACCACATTGACATTGGTTTCAACCACTCAGGTCTCGACCGCATCGACCATGTCGATTTTTGACTACGTCAATTTTCGATCACACAAATCTCTAACCACCACGTCGATCTTTGACAACATTGAATCAATCATGTCAGTTCGACGATGTCGATTACGACCACACGAGCCTCGACTACGTTGTTTTCGACCACATCGGTTTGACTACGCTGGTTTTCGATCACACAAATCTTGACCATGTCGGATTCGACCACTTCAATCTTCAACCATATCGATCTTCGACCACACAGGTCACCAACCACGTCGATCTTCATCCTCGTTGGTTTGACTACGTCAGCTATGACCATGCTGGTTCCTGACCGCATTGATCTTCGACCACACAGGTCTGCGACCACGTTGATTTGACCACAATGGTTCTCGACCACGCAGGTCTTTCGACTACCAACAAATGCGGTAGTTCTGTGATTACAACGCCGATAGTTCCGACTAGCGGTAGTACTGCAGAATACACTACAGTAGTTCTGATTTTCCTGAGAAGTGCATATATTTCAACAAATTTTGCAAAACACATTTTCATACTACAGTATCATGCGCACAAGGATTATCCATGATTCCCAACAAATTGCAAAACACATTTGCACACTTTTAGAATCATGACACAAGGATTATATATATGAGTTTCAACCATTTGCAAAATATATTCCACATATGGGCTTCAACTATTTACAAAACACATTTGCAAATACAAGTCTTATGCCAAGGATAGCTAGAGCAAGTGAAGTTGAGCTATCAACATATGATGAGACTCAAGCTACTAGATACGACCCTCTCTTAATAGTATTGTAATCTATACTAGCAACCTGATCTTTCAAGCAAACACCAAAACCGGTAAAAGACTAGGAACACATTCTTAGCCCTAACTAGCCATACCTTTGCCTTGAATCATAGTCTTGTCATACATCAACTCATGATGTATCCATTACTTCAACTACGTCAAGACTTGATGGGTCTTCACTTGACTTGATGAAAACACATGATCATCTCATCTTGGGCATGCATCAACTAATGATGCATCCATCACTTGACTTGATGATCTTCAACACATGAAATTATCCCAAGTTTTCCTTATTTGTAGGACCTAACTTGTTCATCCAACTCATGGAAAATGTTAGGTCTACAAAATAATTATCATCAATTACCAAACTTCATTATTAACTAATTATGAAGCAACTAGATTCTATAAGCTTTCTTTTTTTGGTAATTCATGACAATCTCAACATATAATGAGATTAAAATTAAACTGCGAGTATACAATATGTACACAACAATTGTATACTCTAGAATAAGCTTTCAAAGCAAAGCTTACTCATCCGGTTATCATTAATTATCTAACCATCAACACATAATGGAGGAATTAGATGACAACCCAATTATGAATATATATGAACTATATAAGCTATATATACTTAAGGAATATATTTCAAAATAAAGATTCTTAATATGTGAAAATAGAACATGGATCAATAGTAATGAAACTATAAAATATAGAGTGAACTCTTCCTAAATGTGTGCATACAAGAATGTATTGTGAAAACATATCCACATATTCAAGTTTGACTTATTTGGTGAAGTTCATTCTATATTTTGGATCTGAGGAATGCAATAAGAATACGATATTGAATGCATAGCTCTTATGTTTTTCACCTTTCCATCCAAATAAGACTAAGCAATATAATAATCAATAAACATATTAATCTAACAATTGTATTTGTCATTATCACCAAAACCAACTTAATGGAGTTTGAACTTACACATACCAGGGGTGAAATGAAATAGGCATGCGCCCTAGGTGATGTCGCAACATGCACCTGCAACAAGCTGAAACTCTTGCACAGACCATTCTCGCATGTGTACAAGGCATGTGCGCAAATGAGGTAAATGTCAGAGCCATACATCTCAAAGTATTATGACATGCAACACCGTTTCAGTACATGGAGTGCAGAGTTTCACTCATATAGCTTGGACAAGAACTACAGGGATCTTTGGGCAGACATGTTGTAATGGGCCCATAATAAGGAGTTAAAGATAACTACGAAGGGACATCGCAGACGTGGAGCTTCCAGAATGACATGGGTGTGAGCCAACGTAGCAGCATTACCCGCACAATGAAATGCAGAATATGCAAGACCTCCGGGCACTCAATGAAGGATTGCCCAACAGTTCGAGCTTGTCTGGTCACCATTCAGTGCCATAATTTCATCTATTTTTTACTATATCGCATTAATTCATATTTGTACCAATTTGAGATGTAATTGGCAATTGATCAATTGATTACCTAAATGATTAACTTCATAATTTAATATCACACGTGATGTATGTAATATTATTGCGTTCTTATTTGTACTCCTTTGTATGATATACGTTTGTTCAATGCATATCGACCTCTCTAGCTTAATGCACGTGACACAACGTTTAAATAGTTCACTCAATAAATACCAACTGCAATGATATGTATACCATTTAGTTACATGCTTTAGGAGATTGAACGTAACCGCGAACTACAGGGGAGAGTACCGTGCTACAAGCTTCTCTGTGCGTGTCTACTGGTAGAAGATGCCTTGCGTTACCCACATGGAGTGTTGCAGTGGGGGGGGGGGGGGGCGTCTCGCATGTGGCTGGCCGTTGTTGTAGTGGCACACACATACGCAGCTAGGGTTCACGCAGCAGTATGTGGGATCATAGGAACTTCCTATGCTGATGACCTCTTCGTTGTCCCTCTCGCGCTGCATCTGTTGGCAGAGGTCACCGTTTTCCTCATTGAGACTATCAATCCACGCCACCATTTCTAAGATTCGCTCCCATAGTGTATCCACGTACCTCACAATATAACATTCATGGGAGGATCTATCCAACGGACGAAGTCGTATTTTGCCATCTGCTGGAATGGAGGGTTAACATAGAAGCTCTATTAGCAGTAAGAGAAAATAAACTATTGGATAATTGTACCTCAGAGTATGAGCATCGGAAGAAACGTCACCCTCCATCGAAATAGCCTTTGACGACTTGCACGACCACATCGTCCCAGTGTTTGCATTTTGGCCATACCGGTTGAGCCCACCTATTTGGCATCAAGCGGTAGTTAGGACCGAAGTCCTCTCTCATTTCCAAGGGAAGGTCTGTCTTTGGCGACCCTGCTCCGACTGGCCCCTCGGCGTTTGCCATAGTATGTTACTGTATGACCTAGAAGGTTCTTCTTTCTACAAGAAATAAAACGTAGTTTACATCAGCGATGATCGATTGCGAGAGCTCCATATTTGAAGCCAAGAGAAAAGGGAACCTGGTGCGTTGCCACCAGAAATTACAGACGCGTTGTCGATACGCAGCACCATAGGCAACAAGAGATAGCATGGTAAGAGTGACATATGTGTGCATGAGTGAGCGAGCGCGACAGGACAACATGGACAGACTAACATTTGTGCTGGTGATGGGGGACGACACAGACATAACGATATCAGTGCGGATGAGGGAGCGCACGAGGGGGGATGGCACGGACAAAGTGACAATTATATGAAGAACACAGCAGGTAAGAAAACATTGTAGCAATGGGTCGACATATGTGTGAAGGACAGATGCCACACATTGCAAAAGATGCATCGCATACCACTAATTATGATTAAATTAACATAAATTAATATGATAAATTTGGAGCACATAAAATTCCCATAAAATTACAAAATTAGGTGGACTATGTCAGAAGAATTCACATAAAATTTCATAATTTTGGAGCTAGTTTGCTATATGTAATAACTCTTGTAAATATCTTAATAGTACAAATTTTTAAACAACATCCATAGAGGATAAAATTATCAAAAAAAATTACACAATGAAGTACATTGTGTTGAAAAACTGCACATAAAATTTACAATTTTTTTAAACTTATTTGCTTAATTACCTGCCATATTGTGGTGGGGCGACAGGCCACCTGCCGTCTGGTGGCCGAGCGGCAGGCAGCCAGGACGTCACATGTCGCCTACAGGCCGTTGTCGCATGGTGACCAAGTGACAGAAGTATCATTTTTATTATTTCCATGCCCATAGACTATTTTTTGTAAATACGGAAACAAAATGTGATATATATGCTAAAAATTCCGTTGAACTGCGACTGTATTTGTCGAACCAGAAAGATACACCAGACACGGATATGACGCCACTTCCTTTGCTCACGAAGAGGCCAGCAGATGGGCAATTCCCCTTTTCCGACGATGCTTTCCCCTTTTTTTGATGATGCCCAATTACAAGAGCCCATATTGCGGCTATTATTAGCCTGTGTTTCTTTTGGCCACCAAAACCATCGTAAGATAGTGAAAGAGGACAGGGTGATGTGCTCGTGAAAGACATTTTGTCTATGAAAGGAACTAAAGAGGGGAGAAACACACGAGTTGACATCATAAGAGGGGGAAAAAGAGCAACGCAGCTTTATTACTTTCTAAAAGGCTCTTGAGGAACGAGCAAGATCAACCTGGGTAACACAAACATTTTTCGGCTGTAAGGTTGTGGAAATCATGCTTTTGCAGGAGGGCACAATGTAGTGATGTGGTAGTACCAATCTAGCTTGTTGGAAGAGCTATACTAGAGAAAGGAGTATATTTGCATTTTTCTCTAAAAGTACAGACCCCTTGTCTGCACTACAAATGCCACCTTCCATGTAATAAACTCCTGAAGTCAGTAAAAACCTACGTATGTTTGGCCATACACAGCTGTGAAGTACTCCGTTGGTTGATTTTTATGAGGCGTCCATACATTTCGAGAGCCCTTCGTAAACTAACAATTAATTCAACAACCCAAACGCAGGACCTCTCAAAAATCGCCCTATGGACTAAGAATCCATAGGGCGATTTTTCACGACCTCTCACTGTACAGAATATAATTCTTCTTCTGCTATTGCAAAGGTTGCGAATGTATCTTTTGCCTCGAAATGATTCTTTTTCTTCCTCCTCAAGCTCCTATTTCTGTCTCACTGTACCGGGCTTGGTCAACGGCAAAGCTTCTTCTCGCCCTTCCTGGAGAGCCGCTTCAGGTAAAGTTCTTTTGGAATGTGAGTATGTGACTTATGGTTTATGACTTGAATTTTTGAATTCTAACTGTTCGTGAGAGGCAGTGCAAAGGAAAATAGTCGCATATGATTTTGACCTGTATAGTTGAATTCAGTACACTTTTTACTACAATTTTTTTGTTGATATCGCTTTAAAAAATATACCATTTGAAAACTAGTTACTATAGCATAAACCATAAACCACAAGGCATAAGTGAAAAAGAAAGAATATCCCTACATGGGTGGGCATTTGCCATCAACCCCACTGGTTTGGCGGCCTTGCTCTGCTGCCTCCCGCTACTCCCTGTTATTTAAAGTATGATAAATGATGAATATATATTATTTATCTTTTTATTTAATTTAACATTAATGTTATTCTTATTAGAGAAAAAAAGTATAAAACCACTTTTTAAAATCTAATATTGTACACCACAAAATTAGCCATCAGCGCATCCTGCTGGTGGCTTGGTTCACAGTGGATGCCGTGCACGGGGACGCACATGGCTTCGCCTGTCGTCAGGGTAGTGTGAGCGTGACGAGTGAAAACTACCCATCGGTAAAAACGGGCGGCAAGTGGCAAACCGGGTATGTGGTCTCTGCCGGGCGTTTCACTCGTCCAGTTTGTTTTTCCGGTTGGTCATGTGGGCGCCCCCGGACAGCCGCGGGAATTATGGCGTAAAAGCAGCACGTTCGGTGGTTACCACCCCAAGGCTGAAACTTGCAACGCTTTCCTTCCCCAGATAATTCACCCCTTCGTTAGGGCCTGTTTGGCAGAGCTCTAGAGCTAGGATCTACAGTAGAGCTGGGTAGAGCCCTACCAAACAGGGCAGCTCTAAACCTTGTATAGAGCTGCAGATCCTTGGATCGGTCCCGTCCTCAGTGCAAATGTGTAGAGCCAAGAAAACGCAGCTCCCCACGTAGAGTTGTGGCTTAGAATCTGAAGTACCCTTACCGCACAAGGTAATTACACCGAATTGCCACTGGGGTATACCCCCCAGCGCCCGCAGGCCCGCAGCGCCCCCCAGCGCCCGCAGCCCCATTGCCCGCAGCCCTCCGTTCCCCATCTGTTCTCTCGTCCGCTCCCCTCCCGTTCCTCTTGCTCTCTCAGAAACGCGCCGCCGCTCATCCTTGTCGAGGAGCCGGGACGCCGTGGCCGCCGGGAGCCGAGACGCCGCGGGCGAGGGGAGGGCGCTGCTAGCCGGAGACCGCGCCACCGCTTAGATCGACCATGCCACCGGGGGAGGTGAGATTTCAGATCCACGCCTGTAGCTTGTGTATTTGCCTTCAGTTCATGGTGAGAATCTCAGATCCACGCCTGACATTTGAATTAGAACCGTAGTAATTTGGTGTTTTTAGTAATTTACTTTTGGATCTGATGATTCACCTCGGCAGTGGTTAGTGGTTCATCTAGTGGCAGTGGTTAGTGATTCACCTCGGTTGAAGTTCATAGCAATTTGCAAAATAGTTCCAGTTGTATGCTAAAGAAGATGGTTTCTCAATCTTGTTCCAGTTCATAGCATCTTGTTGCAGAATAGTTCCAGTTCATAGCATCTTGTATGCTAAAGAAGATTTGCAGAATAGCAATCGCGTGAGTATATGCCATGTTGGTTATAATCTTGTTGCCGACAATGAGAAGCAGTAGCAGCAGTGTAAAGCCAATCAAATTGTTTCCTGTCATGCCTGTTGTTTCTTATTATGCAATCTGAATGGACACAAGAAAACCTGAAATGAGCACATGAATGTAAAGAAAACCTGAAATGAGCACATGAATGGACACAAGAAGTTCCATAGTTTCTTGTTATGCAATCTTTCATATGTATGTGCAATAATTAAATTGTTTCCTGTCATGCCTGTGTTAGAACTCAATTGATTGGAAGCTTGATGAGAATCTAAGGATTATTTGTGAGTTGTTCGCTGAGCAAGCGAACAAAGGAAATCGGCCTAACACCCACATGAATAGTGTGGGCTATGCTGAAGTTCAGAAGAAGTTCAAAGAGTTGACTGGTGTTGAGTTAAAAAGAGGTCAAATTAAAAACAAGTGGGATAAGTTGAGAGATAAATATAAGATATGGAACAAGTTGCTGGCAAGGCAGACAGGCAAGGGTTGGGACTATCAAAAGGGTACCATAAATATGGATGCTGAATGGTGGAAGAAAATGAGGAATGTAAGTGTTCGTACTGGTTCTTTGTTTGTATCATTGTCCTTTGTTTACAGTTGCTTTCTCCAATTGTATATACCATATCACTGTCTGGAAAATTTTAGCTTTGTTTATTTTATGCTCTTGCTATACTTCCATAGGCATGATAGCATGTTTTTCTTAGCTCTAACCGTATGAGACAACAGCACTAGACTATAGGATTCTAAACCGTGAGTCTCATAGGTTTAGATGCTCATGATACAATTCTGCATGATTACTTGCTTTAACCAATTGTATATACCATATCATTGTTTTTTTGTTAAATTACAGGAGATACCTGGTTCTTGGCCATTCAGGCTTAAAGGATTGGAATATGAAGATAAGCTTAAGGAAGCATTCGGTCCCACCATTGATGGAGAAGATCATTGGTCCCCAGCACTTGGCATTCCTCCTGTGGCACCTGCATTAGCTGAAGGTGTTGGCACAAATGATTTGGATGGAGATGAGAATGAGGACGAGGACGACGAAGTTGAGGAGGTTACACCTAGTCCTATCAATACAAATGATAAGAGAGCCTCACAATCTGGTTCAACCAATGAAAAAAACAAGAAAACAAAGACAGGGACTGCAACAATGATTCACCAAGAAATAAAAAAGATAGCTGATTCAGCCTCATCTATTGCTGCTAATAAAGTTGGAAGTACATCTATTAAACAAGTGATGGATCTTGTGCTAGATTGTGGTGCAGTCTACGGTAGTGATGAACACTACATAGCAACCTCTTTGTTTGTACGTGCTGAAGAAAGGGAGATGTTTTTGACTTTGCCTACTCCTGAGATTAGGTTTCAGTGGCTTACTAGGAAGTACAAGGACAAGTATGGGAACTAATCATTTGGGTTTGAATTAAAATGGCCGATTGTACTGTCAACTTTTATGTATTGCTTCCTGCTATTTTATCCATGCTTTTATGTACTATTGCAACATGTTTCGGCACATTTTTATGTATTATTGCTACCTGTTATGTCAGTTCGTATTTTGATGCTTGTTTTCATGTCTAATATGGCCTTTTAATTGTGTTACCTATACAGATTTCTGATTGTGATGATTCAGATGAGCTTGAACAATTTTTACTCTTTGTCAAAGTGGTGCTCAACTTGCACAAAAATACTGTGATATGTACTTGATTAAAGCACCACCAAGGACATCAGCAGTGAGTGGAATGGGATGGCTGATTGAGACAATGAATACACCTGGGGAGTGTCACAAAATGCTTCGAATGAATGAGGATATGTTCACAGACCTTCATTCTTTGTTGGTACGCAATTATGGCTTGACATCATCTATACACATGAGTTCATATGAAAGTCTTGCAATGTTCCTTTTTACTTTGGGTGCATGTCAGTCCAATCGAAGTGTGCAAAATCGTTTCAAGCATTCAAGTGAAACAATTAGTTGAAAGTTTGACGAGGTTCTGAACTGTGTGATTGCAATGGCTAGAGATTATTTGAGACCTAAGGATCCTAATTTTCCTATTGTCCACAAAAGAATTAGAGATGATCGGAGGGCATATCCCCACTTCAAGGATTGTATTGGTGCTCTAGATGGAACTCACATACGTGTGTCTCTTCCACCAGATGAACAAGTGAGATACATTGGACGATCTGGAAGTGCAACCCAAAATGTCCTCGCAGTTTGTGATTTTGACATGCGTTTCACATATGTGGCAACGGGGCAACCGGGATCTATGCATGACACAAGTGTGTTATATCATGCAATAAGGGTTGACCGAGAAGTGTTCCCTCATCCTCCACAAGGTAGCATACAAGTAACTTTGGTCTTCCTTTTATATTATCTATTGTTTTGATAAATACATATAATTATGTACAAAGTGAATAACTTGGTTCTCTATTTTAGGGAAGTATTATGTTGTTGATGCGGGCTACCCAAATCGTCCAGGATACCTCGCCCCATACAAGGGTGAAAGGTATCATATACAAGGTTTCACAGAGGCATGGAGCCAAATACCCCAAAAGAGAAGTTTAACCGAGTACATTCATCTATTCGGAATGTTATTAAACGATCTTTTGGTGTATTGAAGATGAAGTGGCAAATTTTATATAAGATGCCAAGTTATCCAATGTGCAAGCAAAAAATGATTGTTGCAGCGACTATGGTGCTTCACAATTTTATACGAGAACATGGGAGTGAAGACTTGGACTTTGCAAATGCTGATCGAGATCCAAACTATGCTCCTACTATCCCCGAGAGATATAACAAGTACGCAATTTCACAGGTTGCTTCTGATGGATCGACTGCACAATCAAGTGTATTGTCTATGGATACATTCCGTGATGAGATGGCCACCGCTATTGCTCTAGCTTGGGAGTAATGTTGGGATATGATGTATTGACTATTTTGCAATTATAAACAAGTTGCTATTGCTCTAGCTTGGGAGTAACGGTGGAATATGATGTATTGACTATTTTTACAACCATAAACAATTTAAATTTGAACCTTATTATCTTGCCTTTCCTTGGGAAATTTATGAAGGAAAGTAACTTGGCCACTATCTGTTCTCATTCAACGTGTACAACACTAAAAGAAAAAACAGAATATAGCTCTTCTTATTCAACATGTACAGGACAAAGAAAAAATAGCATAACAATCAAACATCCATCCTGACATGGGTACCAACGTCAATTCACCCATACTAGCCTCCTTCCAGGATCTAGAGCCACCTTGCTAGCCAAACACCCATACAGACAGAGTGGCTCTACAGATAGAGTTGTAGAGCTGTGGAGCTGTAGAGCAGAGCTGAAAATCTAGCTCTAGAGCCCTGCCAAACAGGCCCTTAGTATGATAAAAATATATGTCATTGCCTTCATTAATATGATAAAAATAAATGTCATTGAAATATTTATATAAATAATACTCTGCCGCCAAATAAATTGACGACGGAATCTCTATCGTCAAATGAATTGGCAACAAGAGCTTTGTCGTTGAATGAAATAGCGACAGACTAACAAGGTACCTTCTGTCACCATTTCATTTGGTGATAGAACCTATTGTTAAATTATTTGGCGACAGAGTCCTATCAGCCAAACTAACCTGTCAGTGAAATCAATCAACGATAAAAGTTTGTTGGCAATATAACACTGTCGCCGAATGATTTGGCGACAAGACTTCTGTCGCCAAATGAATTGGCGATGTGCTGACAGGGAAGCTCCTGTTGCCAATTCAATTGACTACATGAGTTGCCACGTCAGCTTGCTAATTCATTTGACGATAGAAGTCTGTATTATACTTGTATTATTTAAAGGGTATTTATTTTTTTATATTAATAATTATAAAACAATAGGTTATTTCTGAAAAATTTCCTCCAAGTTGGACATGGCTACTGTAGCCTGGCTTTATAGGCCATTGCAAAACATTCTGCCTTGCCCAGCTTCTTTATGTGTAGGCCAACTGGCATGCCTTTTGTTATAATCTGATTATTTTTTTTGTTTATAGCTTATTTATCTGGATAGGAAGACATACTACTGACTAGTTTTACCTTAGTACCTCGGCTTAGTTTGGCCTGGTTAGGCCAAGCAGGGCAACGGATAACACTTAGAAAGTTATGCATCTTACTGTAGAGTTGGATGCATCAGGAAGTAGTGTATATGAACCAGGCTAAGTAGGGCAACGGAGAATACTTAGAAAGTTATGCATCTTACTGTAGAGTTGGATGCATCAGGAAGTAGTGTATATGAACCAGGTCAAGTAGGGCAACGGAGAACACTTAGAAAGTTATGCATCTTACTGTTGAATTATGTGGGCCAAGCCCATAAGAATAATTCCTAAATCTCAAAGGCCCACTCATGCAAAGGAGCAATGCATGTGCACTTTAGTACCATATTGCTAGTTCTAGGAGAGGAAGACCATCTTAAAAGGGATGGTGCACTCCTAGCCACTTGAGGCATGTGTGGGAGAGAACTAGAGGATCACACGCGCGCGCTCGCTCGCCTCGCCGGGCCGGGCCGGGCCGGGCTGGGCTGGGCTGGGCTGGGCGGGGCAGGGGGCGCGCGTGCACGGCACCTGCGTGAATGGTCCGCCAAAATCGGCTCCAGATGCTTGCGCAGACGCGGCTTCCTTTTGCAGTTTTATTTTTGCTGTTTTGAGTAGCGGTGAATCCGGATCGGTTACGCGCAACTAATCCGTTTCGGTTACGAGTTATGGAGAACGTGCAGGCGTCTTGATCACACGTCCTGTTTTCTCCATAAATACTGAGCCGCCGACTCCATACAGAATATGCGAATCAATCTAGGGTTTTTGCCTCCTCCATTGTACTGCGCCGTCCCACGTAGTCTACTCCGTCCCGTCCGCCGGCGTGCACTGTCGTTCGGGAGAGCAGGTCTCCGGAACCGTCGCCTTCGAAGTCCTGCACCGGGAGAGGGCGAATAAGGTTTTTGGGAAGCGCTCTGCGCGACTGCTTGCTGTAGCTCTGGCTCGTCTTCCTCGTCGTTCGGCTTCGGCGAATCGTCATCGACCTCGTGTCATCCACACCGTACCTGCAGCGTCAACATCGGCAAACCGATCAGAGCAGAATCATCGGTACGTAACAGTCATGTTCTCCGCATTAGATCTATTCATGTACAGTTTTCTAGTTTACATGTCTAGATCTGTTATGCCTGTGATGGTTCTGTTATTTTGCGTGTATGATGTCATGATTAATTTATGGAATAAATTGAACCTACATGTGCTTAATTTTCCAACAATCCAAAAACCTTATTGTAGGCACTGTGGTTTTACTATGGCTGGGTTTGCCGATGCACTGAGGCCGGATAAGTTCTCCGGTGTGCACTTTAAGAGATGGCAGATCAAGGTCACTCTGTGGCTTACTGCTATGAATGTATTCTGGGTTAGTAATGGCAAGCCTGAAGGTGTTCTTGATGCTGAAAAGCAGAAAGAATTCGAGACTGCCACTACTCTCTTTGTTGGATGCATTCTTAGTGTTCTTGCTGATCGTCTGTGCGAGGTGTATATGCACATGACAGACGCGAAGGAGTTGTGGGATGCACTGAATTCCAAATACAGTGCTACTGATGCCAGCAATGACATGTATGTCATGGAGCAATTTCATGACTACAAGATGGTTGATAACCGTTCTGTAGTAGATCAGGCTCATGAGATACAGGCCATTGCCAAGGAACTCGAACTCCTGAAGTGTGCCTTACCCGACAAGTTTGTGGCTGGATGTATCATTGCGAAATTACCTTCTTCATGGAGGAATTTCGGAACAGCACTCAAACACAAGAGACAAGAGTACTCTGTTGAGAATCTGATTGGGTCTCTTGAAATTGAGGAGAAAGCTCGGGAAAAGGACGCTGTGTCTAAGGGTGATGGAGGGCAGTCTAGTGCCAATGTGGTACAGAAACCCTCAAGCAAGAACAAAGGGAAATTTGTCAAAGCCCAACAGACAACCAACTTCAAGAAGAAGAAGAACAACAACAATCAGGATGATAGAACTTGCTTTGTGTGCGGTGAGCCTGGTCACATGGCCAAGAAGTGCCCACAACGCAAAGGAAAGAAGGCACCTGTAGGACAGACTTCTAAGTCTGTCAACGTGACCATTGGCAAGACTGGAGATGGAACTGGGTATGGTAATTTACCTACTGTTCTTTCAGTTAGTCAATCTACCAATTGGTGGATTGATACAGGAGCTAATGTACATGTGTGTGTTGATATTTCGTTGTTTTCTTCTTATCAGGTCGCCCGAGATTCCTCCGTCCTAACGGGGAATGGGTCACATGCTACTGTTCATGGTGTTGGCACGGTAGATCTGAAGTTTACTTCGGGAAAGATCGTGCAGCTGAAGAACGTGCAGCATGTCCCTTCTATAGACAAGAATCTCGTTAGTGGCTCCCGTTTATGTAGAGACGGGCTTAAGTTGGTATTTGAGTCTAATAAAGTAGTCGTGTCTAAACATGGATATTTTATTGGTAAAGGCTATGAGTGCGGAGGCTTGTTCCGTTTTTCCCTTTCAGATTTCTGCAATAAGACTGTGAACCATATTTGTGGTAGTGTGGATGATGAGGCTAATGTTTGGCACTCACGTCTATGTCATATTAATTTTGGTTTGATGTCTCGGCTTTCCAGTATGAATTTAATTCCAAACGTTTCCATCACCAAAGGTTCTAAATGCCATAGCTGTGTGCAATCAAAGCAACCTCGTAAGCCTCACAAGGCTGCTGAGGAGAGAAACTTGGCACCACTAGAACTCCTGCATTCAGATCTTTCTGAGATGAATGGCGTGTTGACGAAGGGTGGAAAACGATATTTCATGACATTGATTGATGATGCAACTAGGTTCTGTTATGTGTATTTATTGAAAACGAAAGATGAGGCTTTAGACTATTTTAAAATCTATAAGGCAGAAGTTGAAAACCAGTTAAATAGAAAGATAAAAAGACTTAGGTCAGATCGTGGTGGAGAGTATTTCTCAAATAAATTTGACTTATTTTGTGAGGAACATGGTATTATACATGAGAGGACGCCTCCTTATTCTCCCGAGTCAAATGGGATTGCCGAAAGGAAAAATCGCACGTTGACTGACTTGGTGAATGCCATGTTAGATACTGCGGGCTTACCTAAGGCATGGTGGGGGGAGGCTTTGCTAACGTCTAATCATGTATTAAATAGAGTTCCTAACAGAAATAAGGACAAAACACCATACGAGGTATGGATTGGGAGAAAACCATCACTTTCTTACTTGCGTACATGGGGGTGCTTGGCGAAAGTTAATGTGCCAATAACTAAGAAACGCAAGCTTGGACCTAAAACTGTGGACTGTGTCTTTCTGGGATATGCTAATCATAGCATTGCTTATAGATTTTTGATAGTTAAAACTGAGGTACCTGACATGCATGTTGGTACAATTATGGAGTCTCAAGATGCAACATTCTTTGAGAATATTTTTCCAATGAAGGATACACATAACACTACTAGTCAACCTTCTGAAATAATTCCTAGTTCAATCACATCACCTGAACCTTTTGAACATACACATGAACTTGTCAATGAGGAGGATGACAGTGGAGATCCTAGAAGGAGCAAGAGACAAAGGATATTCAAATCCTTTGGTGATGATTTCACTGTGTACCTTGTGGACGACACTCCCAAATCTATTTCAGAAGCGTATGCATCCCCTGATGCAGACTACTGGAAGGAGGCTGTCCGTAGTGAAATGGATTCCATTATCGCTAATGGAACCTGGGAGCTGACAGATAAACCTTATGGGTGCAAACCTGTAGGGTGCAAGTGGGTGTTCAAAAAGAAGCTTAGGCCTGATGGTACTATTGAAAAGTACAAGGCTCGGCTTGTTGCCAAGGGCTATACTCAGAAAGAAGGCGAAGATTTCTTTGACACTTACTCACCTGTTGCTAGACTGACCACAATTCGAGTACTACTTGCTTTGGCTGCCTCACATGGTCTTCTCGTTCATCAAATGGACGTTAAGACAGTTTTTTCTTAACGGAGAGCTGGATGAGGAAATTTACATGGAACAGCCTGATGGATTTGTAGTAGAAGGTCAAAAAGGTAAGGTGTTAAAACTGTTGAAATCTTTGTATGGTCTGAAACAAGCCCCTAAGCAGTGGCATGAGAAGTTCGATAGAACACTGACATCTGCAGGCTTTGCTGTCAATGAGGCAGATAAATGTGTATACTATCGCTATGGTGGGGGTGAGGGAGTTATTCTATGTTTGTATGTGGATGACATCCTGATTTTTGGGACAAACATCAATGTGATAAATGAGGTCAAATCATTCTTGTCTCAAAACTTTGATATGAAAGATCTGGGAGTGGCTGATGTTATTCTAAACATTAAATTGGTTAGAGGTGAGGATGGGATTACACTTTTGCAATCTCATTATGTGGAAAAGGTCTTGAGCCGTTTTGGTTTTTCTGATAGCAAGCCTTCTCCAACACCTTATGATCCTAGCGTGTTACTTCGTAAGAATAAGAAAATTGCTAGGAATCAGCTGGAATATTCTCAGATAATTGGCTCACTTATGTACCTAGCTAGTGCAACAAGGCCAGACATCTCCTTTGCTGTGAGCAAGTTAAGCCGGTTTACATCTAACCCAGGAGATGATCACTGGAAGGCGCTTGAGCGAGTGTTGCGCTATCTGAAAGGTACCTCGAACTTTGGACTTCACTATACTGGGTACCCATCGGTGCTGGAGGGTTATAGTGATTCCAACTGGATCTCTGATGCTGATGAGATCAAAGCCACTAGTGGATATATTTTCACTATTGGTGGTGGTGCTGTTTCATGGAGGTCTTGCAAACAGACCATTTTGACGATGTCAACCATGGAAGCAGAGCTTGCGGCACTAGACACTGCTACTGTTGAGGCAGAATGGCTACGGGATCTATTGATGGATCTACCTACGGTGGAAAAGCCAGTGCCAGCTATCCTTATGAACTGTGATAATCAAACCGTAATCGCTAAATTGAACAGTTCTAAGGATAATATGAAATCGTCTAGGCATGTCAAGAGACGATTGAAGTCTGTCAAGAAATTGAGAAACTCCGGAGTTATAACCTTGGATTACATCCAAACAGATAAAAACCTGGCAGATCCCTTTACAAAGGGACTATCACGGAATGTGATAGATAGTGCATCGAAGGAGATGGGTATGAGACCCATGTGAGTTATCTATGGTAGTAACCCAACCTATGTGATCGGAGATCCCGTGAATTAGGATCTGGGAAAAACAAGCCATTAGCTAACTGGAGGAGAGTAATTTCAACCCTCTCTATGTGAAGATGCAATACTCTCAGAAACTGCAAGGCAGGTTGACTAAGGTCTTAATGTGTTCCATTGGCTTTTAGAAGCGAAGACGCTATCCTGCAGAGCGTTCTTGAAAGAACACACCTATATGAGCCCGACTGTTAGTCGCAGTCTATGGAGATCTTGGGTAATCTCCTACTAAGCTCATGAAGAGACCAAGGAGTATGACTTATACGCTCCAACCGAGGGGTAGCCTACTGGCGGCCTAGTATCAGTTAAGTCTTTAAGTGAAGCTTGCTTGCACCAAACTTGCAATTCAAGGCATAGTCCATTGTTCAAGTTGTGAGTAAGTGTAGCTTGGAGTTCTAGATGGATGTTCAACCTTAATCGGTCTCCATCGAAATACTGATATATAAACAGTACATTGGAATTCAGGCAAATCTCTGTGGGACGTTGAGATCTGGTGGGGGATTGTTGAATTATGTGGGCCAAGCCCATAAGAATAATTCCTAAATCTCAAAGGCCCACTCATGCAAAGGAGCAATGCATGTGCACTTTAGTACCATATTGCTAGTTCTAGGAGAGGAAGACCATCTTAAAAGGGATGGTGCACTCCTAGCCACTTGAGGCATGTGTGGGAGAGAACTAGAGGATCACACGCGCGCGCTCGCTCGCCTCGCCGGGCCGGGCCGGGCTGGGCTGGGCTGGGCTGGGCGGGGCAGGGGGCGCGCGTGCACGGCACCTGCGTGAATGGTCCGCCAAAATCGGCTCCAGATGCTTGCGCAGACGCGGCTTCCTTTTGCAGTTTTATTTTTGCTGTTTTGAGTAGCGGTGAATCCGGATCGGTTACGCGCAACTAATCCGTTTCGGTTACGAGTTATGGAGAACGTGCAGGCGTCTTGATCACACGTCCTATTTTCTCCATAAATACTGAGCCGCCGACTCCATACAGAATATGCGAATCAATCTAGGGTTTTTGCCTCCTCCATTGTACTGCGCCGTCCCACGTAGTCTACTCCGTCCCGTCCGCCGGCGTGCACTGTCGTTCGGGAGAGCAGGTCTCCGGAACCGTCGCCTTCGAAGTCCTGCACCGGGAGAGGGCGAATAAGGTTTTTGGGAAGCGCTCTGCGCGACTGCTTGCTGTAGCTCTGGCTCGTCTTCCTCGTCGTTCGGCTTCGGCGAATCGTCATCGACCTCGTGTCATCCACACCGTACCTGCAGCGTCAACATCGGCAAACCGATCAGAGCAGAATCATCGGTACGTAATAGTCATGTTCTCCGCATTAGATCTATTCATGTACAGTTTTCTGGTTTACATGTCTAGATCTGTTATGCCTGTGATGGTTCTGTTATTTTGCGTGTATGATGTCATGATTAATTTATGGAATAAATTGAAGCTACATGTGCTTAATTTTTCAACACTTACTGTAGTAGTGTACATGACCTGTGCATTTTCAACCTCTCGGTAGTAGTACATTTCGTCATGGAGTGATAGCGCAAGATGCGGTTTTTTCTACCGAGGGGTGTCACATCGAGTTGTTTTGGATTTGCTTGCACTACGGTGCAATTACAAGACTACAAGTAGAAATAGGGAACTACCAGCAAAACACTCGATAGAGTATTCGTCGGTTGTCACTTTCCCAGCACATAGGTCAACACATATTCCACTAGTAAAAGGCTGCTACTAGTTCACTAGCAGAAAGCAGGAATTCAAACGAGAAGAAGAATTAAAGATGGGAAGCAAGAAACAAAAAGAAAAGAAAGAAGGAATGAACAGAAGAGAAATGGCACAAGGGAAAGCCGAAACAGGTCAAGATCAGGAGTGGCCGTGGCCGTGGGAGGTTGGGCGGTGCACTGCCGGCGGCCCACCGTTTGTAGCACGCTCATCTACCTACCTACAGGGGTGGAATCATACCTCACATAGAATAGGTTTTAGTTGGAGATGTGAAAAAATATCTACTGTACAGCTCGAGTAAATTCAATCTAGTCTGGGTAACATTTTTATGATCTAACCTAGATAACGTAGATCGTTTTATCATTGAACCAGAGACGTAACCAAATTCTAGCTCCGCCACTGCCTACCTACACTTCCAAGCTTCGCCTTTCCCTCCTGCCGGCCATTCCCGGCAAACCTTCTTAGCCCCGTGCCAACGACCGAACCAGAAAAGAAAATACGTAACGGGAAGCCACGGAGCACCTATGTGTGCAAATGTAACGTTGGAACATCGATCACACTGGACAGTAGAGTGTTAGCCAATAAGCAAGTAGTACGCATGTCGTGTGCCAGAATGCCAATATTTGAGGCAGCCGCAGATGAGGATTCGAAGACCACCAAAAATGCACAGGGATCCGGTTTACATGGAACAGTCGGGACAGATTGGCAGCTCGTATTCTTGTGCCATCCTTTATGTTGTACTAGCAACTTTTGTGCATCCTACGAGCACTTTGATATACTAGCCACGTAGGCGTGGCGCCACGCCACGTCAGCCACCGTGTGGATCGAAGTAAAGAGGCGAAAATTCACAGAAAAAAGAAAGCGTAGGGGTTTCTTTGCAAAAAAATCGAGAGCCTTTTCGCAATAAAAGGAGAGTGGAGGAGCTTTTTCGTAAAAAACTAAGGGTCTTTTCGGAAGAAATAAGGGCATGTTCATAATTACGGGAAACCGCAGGTCCTTACCCAGCAAAAAAGTGTCTATGGGCTTTTTCGCAAGAATATAGGGACCTTTTTTGTGAAAACCGGGGACCTAAACGTAATTATCAAATCTTTGCGGGCTGTTTCACGGGGGACTGACACGTGGATGGCCTCTTTGGCGAGAGAGTCCCCTTGGTGTAATATATACTAGCTGCATATAAGCGCGGCGCACGCCGCGCTAGCTACCGTGTAGACAAAAGTAAAAGAGCCGATAATTCGCAGGGGTTTAATAAAAAAATCGAGGACACATGCGTAATTTAGGAAAAATCAAAGGTCTTTTTCGTAAAAAAATCGAGGACTTGTAAGGACCTGTACGTAAGTAAATAAGGACCTATACGTAATTTTGGAAACCCGCGGGGCGCTATCAAAAATTTTTTTAGGGAAAAAACTTGCAGGGATTTTTTTGAAAAATCCAGGGACCTTTTCGCGAAAAAAGGACATTTACGTTATTTCGAAATAGTAGGAGAGAATGGCCTCCCCCGGCCGTACCAAAAACCGGGCGCCACGCGCTGGCCGGCCGGGGGCAGGCGGGTGACGTGGATCGCTGGGGGCCGGAACCCCAGGTTTGTATGGCTTGCGATATAGTATTTAGGCCCTGTGATCTTTTTGGTTTAGTAGTTAGTACAATATATGCTTACCTACTTTTGGATCATATAAAAGGTGCACGCACCATGAGGCGGCGAGAGACTTGCCTTTCCTAGTGGTACAGCGAGGGCTTGCTCGGAACATATTAGATCTAGGAATTTCGGAAGCACATAAGCGCAGAAACATGACATCTCCTTGTTCCAGCGTTGGCCTATCCAATGGTTGGCAGCTCGCAAAACTACCGTTGTATTTCAGTAGAGAAAAACTAGTGAGCGTTTTACCGTTTGCTAGCGTTTCAACGGGATAGCATCCCATCGTCTGATCCAACCCTTGATGCACTAGATCTTGGCTGGGTTTTTTTTAAGTTTGCTGCTTGTGATTTTTGGCTTTTTCTATAGTAACTGGCTTTTAAATACTGCGTCTTTTCAAGGTAGAATATATAAGTTGATTGTAGTAGGCACTATACCGATTTTAGCTATACCGACTAAAATTATATGCGCATTGTTGGATTTTTGATCTCAGGCTAAAACGGTTGAAAGGAGACGTGGGGTGATGCCCACGTCTCCCGTTTCTCACGCGCCCTGATCGGGGGTGCATAACCAACTTTGGTTACGGTCCCCCGTTGCGCAGCGCAATATAAAAGGGAGTTCCGGCCTCTCACGTAGGTTTTTGCCGTTCGTTCCCGTGAGAGCCAAAAACCCTTCACAAACCCTAAAGAGACCCGATCTACTGTGCGCTGCCAACAACGGGAAGACCGCTGCCACTGCAGGACATTGCCGGCGACTACCCGGACTCCGACGCCTCCCCGACCTTCACCGACTCGACCTCACACCTGCATCACGCATGCACGTGGTCTTCGCTCAATGGCCTTCATTGCCGACCGTAAGTCTCCCGTTCTATTGAACCTCTAGGTGTTCTAGTGCAAGGGTAGCGGATTAATGTGATGTGCATAATGTTTGAGGCCTATCACGCATGTCTCTCTTTTCATACTTTCTCTCGTGAATAGCCAGAATTCAAAAGTTATAGGCCAAAATCCATAAGTCACAGCCTAAAAAAACTACCCCTTGTCTTTCACCGCGTGCATGAAGTCCTCAGCCTCCTCTACGTTGCAATGCCCACAATCCCCTCTCTTTTCTCTGTGCACCCAAAATTCCCAAATCGAGCTACTCTAGTGACTGATCCCACCGTTGGTAGTGCCACCGCTTCCGTCTCCTCCATCCTACACCCGATGCTAACCTCAATTTCTCCTCCCAAAGAACCAAATGGGGGGCAACTCTTACCCTACCCACTCATGGAAATCACCAAATGGGGCCAACTCTCGAGATGACGGTGGGTATGGTGGTGGGGCACAATGGAGACGGGGCGGCACGATAGCGAGGAGCTTATCCGAGCGGCAAGAGGGTATGCCCAATGAGTTGCTATGAGTGGCTGCTAAGCGTGCTTCGTTGGTTAGACGATGTAGAGCCGTTGACCTTCTCGTCCCATTGGCGAGCAAGCATGAAGGTGAAGGCAGTAGCCGGGTGCTTGTAGTGGGCGAGCATGTGAGACAACGATGCACGCGATGGATGAGCAAGAGTTGCGATTGCGAGTTGATGTGGCATCTGGCGCCAAATCTGTTGACACCATGCTCATCCACCGACGGATCCGCCACCAGATCTACAATTGACACGCTCATCCATTGACGGATCCGCCACCACTGTGGTACTCAACCCTCGTCGGGGATCTGTCATTGCCAGACAAGATGAAGGGAAGGTGCCATAGAGGAGTTGTGTGTCAAGATGTGCTTCAACAACACCGCCTTTTGACCGCTGCCATCACCATCCTCTCTATGTCGCTGCCCCGCCGACGATGTCCAAGGTGGGCACCAAGCACCGTGGCTTCCGTCGTCATTGTAGTTATGGTGAGCTCATCGAAACTTTTTAAAACTTTTTGTTGAAATTTGATGGAACATGTTGAAACTTGCTGGAATTTTTTGGAACTCTTTGATTGAAACTTGCTGAAACTTTTTGAAACCTTTTGGGTTGAAACTAGAGTTACAACATCTGAGAACCTCGTTGAAACTTGTCCTTAAACTTTCTTGAAATCTTTAAAAACTTCTAAAAATACATTAAGTTCATTGAAACCTGAAACTTTATAAATATTTTCATAAAACTTCGAGAAACCTTTTACTATACTGTTAGAACGGTATTTTGTTCACTAGCAGCTCCCATTTCAATAACTTGACTCGCGATACATCCCAGCGTGCAATGAAACATTGCCAATTCAACTTCGAGGTCCAATCACCATAACACAATCATTGCACCTGCAAACTTTAGACTAAAAAATTTTACCGCGTTAGTGGCGTACACCTAGCTGGCAAGGAGTAGGACGGAAACGGATCAGATACGATCGAATAGTTTTAATTACGAATATGAATTCATATTTTTAAAACGAATACGAATACAAATGTGAATATTCTCGAATACGAATACGATCGAATGTCATAACGATATGAATTCGAATAGAATATATACTTAATTTGGTCGAATACGAATATCCTCGTACAACTTCTGTAACAAATCTCAGTAGAATATATTCATAGTGGTTTTGCCAGTTTTTGACTGGTTACCGAAATGGTTACCATTTTCAAACCGCCCAAATTCAAAATTTTAATCATAAAATTCATCCGGGTTTTTCCCGAGTTCTGAAAATGTATCAAATATGAGTCAAATAGTCTCAAATACGAATATGAATACGAATATTCTAAAATATGGATATGAATATTCTCAAATACGAATATAAATTTTTTGAATACAAAATTTTCTTATCATATTTATGTTTTCTCAGATATAAATATTAGATAAAATGTGTTATTTATTACCGTTTTTCACCCGTAGGAAGGAGTACTCGTCTACTTTCCAAGCAACAACGGCTACCTTTTCTTCCCTTGTGTGAGAAAAGAAAGCCTTGGGAGTCCATGATCCAAAAACGATTCTCGTCGGGCCCTGCCTGGATTTGGGGTGTGCTGGGCCCCTTCGAGGTCGTGTCCTCCCAGCTGGGCTGTGCGTTGGACCGGGCCCCACGACCCTTTCCCCTGGGCCCACCAACCTACGATGCGCCGTGGGGGCCAGGGTGAAGAGCGGATGCCCCTTACGTTTTCCACAAAGCTTCTGTCTAGTGTTTGGGGGAGTTGTATTGACTTCGAATGATAACTTTTGATGAAATTAAATATTAGTATTTAAAAGAACTAACATTAAAAATAAGTACGTGAGCGGTAAGAAAAGTGAGAGAGATACATGCGCGAGACGAGAGCAAGAGTAGGATGTGTGATGCGCTTGTAACCGAATGCACCTGTGACTCCTTTACCTTATCCTCGGAGCGAATGCGCCCCGTAACCTCCTGTTTTATCCTCGGAGTAAGAGGAATGGAGACCATCACGAACAAAACCTTACTAAAAGAAACAAAACATATGTACCAGTGCTCTAATGCGGTTCAATTACACAACGAGAGCGAGACGTGCATAACGAATAAAGAAAAAACAAGAAAAGAAAAAAGTCCGGACCAGAAAAAGCAGAAGCCAATGAAAACAGAACCTTAATAACGGAACAAAACGTATGTACCAGTGCTCTAATGCGGTCCAATTACACAACAAGAGAGCGAGACGTGCACAACGAATAAAGAAAAAAAAACGAGAAATGCCCGGGCCGTATTGTGGAGTTGGGCCGAGCCCACGAGACGCGTTGCGCCGCCGTGACCTGCGGTCGCCACGTCTTCGTCAGGTTGAATATCCTGACGCGCCTCCGCTGTATACCCGAGCCATGTGGAGACAGCACGGAGGAAGGCCGGCGAGCTGACTCATCGGCCATGCTTCATGCTCATGCCGTGCTAACCGCCCTTGCTCCCGTGGTAGGGAAATTTCTATCACTGAATAGTTATCATTAAAATTTTATATTGGTAAATTTTTTTTCAGATTCATTCAAATTTATCTAAAAAATTCAAAAAATAAAAAATTTCAATTTCAATTCAAAATTTTTGTTTGAAAAAAGGGAATGTCTATTTGTCATTCGACTGTTTTTTCCTTGTAAATTAGTCGGATGTTGAACCATGTGACAAAACAACTAGGAAATTTAATCAAACAAAACTTGACTGTGCTTCTGAGCATACAACACAAGTAGTGATACTTGAGCTAACAAATTAGTTAAGCCTATTAAGAGAAAGATTCAGAAAAGCAAACAAAACATCTTGGGAAATTTAATTTTAAAACCCAACTATCCTTCTAAATGAACAAAACCATTATGAATACTTAGCCTAACAAATTAGGTAAGCCTATTAAGAAATTATTTAGAGAATGTAACAAAATAACTAAGAAATTTAATCAAACAAAACTTGACTATGCTTTTGAGCATACAAAACCAGTAGTGATACTTGACCTAACAAATTAGTTAAGCCTATTAAGAAAAAGATTTAGAAAAGCAATGTATGTTGCCTCTTTAATTAACAAATAAATATTGGGCTGTGATAGTACCTCTGTATTAAGATATGATTCTAAAAAAAGTTTAGAAAAGCAAACAAAACATCTTGGGAAAATTAAACAAACATAGCATTTAAACATAGCCCGACTACTATCATGCAGCCAGAATAACACAATCACACTCCAACATCTTAGAATTAAAAAAAAAGATCAGTCGTCATCAACCGGACTGCTGCAGTAAAATGCAGAACCATTTTCCAATTCAAACTAGCACGCACCAATCCCCCCAGTTCAGTTGAACTTCTAAAAAGAAATTGGTTATCATGTAAGTAAATAAATGAAATTAAAAATTTGATGTTTCAAAATTGTATATATACATACCAACCAAAAAATTGTATATATACATACATGTCCCAGCAGCCTCTATCAGATTGGACTGCACTAAACGGGTTCAGGCGCCTAACCAACAACAGAATTGCGGATCCGATTAGAACACGAATCCTAAAGCAAAATGGGCGGTCTAAAATTTGATTGATTTCAATTAAAAAAAAACACCCGACTGAGCTTTAGCACTTTCGTTGAAAAAATTTAGAAAATTTTGGTAACTAATTGTATCTTTCCCTGCCCATGGGCGCCTCGCCAATCGCGCAACGCTACTCACTCTGCCATCCTGCATGAACTGCACCGCTGCGTTGAGGCGAAGAACGAGGCGAGCGCACGGCGGAGTACATGCGGCATGATGGCGGATCGGGCAGCGAGGCGGACGCTAGTGAACATGGCGGCCATCATGGAGTGCGCCGACGTAAAATTTTTGCTTTTTAGCCCAAAATTTGAAATTTTTTTACATATGGACCCCTGGAAAAAAGAGTTGCAAAAATGGACCCTTACCACGGCGCCAAATCATATAGCGCCCAGAGTACATGTCACGGCGCCATATGATTTAGCGCCGTGTATTGACACGTCGGAGCCACGGTGGCACAAAACGGCGCCATGTCACACGGCGCCGTGCTATGCACGTACGGCGCTGAATGTAGTGGCGCCGTGTACTGCCTTAGCCACTCAAGCGTGGTCGCCGTGCCTTGCGTCCACCTATTTCGGCGCCAAACATACGAGCGCCGCACGTAGCTTACACGGCGCCATACCATGTGGCGCCGAGATGTGTATATAAGGCGCTCGACTGTTTGGCGCCTCTTTTGGCGCCAAACATTTGGGCGCCGTATATACACATCTCGGCGCCACATGTTATGGCGCCGTGTAAGCTACACCTGACAAAAAACACAGCAAAACAGCAAACTTTTCTGTAAAACATATGCACATACACAGACATACACACATACATTCACACATGAAACATCTGAAAACCTAAATAACAACATCGTTATCAATAAGTCTCAAAAAACCACATAAATATACAAAAGTCTCAAAATATCACATAAGTCTGAAAATATGACATGTCTATAGAAAAAGTCTCAAAACATCACTGCCTCTTGGCCTTCCCCTTGCCCTTGGCTAGAGCATCACTCCCTGGAGTATACGTGCTCGGGGGACGAGCCGAACGACGAGGCCGCTGCGAAGCCTGAGTAGACGGTGCGTCAGGCATCTGCGACATCCCAATCTCGTCGTGGGTAGATGCCTCCTCGTCCTCGTGCTCCTCCTCCTCGTCATCCTGCTCTGCCTCCTCGTCCTCGTGCTCCGCCTCCTCGTCATCCTGCTCTGCCTCGTCGTCGTCGTCGTCGTCGTCATCGCCCTGACTGAAAGTCGGAGTGCGTGACGAGCTCCTCGTGGACTGGCGCGTGCCGACGTGTGATGACGAGGCTGCAGCGGCACCCGAGCGCTGGGAGGCCGCCGGTGGTGATGCGACGTCCGTGCGTGCGCGGCAACCACACCGACCTGCCGCCCGACCGAGGCGACGTCGAAGTCTCTGCAAGTAATGATATGTCATAATTGCATACATGCTGAATCGATCTAACCTAGCGAATTATCTTCGTACCTGCAGGAAGTCCCTCAGGGGGTGGCTCTCGCTGTCCAGGTGGCCGAGAACCTCGTCGATCTCACGCACCGAGGTTTGGAGAGAAGTCCCCTAAAGAAATAAGTAAACATAAGTACAAGATAAACGTATGGAACCAAATTATTGCAAATATCATGCTTTCCGTACCACTCGATCGAGAATCGGAGCGGCCTCGACCACTGTGCCCTCCCTCGCACGCCTGTCGTACGCAGTGTCCTCGTCCTCGGACGAAGCAAGGTCCGCGTAGTCGACATCAGTCCACTGCTGCCTCAGCCTGTAGCGGGTGGCAGAATGGTACCAGGACAAGTACTCCCGGAAGCTGGCGTTGCTGTGAGGGGTACTGTCCGGCTCGCAGTTGTCCTCCATCCTCCTCCACCACTGGACGTAGTCTCGGTGGTAATGAGCGAAGTCCGTCACCTTTCGTTGGCGGACCCTGTCGAACCTGTACATATAGCAGATGTCAACAATAGTTGTTAGTACGAACAAAAAGAATTTTAAATGAAACACAAATTGTTACTTACTTGTGCAACTCAACAGAAGTCGACATCCCCTCTGGGGGGAAGAACTGCACGAGGCCGAACTGACGCGCAACTCTGTGGGGGAGGTGAATCTCCACGGCGTAGAAGCAGATCAGTGGACACCTCATCCTCCAAATATGGGAGTCCCTGCGGCACATGGTGCTGAGCGGTAGCGCTAGAATCTGTGCCTCGGAGTAAGGCTCCCAGGACACCTAGTAAGCGAACACACGATTAGCCATGTACAAAAACCAAGAACTGTAGAAAAAATAAATGCAGTACCAATTTCTTACCATCGTGGGAGACAAGGTGTCAAGCTCGTTGCTGAAATCCACGTACGCCCGCTGAGTAGTCGCGAACGGGACTGACACTGCATCCCACAGGTACGCAACAGTAGGGCCGAGGTCATCCACACCCTGTGGATGCCAAGGCTGCGCCTGCAACACTCGAGGGCGCCCCACTGGAATGCGTGTCCACATCCACACCTAGCAAGCGAACATAGGGGCAAACATATGATTAGCCATGTACGAAAACAAAGAACTGTAGGAAAAATAAATGCATTACCACACCTGCAGGAGGAAGACGCAGCCACCAAGCGTCGACGTGGGTGCCTTGCGTCTGCAGGCCTCGCAGAGCTGGCGGTAGAGGAACGCGAGGACCGCCGAGCCCCAGCTGAACTGTCCAGCGTCTCCCCAGTCCTGGAGGCAGTGGATGTACATCCACGAAGCAGCATCCCCCGTGGCGTCCGGGAACAGCACTGCCCCGAACATGTGCAGGACCCAAGCGCGGCAGTGGAAGGTCACCGTGGCGTCGTCCGCGGCATCAGGGCATTCACCAAAGGTAGCCCGCAACCATCTAAGGTGGACCCCCGAGACGCGGCCTCGCCTGGGATTATCTGGTACAGGAGGCAATGGCGTGCCCAGGAAGGCCTCCACACGTGCCCTCCAGCCCTCAGACACCGCCGGGCCGACCACCGGCTGTCCCCTGATGGGAAGTCCAAGTATCATCGCCACGTCCTGCAGCGTGACGGTCATCTCCCCACAGGGTAGGTGGAACGTGTGTGTCTCTGGCCTCCACCTGTTAATAGTACAAGGAGAAAAGAATTAGTTACGTATGTAAGAATATAGAAGCGAAAACAAATAGACCCGATAGAGAAAATGCACCAGTCGACAAGTGCGGTCAAAGCTGGGTGGTTGAAAACCGGCATGCCCCGCCGTATTAGGTTAGCGACCGTGTGAAGCCCAGCACGACGCAGCAGTGGGGTATAGCGGTTGTCGTATCTCATCAACTGGACCGCATCATGGGTTCGAGGACGAAGTATGGGTATGTCCTGAAAATTGCTATAAAAGTTAGCTGCGTGAACATCAAGTTGAACACATGTACAATTCGACCACACACATACCTGGCCGTCCTCCGTGAGCCTGCCGCGGTGCTCCCTCTCGTAGAACTCGTCTAGCAGCCGGTATCTCGCCATCCTGTGATAAATTTTAGAATTCAATGTTTAAGAAATATTCAAATAAGAAATTTATAAAACATATTTATAAATAAAATAAGAATCAAATTGAATTATGAAATTTGAATCAAAATGAAAGTATTAGAGATTTACCCTTGGTTAAATACATGTCAGCTTGTATATGATTTACCCTCCATCCCCGTTTCTCTATCCCCGGTGTCCCATTTACAAAGTTGATCATTTTGGATATACTCATAACTAATTATAACATATATGTCAATATGAACCAAACAAAAAATTGAAAGGGAATCTATAGTTTTTTTTACGTATTTTGCAAATACCTTTATGAATAGTTTTCACTGGTAGCTTATTGATAATGAGGGCAACAAAATGATATAAGTCTCACCAATAAACGATAAATGCATCTATTCTCCGACATCAATCTTACTCAAATTTCTAAATATTCATCAATCTCACAAAAATCAAATCCTAAAAACGATTGTATACACAATACTACTCTTACATTACGCATTTCTATTGCAAATCTAACCTAAAACCGATCCAAATTGAACTAATTTCATCTAGGGTTTCAAATATTCCCCCACGAAATGTAGCTCAAATAATCCATATCTATTGCAAAAAATCAAGGGAGGGGAGAGAGTTCACCTTACTTGTTCGATTTGGAAGCAAAACCGTGAGAAAAATCGGTGGATTTGAGAGGATTTGGAGGGGGAATAGAGGGGAGGCGGCGGCGGTTTACTGTTTGAACATAGCAGAGAGAGGGGGAGCTGGGGGGCCGCGCTCGGGCTTAAGTCACGAAGCACGGCGCCAGCACAGTTAGCGCCTAGGGTACATGAAACGGCGCCACAGACCATGGCGCCGTGCTGTGCCACCGTGGCTCCGACGTGTCAATACACGGCGCTAAATCATATGGCGCCGTGACATGTACCCTGGGCGCTATATGATTTGGCGCCGTGGTAAAGGTCCATTTTTGCAAATCTTTTTTCTAGGGGTCCATATGTAAAAAACTTTCAAATTTTGGGCTAAAAAGCAAAAATTTTACTGCGCCGACAAGGCGCTGCTGCCGGCGGTGTATCGGGAGGTGAGCTGCATGCCACGCCCATGGGGCTCGGCGTGCTCACACTGTACCGCTCCTTCGTGCAGGCCGCCTACTTCCCGCTCGCCGCCTATGACACCGTGCGCTACAACCGCGCCCACGTTGTTCCCGCGGGGGCCTTCCTCTGGGTCGCCGCCGCCTTCCTCGTAGTTGTCTTTGACACCTTCGCCCAGGTCGGTCCCGTCACAAAGAAAAATCTCGCTTCTTCCTGGTTAACTGGCCAGCGTCTGTATGTTCTTCATCTTCCCGTGGATTTGATAGGCTATCCATTTCAAAGTTTTGATCTTGCGTGGTTTTGGGGTGTGATTTGAGAGCGATTTTGCTCAATTCTTGATCACATTTTGGGGCTTGGAGCATGGGTCGTCATGGGTATCTCTACTCCTTAAAAATATGAGTTGGTGGTTGTCGGTGCGTTTCTCCTTATCTCTTTTCAGCCGTCCGATCTAAACACAGAAATCTTAACCATCTATATCTCCTCTCTTTCGCTAACTGTCCCTCCTCTCCACTTCCACCTTCGGTTATTCTGTTCGCTCATTCTCTCCAGATCTCTCTTCCACGTTCTCACCCTCGCAGACCCATCACCTCATCTCCCTTCTCCCTCCTTGCCGCCCATCGGGCATCTCCCCACCGCCACCACCTCATCTTCCCTCTGCCTCCTCCCTTCGACCACCGGGCTAGACTGGTGGGAACCGTGAGGCGGCACGATGCTCGACGACAGTGGCTGGTGGATCCGAGAGAAGGGCGCTCGACGATGATGGCTAGTGGATCCAGGAGGCATGCTCGGCGACAATAGCCGGTGGATCAAGAAGGCAGCGATCGATGGTGGCCGGTGGATCCGAGAGATGGTCGCTTGTAGACGGCGGCCATTGGATCCGATGGCCGCCCCTGCTCCCTCCTTGCCCCGCGTAGGTATTTTTACAATGGACATAGAAGAGAGCCCAAAAGAGGTCTACATAGTGCTCATGTGCATTTTCATGTTTTTCATGCTAATCCCTTGTATGGTTCATATATTGTTGTTCCTGTATGTCATGTGTCCCAATACTAGATCCCCAAGTGTCGGGACTAGATTTTCAAATCCGAACCCTCTGTGTATTACTGCACTAGTCCTAGCTCAAAACTAGTACACATAGTTGAACAGTGATGATTACATAACCAAACAATGTTTTATTGCAATAATAAAGGGTACCAACCTTATGACCACTTATTACAAATGAGGTTACAAGACCTCACAGACCGACAAACTCAAGCGGAAATAAATAAAATAAACTCCAAAGGTAGCCCATCAATATGCCACAGGCAATTGACTGGGTAAGCACAACTTAGAAATCTGGAAAGCCTTCATCATAGCCACACACGAAGTATCTATAGTCTCCTTCTACGTCTTCATATTCCTCTAAGATGGTTTTGTAGATTGCAAGGTGAGTACATATAGTATACCGCAAGTCTTGGAAAAAAATACAATTATATGAAATGCTTAACAAAGGAAGGATAATTTGGTTCTTTTGCACAAAGCAGCATTTTATTTCAATTACCCTTATAGATTTTCCAAAGCATCATTTTAACAAAGCAAATGTAACAACTGAAACTAGTATAAGCTTTCTAGTGAAGGTTCTACTTGCCAATATTAGTATCAAGGCTCTAACCGCCAAGGTTTACTGAATCATATTCTATCTACCTGCTTGGCTTTATCTGCCAGAATGATCACTTAAGAGCTCTAGCCACTCTCAAATTCCCAAAACTCAGTTAAAAATAAAACTATAACTCTAACATGTGACAGCGCACCTTGCCCACTCTTGACCGTGGGCACAATTATTTGAATAGTTTTATACTCTGTAGAGGTTGTACAACTTTACTCACAAGAGATAATCAACTTATAATGTCCATCTGATGTACTTCCAAAGGTTTGTGACTAAATAATTATCACAAGGCCTTTACAATATGCCAATCCAACTAGAATATGTCCACTAAGGTTTCACCATTGAATGGGTTCAATCTGCCCAAATCGAAAGCCCCCTCTTGCACCGGGTGGCAACGCTGCTCTCTGACACCCCACATACAACCATTTGGCAAAATCTAAGCTAAGCCATTACAAATTAATTAGCTAGGTCATACCCATTTAGACTTGTGGTTGTATGGTAGTGGTCAGTTTGGACAATCACAAGCGTCGGTCTTTAATTGACTAGGGTGACACTTTCACGATACAAGTTCTCGTACTCAATCTACATCAATTCAATCTTGCCATCCACCCAAGTTTAAAATTATTTTTATTATTTTATTTTCCTTTTGAAATAGCTACAATACCTATTGCTACAAAGTTATTAAGATGAAAAAGATTAAGGCGTATGTTAACAATTTTCACCCTAGGGTTAAAATGACTAAATAGTTTGTCTAAGCCATTCACTACAAGGTTTTGACCCTAATGCCACGATCAACTTTGCAACGACACGGAATTGGTTGCAATATGTAGGGGCTATTGCCACCATTTTCATGTTTGGTTGCAATAGTTGACCATCTTGCCACGGATATTTTTGCGTGGCGATTACCATACATTTCGTTGCAAAACGGTTGCAAGTACTTGACAATATTGCCACGTAATGAATTTGCGTTGTGATTCGGTTGATTTGCGTTGCAATATGTCGACGTTATTGCCACGCTTTTGCTGATGGTTGCGTAATCTGGACAGTTTTGCAACGGATTTGATTCGTTGCATGAATCGTTGCTTGCGTTGCAATAGGGTTTTATCTATCGCAACGAAATTTGGGTTCGTTGCATCTTCTAGGGTTGTATTGCCACGATTGTTAGTTGTTGGTATAGAAGACTATCTTTCGTTGCAATAACAAGGTTGTGTTGCCACGAAATTTGAGATCGTTGCATCTTCTAGGGTTGTATTGCCACAGTTGTTAGTCGTTGATATATAAAACTATCTGTCGTTGCAATAAGACAGCTTCCGTTATTTGAAAAGAAAAATATTTGTATTAGCACTGGCTAGTGGGATTAGTAGTGAAAACGGATCGGATTCGGACGGATATTGCTTAAACCATATCCTAACCCATATTTTTTCTTCGGATTCGGAGTTGAATACGGTAAGACCGGATACGAATACGAATTCGGAATATTCGGAGTTTCAAATACGGTACCGTCGGGACGGATATGTAACGGATTCAGCTCGAAAACGGATAATTTAGACGAATAATACGAATGATTACAGTTCCAAAAGCTTATACTTTAGTTCCAAAAGATTACAAAGTTACAAAGCTTACAAAGTTCCAAAAGCTAATGGTGCTGCCCAGCCTCTTCGACACAATCGAAAGGTAGTACTCTTGATCATGGGGCACAAATGGCTCAACTATGAAAGTTGTTATTGGAGCCTTGCAGCCACCCATCTCAACGTGAATAGCCCCATAGATCGAAAACAGCTCAATTCATCAAGCACATAAAGGATAAAGTGTTAACTGGTTGACTTGAGCAATTCCATAACAAAACTACCTCAACTCCCAATCGCTCCTCACAAACTCCTTGACTTGAGCAATATCAAGGTTGAGGGCCACAAGGTCACCTTCCCACGCTTCCCAAACAGCATGTCAGGCTTCACAACCAACTTTGTGGTTGACAGCCATGGCTGCTGGTTCACAAGCTCCGCGAAGTCAGTTGATTGTGTAACCTTTAAATGAGCATTTTACAAAATCAGTCAAATAAATATCATCAAACATCAAACAACAAGACACTACGTGAAATATCGGAACTATTATTAATACTGAAATCACCCAGAGTACAATATATCTCATTCAAATCTGTTAATTTCAGTCATGCCTACTATTGGTGTTCCAAAAGTAACAAAAGAAATTATTATTATTTGTTCCTAGCCCAGGTACTGTTATTTATTTCAGATGAACTCACACTGCATCAGGACAAAATTCTATTTTAGGGTTACTTAATTACTCCAATTCGCAAGAAACAACAAGCTTAATGTCACTGTCATCGCCTACGGATCCAGTTGATGGAATAACTAAATGATTTACACATACCTGAAGAAACAAATCACACAGCTAAAAATACTTCAGATCTAACTAAGAAAGCAATAGTTTTGCAAGATTCGTACCTAATACAACTGCCAGGATCAAACTGAACCAGCCATTACAAGTTTATCCTAAAATATCGAACGAGGAACATTTCCATTCATAAACCTATCACCCGATAGATCGCAAATTCGCACGATCTGTAGCTAGATCCCCATTCCCACACTATACTAGCAACAAAAACAACAAATTATTTGGTCCTAAATTTTACGAATGCTAGTGCATCACTGGCAAGTCGCTCATAAAATTCGGATATTTACGCTCTTCCAGCCCGAATCACACGCGCCCGGATCAAGCGCGGCCGCAGAAAATGTGAAGATCCACCAAAAAAATGTTTGAGATCACGAGGTACTGACCTGTGCGGAGAGGATCTGGAGGTCGAAGCCGGCGAGGCGCTTGAGGTGCTCCTTGAGGAGGCGCTTGAGGTGCTCCGTTTATGGATGATCCATTTGATGCATACAAAGACTGGCTAGTGGGGCTGCAAAAGGACAAATCCACAAGTATAACATCTATGTTTCTCCATATGGATTCGTATTGTTTACAATCTTAGCCACTTTATATAAACTACAACTTATCTAATATGTTTTTGGTGACTAACAGATTTGAGGGATGACTTTAGGGATGCAACAATCATTACGTACAATGAATGGTTAAGGCTGAAAGGGCACATTCCAGAAATTAGTAATTAATTTTCCTTTTTCAACCAATTTATTTTACTACTAATTTTTTTGAACTGAAGCTTTTAACTTTGTGTGCAGTGGCATATGTAGAGCAACGTGACACTGATGGCATTATAATTGAAGACGATGAAAGTAATGAAAGCAATGCGACACCACCATCAAATAGGCCAAGCCATGCAAGGAAGAAAAGGGAAGAGGGAAATGGTTTGTGATCATTCATATACTTTTAATATTGGATTCACATATCTTAATTGAGAATTAGATAAGTTCGTTATCTTTTAATATTGGATTCACATATCTTAATTGAGAATTCACATATCAAGTTCGTTATTGTCTTTTTTGCAAGGAGATGGCTCCAATCAACGCAAGAAAAGAGGTCGTGGCACTGTTAAAGGACTAGCAGCAGCCACCAAGAGAGTTAAGGATCGCACTCAAAAACTACAAATCGAATTTTCATCCAGGCTTGGAGGTCCGGTTGGACCGAACGCCCGTACATTTGTCGATGAGGTTGTACTGTTTACAAGGAAAAGGGCCCCACTAATTGGAGTAAACAGTTGGAAGGATATAAAGGAAGATGTCAAAAATGTAATTGCAGAAGACATACTGGTACGCTGCGTACTATTTTTTTATTCCTACTCGTGTGATGCGTAAAATTAATCTGCTTAAACCATTTGATTGTTTTTTAATTGTAAACAGACTAGGTGGAACTTCATCAACATTGCCACTGAGGATGAAGCAAAAGATAAAATATGGAACATTGCCAAGGAGCGGTACAAAGGATGGCGATCAGCTCTGAGTGCCACATACAAGGCTTATAATAATTATGGTGAGAGAATACGAAATAAGCCTGAAGAATTACACCTTGTTGAGTGGCACTACTTGTTGTTGTATTTTGGATCTGATAAATTCAAGGTTAGTTCTAGCAAAATCTACTTTGTCAAACAAACTTTAGCAACCAAAATTGCATTGTTACATACCACTTGTTGTCATTTTGCAGAAGGTTAGCAGCCAGAACTCCTCCAACCGTCAGCATAAAAAAACCAAGCATCTGATGGGTTCAAAAAACTTCTCACAGTGTAGCTTTGAGCAGGTAATCAAGAGATACACTAATCTGATCCTTCCATTGTATGATGCAATACTTATGTGTTGAATTATATTTTGGCATCCTAGAGAGACAAAGAAACTGGTGAAGAGCCAGTTGATCTTTTTCTTTGGAAGAGCACTCACACAAAACAGGGGAAATGGTCAAATTCTGTGTCAGCTGAAGTATATGTGAGTAAATCTTTTGCCAAGCCTTTTTTAAAGCTGCTGGTTGTATCAAGAAACTCTAACAGATTCTGTTATTTCATTTAGGAAATAGCAGCCTTCAAAATGTGTGAGATTGAGTCAGAACCTGATAGACAATTACTTACAGCTGCTGAGGAAAACATGATTTTCCAGTCATGCTACAAAGAAACCACACAAATCAAATCATCCAAAGTACATGGGCATGGATACTTGGCGAAGTATCGAACTCGCAGGGAACTTATGAAAGAGAACCTTGAAGTACATGCACGTGCTGAAGCTGCAGCCAACGAGAAGAGAATTGCTTTTGAAGTAGAGGTTGAGAAGTTGAAACAACAGCTTGCGCACAAAGCTGCTGAAAGGGAAAGGGAGAAAGAAGAAAATAGGAGAAAGATGCAAGAGGATCTGGAAAAAGCTAAGATTGAACTGAAGCAAGAATTTCTTAAAATGCTAGCGCAGCACAAAGAAGGAATTATAAATCAGGTAAAATTTCAGAATAATTTTCATCCTTCGTCCTTTTAATAAACTTATGATTATGATTATGATGCCTAATCTTTTACCTCAATATTTTTATGCGTAGACTACCCCGCAAAACAATGACAGTATACAAATTGCACCTACCATACAAGAGGACGATGAGACTGATGAACTTGCAAAACAAAAGGAAGATGCATTACAGCAGGTAATGACATTATTGCAATATGTTCCAAGTAATCTTGAGCTATGTACCTTAAACTGTAGCTAACATAGATCGAACAATTTCATGTTTCCAGACTCAGCAAAGAAGCGTTGTCACCACACAAAAAGATGCAGTACCACCTACTCGCAACTGTAAAGCTTCTACTTCTGTCATCAGAAATCTTTTCAACGAAAACAATTCTAATGTGGCACCGGTGACATATATCACTTCACAGCAGCTTATGAATAAAACAAGAAATCAGAAAAAGAAGAGTCAGGTAACAACTACAATATGTTATCAGCCAACCTTGGACACAGTTCTTAGTGTCAAAATGTATTTTTTGTGCTGTATTTCATCTTTACAGATTTGTATGCGGCTCCAAGTTTTTTGGACAACAAACAAACTTTATTAGCAAAACAACTATCCACAATCACCTCTACATGCTTGTTTGCGCATACAAAAACATAATAATACTCAGAAGGTTCCCAGTTTACAGCAAGGAGTGCATCTGATGAGGCTGTGGTAGTTTTTTTTAAATCGCTGTGAATTTTGCTCATGAGGCTGTGATTTTGATTCATGACATATATCTGTGTTTTTTTTCACATTCTTAATGTATTTAATTTAGGCATATTATTAGTATGGTGGTTTGTCCTCTCTAATTATATGATATATGCCAACTGAGATCTATGATGCATGGGTACGTATGGTGATCGAATTATAATTCTTGCATAGTAGTATCACGCACCATATATATCCTTCTTGAGTTATTTTCTTTTATATGTTCTGTTGTACAAATGCTAAAACACTTGGTTTCATGCATATACGTACTACTATTTCGACTCTATGTACATACACATACTGCATTACAAATTGGAAAGTACATATTTCTTTTTCTTACGTCCACATACTACTTTTTCAAACTAACACATACTCCTCTTACATAAGTATACATACTCTATTCGCCAGGATATGTCCAAACAGTACATATCATCTTTTTTCACTTCAGTTTACATACTCCTTATTCAACTGTTAGTACATACACATACTCCTCTTTCATACATACACATACTCCATTTGCTTCCGCCCTTCCTGTTTGACTACATGCTTCCGAGGTCTGATATGCTGCGCCGTTATTCACCTATTTTTTTGACTCAACACATACTACTTTTGTTATTCTGTACATGCACAATTGAAATTGGACTATTCTATCGTATACATACTCCTTTTTCGACACTTCATTTTTCCTGATACTCCTTTTTCACATTCAATTACATACTCCATTTTAGACTATTCGTATGCAAAAAAGTAGTATGTCCGACACACTACACTTTGGAGAGCAAAAAGTATGATGCATACCATGTTGTCTGACAACAATCAGTAGCAACCCGCAATATTTTGAGCAGTATAGAAGTGCTGGAGGATATTGAAACATATGCCTGTCTAGCCAGCAGGTGGTGGTGTTCATTGAGTACTTGCTTTAGTACTAGGCTTTGTAATTTTTAGTTCTACTTTTGCTTAATTAAATTGACAGCACTCCTTCCATAGGTAACTAGTTTTGCTTAATTCTACTTTTGCTTAATTACAACCATGTTCTATCCGAATCTCTTTACATTCTGTGCATGAAGTAGTAAACTTAATAAGTTTCTAATATCCCAATCTTATTCTTTTGGTCAGTAGGTGGACAAAGTTTGAGTGGGAGGCTCAGAATCAAGCAAGGACACAGCCGACATGTTGCGCTGCTAGGAAACCCTCGAGTGCTGCATAGATGTTAGGGAGTCTTGTACTGCTGCAAGTTTTAAAAAGTTGTGAAATAATGAGTGAACTGTACACTCGTCTATGATTTTAGATACTACTTCAATGGATTGTCAACTTATTGAATGATTGAATATAATTAATATATGTGAGTGAAATCGTTTTTTATGGTTTATTGTTTTTGCAATGACGATTTATTAAACCACAAATCAAATGCTACTAGTGTTGCAATACAAACTATGCCAACGAACTGCTATACGTGGCAATATGGTCTATGGCAACGAACTCACTTGAGTGGCAATATGATCTCTGGCAACGAATAACATTGCGTGGCAAATGGTACTATTGCCACGGCATGACTACCGTGGCAATAACGTATTATCTCTCGCAACGAATAAAATTGCGTGGCAAATGGTACTATTGCCACGCCATGGCTGCCGTGGCAATAACGTATGTTCTCTCGCAACGAATAAAATTGCGTGGCAAATGGTACTATTGCCACGGCATGATGGTCGTGGCAATAACACCTTTGGCAACAAAATTATGGCGTGGCAATACAGACTATTGCCACGACGTTGTTCGTGGCAAATGTCTCTATTGCTACGCTATGGATCGTTGCATGTACCACCTCTTGCTACGAAGACGGGCGTGGCAATTGCTTATATTGCAACGACCGTGAATGTTGCAACAACGTCCTATTGCCATGCTTGGCAACGGACAGCTATGGTTGCAATAAACCCCAACAGTTGCAACGCCAAACTAGCAACGGTTGCAATACCTTATTGCAACGCGACTTATTGCATCCATTGGCAATGAACGTGATTTGGTTGCAATACGTACCGTTTGCAACCAAATTGGGCCTATTGCAACATTTTCTCATCGATGCGCAAGGGTAAAACTTTAGTAGTGATTCTACCATTCTAAAATGATCAAACAGTAACATAATCTCAATACTGAGACAAGGGTAGCCTAAGGTGACAATGGTACATGGATATCAACATCAAATAAGGGTATAACAATGTTGAATGAACAAATAATCTTAAGATAAATTATTATTTTATGTGAAATAGCAATGCACTTAAATTTAAGATAGTAAATAGCTTTGATAAATCTAGGCAAAACATTGTCAAGGAAGATTTGCCATTTGTGGCTGGAGTTTCTTCCCGCTGGTCAGGAACTTCTTCGACGATGTTGGGTTCTACACGCAAAACAAGAAAGCACAAATAATTAAATACAAATAAAATAACAAAAATGAAAAATATATACTATAAGGTATATTACAATTTTAGATGGAACTTGAATCACTCTATTTAGAGTTTGGACAACAGAGAACAGGCTCTTGGAAGATTGATTGGAAAGGAAAATGCTAAAATTATAAAAATGAAGGAATATTCTTTTTGCTGGAATTTTGAAATTATGTGTGTGTATGGTAGGTTGGGCCCTATTGTCATTGGCTCTAGGTAAAACATATGAAGAGGTAACAGAGGAGAACAGAGGAGCTCCATGCTTCATGGCAGCGGCCATGGCCATGGCATGCGCTGGTAAGGGGAGGGCCAAGGCAATGTGGCCAACACCCAAAATGGATCGGACACTCCTCGAGGGACGACTGGACAACGGTGGCACCATGGACCGCTGGCAACATAGGTTGACGAGGGCAGTGAGGCTTGAGCAGGGAATGCGAAGAAGTAAGGTAGGCATGGGCACAGTCTTGACCCAAGGAATGCGTTGGTGTGATCGGTTCGATCAGAGGATGGTCGGAATGGGCTTGCCACAGTGACAGGCATTGGAAACAAGGGGTGCACCGGTGGTGGACTTCCTTGGCGATGCCCTTGGTGAACTAAGGAATGGAACACGTAGAGTAAGTGATGGTGATCGTGAAGTAGCAAAACAAATAGATTTTGGCTCACCAGAGGCGACAAAATAGACGACGGAGGACAATGTAGATTAGTTTGGGAAAAACTTGATTCTCGTCAAACAGCTGCACAAAAATCAAATTAACTTCACATGAGGGTGCAAGATACTCGGGAACATGATGTGACATGAATTTTTTTTGAAGAAATTCACCAGAGTGCTCAGAACCAAAAGAGATAGAAACATACTCAAATTCGTTGGTTTTGGTTTTGAATCGGTTTGGGAACATGTGAGATAAAAGAAAAATGGATGAACGAATCGTGAAGAAACTAGGAGGAATGGATTCCTCGTGTGATTCGAAGTGTTTTCCATTTTGGCTCAATGTGGAGATAAGGTTCAGGTGAAGAATTGGCTTAGGGTGGAAGGTAGGGTGCCATGGCCTTTGCTCAGCCTGAAGGTTGTTTGGTCAAGAAAATGGTGAACAATGCCCGAGGGAAGAGAGAGAAAGAAGAAAGAGAAAGGAAGGAAAAAGGAAAAAGGGGAAAAGAAAAGAAAAGATGGGCCAAGAAAATAGGTTCGACCTAGAAAAATAGAACAAATATTTTTCTAGAGATTTTAATTTAAATTTGGAATTGGGATTGGAATTGGAATTTTCATATTGCCTTCTAGGATTACACATAAAATTCAAATATTTGAAATAATTAATTTGAAATTAAAATTTTAAGTTAATTCAAATTTTGAGATGTTACAAAGCCACCCTCTTAGAAATAATCTTGTCCCTGAGATTTGGATGGACTGGGGAAAAAAGAGAGTGAAACTCAGCTCTTAGATCCTCCTCACGCTCCCAAGTTGCTTCTTTCTTTGAACTAAATTAAGCTTAGGAAAGTACCGGATTAACAAAAAACTTACCAAGCATGATTGCTACCTCCGGAGTACCTTACGGGGTGATGCGGTTAACTCATCATCTTCCTTACGATTGCAGGGTTCTCGATGTTTGTCCTGAAGTCTGAGGTACTCCTCATCCTTGTCCAGCAGCTAGAGCTCGTGTTGGCGTGGTCCCCAAGTTGAAAGGAAATGGAGTGATAACATGATGATTTTGTGGACAATTGCTAGCATAATGCCCCATCTCATGACACTGAAAACATTGCAGTTCTGCTCCTGACATGTTGCTTTTTGAGGTCAGATACCGATATAGATGTGGGGTCCTTGCATCGCTGAATAGGGCACTGAACCTAGAGTTCTTGGTACATTTGTTATTGCTAGGGCTTTGTTGAATTGGGGTTGATTCATTCGGGGTCTAGAACTGCTTGAATTGTATTACATCTGAAATGCCATTTTTCTCTTACGAGATTCCTGTAGTCGATGTTCAGGTGATGAGGAGATCTTGAATATCTTAGATGTTGTTTTGGATATCCTTCACATGGACTTCTGGTGATGTCTATCCTCTTCGAGATAGACCTGTGCTCCGGCTTCATCTTGATTGACTATGGTAAAATTGCTTGGGCTTCTTTAGATTTTTAATTCCTATTTTTATCATTGCATATCATCTAGGGTTTTAGTTGAGGATCTGGTCTTAGATAGGTTGGTTTTCTTGAGTTGTGTCTTTCTCAGGAGTGTCCTATCTTCTTTAGGTCTTTTAGAGTCTTTTATCTTGTCTAGGTTAAGCTCGCTTCTTCAATCACTAGTATCCAATAGTAGGAATACCTAATATTGTTGATTCGCTCCTTAACTTGTGTTCTTCTTGGCCTAGAGACCTTTATGGAGCAGAGGGTGGTGTTTTGGACTAGGTGTCTTGTGCTTGTTGTTTAGGTTTTATTGACTCTAGTTTCTTCCAATTGGTTATAGTTTCTTATCTTGGTATCTATTTTTCCAATTGGTTTTCTTCTTTCCTGCAAGTGGTGTCAACTCCATAATTGATATCTTTTTTTGTCTTGCTTCGGTTCTCCTCCCTTAGAAACCATATTGAAAAGGGTAGAGTAGTACTCTTGTGTCGAGTTTGAGTTTTAACTCATTTGCACTCTTTTAGCCTTTTGTTTCTTCTGCTTTTCTTCTTGCTGGGTTTTGATGTTATTTGCCTTTCTTGCTTGGTTTGAGGGGAGGTTTGAACCTTTGTTGCGTTCATTGTGAGATATTGCATATGTAATTTTCTGCAACTAGAACTAATTAATATCCACGGAACTTTGACTATCACTCATGTATGATGTGCTATCATGAAATTGTTCATTGCCATGGTCTGGGCTAGTTTAGCTCGATTTATCATGTCTTTCTATGTGTAACTTAGCTTTTTAGTATACACTTAGCTTTTTACCATACTAGCAAATTAAAAATGCAAAAACATGAAGTAAAACACGTCAATGCTTTATCTTCTGATTAGTTTTGCTTTAGTACTACCTTTTATGATTCATGCCATGTTAAATATGTTCTTTTGAATTTAGAATCTAAATTAAGCTTTACATTGAGCTATGCTAGTTCTTTGTTAAAGCATTAGCTACTTCTCCTATGATTGGATATTGCTTACAGACTCAGAAGTAGTTCATTATTCCTGAACTAGAAACTAAAATGAAAAGTGATCACTTTTATGTGCAAAAAACTGATCTCACTAATTCTTTTTTATAAGGTGGCTTGCCACTTTAGGTATGAATGTAGGGGGAGTTTTGGATGACCATACTTTTAAGCTTTTCGCTTGGGGTGATCACAAAGGCTTTGAGATCTAGCACATGGCCAAGTAAATGTGAAGAAAACAAAGAATTGAGAAAATTGCAGTAATGACTAAAATTTGTTTTAAAAACTGCTAAATGTGCTAATCTTGCTCGAATCCAAGTTTTTGAATAAAATAATTCAATATTGAACTTGTGGAACTCTAAAATGATTCCATTTAACTTATTAACATGTTTGGCTCATAATTAAATACCTTTAGCTAAACTAGGATTTTGATCATCCTAACATGATCTCAAATTGACATAATTCATAATCTTGTACTAGTTTGGTCATGCTTTGCTATATATAATTTATCATGATCTAGATAGGTTCTACTTATTTTATGGCTTGTGGTAATTCTTGTTTGAATCAACATGGATAATCTTCATAGCTCCTTGCTAGGATAAAATGAATAAATTGTAGACATTCCATTTGCATCATGATGTTTCTTCTTTGTCCCTCAATCTTTTCAAAAGGGGAGAATTTGTCTCTTGAATTAATTGCATTAATTAAATAGAGAAGAATTTGGATCTTGATGAATTCATTGTCAAAGGGGAAGAATTTATGCCCAAAATTGCTCATTGTTCTTTAAAAAGGGAACATTAATCCTAAAATGGTAAATTGAGATTTTTGTGGCTTTCTTGAGCTTTTCTTGGTATTATTGATCTCTTCTCACTATGACCAAGGTCAAATAGAACAATTGCTCTTTCATATAGACCTAGAGTAAGATTTCCAATTATCATGGTGAAGTTGAAACTTTTCATGGAAAACTTGCTCTTTCTAGTTATTTCACTTCACATCTTACTCACTTGGTCTTTTCAATCTTGTTGCATCCTATGCACCAAGTGAAGCTCTCTTTCTCAAATTGATCTTGGTTTTCAAAAATCAACTCGATTACGCGTGTGAGGGGGGGGGGGTGGAGGCTATCCTCGGTGTTTGTCTCATAGCATGGCAATGTCATTGTGCTGACCGCAACTGATGGTCTTCAGTTCCTTCCTCATGTTGTCATAGATGGCACGCATTGTACCTAGGAGCATTCAATGGTGGTGTTCCTCCCACGGCATAGAGCATCAGCAGCTTCATGGTGGACATGGTTGAGGTGGTTGTTCTACAAGAAAAACGAGAACTCGTTAGAAACGTGTTGCCGTTTGGAAAATCTAGGAAGATTGGATTACCGTCTCGTTGCGGTGTGCCGCTCGGTGAGGGTCTGGACTTGCTCGTAGAGCAACGCCATGCTTGATCTCCATTGGACGATGCGGCATCGGCCTAGTAAGCCTATACCTTGTGCGTAGAACGTACCACCTCAAGTACGAAGTGTACGTATTGACTTGTATGGTCGTGTCTCCTGCACAACGTCGATTGCCACCCTCTTGGCCCACAGCGTCATACAGTGGCTATGGCTAAGCCCAGTCATCACTCTTCTACTCTTTCCTTGTTTGCTTGCAAGTGAATTTTGACGTCGGATAATCAAAGAGAGAGATGCAGGTAGTAGGTTAACTAACGAAAATAAATAATGGCATACATGTATTCCTATGCTGTAAGCGGTTGTCCCAATTGCAGTGCACCTGTTGGTACAGCCCAAACTGTCTCAGGACCCGCCGTGGGTTGTACAGCTCGACCATGTGGGAGCACACCGGGTGGCAGGTCATAAGCCAATACGTGTGGTCCTAATTGCACTGAGATGACAAATAGTAGGGGGCTGTATCTGCAATGAACTGTGCAGTTTAGGGCCTCCAGATGACCTCGTCCTCATGGAGAGTCTCGAACAAGCTATGGAACTCAAGGCACACACACCTCGGTCTTTTCCTAGCCCACCCTAGGTGAGCATGTGTCTAACATGTTCCCATTATGGGCCTGTCGACGGGGTCCCCGCCACTGTAAAACTCATGGCTCAACTGAAAAGGGTGCACAGTGCTCTAAAAGTACAACCAGCCAACTGGAAAGTGTTCCCACGAACACAACTGCAATATGGTGTAGCATATCGCGAGGACTGGCTTCCTCGTGGTACTACACTATGAGGCATCACACAAGTCTCGGTATGTGGTGCAAAGAACTAAGGAGCCCCAACTGTACTGTGGCACCTTGTCAGGCCACGTATCTACCAATGCTCAACTAGATGGATGTAGCTAGGGTACATTTAGTCTCCTTGAGTTGTAGAAAATAGCACCCACCCAAATAGGAACAATAGGTGCACGAGGTAGTGCATGCATACCACCTATTTGGTCGTGTCCATGGGGCAGGTCATGTACTACTGTAGCCATGAATGTGGCACCCCCATGTTCTTTTGGGGATTGGGTGACTGAACCGTTTTGCCATATGTACCTTCCAGTCTAGTCATCTAGGAGGGGGCACTGCTGCAGGACACTACAGCGGTATACCTATGAGCATAACGATATCCTAGAGAGTAACGATCATCTCCCCCTAGTGAAAGTGGAATGTGTGAGACCCCGGTCGCCAATAGTCCACGAGTGCGAACAACAGTGCCATGTCAAACTGAAATGCGTGCGGTAGGTCCAACATGCGGGCAACGGATAGGAGCCTGGTGTCCCGTAGTAGTGGAATGTACCACTTGTCAAGATACCATTGCTCTCTAGGGTGCCTTAGGACAAAGCTCGGAGGACCAACGCTAGACGCCCACGCCAAGCATCGATGTCAGCCATCCCACATAGGTTTGAGCAGCTCATACATGGCGTGAACTAGAGGCTGCACCATCTCCTATTGAAAGTAGAAGAACAAGTTATTACAAAGTAAAAATAGGAGGTACAACAAACAAAGTAAAAGTGCATCATATGATAAATTAAACGCATGATTATCACCGTACGATGAACAATATAGAGCTCAAAACATACAAAGCATTGTGCAATACATTACATTGGAGACGCAAAAAATTCTAAGGCACTGCAATGAAACTACCATTTTTGGACACATTGCAACACATACGACACGAGAATATGTAACACGAGTGCATCCGAATGCATGAAAACAAACAAGCAACATCATCGCTACGGTGAATTACTTGAGCTAGGCCTGTTTGGGCAATTGCTGAGGGAGTGCCCAACCGCCTTGTAGAGCCTACATCTGGGGTGTCTAACCCATTGCCCACACTGGCTATTGTCCATGTCATTGCGGATGTGTAGGACTATCGTCTTCCACGACCAGCCTACTTGAGCGTGTCATTCGGTGTCCACTTCACCTCCCCTAGCCAAAGGTCCTTGTAGTGGACATCCAACCCATATGAGTTTAACTCGGCACTCCAAGTGTCGTACAGGTGGTGGTTGTTGTAGTACCCTGAGATGTAATGCGCCAAGGCTTATCACCACACCGCACACGCTGTGTACACATGGAAGCACAGCTTGTGAAGAAGCTGGGGCTTGTTGTAGGTGCAGGAAGCTTCATCATCGATCATGCAGGCTTATGTGCGATCCCCTCTGGCATGACTCATGATGTACTTCTCCCTGAGATGGATCTCGAACTTCTTTCTGATGCCATCCAAGGGCCTGGCAATGTGTGAACGAGCCTTCTTCATCTTTATGTCTATGTACGCCTGCATAACTTCTGAGAATTGCTTGCCTTCCTCCATATGTTTCTCGGCCATCATGGTTCTGTTCACAAAGTACCCAACGGTACAGTTCCAGCTCTTCTCGATTATTGTGGTGATCGGTAGGGATCACACACCCTTCAGGACATTGTTGTACACCTTGGACATGTTTGTCATCATAATTCCGTACCTTGCACCGTCGGTGTCATGCAGTAGAGGCCATTTCTCTAAGTCAGGCACGTGCATGTCCACCCACTGCATGAACTCCCCAACTCTCATGGACCCTCCCGCCGCTGCCCCTGGTTCAGTGTCGTCTGAGTGCGTAACATGCTTACTGGTGTTCTCATCAAACTATCTCTATATGGCCTCAAATTTCCGCCTTTGGTTTTGCATGCAGAGCTTGTTGAACGTCTTCATCAGCTGCTTACTTTGAAATCTTGTGTGGAAGTTTACCGTGAGATGCCTTATGCACCAACAATTTCTCAAGTTGCTCCACACGAACGGGGGGCTGCATCCCGTTCTACATTGTGCTTAACACAGATAGCAACCTAGCATTGAGGTCCAAGATGACACACACATCCGTGCAGTCTTGAACCACCGCCTACTTCACATTCACTAGGAACCACAACCAGCTCCCCTTGACCACTGCGCACAGATCTTGCCATGGCAAGATTCATCCACACACTTGACAATATAGGTATTAGGGTTAGATCTGTGCACCCGATACGTCTGGCTAATGGTAATAGCATATCTGGAAATGGCCTACTTGGCAGCACTCTTGTTAGGGAAGTGTTACCCAAAGAGTAGAGTGTCTTTATTGAAACCCTACTGTGGCACCTCTAGCTATGGTAGAACTAGCGATGTCGTCCAATCTAGAGGAGACATAAGCAATATCGATGGTAACAACACCACCGACTACACCTCTCGCAGCAGCTTCTCCATATCCCTTGTCTCCAGAACTAGATGATTCCACGTCCTCATCCTCCTCACTCTCCACTTCTTCCACCTAGTTGGCCAAGTACTCATGGTAGTCAAATGGGCTGCCCACCATTCCTCTATGCCTTCGTTGGGCTTGAAATTATCAGCATGTCTCCTCAGGTCTCCATCACCCACTGCTTCTCCCACATCTCCATCAGCAGCAGCGTCTACATCACCAACAGAGACCAACCCAGGCACTTCCTCACTAGCATCTCCACCGGAACCACCCACGCCAGACGATTCCATCCTCTCCATGAACTGCACATACACTATCGGCCTCGCATATATCACAGCAGCAGGGTTGCAAACAACCTCCTTGTAATTGCCTGATGAAACATCACTTGTCACCTTCATAAGTTACCAAAAGGTCTCCCCTGCATCACCCACCACTGAATCGTACAACGCCTCGATGCGCAGCTTCTTCCTTGTAGTGGCCCGATCGAACGCAGAACGCATGCACCTCCTTTGCTTCGAGAGGCTCATGTCCTTCAGACCCATCGCCTGGATCATGGTCTGCTCACAGTTCGATAGGTCCACCCTGTATGGCCCATTACATATGAGACTGTTCCCATGGAACATGAACATATCTTGAATGCTCGACATGGCGTACCTAACACAGGTTCATATGAAACCCACTTAATATAGGATACACAATAATCATACCATCTAACAACTGCTACCGTATGTCAACCGGATTTATATTTATAAAATGCATGAGCACCTAATGTAAATTTAGAGGTGTGGCTGTAGTTAATACATACGTACGTTATATTGATATGAAGGTTTGGTTACAAAAACTGGCTTCATGATAACATTTGCGCCCATCTCGTCGTATGACTACTGTTTTTGTCCAAGGTAAAAATAACCTACTGTAATTTAAATATAAATATATTTTTTGAAAATACAAGTAAATATTTTATTCATATTATTTCAATTATTTGATTTACCCAAACCATTATTAACCATGCATGTAGGTCTACGTATCTTTAATATTCTTTGTAGCTTCAGCTACCTACCATGCAATTTGAATGTAAATACATTTTGAAACATACAAATAAATATTTTACATACATTATTTGGATTATTTCATTTACGTGAACAATTATTAACCGTACGCACGCTCCACATACATTGGTAATTATTTTATTTTTTTCCTACCTAGCCACACTACCTAGGTTTTAATGCATTTTGGAGTATCACATATGAAAATTATTTTAAATTTTATCTACCAAATAGCCTGTGTACTTACACCTAGCCGCACCACGTACGTTTTTATTTTCTATTTTTCTTTCACTTTTCTTGCTGCTGAAAATGAATAAGCACTATCCTATATATACGAATATATATTTGGATTATATAGTTCTTTTCAAATCAAACACATATTATCGTCAACTTTTTTCTATGCTACTGCCAAGTTACCATTGGGTCAGCAAAAATATTGTGCCTGCTGTTTACTCTTTTGTGCATATGTGTATTTCAGTTAGGTTACTTATTTTTTATATCTAACAGAAGTGATAATTTTAAAAAAGAAAATGCCCATTAAGTAATAGTATCACAACACACACAAAAAACACCCTACACATTAAGTAATAATTATTTTCTAACGTAAATAATGTAACAACTCCATTTGCACGCAAATTCAATTAGCTATGCATAAGCAATGGCATGCGCTTATTTACCATGACTAATAAGGCTAAGTACCACCTTTTCATACTAACAAGCTACCATTTTTCTAATTAAATGCTAATTATGTTGCTAAAAAATTGGTGCATGTTGATGGAAATTACCACTTTCGGATGCTCAAAAGCCGATTTGCAACATTTCCAACTGCGCAAACTTGAAATACAAATCAGAACCACTCAAAAATCTTGTGGTTTTACGGCCTTCCTTCTTCGCAGCCTTGCTCGATCTCTCGTTCCCCGCTCAACGAAAATGAAATGGTGCTACCTCTAAAAACGAACCTCCGACCATTTGATCGCGGAGCAAGCCACAGGGGGGCAGGTGGACGCGCAAGAGGGGAGTCGGCGCATGGAGGCACTGCACGTGCCGGGGGGGCAGCCGGGCCAGGCGGACGCACGCCCGACGTGTGGCAGCAAAATGGCTCGGGGGGAGGGGGTCTCCTCACGTGACCAGGAGGCATAGCAGGACGCCTAGCGTGGTCTCGAGGGCGGTCTCCTCATGCATATGGGAGGTGCATCAAGCGAGGTAATGCACCCGGGGAGCGCATTATCTCCCTCACGTGGGCCCTGGGCATGGGAGGCAGATCATGTTGTTAGGGGGAGGGCTGCATTAGGAGGTTTTGTGCGCTCCCTGGCCGTGGGAGGGGGCCAAACCTAGGTTTGCTCGTGAAGGGGGGGCCAGATCTAGCATTTCGATGGCGCATACGACCAAAAAAGCCAAAATTCCTATAAATGACCAAGTCCAAGGAATTTTCAACACAATGTTTGGCATTTATCTAAATCCTATGCGAGAATATAGCAAATTTTATCCGAATTAAATATGCATAATAGTTGGAGTAAAACAATGTACTTAGCATTGAAATATCTTTAAAATATATGTTTAACTAGTTGAATTTCCCACGGAACTACGTGGGTAGATACTACAAGGTATGCTTATCTAGAACATTGGGTTGTACTTTTTATGCCATTTTAGTGCTTACTATGGAGACTTCTTTGTTTATACAATTGTGGCAGCTCTTGTATCTGCATCTGAATAATCTGAATCGGTATTTCTAGGTCCATCAAAATCAATGATGTATATATTTCTCTTTTTCTCTCCAATTAACATGATAATTTTTAGTCCTTAAAGAGTTAAGAACGAATATGAGAACTTAGTTCTATGTTATTTTAATAATATAGTTGATAGATATGATAGAGGGGGTTGTTTGACTTGCTCAGTGAACACTTGCACTAAAGCCCTAATCTGTCTCACGATTACAAAAAAAAGTCCTTATCTATTATCTTTGCCATGATTCTCGAAAGGAAATCCTAATCCATCAGACTAACACACATAGAACGGCTACAAATCCAGGCTTCTGCACCCTAGTCACCTCCACCCGGGACCCACGAGAAACCGACCCAATGAGAAGCAACCCAACTAGCTCGGCTCAATTTCTCGAGGTACACGTAGGTTCCCACTAACTCATCTCCAATACACTTACTCCATCACAAGACCAGATCATTTACCCACCTACACGAATCATCTCACTGGCAGCCCTAGCCCACAGTGCAGTGGTGCCCACACGTCATGGAAATCAAACAGAAGCCTCGTAAAATATTCCACGTAGGGAGGAGAGAAGTCGTAATATAAAATATCCCGCGAAGAGGAGGGGGTGGAGACACCGGATTGCCGTCGCGGTAGCAGTACTTTTGCCGGAGAGGGGAGATCGGAGACGGCCGACGAGCTGACCTGGCTAGACTGGAGGTGAGGGATGGGGCAGCGGCAGGAGGATCTGGAGCGGGAGCGACGGTGGACGCTTGTGCTGGTGAACCTGGCGTCCATCATGGAGCGCGCCGACGAGGCGCTGCTGCCGGCGGTGTACCGGGAAGTCGGCGCCGCGCTGCACGCCACCCCCACGGGGCTCGGCGCCCTCACGCTTTGCCGCTCCATCGTGCAGGCCGCGTGCTACCCGCTCGCCGCGTACGCCGCCGCGCGGCACAACCGCGCGCACGTCATCGCCGTGGGGGCCTTCCTCTGGGCCGCCGCCACCTTCCTCGTCGCCGTCTCCGATACCTTCCTTCAGGTCAGTCGCTGCCATGTATCTGTAGTTCAGTTAGTTCGCTAATTTTGTCAGTGGATTGATTATGGCCTCTCCAAATTTATGCTGTGACTGTCACAATATGCGACCTCTTATTTGTCTAAACTTCTTGTCAATTAGTAGCCTTCTGACTGTTAGTTTAATCCGTTGCCGTTGTTGTTTAGGAGTCCATTTACCCGTTTAGGAGTCTAATTTCTAGTCCGTTTCAAAGTCTGTTTTGGTGTTTGTTTGCTACCGGTTCGGTCTTTGTATTGCTGTATATAAAGAGAACCAAGTGCAGCGATTAGAGCAGCGCAGCACAACAGAAAACATTGCGAGTGTTCTTCATCTGTTTGTTGCCTCAACTCTGTGAGAGTTCGTCCGAGCGTGAGCGTTCGTGATTGTTCTTTGCCAACACTGACTAGTTTTTAATATGATGTCGAAGAATTTCATAAGTATTTACAAAGGTTTCCACTTTGATTTAGATACCAATAAATGGATATCGATTTTGATTCAGAAATCAGAAGTTGATAATCTCCCTTATGATGTGTAGAACACGCAAGAATTAGATGCATTGCTCGACAAATTCAGTTTCTTTATCAATTGGCAAGTATGTAGTCCTTGAACCATCATCAGTTGGAAATTGTATTCTAGGTAGCAATCTCAAGGGGCCTGAATGGCATTGGTCTAGCTCTGGTGGTACCAGCAATCCAGTCATTGGTCGCCGACTCCACTGACGATGGTACACGCGGATCAGCATTCGGATGGTTGCAACTTGCCAGCAGCCTAGGGCTTATCTCTGGGGGTTTCGTCGGTTTGCTCTTGGCACAAACCACAGTCCTCGGGATCGCAGGCTGGCGCATCGCCTTCCATCTTGTGGCAGCCATGAGTGTCGCTGTAGGGACTCTGAATTGGTTCTTCGCTGTCGATCCTCATTTCCCGACGAGCAATGCTGGCCAGTGTGATAGGCCGGTTGGCAAACAGTCTGCGCGGCAAGTCGTCGATGAAATGATCAAGGAGGCCAAGTTTGTGGTTCAGATTCCGACGTTCCAGATCTTTGTGGCTCAGGGTGTCAGTGGTTCATTCCCATGGTCGGCTCTTTCCTTCGCATCCATGTGGCTTGAGCTCATCGGATTCAGCCACAAAGACACTGCCGTTCTCATGACAATTTTCTGGGTTGCAAGCTCCCTTGGAGGTCTTCTTGGGGGCAAGATGGGTGATTTTCTTGCTCTACGATATCCGGATGCCGGGAGGATTGTTTTGTCGCAGATCAGTGCTGGTTCGGCTGTGCCTTTAGCTGCTGTGCTACTACTGGGGCTCCCTGATGATCCATCTACCGGTATCGCTCATGGTGTCGTTCTGTTCATCATGGGTGTATTTATCTCTTGGAATGGTCCTGCTACAAACCTGTAAGTCATGCATTACATGCAGAAGCTACCATAATTTAACAGTGAATTCAAAAGCCTAGTATGATGGTGGGAAATCCTACATTTCGCCACCTCCTATTGTTAGTATTTACATTTGCTCTACTATACCGTAGTCTAATGTTTAGAATTTTTGCTTGCCTTGCAGCCCTATTTTTGCGGAGATTGTTCCTGAGAAGTCGAGAACAAGCATCTATGCTCTCGACGGGTCTTTCGAGTCGGTACTATCATCGTTCGCTCCTCCTATCGTTGGCATCTTAGCACAGCGCGTATATGGGTACAGGCCAGATGACAAAGGGAAGAGTGTTCAACTAGACCGGGAGAATGCTGCCTCCTTGGCCAAGGCATTGTACACGGCCATAGCAATACCATTCACGATTTGCACCTCCATATACTCATTCTTGTACTGCAGTTATCCCCGGGATAGGGAGCGTGCACGTATGCAGTGTCTGATAGAATCAGAATTGCAGCAGATTGAGCAAGAGAGTTCTTGTTTGGAAGATGGCAATGGACGTTTTGAGGTATTCGACTCGGCAAATGATGGTGAAAGGGCTAGAATTGATGTTACCTATGACTCAAAGGGGTTGCCCGAGTCTGAAATAGATACTGCAAAACTATTAGCAAGCCCGGAATCGTGACAGATGTTGAGCCATTTATTTGATGAATGTTCTTAATTCTGCAGTGCCAATGTTGGACAAGAGTTTCTTCTGATTTAGGGAGATTGTAAAATGGAGAGTTATCTGCTGCAATTAGAATGAGTTTGTTCATTTATGCCAATTATTTGTTCTGATGCTGGGAAGTCCTATACAACAAGATAAATTTGTGAGGACCCATATTTTTATTCGTAGGGTAAAAACACTAATCAACGGATTATTATTCGTTTTAGACAATAAAACATCGCCCTAACAATAATAACCCCAATAGAGTATTGTAACAGAAAAATAATTAGAGACAGTATATAACATTGTATCCAAGTAGCCACGTGGGGCTAAAGTTTCATGCAACCATTCTAGCTAGTTTATTACAATACCAAAAGTGAAGTATAGTCCATAATCTAATTATGCAAGAAGAGCTAAATGTAAATATAATACTCTAATATCATATATACCCTGGGGGTCAAGACCATGCCGCTCCTAGAGTCTTAGTAGTCCCAAGTCTTATATAATGCGTCACCCTCATACGACTCGGTTTCAGTACCATCTCCCTCCCACTTGGGGGAGGGCTCGTTCACGTAGGCCTCATCCACCCCAATTGTGGATTCCAGCTTGATGTCCTCTAAAGAAAGGAAATAATAGCAATTGTGAGTACAGAGTGCTCAGCAAGCTTATATAGCAATTATGCATTATATGCTCCTGCTCTACCTCTTCTGATGCATGTCATTCTCATTCCCTTTCTCATGCTCATTCTCATTCTCAGACTATATAGAAAACAAATGTTTTCCGTAGCCTCCAATCTAGGAGATAGGCATGAATTCATGATTTGTATAGGATTGCACAAGCTTGTACCACTTTTCTATTGTCACTTTGATTCTTATAGCGAATGGAATTTCGTATTTCCTTAGATTTGATGCTCAAACTAGAGTACAGAACTTTTACAGTTATCTTAGTATAATATATCTCCATCTAATTATTCTCAATCGGTGGCCCAGGGCAGTCTCTCACCCACACCAGACTCCCATTGACCTTGACATAATTGTTGGTTGGGGCAGTCTAACCCTCACCCAACACTCCATTGTGTAATATATCGCCTTCACGTCCCTCACTTCTGGCCTTTGTACCACTTCTGGGTTCTGGCGGTCCGCGTCCCCCACTTTTAGCCTATGTACCAGTTCTAAATTTTGGCAGTTGTGGATCCCCTACTCCCGGCTTCTTTATCTGGCTCTGGGTTCCTCCAATTATAATACTTACCCATGTGGAGAGTATAATAACCTCGATAGAGTTACTAATTATGCCCGCCCTTAGACAGAGTAATCGTTGATATGATTATTACGGTCCATTACATGAGTAAAGTTTGTAAGTCCTTATATTCTATTCTTATGCACAGGTCCCAATCCTGCCTTTCTATCGCCTGCCAAGGCAACCTCTACCCACCCTTTTATTTAACCTTACTTGTCGACTGCTCCATTAGTCGACTACTATCACTTCTCTTTTTTTCTTATGCCTTATTTGATTTAAGAAGGGTTCCAGTTTTTCATGCAAGGTGATAGTAATTTAATAGAGAAATACTTGTCTTACATAATATACTCTGCTCAAATACTCAAAGGTATGCTTGCCTGAGTTTAGATTGAAGCTCTGGGTCTCAAGGTCACTCTGGAAAAATCTACTTTCAAACCCCGGTTCCTCTCCTGCAATTAGTACACGTGCTATAATTTAATTTACTGGCATCGAGGAAAATAACATACGACAAATAATTGAGTAAATTATGCTTAAGCATCTCGGGGTGATTCCTAAATTTTATTTTAGCCATTGCAGATTTTTACGACTCAATAGCTATTTTAATTTCACGTTAAACTTTAATCATTGCGTGTAATTTTATTTCATCGTGTTTAGATTTAATCCTCTAGATGGTAGTTAAAAATCTAAGTAATTCTTAATAAGTTTCTACCACGTTGTGTGCGACTAACAAATTAACTTGTTATTTAGGTATACCTCACAATGATTTAAATAATGTTATACCAATTTAATTGATCGCACTGGTTGGTAATCTACTAACGGCCCTCAATCATTTTGATAGTCCTACATATGTATGAATGGTGTTTTACAAGGTGATATAATTAGCAAGATTTTATAGCGAAGTATAACATGCAATTTGGAAGGCTTAGGTTTAATGATTTGCGAAGACGAATTTTCATTGCGTGCGCTAAACCTCTCTCTTCCCTTTTTCTTTTTTCTTCCTTTTCTTTTCTTTCTTCCCTTTTGTTTTTTTCTCCCTTTTCTTTTCTTCCTTGGGTTGGACACTGGCCTTGCAGCCCCTTCCCCTTAATCTTATCTCCTCTCCTCCCCTTTCTCTCAGCTCCTCCTTCTCCCGATCTAGATCTCAGCGAATCCTACCTCTCGTGCCGTCGCCACTTGGTACCATGCGCGGTCCCCGTCTTTGGCTGTTACCCCGTCTCCCTGGGTCTAGGTCCCTACACCGTCACCCTTTGCCTGTTCTCCCCTGCGTTGCCACCCCCTCCTATGCTTAGGCACCGCGTCCTCCCATCGCCTTCCCTGGATCCATCTACGGTCTCTCCCGGCTCCCTCTTGGCGCTGACCTAGTGCTTGGCCGTGGCTCCCCTAGCATTGTCTCTCCCCCTTGTTGGCTAGGGTCTACTCGGCCCATTAGCACCGTCCCTCCATGCACCGCCACCTCCATGGCTAACACTCCTCCCCTTTTAACTCCTTTACTTCCTCCTCTGCCTTTACTTACTCTGGTTATTTGATTTACTTAAGCCTCTCTTTATACTTTACATCACATTTTTGAATTTGAATCCTACTGAGGGTAGTGCTATGCGGTTCCTATGACAAGCCTCGAAGTTTGTCCATATGCCGGGGGAGTGTGGATGGGCTGTCGGGTGTGAGTGGTAGCCCGACACTATAGTGTCTTACCCGTCGATAACTTCTTCCACCTATGTTCTTGTTACTCTACTCTAGCTTGTTGAATGGTGATAGATGGGTGCTTTGGTAGCTTGTGGTGCTGGATGATGCTCATTGGTGGTTGCTAGGTTTTGCTATGTTAGAGTTGATTTAGTAAGTATATGTGTTCCTTGTGTGGTCCTAGAAAGCAATGAAATCATGGGGAAAAGTGTGGCATGGCCTATCTCAATTGATTGGTTGTCGGGTTGATTTGGGAAGAGTTGAGGATGTGGCCATGTTGTTGCTTTCCTCTTTGTTGGCCGTGCAGGTGGGGAACCTTGTGGTTGTCTCCTCCCGTGGTTTGGTCCCTTGCTTCTTGCTCCTAGTCGGCTGGCTGTGAGCTCTCTTTATGTTGGCCAAATCAATGTGGCTTGTAGGGGAATTGACTGGGAAAAAAAATTAGGGGTAGCCTTGTGCTGGCTTGCTTTCTTAGATGTGGTTGCTTCTTTGGCTCTCTATGCTAGCTTGGTTGAATGCTTTCTCTCTATTGTGGTCGAGATGCTTGCCCTAATCTGGTAGCTATGCGTCCCTGTGCTCTCACTACTACTGTGCCATGGGGGTGGTGAACCTGACATATTTGTGTGGTTGGGTTTGAAAATGGACTTCTAAATAAACATAGGTTTGCTTTACTGTCGAATGATAATCCTACGGCTACGAGAGGTGCCGACTGACCCCAGTCATATGGTATCTCGATGAGTGGAACATCCAGCTCAAAATTAAATTATAGGGTTCTAACGGTAATTCTTTCTTTTAATTCTTTAGTTTGGTCTTTTTTGACATCATTAAGTTATACTATAGTGCGGTTATGGTTCTGAAATTAGTAATTGATGTATGAGATGCTATTTATGTACATTTACCTTCTTCCTTAGCTCTTGATTAACTGAAAATGTATGAGATGATCTATATGTAATTTGAATTCTCTATTACTCCAAATATATTTGTATATGTATGAAATGATCCCCATGTAATTTTTATGTCTTTGTTTTGCTCTATCTATTAATTACAACATACTATATATCTACTTATTTTTACTATATATATATATATATAGTATAAATAACAGGGGCACCTAGGTGTCTGGACACCTAGTCTCCCTACCTTTGGATTGCTTTTAGATGCGTGCTAGTGTGATTGAGACTTTCCATCCATGATTAAGACTTTCCTTCCATGATTGATTTAGCATGCCTAATATATTACATACCATACATACCATTGCTCTAGCACGTATCTAAAAGCAATCTAACGGCAGGGAGCCTAGGTGTCTGGGCACCTAGGTGTCCCATTTCAGCTTGTATCTGTTTACTTTGTTGTATGCTATTCAATCGAACTTTTGGACAATGTTTTAGATTTGAGCGTATTAATTTATAGTGTGAATTAAACGATTCAACTACTGTTGTAAATATTATTTTTGCCGATTAGCTTAGTTAGGAAAATGCAGGGCGTTACAAAATTGATCTTTTTTAAATTAGGAAGTGATACAAATCATAATCTTACACTAATGCTAGTGTTACAGAATGTTAAAGGCTCAAAGCAATTATTTAGTTGTATTTTGGCAATTCTTACTACAAATTCTCGAAGATGAAGGGTTGTAATGCTATACTTATCTGTAGATAGATGGAGTATTATTACACAAATCCTTAATGTGGAGTTAGTATTTTGGCTCATCTAGGTAGCAGAGGACCATCCTAGGCAAGACAACTTATGAAGATTTTTTCATCTTTACCATAAACACTTTTTTGAAACATAAACAATTGGGTTGTGTGCATGTCACATAAGAACCTAGCAATTTGATTAACCTCTCAATGCTGCCATTGGATCTAGATCTCTGTCCATGTCTCCATGATTGCAGAAAGATATTGAATGTCAAACAAAAGACTTGGCCACCTAAAACAATGGAGTAGAAAAACAATAATTAGTCTTAAGCAGTTGGATTTTTCAAGAACACTTGATCTCAATTACAAGAAAAACAAAGTGTTTGAAAGAATGTTGCACCAAAATCGGGCAAAAACAAAAAAGTGGTGTTGTGGTTACAGACCAAACAGAGAGAGAGATGGTAGTGGAGAGGTGGGAGTGTTCTGCCTCATCCTCCCCCTCATCCTGATATATATATTCACATAGAGTATGCTTTTACAGTTATGCCCTTACATCCATACCTCCCCATTAGGGGCACTTATGTCATTACACATGTTACTCTGGTTCTTATAACCTCCTAACAGGCCTGCTGGGCTTAGGTGGGGGCCACCCCTACGACAGGAGCCTCTCATGGTGAAGGGCTTCACAGGGCCGAAGCCATGTCGCCGAGTCCTTTGGCCCCCTCCGACCACTGCGTCCTGTGAATTTGTCCAAGCTTGTGGTTGGGGAGCCCGAGGTCTGGGATGGAATGTGCCTTGTTGAAGCAGACACGCGCGCGCTCCGTCCCCTACCCTTCGCACGGGTGGCAGCGGAGGCTGGCGCCTACTCGAAGCCGAGGCGCGCGCGCTCCGTCCCCTACTCTCCGAACGGGTGGCAGCGGAGGCTGGCGCCTAGTCGAAGTAGACGCGCTCGCGCTCCGTCCCCTACCCGTCGAACGGGTGGAAGCGGAGGCTGGCGCCTAGGTCGGAGCCGAGGCGTGCGCGCTCCGTCCCCTACCGTTGGAACGGCTGGCAGCGGAGGCTGGCGCCTAGTCGAAGTAGACGCGCGCGCGCTCTGACCCCTACCCGTCGAACGGGTGGCAGCGGAGGCTGGCGCCTAGGTCGAAGCCGACGCGCGCGCGCTCCGTCTCCTACCGTTCGAACGGGTGGCAGCGGAGGCTGGCGCCTAGTCGAAACCGAGGCGCGCGCGCTCCATCCCCTACCCTTCGAACGGGTGGCAGCGGAGGCTGGCGCCTAGGTCGAAGCCGAGGCGCGCGCGCTCCGTCCCCTACCCTTCGAACGGGTGGCAGCGGAGGCTGGCGCCTAGGTCGAAGTTGAGGCGCGCGCGCTCCGTCCCCTACCCTTCGAACGGGTGGCAGCGGAGGTTGGCGCCGAGTCGAAGGAGACGCGCGCGCGCGCTCCGTCCTTTACCCGACGAACGGGTGGCAGCGGAGGCTGGCGCCTAGGTCGAAGCCGAGGCGCGCGCGCTCCGTCCCCTACCCTTCGAACGGGTGGCAGCGGAGGCTGGCGCCTAGTCGAAATCGAGGCGCGCGCGCTCCGTCCCCTACCCTTCGAACGGGTGGCAGCGGAGGTTGGCGCCTAGGTCGAAGCCGAGGCGCGCGCGCTCTGTCCCCTACCCTTCGAACGGGTGGCAGCGGAGGCTGGCGCCTAGGTCGAAGCCGAGGCGCGCGCGCTCCGTCCCCTACCCTTCGAACGGGTGGCAGCGGAGGCTGGCGCCGAGTCGAAGCCGAGGCGCGCGCGCTCCGTCCCCTACCCTTCGAACGGGTGGCAACGGAGGCTGGCGCCGAGTCGAAGCCGAGGCGCGCACGCTCCGTCCCCTACCCTTCGAACGGGTGGCAGCGGAGGCTGGCGCCGAGTCGAAGCCAAGGCGCGCGCGCTCCGTCCCCTACCCTTCGAATGGGTGGCAGCGGAGGTTGGCGCCTACTCAAAGGAGACGCACGCGCGCTCCGTCCCCTACCCGTCGAACAGGTGGCAGCGGAGGCTGGCGCCTAGGTCGAAGCCGAGGCGCGCGCGCTCCGTTCCCTACCCTTCGAACGGGTGGCAGCGGTGGCTGGCGCCTAGGTCGAAGCCGAGGCGCGCGCGCTCCTTCCCCTACCCTTCGAACGGGTGGCAGCGGAGGCTGGCGCCGAGTCGAAGCCGAGGTGCACGCGCTCCGTCCCCTACCCTTCGAACGGGTGGCAGCGGAGGCTGGCGCCTAGTCGAAAGAGACGCGCGCGCGCTCCGTCCCCTACACGTCGAACGGGTAGCAGCGGAGGCTGGCGCCTAGTCGAAGTAGGCGCGCGCGCGCTCCGTCCCCTACCCGTCGAACGGGTGGCAGCGAAGGCTGGCGCCTAGTCGAAGGAGACGCGCGCGCGCTCCGTCCCCTACCCGTCGAACGGGTGGCAGCGGAGGCTGGCGCCTAGGTCGAAGCCGAGGCGCGCGCGCTCCGTCCCCTACCCTTCGAACGGGTGGCAGCGGAGGCTGGCACCGAGTCAAAGCCGAGGCGCGCGCGCTCCGTCCCCTACCGTTCGAACGGGTGGCAGCGGAGGCTGGCGCCTAGTCGAAGGAGACGTGCGCATGCTCCGTCCCCTACCCGTCGAACGGGTGGCAGCGGAGGCTGGCGCCTAGTCGAAGTAGGCACGTGCGCGCTTTGTCTCCTACCCGTCGAACGGGTGGCAGCGGAGGCTGGCGCCTAGTCGAAGTAGACGCGCGCGCGCTCCGTCTCCTACCCGTCGAACGGGTGGCAGCAGAGGCTAGCGCCTAGGTCGAAGCCGAGGCGTGCGCGCTCCGTCCCCAACCCTTCGAACGGGTGGCAGCGGAGGCTGGCGCCGAGTCGAAGCCGAGGCACGCGCGCTTCGTCTCCTACCCTTCGAACGGGTGGCAGCGGAGGCTGGCGCCTAGTCGAAGTAGACGCGCGCGCGCTCCGTCCCCTACCCGTCGAACGGGTGGCAGCGGAGGCTGGCGTCTAGTCGAAGTCGAGGCGCGCGCGCTCCGTCCCCTACCCTTCGAACGGGTGGCAGCGGAGGCTGGCGCCTAGTCGAAGTAGACGCGCGCGCGCTCCGTCCCCTACCCGTCGAACGGGTGGCAGCGGAGGCTGGCGTCTAGTCGAAGTCGAGGCACGCGCGCTCCGTCCCCTACCCTTCGAACGGGTGGCAGCGGAGGCTGGCGCCTAGTCGAAGTAGACGCGCGCGCGCGCTCCGTCCCCGCACTAAGATTGGAGCTTGGCGCCGATATTGTTGCGCTTCGGAGCTGTTGTGACCTTGCAGTCTGGTAGTGCGCTTTTAATGGCGGCTGGAATCACGCCGACGCCTAGCCTGGCAGAAGTCAGGCTGTCCCGTCGTGCAGTGTGCCATTCTGCGGGTGGGACACGCGGCGCCTCACGACTGGTGCGTCGTGGGATGTGAGCGGTTGCGTGACCGCGGCCGTTCGCCTCTTCCCCAGGGAAGTTGGACGCGTGTTGAAGGCGTGGAGGCGTTGTGCGCTGCTTGGTCACCTACCGGGCACGGCCCTCTAAGCCTCGGCGGTTCTTCTTTCCAAATCATGGGCAGCCGAATCGCTGCGAGTTTGATCTGTCTGCGCTTCGAGCCACATGAGAGGCGAGCGGCCTTTATAAGGTGCCAGTGTTGAGGTGGAGGCACCCTTTCTTGCTTTTTTTTGTTTGTGATCTGCCGCTTTGCTTCCGCCCGTGCTAATTGTAACGCTAGTTGCTCCTTTCCCTGCTTCTTTCTCCCTGGTCGCGAAGAGCGATGGCTAGCCATGACGACGCCACCTACCATCCCCGCAGCGGCTCCTTGCCTAGCCAGGGCGAGGTGTCCCATCCTTCCAGGGAGTACGAGCTGGTGCCACGGGGGACCTCGCGCGCCAACAAGTGGTGGGACGCCATGGAGCACTCGGGAGGCTGTTGTTCCCGTGTGTTGGGGAAGAGCCGCGTGACCGAAGGGACGCTGCAGCGACTCGTGGATGAGAGGAAGATCGTGGATCGCGATGGGGCTCGCCTACCCCGTCGGGACAAGACGGAGCCGAAGCCCCGGGCAATGGAGGCGATTGTTTTTGTCGCGTTCTTCGATGCCGGCCTTCGAATGCCCTCCACGTTGTTCGTGGGCGAAGTCCTACGGGCCTACAAGCTGGAGCTAGCCCAACTGACGCCCCACGCAATACTCCGCCTAGCTGCCTTCACGTGGGCGATGCGGACAGAGGGGGCGTCCCAGCGCGAGCTTATTCGCCACACTGCACGACGCGCGCTGTCGACCCAGAAAAGTTGACGGGGCGGTGTCCAACTTCGGCGGTGTGGACTTTGTGCTCCGGGCGTCGTGCGCGACGTTGTTCCCCACGCCAGCCTCGCCGAGGCAATGGGAGTCCGGCTGGACTCGGCAGTAGTTCTACTACACCGTGACCGACAAGAGCAGAATGCAATGCCGGGGTGGGCCGATCTCGTTTAACAGTACGCCGAGTCTGAAGGTGGGGATTGACGACACGCAAAAGCTACAGAGTCTTGTCGGTGTCGCCCGTCGAATGAGCCTGCGCGACCTAGCCGAGGAGTTCACAATGTATGGGGCGGCGCGACTCTCCTCCCAGGGGAAGTATGTTGGACAGAACGGCCCCCGCGAGGACGGGTTCAGCCCATCTGTATCTCGCCTGCTTCCGCCCTCCGCTCCTTGTAAGTCGCCCAGCACGTTTTACGCATGCCATTGTATCTGTTTGGTTTCCGCCTGACTGACGTGATCTCCTGCGTAGTGGCTCGGCTAGAAGATGCGGAGCGCGTGGTTGCGGCGCTCCTCGGCCCGTACACGCTTAAGGAGCACCAGGCTCGCGAGGCCGCAGTCAAGGCGGCTAAGCAAGGGCGGGTAAACCGCACATGCGAGGCTCTGGGCATTACTGTGCCCGAGCGCGCGGTGCCGGGGGAGCATCCCGCTGGGACTCCGGGCGCTCAGGACGGTGATAGCCCTGCGGGGGTGTTGTCTTCGCAACGCCGGGCCCGTTCCCCGTCTGCCGTATGCGACCCCGCAGGCCCCTCGGCGACTAACACAGCTGAGACGGGGCGTGCGGCCGACGGTGGGCTCGGCCACACTGCTTCGGAGGAGCGCGCCACCTCGAATCCCCCGGCATCCTCTGCCGACGCCAACGAACCCGTGCTCGCGGCCATCGATGAGCTGGAACTCGCCAATCCGGGGGGGGGAGCACCGTTCCCGGCGAGAAAACCACGGTCGATGGTGCGCTATCAACCGCAGCGGCCGGCGAGGGCGCGCCCCCTACGGAGGAAACCGTGGGGGCGACGGGAACCATGGCTGGTGTTGCCCCGGAAGAATCGCTTGTGCCACCGCAGGCGAAACGCCCTCGGACGCAGTCCCCGCCGCCAGCGAGGGGTCGATACGCCGTTGCGGGGCCTTGTCGCGGGATTACGACGTCTGGCGTGGCCGAGAAGACCTCCTCGCCGACCACCGAGGCGCCCGCCTCCCACTTGGCAGTCGAAACGGCGCCACTTCCTACCGCGACGAGAGGCGCAGGAGGTAGGCGTGAGTCCCTTTCTTCTCGCGACTTCGCGAGACTGTCTCCGATCTGCTCGCTCATTCTGCCAACATCAGGCGAGACGAGGTCTCCCGGACATGGCGAAGGATCGAGCAACGGAGGTATGCGCGAAGTCCAAAGCCTTGTGCAGGGTGCCCCGCAGGTGTCCGTTGCTGTTGACGTGGTCGCGGCCTCGGTAAATCCTGGCGCGTTGGGGCCGGGGCTCGCTCGCTCGGACTTCCTCCCTCGCCTGGAGATACTTCGCGTCCTCACCGCAGCCGCAGAGCGTGCCGACAATGGCCTTGACCGAGAGATGTTGTCGTCATGCGAGGGGGAACTTCTAGCGCTCGCGCTGCAGGCCTCCAAGATGAGGGTAAATATGTGCGCTGCCGCTTGTAAGGTACTACTGGGCACCTGCTGACTTGTTGTTTTTGCCAGACGCTTGCCCTCAGCCGGTCCTTTGACGAGGCCCGTGTTCGGGAGCGGAGTGCTCTGGAAGCCAGCCTTCGTGAAGCAAACAATGCTCTCGCAGCGAAGGATGAAGAACTTCGCGCGCTGGAGGGCGCCATGGCGGCCGCACAACTCGAGGCCACGGAAGCCAAGTGCGCCGCGGCTGAGGAGCGCGCTGCCTTCCTGCAGCAGATCGCTGTCCTAGAAGGGGAGAACGCCCAGCTGGCGGAGTCTGCTGCAGGGAATAGTCTCGTCTTGGAACATGCGTCCATGTCGGCGTGGCGGGCCATGGAGTCTCTGAACCAGGCCCTCCGAGATCTGTGCGTCAGAGTGCCGGACACTACGCACGGGCCGGAGGCCCTGTCGGAGACGCTCGGGTTGATCGAGGAGGGGCCAGAACGTTTGGCGAGCACTGCGGCTATCTTGGTGCGTGCTTCGCCCCCGCCCTGCTTCACACTCGTGGGTGTAGACATACCCATGAGCTGGTGAATCCTCAACTGGATCCTCCCGGCCGACCAGAGGTTATGTCGGACGCCATTCGCTCCATCGGGCCTAGCCTGCAGAACTTCCATCAACGGATCTGGGGCCGCTTCGGGGAAGATGCAGCGAGGGTCGCCGTGCAGCAGACGCTGCATGGGGAGGGGGACCTCCTCCACTGGCTCGAAGGAGTCCTTCAGCGTCACGGCGATGACTGCACGGGTTCGTCCGCACCGCGCCAAAGCTGAGCGGTTGGTCGGGTAGGGCAGGGGGATGATATACTGGTTCTTATGCTTGTAACCATGTAACCCCTTTGCTTTTACAACGAAATCGAGTAGTACCTTATTCTTGGTGTTACCTGCCGCCGAACGCGAAGGGAAGACCTCGGCATCTTGTTTATACTCCGTAGATCGCGTAGGGAGGACATCCGCGTCTTACTTAGTCCGTAGACTGGTGCGTGCGAGGGCGTCCCCCCGTTGCGTCTTATTTAAAGTCCGTAGACTGGTGCGTGCGGAGGCAGACCTCGACGCTACGTCTTATTTAGAGTCCGTAGACTGGTGCGTGCGGAGGCGGACCTCGACGCTACGTCTTATTTAAAGTCCGTAGACTGGTGCGTGCGGAGGCGGACCTCGACGCTACGTCTTATTTAAAGTCCGTAGACTGGTGCGTGTGGAGGCGGACCTCGACGCTACGACTTCCTTTATAGTCCAGAGACTCGCGCGTGCGGAGGCGGACCTCGACGCTACGTCTTATTTAAAATCCGTAGACTGGTGCGTGCGGAGGTAGACCTCGACGCTACGTCTTATTTAAAGTCCGTAGACTGGTGCGTGCGGAGGCGGACCTCGACACTACGACTTCCTTTATAGTCCAGAGACTCGCGCGTGCGGAGGCGGACCTCGACGCTACGTCTTATTTAAAGTTCGTAGACTGGTGCGTGCGGAGGCGGACCTCGACGCTACGACTTCCTTTATAGTCCGGAGACTCGCGCGTGCGGAGGCGGACCTCGACGCTACGTCTTATTTAAAGTCCGTAGACTGGTGCATGCGGAGGCAGACCTCGACGCTACGTCTTATTTAAAGTCTGTAGACTTTGTTCTGCTCAGCGCGGACAGACAATGCTCTGGGAACAGCAATCTTTATTGAACTCCCGTTTGCGCGGGCGAGCATCGTATAACAAAGGGCTGGTGGTTGTACGCCTGTTGTCCTACTTCTAGGCGTAGTATCGCCGCAACCTGTCCGCATTCCATGTGTGCCGGAGGGCTTGTCCTTCGAGCATGGCGATGCGGTATGCCCCCTTCGGCAGTGCCTCCATCACGATGTACGGGCCTTCCCACTTGGACTCCAGCTTGCCAGCGGTCTCCGCCTGGAGTGCCACTCTGAGAACGAGATCCCCAGGCTTGAATCCCCGCGGGCATATAGAGCGGTCCCGAGTACGCATTGTCTGCCGCGCATACTTCTCGACATGGTGGGCTGCATCTGCCCGTAGCCCGTCGAGGAGGTCCAAGGACACACGGCGCTCCTCTTCGGGTGCTTGGACGAGGACCCTCCGCGAGCCGGCCTTGATTTCCTCGGGCGTCACTACTTCGTCGCCGAAAAGGAGCTTGAACGGCGTGAATCCCGTCGGGCGCGTTACCGTTGTGCGAAGCGACCAAGGAACGCTGTGAAGCTCGCTTGGCCACTTGCCCTTTGGCAACCCGACCAGGCGCTTTTTGATGGCAGCGGAGATGGTGCCATTCGCCCGTTCGACCGCCCCATTGGACTGGGGATGCCCTACCGAGGCGAATCGGAGGGTGATGCCCATGCTGTCACAATAGTCTTTGAAGAGGGTGGCGTCGAACTGCAGACCATTGTCAACCGTGAGCTCCCGGGGCACGCCGAAGCGACATATGATGTTTTGCTAGAGGAAGCGCTGTATGGCCGCAGAAGTTACTTTAGCCAGGGCGACCGCTTCCGGCCATCTGGAGAAATACTCCAGCGCGACTACCACGAACCGGAGGTCCCCTGGAGCTCGGGCAAGTGGTCCTACTATGTCGACGCCCCAGCGTGCCAGTGGCCACACCGGAGGAATGGGGTTGAGGCTCGTCGGGGGCCTGCGGATGATGCGCGCCATCCACTGGCACCCTTGGCACCGACGGACGAGGTCCTGGGCGTCGGTGATGGCAGTTGGCCAGTAGAAGCCTTGCCTGAACGCCTTGCCGACTAATGACCTTGGTGCCAGGTGGGATCCACACGCGCCCGCGTGGATCTCCGCAAGGAGCTCCTTCCCCCCTCAGTCGAGAGGCAGCGCAGGAGCGGTGCGCAAACCCCTCTCTTGTATAGTATCCCTTCGAACACCTGGAAGGACCTTGCGCGGTGCTGCAAACGCCGAAGCTCGGCGGGGTCCTCCGGCTCGGCGATGCCTTGTAAGAAATTGAAGATAGGCTCTCGCCAATCACCTGGCCGGTCAAGGTGGTGGACGAGTGCCGCGTCCCGGTTGTCCTGCGCGATGGCCGCCTGCACTAATATCTCGTAAAACGCCCCATCAGGGGGGCAGTTGCTGGCTGGCCGCCTTAGCGAGGGCGTCGACCTTCTCATTCTCCGCGCGGGGGATGGCCTTGACGGTGACGCCCAAAAAGTGCCTTTCCCTCGCCCTCACCGCCGCGAGGTACTTGGCCAACTCAGGGTCCTTGGCTTGATATGACTTGTCCACATGACCAGCCACCAAGCGCGAGTCGGTGCGGACTAGCACCCATCTCACGCCGACTGCCTTGAGCTTCGCCAGGCCAAAGAGCAGTGCCTCGTATTCAGCCGTGTTGTTGGTGGCGGGGAAGGCAAGGCGCGCTGAGTATAGCAAACGCTGTCCTTCGGGCGTGACGATCACCGCACCTACGCCCGCGCCGGCGACGCCGTAAGCTCCGTCAATGGTGAGCGTCCAGACGGGGTCATCGCGTGTCTGGACGGGTTGGGCCGGCGGGGTCCATTCGGCGAGAAAATCCGCAAGGACTTGGGATTTGATTGCCGTTCGTGAAGCATACGTCAAGGAGAAGGGAGCGAGCTCGGCAGCCCAATTGCCGATGCGCCCTGTGGACTCCTTGTTGTGTAACATCTCTGCCAGGGGGAATGAGGAAGGCACTGTGATCGGGTGGGCCAGAAAATAATGCCGAAGCTTCCTGGAGGCCATGACCAGCGCGTAGGCGAGCTTCTCAAGCTCCGTGTATCTTGTCTTGGCGCCTTGGAGGGCTTCAGAGACAAAGTATACGGGCCGCTGCATGGCGCCTTCCTCTAAGACGAGGACGGCGCTGACCGCGGTGGATGATGCGGCCAGATAGAGCAGGAGGGGAGCCTCTGGTGCTGGGGCGACCAGAGTGGGGAGGCTGGCCAGGTGCTCCTTGAGCTCGTTGAAGGCCTTCGCGCAATCTCCGTCCCAACGAAATCCATCGCACCCGCGGAGCGTCTTGAAAAATGGCAAGCCCCGCTCCGCCGCCCTGGATAGGAAGCGGCTTAGTGCTGCCATGCGGCCCGCCAGCCTCTGGACCTCCCTCGTTGTCTTGGGCGGCTCCATACCCAGGATGGCGTCTACTTTGTCGGGGTTTGCCTGGATGCCCCGTTCGGACACGAGGAAACCTAGGAGTTTGCCCGCCTGCAGCCCGAAGACACATTTGTCGGGGTTGAGCTTGATGCCCGCCTTCCGGAGGTTGTCGAAGGTCTCCTAGAGGTCCTGGCCATGCAGAGCAGGCTGCCGAGTTTTGACCACCACGTCATCGACGTAAGCTTCGACGTTCCTCCCGAGCTGGGCGGCCAGGGCAATAGCGACAAGGCGGGTAAAGGTAGCGCCTGCGTTCTTCAAGCCAAAGGGCATTCTAACGAAGCAGAACGTCCCAAGTGGTGTGATGAAACTGGTCTTCTCCTCGTCGTCTTCGGCCATATATACCTGGTGGTAGCCGGAATAGGCGTCCAGGAAACTCATGAGTTCGCACCCCGCGGTGGCGTCGACCAGCTGATCGATGCGCGGCAAGGGGTAATTGTCCTTTGGGCACGCCTTGTTGAGTGCCGTGAAGTCGATGCACATACGCCAGGCCCCGCTGGCCTTTTTAACTAGTACTGGGTTAGCGAGCCACTCTGGATGGTGGACCTCGCGGATGACCCTGGCCCGAAGAAGCTTCGCCACCTCTGTTTTGGCCGCCTGCTGCCGATCCATCGACATACGCCGAAGCCTCTGCTTGACCGGCTTGGCGTCGGGGCGGACCGCCAAGCGATGCTCGATTACTGTTCGGTCTACGCCCTTGATGTCCTCCGGGGACCATGCGAAAATGTCAACGTTGTTCTGAAGCACTCGGAGCAGATCCCGTTCGACCCCCGGTGGGAGTCCCTCGCCGATGGACACAAACTGCCCCTCCGCCTGGAGCGGCACCTTCTTGACTCCGCCCTCGGGCCGAGACTTGGGCGTCCACCCGGGGGCGGAGGGCCCATCGCCGAGCGTGCCGGAGAGGGCATGCACCGGGCGATGCGGGACGCGGCTGCCGACCTCGGCACGTCTGGCCAGGTCCTGATCACCGAAAACGGTGATAACACCCTCTGGGCCCAGGAGCTTCACACACAAAAACGCGTAGTGCGGGATCGCCTCGAAAGAGTTGATGGCGGGTCGCCCCAGTATGGCGTTGTAGGGATGTGGGATATCTACGGCGTCGAAGATGACATGCTCGGTCCGGATGTTACCCTTGTTGCCCTCCTGACGGAAAGTGACCGGAAGGGACACGTGCCCCAAGGCCTGCAGCGGTTGACCCCCGAAGCCTTGAAGTGGAGCTCCTGGCTGCTCTAGCCGGCTTCGGGGGATCCCCATACGTTTGAGGGCCTCTGCGAACAAGATATTCGCGGAGCTTCCCCCGTCGACAAGGACGCGCCTGACGTCACAACGTGCTATGTGGGCCTGGATGACTAGAGGGTCTTGGTGAGGGTACTCCACACCCCTGGCGTCGTTCAAGTCGAAGGTGATGTTGCGGGGCGGCATCCACAATTGCGGCTGCTCCCCGGGGGCCCTTGAGGAGGAGCCTCCGGTGATGATGCTGACGGTGCGATGCTGCGCGCCCTCCGTTGCGGTGGCTCGTATGGGGCTACCCCTTGGGTGCCCCACGTGGGCTCCGGCGAGGGGCCGAGGAGGCAGAGCCCGAGACCCGGCCGTCACCCTCCGCAGCTCCATAACTGCGGTGCATGCCCTTGTGTAATGATCACCGTAGCCGTGTACCTCGCACCACTTGCCATAGTGTAGGAGCTCTTGTTCTGCGTGGGGTTGGCCGCCGCAATCAAGTCCGCCTTCCGATCCCCGGTCTCCCCTCCATGAGGCGGGGTCGGGACCTTGGCGGGCGCTCTCGGTGTCGAGGACATGATGGGCCGCCTGTGACCTGCGTTGGCGGCGCCGAGGTTTATGCCTGCTCCTTGAAGAGCCTTCCTGTACCCCGGTATCGCTGCCTCGGGGAGGGCCTCCTCGGGGCTCTCGGCTGCGGCCCTGCTTCGAGGGACCACCCGCCCCCACTTCGCGCGGGGGGGCGCTCCTCATGGGCGAGGCCGAGGGCGGTAATGCTGCGTCTTCGCGCATCCTCCTCCGCCCGCGCATACTCGTCCATTTTGTCGAAGAGCTTAGCGACTGTCCTGATTGGCCTCCGCGCGTTGTACTCGGCCATCGGGCCCGGACGAAGGCCCTGTATGGCTGCATTAACGACGGTGGTTTCATTAACGTCTTTCACCTGGCATCGAATCTTGGCGAAGCGCTTGAAGTAGTCCCGGAGCTTCTCCGAGGGTCTTCGCTTCACAGCGAAGAGTTGGTCCGCATCGACTCGCTCGACATAGTTTCCTTGGAAGTTGTTGTGAAGGCAGTCGCGGAGCTGCTCCCACGCGTAGATGGAGCCCGGCTCTATGGTAAAAAACCAAGAGAGCGCCACTCCTTGCAGCGCGAGGGGGAGTCCCTTCGCCTTCGTGGTGTCGTCTCTGCCCGCGGCCTCGATCGCGGTTTCGTACACGCGCACGAACTCGCGGGGATCCGTGTCGCCTTTGTACGGGTCGGTGACGCTAGGGAACTTGAAGTCTTCGGGCCACGCCGCCTGCTGCAGCCCCGCCGAAAGCAGGGACTCCGGATCTACGCGCCTCAGCGGCACGCGGCTAGACGTGGGGACTTCGCAGCTGTCCGCCCCCTCCGGCGTGGGCTCGGGCACGATTACTGGCGCGACCTGCTGGCTCCGAGCCTCTTGTATATCTCGGACGGCTCCGCGAAGGTCCCCTAGTTCCCGCTGGAACGCGTTGAGGGCTGCTAGTAGGGCGCTTTCCACCGCAGGTGCTGTCGGGGCCGCCGGAACACCCAGCGGACGGGTCGGTGCAGGGACCATCGCCTCACGATCTCCGGATCCACCGGATGCTTCGTTGCGGCTACCCCCGGTCGTCTGATCCCTGATCCGCGCTGCTGGCGAGGGTGGCGGGGGCTGTCGTTGCAGTGCCAGCGACGGGGTTGGATGTCGTTGTAGCGGTGCTAGCGGGGTCGGTCGTTGTAGCGCGAGCGTCGACGCCCGCGACCACTGCGCCTACGCCGCCGCCAGCTCCTTCGGCGGCCGATGCCGAAGCCCTGGTATTCACGCGCCGCTCCGACCCAGCCGTCTTCTTTCCCTTCGCCGCCGCTGGTGAAGCTTTTTTCGGTGCCATCCTTCCTCTTCGGTCTTCAGGCTTGTCCTTGTCCTCCCCACGGACGGTGCCAACTGTTGTGGTTACAGACCAAACAGAGAGAGAGATGGTAGTGGAGAGGTGGGAGTGTTCTGCCTCATCCTCCCCCTCATCCTGATATATATATTCACATGGAGTATGCTTTTACAGTTATGCCCTTACATCCATACCTCCCCATTAGGGCCACTTATGTCATTACACATGTTACTCTGGTTCTTATAACCTCCTAACAGGCCTGCTGGGCTTAGGTGGGGGCCACCCCTACGACAAGTGGTGAATATGACTTGCTCATGGGTGAATGATAGTCAAAATAGCTTTAGATGTATTTATACATATCACAAGTTAGAACACATAAGGAATAGACATAAGGAATCGAGGCAAAAATAACTAGATTAAGAAATCACTTAGAGAGGCCAAATTAAGCAAGGACCGGACAACTTCAAGAACTCGCCTAACCTGATGCCTAGATGGATGGGGATTGATTTCCAAGGTATATCTCCATCACTTACTCATCCTTGGCATCTAGCAAGGTCAAAAAAAAGGGGAGAGACAATATCAAAACCAACTAAAACAACATCAAACCAACCAAAACATGAGGGATCCGTGAGAGATGAACAAATTTGATATATTACTACTTGAGGATAAAAGTTTTACAGTTACTCCACTTGAAAGACAAGAGAGCACACCACAACACTAACTCTTCTTAAACCCTAATCCTAGAACAATTGGCTTTAATGAGTAATGCTATCCTAACCTGTTAAATAGACAAAGCAACCAGTCTCATCTGATACTAGTAGATACTATCCACTTAACACAAATAGGAGAAACCCATTAACCCTATGCAACACGGGTTTTACTCACACAATATACTTATGCACGTTTTTCAAATTACATAAGTTCGAATCCACTAAATTCTTAGCCTTTGATCCATTTGACCATATCATCTTCTCTTTTATCAAAACCACCTTCCCAAGTGCCGCAATTTTGATTCAAGATAGTTTTTGGTATTTAGGTCGACTTACCAAAATACCTACTTGACCTGGTCTTTATTTTCCCTTGCAAGCAATTGCTATACATACCATGTGTAGATGCACCACTACCTTGCTACATGTTGGCAAGCCTCTCTCGTTCTGGTTCTATCAGATCATGCCTCACTTGGACCAACTAAGTCATATAGTGCAACTTCAATATTCTCCATCTTCCTTGTGCCATGTTTGAGCATAATCATCTCACCTAACATCTTTGATCATTCTGGGCCTCGGTTCCTCCATAAATGTAGCTCCGATCCTCATTATTGGCCATGGTTGATTCAAAGTACCCTTGCACATCCAAAGAATAAGAAATCGTTTAAACACAAGTTCTTCACAACTTGACTCATGTTAGCTGAAACATGTATTATGCCACACATATGCACTGACCTAGGTCAAATTAAATCATCCCATAACTTAAATTTTCCAAAATTATCTATTTCATCCGAATCAACACAAGTTGGTCGGTCAGACCGGAGCTCTGCAAATTGTCCATAAAAATATACAAATATGCAAATTTTCACTCCTCCAACATGATAATGATTTATCTCAACAAAACTTTAAATTTTCTCACATGGTCCTTCAATAGGAAAGGAGGGGCCGGTGTTGAGTAGTTGAGATGAAAAATTCTGAATCCTACATTATGCAAGTTGGACAAGGTTTTGATTTTTGGGATCTGTAACATGGGGAGAACTGAGCACTCTGCTGGTAATTGGAATATTTGTTCATTTGTGTCAAGTTCTTCTGATGAGAGGAAGGTAGACAAGATAATGATGTGCGACACAATTAATTGTGTTTCTTGCTACAGGAAGGAACACGAGAACTTCAGCAGTCTGACAATGATGCTGGTGCTACAGAATGCCAAAGCAGTTTCATACATTGAATCTTGAAAATTGTCACTAGAAGTTCATGAACATGAAGTGCAATTATGCAATTGTTATCCTATGTTATCTATAGAATGATGGAAGTGTTCTTATACAAATTGCCTGTTAATGGATAGGTTATGAAGATTTGACTTCCCTTTCTGTTATCACAAATGCTTGGAATGTGTTCACTAGCAGAAAAAAATTGGAATTCAATTGAACATATCATTTGATTTTTTTTTTGTCCATGGTTGCAGACAGCACACCTGGCTGCAACCAGATCAATACTATGCCACAAAATAACATCTGTCTTGAATGAAGCAGAGCCATACCTAGCTCTATGTTTCCTGAGACTATCAAAACTTTAAGCAAAAGAGGCAGGAAAAAAAGACTTTCTCACTCACTTAAAAGTAAAAACAATCCATAAAACTGTTAAATTCAGGAAGGAAAATGATTGAAGAACGCTTGATGATGCAGCTCACAAGCTGGAAATGAAGTCAACACCAAACTGAGCGTGCTGCCTTGTTACCTTGCCAACTTGAACCATAAGATATGAACAACATGGCACAGGTTAGTGTCATACACTGGAGAGGGAATCATAATTGTCTTAATCTATATTATTAACACGTGAATCCCTCTTCTGAGGAGAAAGAACGCATCAAACGTATCACACCATCTTCCGGATACATTGTACTGAGCACAGAATGCCTTATCCCACATGAAACTCCAGCTACCTCACTGACACCCAGACCCCACGCATGAACCGAGCCCACATGTCATACTAGAGACCCACAGTGAACGCTTACGAACCACTCCACGAACCGAAGGCAGCTCGCAGTATACAATTCCCGCTTATCAAAAAAAAAAAAATCCGGCGAAGACAAGAAGACACCAGATCGCCAGTGGTAGTAGCAATGGCGGCCATGCCGAGCTGAGCTGAGCACTCGACCAGGATAGAGAGAGAGAGAGAGAGAGAGAGAGAGAGAGAGAGAGGTGGCGGGCGAGTGTTTGAGAGATGCGGCCGGCGGCGTGGCAGGAGCGGCGGACGCTGGTGCTGGTGAACCTGGCGTCAATCATGGAGCGTGCCGACGAGGCGCTGCTGCCGGCGGTGTACCGGGAGGTCGGCGCCGCGCTGCACGCCACCCCCACGGGGCTCGGCTCCCTCACCCTGTGCCGCTCCATCGTGCAGGCCGCGTGCTACCCGCTCGCCGCCTACGCCGCCGCGCGGCACAACCGCGCGCACGTCATCGCCGTGGGCGCCTTCCTCTGGGCAGCCGCCACCTTCCTCGTCGCCGTATCCGACACCTTCGTACAGGTAGCAATCTACAGAGGCTTGAACGGCATCGGTCTCGCTCTGGTCATACCGGCGGTGCAGTCGCTGGTCGCTGACTCCACCGACGACGACACCCGCGGCACGGCGTTCGGGTGGCTGGGGTTCAACAGCTGTATGGGCTCCATCCTCGGCGGCTACTTCGCCCTGACGCTGGCGTCCACCACCGTCCTCGGTGTCGATGGCTGGCGCATCGCGTTCCACCTCGTGGCCGTCGTCAGCGCCGCCGTGGGAGCCCTCGTCTGGCTCTTCGCCGTGGACTCCCATTTCCCGGTGAGCACCTACGGGAAGCGCAAACGCGCCACCGCATGGTGGCAAGAAGCCAGGGAGCTGATCACGGAGGCCAAGCGCGTGATCCAGATTCGGACGTTCCAAATCTTTGTGGCTCAGGGGGTCGCCGGCGCGTTCCCGTGGTCGGCGCTCTCCTTCTTGTCCATGTGGTTCGAGCTCGTCGGGTTCAGCCATGGGGACACTGCCGTGCTCATGACGATGTTCTCCGTTGGCACCTCCATTGGTGCTCTCTTCGGGGGCAAGATGGGGGACTTTCTCGCGCGGCGATACCCGAACGCCGGGAGGATCGTGCTGTCGCAGATAAGCTCCGGCTCAGCCATTCCGATCGCCGCCGTGCTTCTTCTCGGCCTTCCCTACGACCCATCCACCGGCTTCGCCCATGGCTTCGTCATGTTCGTCATGGGGCTCTGCATCTCATGGAATGGATCTGCCACAAACTGGTACATTACGTCACATGCTCTACCATCTCAAGATTTCCATACTATTAATCAGCATCTAAACTCCTGAACCAAAAACAAATACCTCTTAAACCTTTTGATTTCTTCAGAGCTCATGTTTGCGTTGATCGAGTGCCCCTAATTGATCGTTTAATGCAGCCCAATTTTGTCGGAGATCGTTCCGGTCAAGTCAAGAACAAGCATCTTTGCTCTGGAGAGGACATTCGAGTCGATCCTAGCCTCATTCGCTCCTCCCATCGTCGGCATCTTGGCTCAGCATGTGCACGGATTCAAGCCGGACGGCGAAGGCAGCAAGAACAGCATCGAAACTGACCGGGAGAATGCAGCGGCCTTGGCCAAGGCGGTGTACACCGCCATAGCGATACCAATGACGATCTGCGCTTCCGTATACTCGTTCCTGTACCGCAGCTACCCGCGAGACAGGGAGCGCGCGCGCATGATGCAGTCCGAGCTGCGGCAGACTGGGCTCAAGGGTTCGCGATTCGGAGACGGCGATGATGCGCGGTTCGAGCTCATCGAAACGGGAGCGGATGATGGTGAGAGAGCTGGGATTGATGTCGGCTGTGGATCAGAGGAGTCTGAGGATGGTACTGGTACTGAGAAACTACTGACAAACCGGCATTGTAAGTTGTATCATATGCGTGTATGATATGCCTTTTGGTGAGATATTAGTAGTTGTCATCTGTTTCTTGGAGCTAAGACTGAATTTCACTTTCAGCTGTTCCCCCAATGTTAGGCTTTTTTTTCATATTTCTGGTAGCTAGCCAGGTGGTCGCCCAATTGTGCACCGTCTGAACATTGGAATGAAGAACACTAAAGTAATGCAGCTCCAAGTCTATTTAGCTTATTCTGAGCGTTGAAATGAAACAGCCACCCTCTTTTCATGGAAATCTTTATCATAGCAGCCCCGAAAATTCTGGAAATAGAGAAGCGGGTTATTTTTTTTGAAGATGTTGTACCAGCCTCACAAGGGTGGACAAGCCTTTTCAGACAGGATCTCATTCTTGCTATGCATACAGTGAAAATAGAACACAAGCAAATTACTCTTTAAGTGGCTAGAGTCATTTCAACTTTTTTCTCCTATGTTAGTTTTGTTTTTACATTCTTTTCCTTTTGTGCTTGTTCATAAACATTTTGTTCTTTAATTTATATATATACAGTACGAGGCTCGCTTACTATTTCCTGTTTGAGTGTTTGCCTTGTTTCATGATTGGGTTCTTGGAGAGACAAGTAGAAGAAGAATATCAGATGAGTCTTTGTGTTGTGCAGAGTAATAGCTTTGAGTATGGAGTAAGTCATTAGTGTAAGAAATGAAATGCTCATGAGGTGGTTAATGGATGGTTAAACTGCAGATATGTGATCGTGGACAGACGAAATACTGCACAGTACGTGCTGGTGGCGTTCGTCAACCGTGCCATGGCTGGTGCCCATCCTCGTATGTCTCCAAAGAGGTCATTCTTTCGATGTTCAGTTGTTCACAATACAAAAAGAAGTTTCAAAGGACTATAAAATGGTTTTAGCACAGAACATTACTTTCGATGTTCAGTTGTTCACAATACAAAAAGAAGTTTGAAAGGACTATAAAATAGTTTTAGCACAGAACATTACTTGTGATATAGAGCTGTGGTGTGGTATCACAGCTTTACTCCTTCACATATTATGTGCCTGCATCTAGATTAGATGTAAATATGTTATGCTTACGAAAGGCACAAGTTCTAACGGCCATTTTTAATGGACTATATTATGTAGCTGCTTTTTGATAAATTGGCCGACCGACAAATGGGCATTGATTTCCTGGTTAGAATCGTTGATTGTCTCACCAAAATACTGCAATACCAACCAATCAGACAGAATCTACTAATGCAGCAAGTAGCCGCCGTGGAGACCTCAAGTGCATTATGTTTTATGCTTAGTTTAGGATATGAATGCTGGTTGGAAGGCCAAAGATGAGAAGCTAGAATAATTATACCTACTTCTATGAAAGTTACAAAGAAAACATCCGAATGATGTTTATCAATACCCAAAAAGGAAAATATGGTACTTTTTATGAGTCTTCTCTCATAATTTTATATGTCTTCCTACTATGCCATTATAGTTTCACTTCACTAAATTGAAATGATTAGCTGCAAATACTCTAGGATTTCAGTGATGTCGTTCTGACTTCTATCCTTGTTTGATTTCCTAAGGTGACATTTTTGAAGGACCAGTTGCGGAATCCCACTTCATGAACCTAAGCTTAAATATGAAGTGCTACATATGTGTTTGCACAGATTAACATGAATTAAGGATGAACATGAACCCATTTTTTCGATCATTGCCTGGATGTCTAGGCTAGGCCGCCCCAATAGAAGACAAAAAAAACATGTAGATTTGATCCATTAGATTATATAGTTGGGAGAGGAATTCCCTGTTTTCTGTGGTTGAGTAATATATATCTGCACGAGTTTTCATAGGTGTTTACTGTTAAGGGTATTTAGGTCATTTTCTATTATCTAGGGTTTGAGTCCTTATGTGTCTCTTATACTATATATATGCCCTATAGACTATTGCAATATAACAAGCTTTCTTTATATTAACATAGTATCAGATCATAGGTTCTTAACTTAGCTCCTTAACCAGCCACCGCCGGTCACTGCCGCCGTCGCCTTCGAGAGGAGTGTGCTCTACTCTCAGGGAGGCCACATCCTTCCGCTTCTCACCGGCGCGCCCGCGCACGTGCCTCCGGCTACCACCTCCAGCCAGATATAGCCAGATCTGGCTCCCTCCCGACTCCACCATTGCCGGATCCGGCGGCTCCTTCATCAAACCGCCATCGCGCCCATGCCACGCCTGCGCTAGGCCAACGCCACCTCAGATCTGATTGCCGCCGTCCAGCGCTCTGGTCGCCGCGCACGCGCACATCCTGGATCCAGCCTCTCCGCCGTTGGATCTGACCTCTCCGCCGTCGGACCCGAGAACCCCAAGCCAGATCCGCGCCTACCTCCGCTCCACCGGTCGCGCCGACCATCACCCCACTTGGATTTGGGCTCCCCGTCACCGGATCCGACCATCTCCACTGTCACCACGCCGCCCCAGCTCGGATTCGGCCTCACCCCGCCCAGATCTGACAAGCATGAGCCTGGTTGGCTCTGCTGGCGCCCGGATCCAGGCACCCCGACGTCGCCTCCTTCGGTCGCCGTCGCTGTGCTCGCGCCGCCACTGGCCTAGGCCTCCGAGCTCAATCCGCCATGCCTCCTGCTGCTGCTCGGGCCATACCCTCCACCTCTACCTTCCGATGCCCTCCTCGCAACCAGCCTCTCGACTGCCCAGCTGCCTTCGCCCCTAAACCGTTGCCTCTTGGGTGCCCAAGGCACTGGAGTCGGGGGGGCGTGGAGGTTGCAGAGAAATGACGGGAGAAGGTGGCGGTGGTGAGGATGGGGATTAGGTATTTGTGTTGGTCAGAGGGAATAGGAAAGTGGAGGTAGCCAATAGCACACATTGACATATCGGAGCTGAGGATGCTAGAAGTGGAGGTAACCAAGAGCACACATTGACATATCGTAGCTGAGGATGCTAGAATCTGCTACCTTGACTTTGAGTCCTTTTCGTTTTGAGTCTTCTGTTGCATCTATCCAAATCTGTTACCATCTCTGTATTAGTCATCAAAGCCATACAAGTCCACAGATTTCTTGTCAGTCAGCTGACTGTTTTGCTAGCCACGGTTCATCCTCTCGGATGTATTTGGTCCTCTTCTTCCTTTCGCATAGCCACAACCGCCGCTCTTCTCTTTGAGCCGCTGCAGATCATAGAAATCTTTATGATGCCACTGCTTGTCTTTGAGCTACCACTCTGAGCTTCTAAGCCTGTCGCGCTTCTTATGCACTGCACCTCTATTGCGCTTCTTGTGCATTGCGCCTCTATTGCGCTTCTTGTACACTGCGCCATCACCGTCTCGGACTTCGATCTGTGCTGCTATGCTTCTATCTCCCTTTTCGGCTTGATTTGACAGCTCTATCTACTTGTGTCACCTTTCACATCCTCTCATCGTGTTATCGCGATCGACTTTGTTCCCACTTACCTCTACCTTCTCGGCCCCTGTACTTTGTGTTTTATGGGATGCTGTATGATTTCGGATGGGAGACAATCTTTCCAACATAATTTTTCAAGAGTTGCACGCTTTGACGACATCTTTAAGACTCAGACTTTGGATTAACCCTATTTTAGTGTTAACCCTTTTCAAATATAACGCTATTGCATACGCCTTACATTTGAGAGGGGGTGTTAAAGGTATTTAAGTCATTTCTAATTGTCTAGGGTTTGGATCCTTGTGTGCCTCTTGTACTATATATATGCCCTATGAGCTATTGCAATACAACAAGCTTGCTTCATATCAACATTTACTGTTCTCATACTCGGCGCAGCGTAGCGCTCTTACCGTTCTAGTATGTGTTATTTGTGGCAAACTTTGCCGCCGCTTAACCAAACTGACAAATTCAGCATTTCTTGAGACACTGTTTTCTAACCATAGACAGGAACTACTGCTAAGATTTCATCAGGGGCGGAGCTACACGGTGGTCCTGTGGGCCGCGGACCACCCTGCGCTCGGCCCAACAAAGCCCAGGCCCCAGAGTCCGCAGTCCGCACGGGAGAGTTCGCGTGACCGTGATGGCGTTCGGCGTCTCGAGAGTTCGCGTGACGGCGTGAGGTGAGATCGAGAGTTCGCGTGATCGGATCGCGTCAGCCGTCAGACGCCGTTCCGGCCGTTCGTATTCTTCTGATCTTCTCAGACGGCCGTTCGTATTCGAGAGCAGGGCGACGCTGCGACGCAGCGACGGCAAGAGCGCGGACGCGGCCATCGTGATCGGATCGCGTCAGCCGTCAGACGCCGTTCCGGCCGTTCGTATTCTTCTGATCTTCTCAGACGCCCGTTCGTATTCGAGAGCAGGGCGACGCTGCGACGCAGCGACGGCGAGAGCGCGGACGCGGCCATCGACTCATCGAGCATCTGCATCGGCGACGGCGACGGCGACGGCGCGGCGGCCATCGAGCCCAGTACGTAAATCAAATTCATAGCAGCAGTATAGCACTACATATCACTTGTTCAAGATCTTTTTTTTGTACTGGATAATCCTTAACACCCAATAGCCCAGTACGAGCTATTGTAGTTTATGACAATTGACAATGAAAATAATTTGCATGCAAAAAGGTTTTGGTTTAGCCTAGCAGTAAACATTATACAATAGCTGTGTGTCAAACTATTGTCTCCTTTTATTGTAGATTTGTAGGTTTAGCCTAGCAGTAAACATTATACAATAGCTGTGTGTCAAACTATTGTTTCCTAGGTATAGAAGAGTTAAAAACTTAAATTATTAACTATATGTAATAAATCCTGAGAAGTACTATTTATTGTAGATTTGTAGGTAAACACAATTTGTTGAATTAAATAAATGAGGGTGAAGGTAGAAGATGGATAAGAAAATCGTATATGTTCTTGCGGCAAGGGAATCCTCTCCATGGTATTTGATGCATTGCATGATTGCATCGTTGCAGGCTGCAGCACCTTGACATGCGTTGATTGCCTTGGTGGGGTCTGGGTTTCAGGCTGCAGATTTGTTAAAACATGAAGAGGAGTGGTGATATTGCCTCTCTTTTTCATAAATATGCATCAAAGAAGAAGATTTCTTCTCCATCTTCTTGTATGGAGTTGCTTACTTGTATGGCTGCTTTGAATCCAGCGGATTCCTTCGCTTCTTTTGATGCAAACAAGGTACATAGACTTGCTGAATTTTACCCTAATGATTTTTCAAGCTCTGACTTGCTAAGACTCGACTTGCAACTTGAAACCTTTATTGATGACATGAGAAAAGATGAAATATTCAAAGGCCTAAACAATCTTGTTGACCTCTCAGTAAAACTTGTTGAAATAAAGAGGGATAAAGTTTATCATTGGGTCTATTTACTTATCAAATTGGTATTGCTTCTACCGGTGGCTACCGCAAGTGTTGAAAGAATATTTTCTGCAATGACCTTTATCAAGAATAAGTTGAGAAATAAGATGGGTGATAGCCTTCTGGATGATTGTCTAGTCACTTTTATTGAGCGGGATATCTTCTTACAATTGAGTGAAGAAGAGATCATCAACACTTTCATGGCTATTAGAAGGCGCAGGCCTGACAAGAAGAAGAAGTAGTGACGTACTGTTCGTCAACTACTATGGGTATGTAATATTTCAATTCTATGTTAAGAAAGCTATATTCGTCTATTTTATGAAGTTCGTATGTCCTTTTTACCTTACTTGCATTTTGTACTTCATATACTTGTGTACCGACATGTTAAATTTATAACGGTTAAATAAATTTTAGACAATGGACCACCATAGTTACAAATCCTAGCTACGCCACTGGATTTCATGGGTTTTGATTAACACATTTACATAGAATAATTTCTCTGTGCCTCTGTGGACATAGAGTACCTTCATATTTAGAGCCAATTGAATCCCTTCTTGCTCTCAACTACCACATCATCAGTCAACACAACCAGCCATACATAACATTTTCAACCGTGTTTTTATACTTTCCTCTCTAACAAGAGTAGAATTAATCTGAAAGCAAATAAAGAGATAAGGGTATCTCCAATAATACATGTCAACTGTCTATTAGCAATGCCATATAGGATTTGTAGCTGAACTGGGAGAGAGAGAAGACAGACAGAGATGGAGGTCGTCCGCTTGGGACGCGACCGTCGCCTCACGCGAATCAAGAGCAAAGCGACGATGCATTTTGCTGTTGGAGAGAAATCGTCGCTTTGTCACGCGTTTTGTGGACGGACGACAAATCCGGCGCGAAGCAAACCATTCCTCTAAAGCGCGAATGAATTCTCTTGTGCGCGAAGGTTTTCTCTTCCGCATGACAGCCTATCCTCTGCGCCAGCCTCTCTAGTTCCCAAATCCTTGTTGAGGTCCAGGACTTGGGTCGCCTTCCCTGCTCGGCCTTGCGGTTTCTTGCTTTGCACCATGTGAGCCCATCTTCACCTTCGGTTGTCTCAGATCGGACAAGGCCAAACCTAGGTGGAGCTACAGCTCGGGCTCGCCGACGGCAACCCCTCCTCCTCCCTCACCTGGGTTTGGCTAGGTCGAGCTCGCGAGGTGAGATTTTCACACGCGATTGATTGCTGGATTGATTGGTTGCTCGGACGTTGCGAAGTAACCTGTCTTATTTTTTGCCCCCTTGTTTTGGGGATTTGTGGTTGGGTTTGGGTTGGGAGTATTGGGGGATTTTTGGGAGTAGATGGGTGCTGATTCCTCCATTGCAGCGCTCGAATTCTGGGGTTTGAACCGGAAATTCTGTTCTTGGTCGTGCTCTTGAATCTTTTTGCTCGGTTTCTTGATTTGGTTCCTGGTGAATTTTGGTTAGGGTTCTATCCGCTAGTGGAGAGCAAACATTTGGGGATTTTTTTTTTACCTTACTATTCTGCTGCTGCTGCTCCTCACGGCATCACCCTAATCTTTTTGTCTTGCATCTTCCCCAAACTTACTCTCAGACACCACGTCATCCACCCAAATCTTCTTCACTCAGTCTTTGCACTCGATTCCCCTGGCAGGGAAGCAAAACATCGCATGCTGCCCTGACCACCACCGTTTCGTTAGTTTATTAGTATTTATCTCCGTTATTTCTTCCCGGGGGACATTGCTGAGCATGGATGATCGATGGGAGAGGGCAAAATTGGTGTTCAGCCATCATCTGTAGCTTCTATGGTGGTAGGGGATTCTTATTCTAGGATTTTAATTGTTGGAGTAATATTTGTAGGATCTGCCTTTTGTATGCTTTTGATTTCAGCTTCTCCTTGTTCTTGCTTTTTTTTTGGGTGTGTTCTTAAATATTAGTTTTCATTCATGTGCATTTTGCCACAGGTTACTGTAAAGTTTGTCATAATAACTTGCGAGTGTAATGCTTTCTGTTAATTTTTGTTTGCTAAGTTGGACGCAAAAGATTAGGGGCTTAATAGCCACTTAACTGCTCCGATTAAGGAGGAAGGCTTGATCAAAGCTAAGATAGACAAAAAAAAAAGATTCTTGTGTTGGAAATTTATAGTCTTGGAGGAGTCCACGGGCTGTGGAAGCTAAAAAGTAGGAACTTTTTTACTTCCAAATTCAGTGGATCTTCGTTTGTGTGGTTCAAGTTTATTTCACCAGTTGTAGATCAGACCCGCACTTACATTTTGGTGTCTATTATTTTGATCTTCTAATGTGCTGAAAAAACAAGGCTGCGGCAACTGTTGAGACTTAGAATTAGAACATCGTTGGGCTGTTTTTTTAGATAAGGATACAAAATCCGGCCTCTATATCCACTTGGGATATATACAGTCAAAAGTTACACGAGCTCTTAGGCTCAAAGCCTCAAAACTGAGGAGCACAAAACAACAAGAAAGAGAGCTTTAGGACTATGAAAAAGCTAGAAAGACTAAGTTTCAGAACTTCTTCTCCGTCCTTGCTTTCAACCAAGCCCCTAAACTCAACCAACTGAGCCATCCAACCTTCGGTCTACTTTGCGTGAAGATGAACCTCCGAGGCGACGTCTCCAAAGAGGCGACAAGGGTCGTCGACGCCGCCCGCTTCACCGAGACAAGGTTTTCACCTGGAGAACAGAATACGTGAGGGCTATGGAGTGCCATGACAACCCTCTAGGAAGGAAAATGGCGTCCAAGGACGTCATAATTGTCGAGACCGGTAGGAACACCGACAAGGCTTTCGCCAGCACCTCCACAGCAACCCATGCACTACCCACACACAAAATAGACCTCAACCAGCACACCGGAGTCTTGCACGCCTCAAGGTCATGGCATAGCCACCCTTGAACTCCATAACGAGCTGCTTCCTGCAAAGACCGCCATTGAAGAGACTACTATGCGACGCCTATGCGCCACCATAGAACAGATCCAGGACAAAAGCTACAGATCAAGCCTTCTCATGGAGAGGATCTTCGTTTCAAGAAGCTAGACCATCTTTAACCCTCCTCATCAGTAAAGCATGTACGCCGACTGCACGGCAACACCCCATGCCAGTCACCCGTAGGGGTGAAAACGGGCCGGGTATTTCCCACCCGCCCACCCGCCCATATTAAAACGGGTCAAATTCGGGTCGTAAATTCGGGTACCCGGAATATTATACGGGTATCGGATCCGAATACGGGTATTTTTTGGCGGATACGGTATCGGGTTCGGGAGGTCGGTATCCGACGGATACGGATTATCCGGTATAAAATTCGGATATTACCCGCTTACCTATTCGGGTATTACCCGGATTACTTTGCCAGTCGCCGGCTCATCAGATCATCCGAACTCAGTCACCGATTCCCCACCGCCAAGCCACACCAAGCACAAGCGACAGCAACCCAGCCATCCCAAATCCTTTCCCATCCCAACCCCAACCGTAGATTGAGGCGGCGGCGCACTGCCTCCGGAGCAGTCATGGCCGGCGGCCACCAACACTCCCCCGGCGTGCGGCGGCGCAAACCGGCCATGACCGCCGGGGCAGCACACCTCCAATCCTCAAGCACAAAAATAAAATCCATTAGGAAATCAAAAGCAATAACAACTAAAGTAGTAAAAGTGAATCAGATCCAAGAAAGAAGCCCGGATCTGGGCTATAAGCCTCGAATCCGGCGGCCACCCGTGCGTAGCCAAGCGGTGAGGAAGTGCGAAAGACGCTGCGGGGAGGCGGCGCAGAGGGGAGGCGTGTCGGTGGGGGCGACGCGGAAGGAGGCGGCGTAGAGGGAGGCGGCGACGGCGGCAAAGTCGGACGGCGACTCGGGGGCGCGAAGCCAGGCCGGAGGAGGAGGCGCAGGGAGAGAAGCCGACGGCGGTGCGGCGCAACGGAGGGGCCGGATCGATTCGTGGCGGCGCGGTGCGGGCCAGCGTCGGGGGTGGCGTCGGGTTGAAGTCGGCGCGGAGAGAACGAGGGAGCCGAGAGAAGGGAAATGGGGGAGGAAAGAAATGGGGAGGCGGCGGTGGAAGAGGGGAGGAGATGTGGGGGCGTCGGCCGAACCCAGGGGAAGAGCACCGGCCGAAGACCAGGGAAAAAGGGGTCGGGTGAAAAAAAAAGGAAAATAGGGAGGAGGAAAGGGGAAAGATAAAATGAATTAGGAGAAATGTGAGGAAGTGCATGTTAGAATTGCTGGATTTAGGGATACTCCTAAGCATAAAACCTTGCTAATGATATATGTCCAGTGACAGTGATGCTACGACTTTAGTACCGATGTATTGTTGCATTATGGATGTATGGAATGGTTGCATTGCTATTGTCTATGTGGTATAAAATAGTTGTTGCATCGACTTGATATCCGAATAAATATTCGTGACCGATAGTGTCCGTATCCGTCTTGGTACGTATTTGTTCCATATTTGTGCCCGACATTATCCGTATTTGTATTCGTATTTGATACTATCCGTATTCGACCCGAATCCGATTAGAAAATGTGGGTTAGGATATGGGAAAGGTGAGATCCGACCGTATCCGACCCGATTTCACCCCTAGTCACCCGCCGCGCGTGACCAACAACGCATGGCCGCCCATCGTTGGGCTGTTAAAGAGGTTATCTTTATGCTGTCTTTAGATGGAGTGTATATCTAAGAGACAACTTAAGAGACAAACTATTATATATATCCTAAATAATATCTATCCATAATGCACCATATTCTAAAAATTATGCAAAATACTATTGAGAAAAGCATAAAAACACCTCCCAATCTTTTTTTTTTTTGCATGATGATTATTAATTTTGGGAGTACATTTTCATTTCACCATTGGTGTCACTCACTTTTATTTGTGAGTTGCAACGCAAGAATTACAACGAATTTCTCTTTACTGATTTCGATCTTACTAATAACCTTACCGATTAACTCCACCATTATTCTTGCCCCATTCCCCGGTCTGTACCAAAGAAAAAAAAATCAATGAGTAAAAAAAAAGGAAGGATATAAAGGAGGAAAAATAGGAGATTTGCACTTTGCCCCCGTTGAACTTCACCTCGCTTTTTTTCTCACTGAGTTCACACACTGCAGGCGAAGGCGCTCGTCGTCAGCTCTTCTTCCACGCCCCCTCGGCGGCGGCGCCAGCGCCGCCGCCGCCGGCGAGGTACGCCTTCTTCCTCCTCTCGGCACGCGCGCACGCGCACACCACCACGAAGCACGCGGCGTACACCGCGTGGACGCGCCAGTTGGCGCGCGGCGCCTCGCCGGCCGCGGCGCGGTGGAACACCGCGGCGTAGTAGTGCAGCCCCACGGCGAGCCCCACCACCATCTGCGCCAGCGATAGCGCCCTGGACGGCTCCCCCGCGCCGCCGCCGCCGGTGGGCTCGGAGGAGAACGCGGCCACCAGGTCCACCATCTGCAGCACGAGGTAGGCCACGTACCCCAGCGACTGCGCCGCCTGCGTCCACGCGTACGCCGCCGGCGAGGTCGCGTGGAAGAAGCGGAGCGGCTCGAGGCCCGTGGCCGCCGAGGCCACCGCGAGCGTCGCGAAGTAGATGGCCAGGTACGCCTGCGCCAGCAGCAGCGAGCGGCGGAGGAGAGGGAGGTACGCGCCCACGCGCCGCACCAGCGCCGCAAGCAGGCACAGCGGCAGCAGCAGGACCGCCGCCGACGCTACGGTCGCCGCCACCGGAGCCCACCGCCCGCCCAGCAACGGCCGCACGCCGTCCGCGATGCCGGCGTTCGCCGCCGACAGGTACGCCCTGGACGTCGACGACAGCCGCGCTAGGTCCGGCATGAGCGTCTCCTGCAGCCGCGCCGGCAGCTCCCGGAACTCCGATATCAGGTCCTCCGCGCCGGCCTCATCCGCCAATGCCACCGCCGCCTTCTTCCTCGCCTTCATCTCGGCCGCTTCTTGCCCCTTCTTGCTGGATTTGGTACGCTTTACTACATCTACAGTATTGGAATCGGACGGCTTCTTGGTAATGAGCTCTGACTTCTTGGTGCCAATCTTGGCAAGCTTACTGACCTTTGTAGTGCCCGTGCCCTTGGCCTTTACAGAGTCGGCCTTGTCGAGCTTCGGAAGCTTGGATTTGACGGTGGCGGCCGCGGCCGCCGGAGTCTTGGTCATGGCAATTTTACCGGTGGTCGCTGAAATTGAGCTCGGTTTCTTGCCCTGTTTGAGCAGGCCAGTCTGGTTCTTGGCCGACGCCACCACCATCTTCTTCTTGGCCTTCGTCGCAGTAGCCGCCGCTGCAGCCGCGACTTCGCTCGGCTTCGTCTTGTCCTCCGCCGACGCCAGGACGGCCTTCCGGCCGGACAATTTCGCTTTCTGCGGCACCGGCGCCGGAGGAGCAGCCGAACAGACGGCAATGTGGAAGCAGAGGAGGACAAGAACTACGAGCGGGAGCACCAGCCTCCGCTGCAAGTACGACGGCGTCCAAGACGCCATGACCGGCAAGGGTAGATCCAAGATCGAGCAGTTATGCACTGTGAAGAGTTGTGTGTGCGAGTGCGGAGTGAAGTGAACCGCACCACCCACAACACCTGTGAGGAGGAGGAAGAAGACTAGAAGAGGAGGGTAGTGTAGCGTGTCAGCGTGTGTATAGTACAGCGTCACATGGTGGCGCCGGGTGGTGACAAGCTAGCGCCACTGCGACAAGACCTAGGCCCGATCAATTCGGCTTAAACTTCTGAATTCTGATTTATTTTTACTATTTATAAATTTCATTTTTTTCTAAATTTTTTGGCTTTTTTTGTGTTTTTTTGCCGGTTCTTTTTTTCCCGATTTATTTGTATTATGCGTAATAGGCTAACATATTTTTTTTATTTTTTTAAATTTTTTAAATTTAATTATGCTAAATAAGCCTATGTCAGTTACAGTGTTTTTTTTCAGCCAGCTACAGTGCTTTTAGCCATAAGCCACAAAAAACCCCAACTGATTACCACCCTAAGCCCGTTCGTTTTGGCTTCTGGCTTCGGGCTTATTTTTCATTATTCATAAATTTCATATTTTTCTGAACTTTTGGTTTTTTCTTGAGTTTTTTTGCCGGTTTTTCCCGTATTTGTTTGCATTATACATGATGGGCTAATATGTTTTTTCTATTTTTTAATTTTTTTAAAATTTAATTATGCTAAATAAGGCTGTCAACTACAGTATTTTTTCAGCCAGCTACAGTGCTTTTCAGCATAAACCACTCAAAAAAAAGCCATATTGAGCACAAGCTTATCAACATGGCTTTTAATTTATAACTAAAACTACATTATAATAACCGTTAGCTTTTTTGATAAACAAAAGAGAAAAAAATTTAGAAAAAAAACTGTTATATCGTTACGGACAATACAAAAGAATAATACAAAAAATCCTAAAAACTAAAATAAACTAAAATTAGAAATCGACATGTTCTAAGTGGTTTCTGACTTAAATAAGTCGTAAAACAAAATAAAATAGAAGCTAAAATCATTTAAAGCGTCCCTTCTGGCTAAAATTTGGCTTTGGTTTCGGAGGCGTAACACTGCGTTATCTGGAGGGAAGAAAGCGACACTGCTTGGTTAAAAAACAAAGTGAGACATGGCAAATCAACGAAACCAACTACAAGGAAACAAACTGCGATTGATGTTAGCTGTTCTTCACATGCATTTGCAAGTAAAAAACACACACACACACACACACAAGGAAATGATCGTCTAACAAAAACTCCCTTTTTCCCTTCCTTGATGATCGAGACATGGGGTGACATTCCAATTGATGAATTTTTGCCTGGCCCCCTTGAGCTAGATGAGAACTTTTTTTAGAAGTTCGATGAGAATTTATGAGTATAGTCCCACACTACCACTGCATTTGTTGGTGTGGTCCATGACTGTGCAAATGTGAAAGGGGACTTCTCAAGATCTGAACCCTGTACATGTATGCAGCTCTGATCCATATCTGAATACTGGGAAATCTTCACTGAAGTGTATGTAAGGAGACGGCATGATGCAGGCTCTGCTTGTGCTTTGCAGGCCCCTGTCCCTGGCTAGAACACATGTAGCTAGTTGCTGATAGTTGTTCCCCTCTGAAAAATGTTTCCTGCTTTTTCAGTGGGATCCCAGGGCTGTAATTGTAAGGCAAACATAAAATGCTGGCAATGGGGACGTGGTTGGTCAGAATTCAGATGCAGCTCATATAATCTCAGTTGAAGACAGAGGCAACTGAACAGGTGTCACTGTTGTCCAGCTTAAGGAGGCGTTTGTATTAGCTTTTGCTATTGACTTTTGGCTGGAAATGAATAGTAGTGACTGAAAAAAGTAACTTTTAGAAGAAAGAGCACATGATGCAAAAAGTGAGGAAGAGATGTGTGCTCATGACGGGAGCGAGAGGAGTGGGGGGTGATGCACTCGTGATCCCTGTCTTATTCCCGAAGTGAGATGATAGCAAGAGGAGTAAAAAAAGCTGGCTTTTTAAAGTAAAAACTAAAAGCAGAAGCTAAAATGAAGAACTCAGTGTACACTGCTGTTCAGTACCTGCTAGCTACTGCGTACATCTCAATCTCTCTCCGAGAGTGGGGAGAATTGGCAAGAGAGCGAGGTGCCACACTGACACCATTGCGCTATGCAGCGGTTGGCCCTCTCTCTTTCTCTCTGACATTGGCCGATACTACTGCTCTTGGTGATATATGCCCATAGGTCTGTTCTTTTGGACTGTGGCTTATGACATATAACTATAACTTGTGACTTTTAGCTGAAAATAAATAGTAGTAACTAAAAGAAGTGGCTTTTAGAAGAAAGGGGTGTGTGGTGTAAAAAGTGAGGGAGAGATACGTGCGCATGACGGGAGTGAGAGAAGTGGGGTGGGGTGATGCACCCGTGACCCCCTATCATATCCCTGAAGCGAGACAGTAGCAAGAAGAGTAGAGAAACCGCTTTGAGAAGTCGGGTGTTTATGTTGGCTTTTAGTTTTTCTAAGCAGAAGCCAATACGAAGAACTCAGGGGACACTGTTGTTCTGTTACCTACTGGCTACTGCATACATATCAGTCTCTTTCTGAGAGTAGGGATAATTGGCTAGAGTCCGACACCGTTGCGCTATGCAACGGTTGGCCCTCTCTCTCTTTCTGTTCGACATTGGCCGATACTACTACTCTTGGTGATATATGCCCATGGGTTTGTTCTTTTAGACAGCGGCTTATGGCTGTAACTTATAGTTTTTGGTTGTTTGTGAAAGATAATACGAAATAAGAGAAACTCGTGTACGATTTTGTCCGATATAAATGAAGTCGTTACAATGTGTACTACAATGAACTTGTAAACTCTATTTTGAAAAAAATATTCTGTTTAAAAGTTAGTTACTGTAGTAAAATCGAAAACAGTATTTAAAAGTCAAAAAGAAGAGGTGCCTTTCCATCCTGTAAGTTAAACCTAGATACCATCATACATCACAATTCACAAACATCAAATTTTGACACATACCAGAATCATATCATGTGAACTAGATTCGTTCCAATTCCCTTCAACCAGTTGATGTGGAACAAGTTATGATGCACTGCAAATAATAATCTTGTCACATCTGACATGGTTAAAGAAGGGATGAAAGCAAGCAAGCAATCTTCCCTACATAGAGCCTTACTTGTCCTGATTAGCTGCGTTTCCTCATAATCTTGTGGGTTTGTTGCGTTTCTTCGCTCACATGCACAGTAGAATACCACTGCATGGTTGACGACAACGTATCTGCATGTATTATGCAGTAGGTACATGTGCGGAAAAAACATTTACATACCGATGAAACCTTGCCTTTTTCTACCGACAGATCTAGATGTCAATGCAGAGATTTGGGACATTAATTCTGATGTAACCTAAAGATTCTAAACCACCTTTTAATTTTCTTGTGACGTTCTGCTAAGCTACATATGAAAAATAGTGAAAAGAGTCTATAACTTGTATGATTACTCTGAGCATATATGAGCTGTGAACAATGTATGCCAGGAAGTGCAATACCCAGGAATCAAACGCTGCAATGCAACTGCAAGAAAAAAAGCTTCTGTAAATTGTAATCATGGCCCAGAAACAGATCAAATTCTCAGAGTAAGCTGGTGACCTATTGACATATTCCAAAATGGAAGAGCATGAACATCCATCATATCGACAAATCATGAGGCGGTAGAATAGCAAACATAACTTCATGTCTTCATCTCGTACAGTCCGTGGCTTCTAGAAGGTCAATGAAGAAACCAACTGCAGTGAGCTTAATGTTCTTTACATTAGAGAAGAGAGTACTCTCCCCAGGCTTTCATCAAAATCAAACGAGGCTTTGCATTTCGCAATCCGCCATTCGACACAAAGCACATGATCCATGCAGGGATCCAAAATAACAAACAAAGATCAGACTGGGATAACAAAAGGATTCACCTGGGGGGTAGACAATTCAAATGTTGTGCTGTTGTCGTGCCCTTCCTGACGTCGCAGTTCCGCCTCCTTGGGCGTGATTGTGAAGTCCAGGACCCATTCCTTGCCTTCTTGTTTTTGCAATGGCGCCCAGCGCTGCAGAGAGGAGGCCGCCTGAACAACGATCTCATTAGGGCATGTAAGAAGTTTCTTGTCAAAGATAGCTTTGTTTCTTGTAAGCCAAATGGCCCAGCACACTGCGGCTGCACCCAGAATGATAATCCTGGCCTCTTTCTGTGGTTTAGCAGCAGCACAATCAATCAGGTCTGTCATATTGCTCGGGAACCAGTTCATTCCACCTACAGCGCAGCAAAGGTACCGAACACATAGAGCAACATGGCATTGAAAGAACAGATGGTCCCTGGTTTCAAAAGAATTGCAGAAAGCACACTAGTGTCTTTGGCTTTTCAGCTCCACTTCTTCATATTTTCTTCAGTGAGCACGCGGTCATTGAGAACCATCCAGAGGAAGATCTTGTTTCTGGGGGGCATCGTACTAGTCCACAACAGTTGCGACTCCTTCGGCTTAACCCCTCCACCTTTAGGAAGCCTGTACAGGGATTTCCTAGATATCTTACCTTTGCTTTCCAATCTCCAGGCCTGGGCATCTTTCTTATCAGTAGGGTTGAAATTACGTAGTTCCTCCACCACTTTATTCCGATCACCAATTTCTGTTCCAGAGAAGCATCTTCGTAATGGAACCCGCCATTTCCCCTTACTCCAGCATTTGTTCAGCGGCACCGGCGTATCTTTTGTTGAGTAATCTGTCGCGTCAGTTTTTCTTTTGCAGTCCGTAAAGAACCGGCTGTCGGTTTCTTTACATTATTACAGTCTTAATTGTTTGTACAGGGTCGATGAGATGTGCATGTTTACCTCGGACCGTTTTAGTACCTTAATAAATAGAATTAGTGTCCATAATTTTGTAACTGTAGTTTTTATTTCTTATATAAGGAAGAGAAAATCAGAAAAGTTGTAATCAGTTGGCAACTTGGCACAACACAAAGAGTTTGTGTGTACTCGTTCAATGCGTGTGATTGAGTACCGCTATAGTCATAACTCAAGTTTGAGTATTGTAGCAGTTCGAGTACTATAGTAGTTCGAGTGCTATTCATCCAAGCACTTAGCAGTCTGAGTACTGTAGCAGTCCAAGTACTATTCACTTTAAGTATTATAGTAGTTGAAGGAGTTATTCGAGTACTCGGAGCAAATGACCACGTGAGGTGTTCACGTGTGTTGAGCCACGGCAAATACAACATCTTTGACATTCTTCACGGCCCCTGGCCCCTGGGTATTTGCAGCCAAAATAAGCGCTATCTTCCCATCTGCTGTGACAGAAAGAAATGCTATTACCATCCCCTAGGGACATGTCACAGAACAAATGACACAGACTTCTTTATTATATTCCGAGCGCTGTTTTCACAGACTGCATATTTCTTATCAGTGATCTCCTTCCACAAGGCTTCATCTTGTTCTCCAAATCTGCAAAGCCATCTAGACAGGAAGCATTCATTCAGAGTACGGATATTAGGAATGCCCAGACTTCCATCCTCCTTGGAGAAACAAATTCCAGACCATCTTTTCCGATGATATTTCCTCTCTTGTAGTGTGCCATGCCACAGGAACCGAACCCAGATTCTGTCCACTTCTATACCCACGCAGTCCGGCAGCTTATAGAACGACATCACATGAATTAGAGTGGTACTGACTGAGCGATGCGTTTATCACTGCGACTATGTCATCCACAGACAGATCGTTGCCTTCGCATGTAGCTAGGTTGGAATACATCCCGACAATAAGTTGTTGCCAGTCCTTCCTTCTGTGAGAACTAGCAAGGTAGCCTGCTTATTTGTGTGACTAAATTTATTTTAGAGTTTTTAGTATCGAATAATATAGCTTACATATTTAAAAATATGCTTACGTATCTTGTAGGTTATTTAAAATTTTAAGATACATAAACATTACAAATGACAATAGAAAATATAACTTAAGGAATGTAATTAAAGTATAAGCATGATGGAAGAAAATCATTGAACGTACTAAGTTATTGATGTTCTTAAAAACGTAAGCACTCTCTATTATGTATAGATTATATAGATGTATATTCCTATTCTTTCTCTATTAGTAACTCTTTTTCGAAAATGAATGCATACACATGTACCTCTATCAAAACAACATGCAAATTATCTTATTAGTTCACATGGTATTAGAGTATATTGTTCACGTATACACCGATGTACCATGGGTGACCTACTTTGAACTTATAATTCTTCACATGCTGGCTACCCTACCGAACTGTGTCTTTTATCACTTCTCACCACTACAATTTTTCTACTTCAACTTCCAATAGCATGCCTAATTCTTGATCGATCCGACTTAGTTGTTACCTATTCCAAAACAATCTCTTCACCGTTACTCATTCCAGCACAATACTCTACCACATAATTATCTTCTACTTTTCTCCAATTATTGCTTAATGCTAACCGTTGCAACATCAAACATTTATACACGTGCAATCGTCGTTGATCCCTGCCAAATACATCTATCACACTTTCTTAGATGGCCCTAAGCATATTCTCTATGGCTACTCTATCTCTGCTTCTGTATGTCCATATTTCTATTTGTACAGATACATGCATGATGTTATATATGCTCAATGTCCATCTTCTCTCATGTCGACTACTCCTCTTCTTCGACATTGGTCACCTCAACGCTATGGCTTCCTCACTAACCGCAGTGACTTCGCATCTTCACTGATGCTAGCATATCTACTTTAGTCATTGTCGAACGATATGGAGATCCCCCTCACCAGTGATGGAACACTTCTAACTGCCTGATGACCCCATATCGTTATAGCTTATGTTTAATACAAAGTTTCGTCTCCTCACTATCAAAGCTTCCCTATTATCGAGCTTATTTAGGCACAAACTTCTTCAACGATGCGGACCCTAACCACTTGTCATCAGGCCCTTGGCTCTTTTGACTTTGGTCTTTCTCTTCAATGACTTCGGCGAGTAGCACGACATTGTCCTTGTCGTATGCCTAAGGTGAGAAACATGACATTGTCCTCATCTCCCCTGCTATCGCCTCGGCTCTTCGCTTCCTAGTGGGAAAATGTCTTTTTTGTTGGACAAATCGATACTATTGCACTCTTCCGTAGTCTCATCTGACACTATTCATGTATCATTGTTATAACTTTTATTTTTATTGAAAATTTCATTTATTTTTCATTGGAGGTCGTATACAAATTAAATTGCTATTTTTATTTAATTCCTTTCAAATTTTAGTTATTTAGGGATTTTACTTTGCAAATGTATGGAAATGAAATCAAAATTTTCTTTTGTTCTTACTCCAAATTTAATTATTTTTTGTAGAAATGTGTATACAAATCCAATTGCTATTTTTTAATTCAAAATTATAGTTATTTTGGGATTTTACTATGGAATTCGTATGAATTCAAATTGCTAATTTTATTGTTTATTTTTTTTGAATTATATTTATTTAGGGGATTTACTTACGAGTTCGTATGGAAACCAAATTCCTAAATTTTACTTATTTAAGGATTTTACTTCAAAATTGTATGGAAAATTAAATTGAAAATTTTCTTTTTCTATTTCAGATTTCAATTTTTTGGTTGGAATTCATATGCAAATCCAAATTGCTATTTTTTTAACCAAATTACTAATTTTATTTAATTTATTCTGAGTTTTAGTTATTTAAGGATTTTACTTTGAAATTGTATGAAAATGAAATTGCAATTTTTTCTATTTTAGATTTCAATTGTTTCGTTGGAATTCATATGCAAATCCAATTGCTAATTTTTTAAAATTTTTATTCTGATTTACAATTATTTAGATATTTTGCTTTGGAATTCATATCGAGATCAAATTACTAATTTTATTTTGTTTTTTATTCTGAATTCCAGTTTTTTATTGGAATTCATATACAAATCTAGTTATTAATTTTATTTAAGTTTTTATTCTTAATTATTTTATTTAGGGATTTTACATAGGAATTCGTATGAAAATTAAATTACTAATTTTATTTATTTATTATTCCTAGTTTTAGTTATTGTTTGGATTGTACTTTGTATGAACTCTTTCTTTTAGCCTAAGCCATTATAATTTGGACCCACCATAATCAACGGTATGAATTGTTCCCTTTTTCTTTTTATTAATGTGGAAATTTCTACCGCTTGAGAGCGAACGTGGTGGTTCATTTTGCTTTTGCTTTAATAATATAATAGATGTCCATAGTTTTGTTGCGATGCACCATTGTCATTTTAAAGGAGTGAAAATATGGAATTTATAAATTTGTAGACTTTTTTGGACGGGTTTCAGAAATGGATGATTTTGGAAATTTTAAGTCATAGAATGATTTGCTGACCTAGGTCAGTGGTTATAGTTTGCATGAGCTATATTATTGCTAACATGGGCCAAATTGTGAAGAACTTGTGTCCAAAAATGATTTCTTTATCTTTGGTTGTGCAGGGTCACTTGAAGTCATTTATAATCAACGGCAAGGATTGGGGCTATGCTCATGGAGGAGCTGAGGCCCAAAACGATCGAGAATACTGGGTGAGGCAGTGATCTTAAGCATAGAACGAGAAAAGTGGAAAATGTTGAAGGAAAGTTCGAACAACAGGTTTGCACCATGTGGCTTAGTTGGTCTAAATGAGGTGTGGTTCGATGGAACCGAAGTGGGAGATACTTACCGATGAGTGGCAAGCTAATGGTACAAGTACACGTGGCCAGCATAACGATTGCTTGCAATGGACGATAAAGATCAGGTCAAGAAAAGTATTTTGGTAGTTTGGCCAAACTACCAGAAACGGCTTTGGAAGAAAGCCACGGTGCGGGCGTGGCGCTTGGGAAGGCGGTTTAAGTCATGGAGAAGTTGGTTTGATCAATATGGATCAAAGCTAAGGACGTAACAGATTCAGACTTATGTACTTTGAAAAGTGTGCATAAGTGTGATGTGTGAGTTAAAACCCGTATGTGTGGGGTTAACGGATTTCCCCTGTTGTAGTAAGTGGATGGTATCCACTAAGAGTTAAATGTGGCTGGTTAGCCATCTATTTAAAGGGATTGGGATGGAGAATTGTGGTTAACCATCCAATCTACCTCTCTTGTGTGCTCTCTTGTTTTAGGGTTAGGGTTTGAGAGTTGAGTGTTGTGGTGTATTATCTGTCCTTCAAAGTGGGGTGGCTATAAAACTTACCTCCTCTTTTTGGTCATCTCCATGGTTATCTCTTGTTTTGATTGATTTGCTTTTGATTTGGTTGGTTTTGATCTCTTCTCTTCCCACTTCTTGATCTTGCGGTACCAAGGACGTATAAGAGATGGAGATAATTTCAGAAAATCAATCTCTACCCATCTAGGCACTTTGGTAGCAAGTTCATCAAGAAACTCGGTATTTGCACAATTTTGATTCTTCAAGTGATTTCCTAATCTGAGGGTTTTGAACTTGATTTCTTCAGTGTTCTAACTTGTTATAATATGTGGAGATATATCTAGAACTATCTTAACCATCATCCACCTACGAGCAAGCTATATTCATCGTTCTAGGTTTTTGACCTTTTTTTGTGCAATCTACCTTTAAATAGGAAAAGGTCATAACTTTGGCAAATTGTTTTTAGTTTTTCATTGGAATAGGTTCCTGACATTCTATAGAAGATGTATATCAAATTTTAAGTGATTTAGAGCTTTGTTTTGAGAGTTAGCTTAATTTTATGTTTTGGGTCTGATCTAGTGCAGCAGAGCTTCACGAACCAAAATATCCCAAATCTCTCGAGTTCTTTCAAGTTTTTCGATTGGGATAGGTTTCTAAGGTCATGAACTAGTTTTGGTAAATTTAAAGTCTTTTGGATCAATGGATCAAAAGTTACATGATGTTTCAGATTTGAAATAGTGCTGAAATCACTATTCATAGGCTAAAAATTTCAATAGCTCCAAGAATTTTTAGATTTTTGGATTCTTGATTTTCATAGCTTCTCATAGCTATTGAAGTAAATATTAGGAGAATAATTGGGAAAAATTTGAAGGCGTCATTCACCCCCCTCTATTGCCATATTAGTTCTACACTTTCTAATCTTAAATTACTTATGGTCACACCCGAACAATTACTCATACACTTTCTACTTAGATATATCTTCACCAATGTAAGTAACTTCACTCTTCTGGAAATTGATCTTCGTACTTGACATCTCGTGCAGTCCAAGGAGAAACTTGAGCGGCCATAGCAACATCATCCTTGAGCAAAAGTATTTCAATATAGCTGATAATCCATCAGCTACAAAATCAAATGAGAGGGGCTAATAATCCATCAGCTACAAAATCAAACAAGAGAGGTGAACGCAGGTCCCCTTGATGAAGACCTTTGTGAGTCCTAAAATAATCTCCCGGTGTCCCATTCACCATGACACTCACAGATCCCAACTGCAGAACTTTTTTCATCCATTGAATCCATTTGCTGGCAAAGCCCTTCAAGACCAACACTTCTTTGAGAAAATTGTAGGATCGTATACCACAATCAGAGGGGGTTAATGATTACCTCCTCTCCTTGGTACCTAAAAATAAATCTCAAACCAGAAGAAAAACAATCTAACTTACCAGACATAGATTTTGACAACAAGACGGTCGACTGCTCACTCAACCACTCGCTTGACTAGTTGATTTGCACGTATTCAAAACCTTTGACACCGGAAGCAAAACTCTTATCGAATACCTGTGCTTTCGAGTACTCGTATTTCCTCTATTTTTCAGGTAGCGATTCAACACCTTTGCACGTAGTCGTAAACCTCAATCCAACTACAATCAACAACACTTTTTGACACATCAAGAACCAGATTGATTCAAAAGGATGTTTATTGCTGAATTTTCATGGATTTACAAAGTACTCTCACAAGCACCACTAAAAGCCTAGCAAAAATTAAAGCCTCTTAATCTTCTCCCCAAAACCTTACGTTAGCCCTTAGCCTCTCCCTGCTTTTATAGGCTAACGCCCCAAACTGTGTCTTCATCAAACACGTACACGAAATCCTATCCTTTATGAAAATTACGGGACTCGAAACCCTTCCAAACACGGGTTTTTCAATATCTCTAAACCTTCCAAGTTATCGACTCTTTTCATAACGTTTTCCAACTCATCACATGACAAAGCCTCTAGAACCTACCTCCTGTAGCTTCTCTATGCATCATCCACCTTTGATCTCCACGTGCTCCAACGTGAGCCCAACCACCTTGTAACATCCTCGACCGTCTGGACCTCAGATTCCCCTCCTAGTCCTGATCCTTCTCATCACCGACCATGATCATCTCCACATCAACCTGCACATGTAAAGACCAAAGAACTTTATCTCGGTACAAATTCTCCTCAACTTGATCGATATCAGTCCACACACGCAAACCACACTCTTAACCATTAATAAACACAAACCAAATCATCCATGATCTCAATATCCACGCTTTCTAGAAACCAACTTCAGACCACCCAGAAAAGTCGGTTTGACTACCATGCACAGGCTGGTCATACCGCTGAGAACGACAGTTGCTTCCTGTCTGCCGGTGTGCTCTGCCTATGGCCGTTGGCTGGCGGCCAAGCTCGATAAGTTTCACGCCGACCTACTAGCCCCGTGCACCAGTGCCGTCTGACTCAGTTGTGCCCTCAGCCTCGCCATCGCCGCGCAGAGATGACTCATCGCCTCTTTGTCCCAGTGGAGAATAGGGAGAAGTGCAGAGACCCGAGAGTGGATTCGGCTGGTCGAGTGGGTGCGAGAGTGGTTAAATGAGCCGATCGTTGGATTGATCAATGACACCAGGATGGTGGATCAAAGCGTACGATTCAACTCGATAGGCCGGATGTCCTATGCATATCAATTCCCTTATTATTATTACTTTTGCTGAAGTTGGTTTTACCCCTTTGCCTAAGAAAAAAATAGTTGATTTTACTCCCAAAACATTACTTACTTGAAGGCGTGATCGGAGACCATACTGATTTAATACCATGGTATATCAGAAGAAGTAACAAAATATAAGTGCACTCGCTTCTCCAGTGATGATGACTATTAGTAGGTGAGAGACCATGTGGTCTAAATCCTAAGTTGGTGATGAGTAATTGACACGTGGTTTGGTTAGAGTGAGTTTGGTTTGAGTGATTCGTGCCATTTTGGCATTTAGCGACGTCGGGTTATGATTAGACAGATTTGACGCGTGGTCGTCTTCCCGGTTGGTCATTTGGGTCATTTCTCGCTTGAGTAGGATTTGTTGGTACTAATCATGTTTATATGCTTTGTGCCGTGCTATGCGATGTGTTTTTTGTCTGTGATGGCTGCAGGACGTCGAGTGGAGTCGTGGCGAGACACGGAGGACTGGACTAGGCGCAGGTGGCGCTGAGGTCAGAACAGTCGGGGTGTGTCGAAGACGACGTGGACTCGAGGTGGTTGCGAGGCGTGCGTGACAAGGAACGCGGAAGCTTCCCGGAAGGTGTAGCAGGGGCGTTTCGGTGAAAGCGCGAGGCTGCAAAAGGAAGCGGGTTAGCGGGCAAAGCATGGAGGGGTAAAATGGGCAAAGCAAAGTGTAAACCCATCAAGGAATGCTATAAATAGGAGTGTGTTTCCTGGTTGTTGGCAAGACTTGGAGAGGGGTTTTAGGGCTTTTGCTTTATGCTTTAGTGGTGGAGAGAGTGGATGTAAAAGTTAGGGTTCCATTTTGAGTCTCTCCATGTGTGTATGTGTGTGTTCCTCCCAAGAAGCATGTGTGGCTCTTGGTGTTCTTGAGGATTAAGAGGGAGAGGATGGATTGAGATTTCTTGTAATCATTCCTCCGAATGTCCATGCGTATGGGGACGTGTTCTTTGTATCTCGTGTTTCGTGGAATGAAAATCTGAAGTTTATCTTCTCTGTTCTTGTCCTCCTTGTATTTGGTTTTTAGCTCTAATCTTTCCTTGTGTTAAATTCCTTTCGTATTCATGTCTTTTCTGGCCTCTGGTTTGCCATGAGAAATTCATGTTCTTAGGCCTTCTCGAGAAGATGGTTTTCTGGAGATTGATTTAAGCCCTGTTCGTCTGGGATTATGTCCCATTTTTAGCTCCTTGTCTTCCTGTTTTTCGGCTCTTTTAATGCTTCTAGCTGCAGAGTGTTTGGCCGTGAGGATTTTGTTTCTCTAGTGATTAAAGTTCTGTTTTCTCGCCAAAAAGGGCAGCATTCCTTTTGGTGGACTCGGCTGGACTGTGTTTGTGCGGACAACCGGCAGTCCAGTGCTTTGTTCGTCCAGCGTACAGACTGCTCTCGGCCTGCATGCTTTAGTCCTTTTAAAGCACAGTTTTCAGCCGCTTCTACCTCTCTTTTGTCCCTTTTTTATGTAGTGAATCTTTTATTTAGCTAGTGCTCTGTCGCAGCTGCATGCCATGAGAACTTCCCTCTAGTGCCTCTTTCTTTCATTTCTTTTTGCTGTCTTCATCATTTTTGCATGCAGATCAAACAGCAATATTTTCAGTTGAATTTTTTACTGGCTGGTCTCTGATTTATGCTGGATTTTTGGGTATCGCATGCGTTCCAAGTTTCAGCATAATTATTTTTTTTGTGAGTTGCTCTGTTTCTGCAATATCTGTGTACGAATTCTTGGGGGCGTTTTTTGAAGCGAACGACATTCACCCCCTCTGTCGCCATTTCAGTCCTACATTTGGTATCAGAGCAGGTTAGCTCTAATCAATAGATCTTAACCGGTCTCAAGAGCCATGGCGACAGAAAAGTACTCGACCAAGCCGCCCGTGTTCGATGGCATCGATTACCCCTTCTGGAAGAGCCGAATGGAGACATACATCCAGGCCCAGGGATACGCCATCTGGCGCAAGGTCAAGGTCCGGTTTGCTATTCCTGCCGATGAGAACATCAATGCCGGGAACATGGCTGATGTTGAGGCGAATGCAAAGGCAAGGAACATCATCATTCAGGGCCTGAGTCGTAGTGAGTTTGACCGCATCTCTCATCTCTCGTCTGCCTTCGACATCTGGGAGACCCTCGATGCATACCATGAGGGCACCACCCAGATTAAGACAGTGAGACAGGACCAGTTCAAGCGAGATTACAACAAGTTTGAAATGCTCGCTGGCGAGTCCCTGGATGAGTGCTTTGCGCGTTTCCACAAGATTCTGAGCAATCTCCGAGCCGTCGGTCTCACATACTCCGACTCGGATAATGCTCGACAGATGCTCACTGCACTTGATCTGCGTGTTTGGTAGATGAAGGTGACTACCATCAAGGACACCACCGATTTATCGACTTTGACGCTTGATGCGTTTTACTCGCGCCTCAAGACGCACGAGATTGACATTGTCTCTCGTAAGTCGAAATCGCAGTCGATGGCCCTAGTTACCGATCCCACTTTGGCTTCTGGTCATTCTTCTGATTCTCTTTGCGGTTTCTCCCTTGCTGCTCTATGTGACGTAACTGATGATCAGTTAGAGCAGCTCGAGGATGAGCAACTGGCCCTCCTAGCTCGGAAGTTCTCCCATGCTTACAAGAGGAGGAGGGACAGAAAGAGGGGAGGACCCGTGATTTGCTTCGAGTGTGGTGGCCCCAACCACATTCGGGCAAACTGCCCCAAACTGGAGAAGGGCAAAGCTGACTTCGGCGGTTCGAGCAAGAACAACTACACCGACAAGAACCGCAACAAGAAGCCTCCAGTGCATCCACAAGGCAAGAAGAAGTTCCGCGACTTCGGGAAGGCCAAGAAGCTCTTCCACCGCGTCCTTGCCGCGTTCGACGACCTCGACCTCAGCGAGGTGGAGGGATGGAGCGACGACGACGGGACGGGTGACCAAGATCCCAAGAGCGGCGACGACTTCTCCGGCATGTGCTTCATGGCCCTCGAGGGCGAACTGAGCGACAGCGAGCTGTACTCCGACTTGGATGAGGTATGCCCTACCTACGACCAGCTCAATCAAGCTTTTCTTAAGCTAGGTGGTTTTCATGCTAGAGCTAGGGCTAGGTGTACCGAGTTAGAGAAGGAAGTAGATAGACTGTCACGGGAGCTTACTTCACTTACATCTGCTCCCTCCCGTGACGATTGTGATACATGCTGTGCTTTGTTGGGTGATTTGGAGAAATTAAGGACCTCGCATGATAGTTTGTCCTCTGAGCTTGATATTGTTAAGGTGGAGAACATTAGTCTTCTTGCTGAGCTTGAGATGCGTAGAGTAGCGCCTAATTCATCTACTACTGTTGAGACTATCGCATGCACCTCATGTGAGGATAAGGACAATGCGTTTAGAGGTCTTTATACCATGCTGTTAGATCTGCCCGAGTCTTGTGAAAATTGCAATAATCTAAAGATGAACCTAAAACGGGCAGATCATAAGATATCTGAGTTGTATTCTTGGTTGCTTGAGCCAGCTGCTTCATGCTCGAACTGTCCTAGATTAACTGCTGAACTTGAATCTGTTTCCAAACAGTTTCAAGAAATGATTGACCACAATGAGAAATTAGCTAAGTATGCTTCTAAGGACCCTGTTAGCTCACCATGCAAAAATTGTGATAAACTAAAAATTGACTTAATTGCATTGGAAGAAAAATGTGTGAAGCTAACTAAGGACTTATTAGAGAAGCCACAATCTTGTTGTGATGTGATTGCTGTGGAGGGGGAGAAGCCCCAGGGTAAGGTAGAGACGCCTAGCGACGCGAGCCAACCTGCTAGCAGTAGGACTGTCCATTTTGAGTCGGCTGTGCGTGCACAAGCCATCCGTTCCTCTGCCATTGGTTCTTCATCTGCTCCCTTACCTGCTGCTGTTCCCTCTTCCCCCTGCTCTTCTTGCACCTCTCTCTTTCGGGAGTGTCAGTACCTTATGAACACTCTCCAGAGATTTGTAGGCGGCAAAAAGAAGCTTAATCTTATTCTAGACCAATCCAAGATTTGCAAGTTCAATCAAGGTCTAGGATATGATTTCTATGAGGATATGAGGAAGCATCCACCTGCTATTCTCCGACCCATCGTAGGAGGCGTGATCGAGGTTGAGCCCAGATCTGATGAGGTTAAATTCAAATCAGCGGGCTTTGTCCAAGGGATCTCTGACAGCAAGGTGATTCCACCTGTTGCTTCGGCCTCTCAGAAGGCGAAGCCTCTTCGTGCTACTTCCACCTCTCAGAAGGTGAAGTATCACTGCACCTTCTGTCAGAAGGATGGGCACTCGATCGAGAGATGCTTCAGGCGCGCCAGGATTGCGCGAAGAGACCGTGTAGAGGCACTTAGGCGTATTCAGGGTCAGCCCCAGATCCTGAGTGCACCTAAGACTAGCACGAGGTCCAGGTTTGCTTCTGACGGGTTTGGGCAGCATCGAGGACTTGGTTTTTCTGAGTCTTCTGGTTTTCGTCCTCATGCTGCTCCGGGTCGTGACTTCCGCTGTCCTGAGGGTACATCTCGTTTCCCCCGTCGATACAGTTACCCACGGCGTGATCAGCGTGTTGCCGGTGTTCCGACTTGCTCTCCTGTAACAGTCGGACCTCGCAACAGCTTCAGGTCTGCTCATAGACCTTCTGCTTCTTTGAGTCACGGAGAGCGTAGGGTAGATAGAGGTCAGTCGTGTTTGACTACTTCATCTGCTCCACATGTTACTCAGTATTGGGTGTCAAAATCTCTCTTGATTTATCCCAGTACTGAGACTTTACTCTCTGTTTGACTCAGGTTCGCCGAGTAGGGAAGGAGAAGGTTTGGCTTGTAGACTCCGGTTGTTCTCGTCATATGACCAGAGACTCCCGTTGGTTCTCCTCCCTAGCCCGCGCTCCAGGTGATGAGACGATCACCTTCGGAGACGCTTCGTCTGGGCGCGTCATCGCCAAAGGTACTGTCCATATTAATGCTTCTTTTTTTCTTAAGGATGTTGCCTTTGTTAGTAAGCTGCAGTACAATTTGCTTTCCGTTTCTCAGCTTACCGATGACGGTTTCGAGGTCAGCTTCAAGAAAAACGCTTGCAAAATTCTTGATTCTTCGGGTAGTCTGGTTTGCGGGATTTCTCGTTTTGGAAGGATCTTTCGTGCTGATTTTTCTGAGTCTTCTGGTGATCCTCTCAGGTGTTTAGTTGCTTATGAGTCCCGCGACCTCTCTTTCTGGCATAGGAGACTTGGTCATATTGGATTTGATCATTTGACTCGAGTTAGCGGCCACGATCTCATTCGTGGTCTGCCGAAACTCAAGATGGTCAAAGATCTAGTTTGCGCTCCATGCCAGCACGGCAAGATGGTTGCCGCTTCTCACCCTCCGGTCACAGTTACTATGACCGATGCACCGGGACAGCTGCTCCACATGGATACAGTGGGACCAGCTCGAGTGCAGTCAGCAAGAGGGAAGTGGTATGTTCTTGTCGTGGTCGATGATTTCTCGAGATTTTCTTGGGTGTTTTTCTTGGCCTCGAAGGATGAGGCATTTTCACATTTCCGAGGTCTTTTCGGTAGGCTTTAAGTTGAGCTCCCGGGTGCCTTACGAGCGATCCGCAGTGACAATGGCACGGAGTTCAAGAATTCCTACTTCGAGAGGTTTTGTGATGAGACAGGTGTAGAGCACCAGTTCTCTTCTCCGCACGTCCCACAGCAAAATGGCGTTGTGGATAGAAAGAACCGTACCTTGGTCGAGATGGCCAGGACGATGCTTGATGAGTACTCTACACCGCGGAAGTTTTGGGCTGGGGCTATAGCCACCGCATGCCATGTCTCAAATCGAGTTTTTCTTCGGGCACACTTGCACCGCACTTCTTATGAGTTGAGATACGGGCGAAAGCCCAGCGTCTCTCATTTTCGTGTGTTTGGTTGCAAGTGCTTTATTCTGAAGTCCGGGAACCTAGATAAGTTCGAGTCACGTTCTTGTGATGGTATCTTTCTAGGTTACTCGCCTTCTTCGCGGGCTTATAGAGTTTGGAACTGCGAGTCTAGTAAAATGTTAGAGACCTGTGAGGTGACCTTCGACGAGGCCAGTCCGGGGACTAGGCCCGATATCTCAGGTTCTTTAGAGTAGTCTGAACCTATCTTTGTGGATGATGAGGACGATGGAGATGAGGGTTGTCTACCCGATCCAGTCCCTCATCCACCCCTTGAGGTGCCTTCTTCCACCGCACCTCCAGGTGATCAGCCCATGCCTTCTGTTTCCTCTGGAGCTAGTGGCTCTGTTCCTACCTCTTCAGCTCATGAGGTAGAGGCCACTTCTTCTTCTCATCCAGGACCTCCCCGATATATCCAGAAAAGGCATCCTTCTGAGCAGATTATTGGAGACCTCTTTGAGCGAGTCACTCGCTCGAAGTCTGGCTTATCTCAATTCTATCTCCATTCTGCTTTCATTGCCTCCTTTGAGCCCAAAGATGTTTCTCATGCGTTATCTGACGAGTCTTGGGTCAATGCCATGCATGAGGAGCTAGAAAATTTCGAGAGAAACAAGGTCTGGTCGCTTGTCGAGCTCCCACGAGATCACAATATCATTGGGACTAAGTGGGTATTTAAGAACAAGCAGAGTGAGGATGGTGTGGTTATTCGAAACAAGGCTAGACTGGTAGCTCAGGGGTTCTCCCAGGTTGAAGGTTTAGATTTCGAGGAGACCTTTGCCCCTGTAGCTCGACTTGAGGCCATTAGAATTCTGCTTGCCTTTGCAGCTTCTAAGGGTTTCAAACTTTACCAGATGGACGTCAAGAGTGCCTTCCTTAATGGAGTCATTGAGGAAGAAGTCTACGTCAGACAGCCTCCAAATTTCGAAAACCCCAAATACCCAAACCATGTCTTCAAGCTTTCCAAAGCGTTGTATGGACTTAAGCAGGCCCCCAGAGCTTGGTATGAGAGGCTTAAGTCCTACTTGTTGAGTCATGGGTTTGAAATGGGTAAAGTAGATAAAACCTTGTTTATCCGTAGGCCTGGCAATGACCTTCTGCTCGTCCAGATCTATGTCGATGACATTATCTTTGGCGGCTCTTCTCATGCTCTGGTTTCACAGTTCTCGGATGTCATGAGCACCGAGTTTGAGATGAGCATGATGGGCGAGTTGACTTTCTTCCTTGGCTTCCAAATCAAGCAGACTCGGGAGGGTACCTTCTTACATCAAGGCAAGTATACTCGTGACCTCCTGAGACGCTTCGACATGAGTGATGGTAAGCCTGTGTCGACTCCCATGGCTTCTACAGTCTATCTTGACCCAGATGACGATGGCGAGCCGATTGATCAGAAGGAGTATCGCAGTATGATTGGCTCCCTCTTGTACCTCACTGCCTCAAGACCAGACATACATTTTTCTGTGTGTCCGTGCGCTCGTTTTCAGGCTTCTCCTCGCGTTTCTCACCGCCAGGCGGTGAAGCGCATCTTTCGGTACCTGCGAGCTACCATTGACTATGGTATCTGGTACTCTTCCTCATCCTGTCTTTCCTTGAGAGCCTTCTCGGATGCAGACTTCGCTGGCTGTAGGATAGATAGGAAGAGCACTTCTGGCACCTGCCAATTTATTGGCACTTCTCTTGTTTCCTGGTCTTCGAGGAAGCAGTCCGGTGTTGCACAGTCCACCGCAGAGGCCGAGTACGTTGCTGCAGCCAGTTGCTGTAGCCAAGTGCTCTGGATGGCTTCGACCCTGCGGGACTTTGGGTTAGTTATCGACAGTGTTCCACTCTCTTGTGATAACACTTCTGCGATTAACATTGCCAAGAACCCAGTGCAGCATTCCCGGACTAAGCACATCGATATCCGCTTCCACTTCCTTAGAGACCATGTAGAGAAGGACGATATAGTGCTCCAGTTTGTGGAGAGTGACCACCAGTTGGCTGACATCTTCACCAAGCCATTGGATAGTTCGAGGTTTTCAGTTCTGCGGGGAGAGCTTAGGGTGGTTTGTCCTTATGGATTGTAGTGAGGGGGAGTTTGGTGCTTTACTGCTTTTTCTTATTAATTATGCTCGTACTCCTTGCTGTTGCATTGCATTTTGGGTGCATTTGGGATTAGTCCTCCTAGCATAGATTAGAGTGCTTCTCTGGTCTAGTTGCTTAGACTTCTGCTCTTATCTTGTGCTTCCAGGATGCTACTTATTAGCTGTTTCTTATCTCACTAGGTTGAGCTCACTCACTTCTTGTAGGTTCTAGCGAGGGTTGGGCCACCCTCGGGTAGACAGGGTACGTGTTTGCTCTCTAGTGTGTGTGTTAGATGGTCAGCTGATAGTCCTGGAGTCATATGGGGTAGATGAGAGTCTGTCTGAGCCATAGTATCTTCTACATCTTATCTATGCTTTAAGGACTACCCGTTTGGATTTTCTTTCCCAGCTTCTCGATTTATTGCTTTGGTTCAGGGGGAGTTCATTTGGGAGCTTCTAGAGCTTAATATTGCCTTAACTCAACTTGAACTAAAAGTTGCATATAATGTTGAGGGGGAGCTGGATTTTCTGCATTTCTAGCATTCTGCATTGTAATATAACTACATTGAGCCTTGATTATTATCCTGTTGTGACATGGTTACAATGTTTTACTCATTGCCATGACTTGTGCTTATAAGCTAGATTTATCATGACTTCATATGTGTAGACTAGCTTTTGCCATGATAAGTGAATTAAAATTGATCTACTTGAATTAAAACTTGTCATGCTAGCATTTGAGTTTAGTCTATCTTTAGCTATCCTTGTATGATTCATGCCATGTCAAATAGGTTGAGTTGAGTCTTGAATCTAGGTTGAATCTTAGATTGAGCTATTTTAGTATCTTGATACATCATGAGTTAGCACAATCTGTTAAAAGCAAAAAGATCTCTTTTTATGTGCGAAAAAACTGATTTCACCAATTCTTTCTCATGAGACGGCTTGCCATTGCACTAGGCATGAACTCAGGGGGAGTTTTGGATGACCTAGACTATCTTCTTAAGCTTCTCGCTTGGAGTAGTCGTATAAGGCTTGAGATCTAGCACATGACAAAATTTTTGGTTGGAAACAGTCATAAGCTTTAAAATGAAAATATGTTAATTGTGCAAAATTTGCTTAATCACCTAAAGATGAAATGTGCTTAAACAAATGATAAACTCTTGAGCTTGTAGCACTCTAATTGACTCAACACTAGTTTCTTGATTCCACTTAGACTATTGACATGGCCTGCATCATTCTTGGATATCTCTAGTTAGACTTTGCTTACTTGATGACTTGACTTGCTCATTAAATGCCCTACATTTCAGAGTGTCATCTTTATGTGCTAGCTGACTTATACATATACTATCATGATCTAGATAGCCTTTTATTGAGTTATGGCTTGGTGCACTTCATTATGGTCATTATGGATAATTCTCATGGCTCAAAATGCTTAGAATAAACAAACTTCAGCCATTTTCATTCATTGACATATCATTTTCTCTCTTTTGCATCCTTGATGTGTTTATTGCCAAAAGGGGGAGAATAGCGGAGAAAAAGGCATTTGGGAACTTTTTAGAGCTTTGGAGAAAATTTTGCTCTTTCTGTTGTAGCTCTAGTGTTCCTTTGTCAACATGGTCATTAGCTTCCTTAATCTTCTTTGGACCATGTTTGACTCTTTTTCATTTCAAACAAACTCAACGTTTTTCAGGGTTTGTCAATATTCTCATCAAGGGGGAGATTGAGAGACCATGTGGTCTAAATCCCAAGTTGGTGATGAGTAATTGACACGTGATTTGGTTAGAGTGAGTTTGGTTTGAGTGATTCGTGCCATTTTGGCATTTAGCGAGGTCGGGGTTATGATTAGACAGATTTGACGCGTGGTCGTCTTCCCGGTTGGTCATTTGGGCCATTTCTCGCTTGAGTAGGATTTGTTGGTACTAATCATGTTTATATGCTTTGTGCCATGCTATGCGATGTGTTTTTTGTCTGTGATGGCTGCAGGACGTCGAGTGGAGTCGTGGCGAGACACGGAGGACTGGACTAGGCGCAGGTGGCGCTGAGGTCAGAACAGTCGGGATGTGTCGAAGACGACGTGGACTCGAGGTGGTTGCGAGGCGTGCGTGACAAGGAACGCGGAAGCTTCCCGGAAGGTGTAGCAGGGGCGTTTCGGTGAAAGCGCGAGGCTGCAAAAGGAAGCGGGTTAGCGGGCAAAGCATGGAGGGGTAAAATGGGCAAAGCAAAGTGTAAACCCATCAAGGAATGCTATAAATAGGAGTGTGTTTCCTGGTTGTTGGCAAGACTTGGAGAGGGGTTTTAGGGCTTTTGCTTTATGCTTTAGTGGTGGAGAGAGTGGATGTAAAAGTTAGGGTTCCATTTTGAGTCTCTCCATGTGTGTATGTGTGTGTTCCTCCCAAGAAGCATGTGTGGCTCTTGGTGTTCTTGAGGATTAAGAGGGAGAGGATGGATTGAGATTTCTTGTAATCATTCCTCCGAATGTCCATGCGTATGGGGACGTGTTCTTTGTATCTCGTGTTTCGTGGAATGAAAATCTGAAGTTTATCTTCTCTGTTCTTGTCCTCCTTGTATTTGGTTTTTAGCTCTAATCTTTCCTTGTGTTAAATTCCTTTCGTATTCATGTCTTTTCTGGCCTCTGGTTTGCCATGAGAAATTCATGTTCTTAGGCCTTCTCGAGAAGATGGTTTTCTGGAGATTGATTTAAGCCCTGTTCGTCTGGGATTATGTCCCATTTTTAGCTCCTTGTCTTCCTGTTTTTCGGCTCTTTTAATGCTTCTAGCTGCAGAGTGTTTGGCCGTGAGGATTTTGTTTCTCTAGTGATTAAAGTTCTGTTTTCTCGCCAAAAAGGGCAGCATTCCTTTTGGTGGACTCGGCTGGACTGTGTTTGTGCGGACAACCGGCAGTCCAGTGCTTTGTTCGTCCAGCGTACAGACTGCTCTCGGCCTGCATGCTTTAGTCCTTTTAAAGCACAGTTTTCAGCCGCTTCTACCTCTCTTTTGTCCCTTTTTTATGTAGTGAATCTTTTATTTAGCTAGTGCTCTGTCGCAGCTGCATGCCATGAGAACTTCCCTCTAGTGCCTCTTTCTTTCATTTCTTTTTGCTGTCTTCATCATTTTTGCATGCAGATCAAACAGCAATATTTTCAGTTGAATTTTTTACTGGCTGGTCTCTGATTTATGCTGGATTTTTGGGTATCGCATGCGTTCCAAGTTTCAGCATAATTATTTTTTTTGTGAGTTGCTCTGTTTCTGCAATATCTGTGTACGAATTCTTGGGGGCGTTTTTTGAAGCGAACGACATTCACCCCCCCTCTGTCGCCATTTCGGTCCTACAGTAGGGTTACGTTTCCCGGGTGTAGGGAGGAGGTAGGAGATAGCCGTGGTGGTGATGTGGCATGGTGGCGGTGGCACCACCTGATGTGGGATCGAAGGAGGGCAGCAGACAGCATGGTGATGAGCTTGACCAGCAATTAGTTGGTGGTGAGTGGTGGAGGCAGCTAGTAGCAGTGCGAAGGGCATCTATGACGCTGATGGCACCACCAGGAGGAGTTCCGTCGGGCAGGGGTAGGGGTGGTGTGGAGGCACATAGAGCTCGCCAATTGTGGGGAATAAGAAGAAGAGGACAATAATGGGTCGAGAGGGAGAAAGAAGATGCTGCCGAAGTGGTAGTGCTATTGCGTTAGAATGTTTATTAGATCATATAAAAGGACTTGTGAGGCAACTGTAACCACATGTTGGCCCTATTCTTTTGGACTGCGGCTGATAGCAACGGAGGAGACGCCGGCGCAGATAGTGCACGTGGTTTTGGGCTCGAGAAGTTGTTTGAAGAATCCGTTTCAAGAAGCCATCCCGTTTGTTTTGACTTTCGAAAAAGCTAAAAGCCCAAAAAAATAGGATCATTATTTCATCCTATTATCCTTTTCCTGTTGCAGTTACTGATTGTTCTACACGTACATTCGATTGCATTTTTTATGGTTCCTTTTGAGTGTCTATTAATTGCTCCAACCATTTCACAATATTAGTCTGATGTATATTAAGTACTCCCTCCAGTCGTAAAATAGTGACGCCTTATACATGTAGTAAAAAACGTAACAATTTTGACCAACAAAATTATCTAAAATGTATGGTTTCTGTAGGACCGAAGATGGCAACAAAGAGGGGTGAATTGTGTCTTAAAAATTTTCCTCAAGAATTCACTTATCATTTGTTCCGATAGCTACAAAGCTATGAAGATTCGGATAGGAACCCTACTCAAAATCTGGAGAAACTCAGAGCTGAGCACTGTGTAAAATCTGCAGGTGAGGTACTACCACTATTGTTTCTGCGGAACGACCGCAACTGGTTGGAAGACAGAGTGGTCTGAAAATGACTCGTGTGATCGACGATTAGAGAACAGTTAAAAACCAACATGGTCAAGTTATGACTCATCTAGTCAACAGCCAGAAAGTGGTCAAAACTAGCGTGGCTGAAACCAATGTCATCGAAACCAATGTGGTCGATGACGAGGTGCTACGGTCAAAAAATCAATCCTATAGTCAATGACCCGAGTAGTCATAATAGTTTGGAATATGACCAGATTGATCTGCGACTAATGAGTGATTGAAACCAAAGAGGTCGAACCAAACCAAACCTTGACCAGTGAGGTCAATGACCAATGGATGGTCAAAAACCAAAGTGGTTGAAGAACAGGAGTTGCGGTACTACCGCTACACAGACTGCAGTACTACCGTTTCTCTCATATGAACAGGGGTTTCAGCTCGACCGCAAGATCCCAAATCCACAAAACTTTCAATCAACTGAACCAAAAGCTATGAAACTTTGCACGCATGTTTCTTAAGGTCTCAGGAAGCTATTCCATTCCTGGATCGAAAAATCCATAACAAATTGGAGACCTTTTCACAATTTAAAGCAGTGCACACCAACTAAAAACTAAAAACCAAATCGATGATCAGATCTTGCTCATGGGTAGAAGATAGCCAAGATGGCTTTGAGCATATTCCCACATGTCATAGAAAATAAGATCACCGAAGGAATCAACCCAAAAACTCTCAGATTAAGAAATCACCCAATTAGGCTAAGAACGAGCAAAAACATAGTTTCTTGAAAATCTTACCGTTAAAGTGTCTAGGTGATTGGAGGTTGATCTCAAGAGATTATTTGCATATCGTTCATGTCCTTGGCACAACAAGATCAAGAGAAGGGTAGAAAAGAGATCAAACCAATTGAAATAAGAGCAACTCAATTAACTAGATGAATTCATGAAGGGGTTGAGAAAAGAAAGGAAAAACCAACTCAAAACCAGAGCAAAATCAATCAGACAAGAAGATACACAAAAGGTAGATCAACGATTGATGTTTTGCTCAATTGAGATGACTGGTTTTACAGCCACTTTACTCAGGAGGATAGAGGTCTAAAGCTAGAGCGTGCACGCACGCACGCACGCACACACACACACACACTCTATCTCTCATGGGAGGAAGGAGGAGCTAACCACCAAAAGGCTTAGCCAACCTTCTTAAACCCTAACTCTTGCATCTCCTCCTCTTATATACACTCACAACCTGAACCAAAACATAATGGATCCACTCATTAGGCCAAACTGGGGATAACCTGTTAACCGCACCTAGCACCGGGTTTTACTCTCTCATGCACACTTCTCAAAGTGACTTACAACTATTAACCTGTTAGTGAATAAACACTTGATCTACTTTACATTTTCAGCACATACAAGACCTAAACCACTTAGGCCAACACGGCGGTTTCACATGTCGCCACTCTCCCGTATAGGGCAATTTACCAAAATGCCCCTCTACTGTCTTCCACGAAACTTCCTGCTTCCTTTTCCATGAAGCATCCCTATGCTTCGCCATCTTCCACGTGGCTCCAATGACTTAGCGCCAAGCCTCTCACGTGTTTGGATCCCACTGAACCAACCTTCCTTACAAACGACCGAAGTCACTTGGCTCACTACATGCTTCTTCTCGCACATGACAACACGCGACTTCCTTGATTGTCTAGATCTCAACACCTCCCTGAGCCTAGTCCCAGTCCACCTTGTTGTTGCCCGTCATGTCCACCACTGGTAGCTCTCATTCTGGTTCCTCGTTGTCTCAGCTTGCAACCACCTTGCAAGCCTCAGTCATTTTCAGTGTCTCCTTGACCGTTCTGGATCTCAACACCACTCTGTGCCTAGTCCTAATCCTCCTACGCCTCACCATGACTTAGCTCCGAAGTCCTGCAATCAACACAAATATGCAAATCGTTATGTAGCACCACACAATACACAATGACATCAATTTGTGCAATTCATCCATACAATGCATAATGCAAAATATATGCATCCAAATTACTGATCCTAAATCTAGGACCAAATAATAAACCCATGTGCACACTACCGACAACACCCAGGTCAAACCATAACCAAAACCCCAAGAATTCTAGAGAACAATCTCAGACCATCGAGAGAAACCAGTCTGACCGCCAAGCATAGGCTAGTCAGACCGCTGGCTGGTATGACACGAGTACTCAGGTGCTTAAGAAATGAGATGCTCGAAGCCAACGAGTACCTACGTTGAAGCCTACGACTATCACAACAGATCGCTACGACCACCGATCACAAAATCTTACGACTACCGATCGCAAAGGTTTACGACTACCGATCACAAAGATTTACAACTACCAAACACCAACCTGATAATAAGCTATGATCATCAAGTACTGAGACCTCTCGACTACTGAGTACCGAGTGCTCTTGACTACAGAGTACCTTCGGACTACTCAGCAAAACTGTTTGGACCGCCTGACTACAAAGTCGTAAACATTGAATACTCCAGTACTCGCAATTCAGACGAACTCATAAGCCATGAAGTCGTCAGACAAAATGCGATATTTTGCAAAATCCTCAAAAACTAAACTCAAACTCCACAAAAACTCTAATCCGAAAGTCAATTACTCATTACAACTATAGGGTGACCTCCCCATGGTCTCATAGTTTCAAAATATGAAAATAATGCTACTAAATTCGTCATGACGCATGCTTTCGTAATAATACACTTTGACACTTTTTTGAATAATGATAATAATATTTAGTGGTCAAAATGGTATGTTTGTTGACTTTCAAAGTCACAAGCGTCATTCTTTTGCGACTGGAGGGGTAATATTTAATAGAATTAGATTATACTTACTAGGAGCTAGTATGATCTAATTTTATTAAATATTACTTAAATCTATGTGTGTGCAAACTGGACTAATATTATGAAATAGAGGAGTACTACTTTTATTAAGAGCTCTTTTACAGTACAACTAATTAGTAGGAGCCGATCGTTGGTTTCGATCTAACTGCAAAACTAAACGTGGCAGTATGCAGTAATTAAGTTTCTGGTCGAGGTTTAATTCTACTTTTGTAGTAAACTTGTAATTAAGCTTTATGCAGTAAGTAACCACAGCCAAATGCCGCTCACTGCGGCAGCAGCTTCCTCTCGCCCTCCCCCTCATCCTCGGTGTCAGACCCCTCGCCGCCGGAACGAGATCCATCTCCACCTCGCGCCGCCTCGACCCGTGCCATGTCCCTGTCTCTCGGGTAGGTGCAGTACAGAAACGAGTAGATGAGGCAGCACAGGGCCATGGGCACGGCGATCGCGGTGTACAGAGCCTTGGCGAGGGAGGTCGCGTTGTGCCGCTCCGTCTCGACGGCGGCGGCGGCGCCGCCACCGCTTGCAGCAGGACGCGTCAGCTTGTACCCGTACAGGTGCTCCGCGAGCATGCCAACCACCGGGGGAGCGAACGAGGCGAGCACGGCCTCGAACGTCCGGTCCAGCGCGTACACGCTGGTCCTCGACTGCGGCGGGACGATCTCCGCCAGGATCGGGCTGTTGGTGGCCGACGCGTTCCAGGAGGTCATCATCCCCATGGCGAACAGCGCGGCGCCGTGCTTGGCGGCGGTGGTCGGGTCGTTGGGGAGCGCGAGGAGCAGGACGGCGGCGAGGGGGATCGCCGAGCCGGAGCTGATCTGCGCGAGGATGATGCGGCCCGAGTTCTTGAACCGCCCGGCGAGGGCGTCCCCCATCTTGCCGCCGAGGAGCGCGCCCAGCGACGTGGCGACCTTGAACAGAGTCATGAGCGCCGCCGTCTCGCCGTGGGAGAACCCGACGAGCTCCAGCCACATCACCGTGAAGGACAGCGCCGACCAGGGGAACGAGCCCGTGAGGCCTTGCGCGATGATGACCTGGAACGACGGGATCCGCAGCACGGCCTTCGCCTCCCTCGCGAACTCCTGCAGCTCTTGCATCATCGGCTTGGTGGCCGGGACCGGGGCAGCCATGCGGTCTCTTGCTGCGTTGCCGGCGGCGGCGAACGCTCGGATGGATACGCCGACCGCCGCGCCCACAGCGGCGAGCAGGACGAAGGCGAGGCGCCAGCCCGGTACTCCCAAGAATGAGGTGGAGGCCATGAGGAGGCCAAGGGAAGTGCCGCCCACGGTGCCGGCCTTGGCTGCCACCATGAGCCACCCGAAGGCCACGCCCCTGCTCGCGCCGTCGACGGAGTCGGCGACGAACGCATAGATCGCCGGAATCTGCAACGCCAGCCCGACGCCGTTCAAAGCCGCCATCACCGCCATCTGCATTGCGTCACCCAAGACATCTGAACCTGGTACAGGGCAAGGTGAGCATCAATGGAAACGCGCAACAAGAGCCACTGGCCTGCGGAAAGGTGCTGGAGAGGCCGATGAGCAAGGTGGTGGCGGCCCAGATGAACGCGCCGAGCGCGACGACGGTGAGGCGGTCGTGGCGCGCCGCAAGGTAGGCGGCGAGCGGGTAGCATGCGGCCTGCACGACGGAGCGGGAGAGCGCGATGGAGCCGAGCGCGGTGGGCGAGGCCTGCAGCGCGGCGCCGATCTCCCTGTACACCGCCGGGAGCAGCGCCGCGTCGGCGCGCTCCATTGCCATAGCCGCGTACGCCAGGGTCAGCGTCGCCGCCGTCCCCGCCCGCCGCCGCCGCTTCTTGCTCTGCTCCGGCATCGCGTGCGTGCGTCAGTATGTGCTTGCTCTCGATGCATTGACAGGTTTAATACTTGTGCATCATGTGCATGCGCTTATCCCGAGGACAAGAAGTCAGCAGTAGGTGATGAATCTTTGGAGAACAGCAAAGGTTTACCTAGTTGCAGTTGCAGGTGGGCTATTTCCATTTAGAATTTAGAAAGCACTAGGAGCTAGCTCAGATGCTAAAGATTAGAGTAGGATCAATTCACCGATCTAGAAAGCAAGAAATTGTGCACATGAATTTGCAGTAAAATTCGCCAAATTTTGGTTCAGTTTCTTTGATACTCTCTAACATTAGTTCACCGCCAGATTGGAGTGTCTCTGCTCTCACTACTTCCTGTAGCAAGAAACCAATGAGCGGTGCTATGCTACTAATTCAGAAACCCCCTATCTACACAGGCTCAGAGGAACAAATGAAATTCATTTTGATGAACCGGATCGCTCATCCGTATTTGCATGCAGCTTCCCAAAATCAAAACAAAAGCATCTTCTCCACCAAGCCCAGTGTAGACTACAATTTTGATATGAAATTCTGAATTGCTGAGTTCAGAAAGTACTGGTAAGTACTAGTTGACTTCCGAGTAATTCCTGCCTAGCTTGTTGGCAGGGGCGGATCCAGCGGTGGGCCGGGGGGGCTCGAGCCCCCCTACCGCTACCGAACCCTTGGAGCCCCCCTGGAGCTCCCCCATAAATTTTTAGCTATGAATGTATGGTGTAGGAGGGGCATAGTAGAGTTATGTCGCTGTATCGCTTTTGTTCAGCCCCTCCTAAAATTTTTTCTGGATCCGCCACTGCTTGTTGGCAATTTTCAACCATTGATCAATGAAACCTAGACGGTTTGTCCTTGCAAATTTTTGCTGCCATTCATTAAGAGCACCGTATATATGCTTCTCATTCGTTAATATATAGCTCTTCAGACAAAATCCTATTTGTCTTCTTGTCTAGAATTATTTGTCGTATGGTGGTGATCATTTGGGCTTTTTTTGGTGGCTTATGGCTGAAAAGCATTGTAGCTGACTGAAAAAACACTATAGCTGACAGAGGCTTATTTAGCATAATTAAATTTAAAAAAAAACGGCAAAAAGCCCAACAAAAAACCAAAAGTTCAGAAAAAGACGAAATTTATGAATAGTGAAAAATAAGCCGGAAGCCAGAAGCTGAAGCCCAAATGATCACAGCCATAATGTGTAGGGAGTAGTGGAGCATCTGTTGCAAAATGTGGACGTTGCTTGAATTGAACATTTACTATGAATTTCTTTTATGATATGTTGTTAATAGCTATAAAATTACGAGTATATATACGAAATCGCTTAAAAATGGCTATATGTACGAATCTACTTACAAAACATGAATATAATGATATTACTTTTGTGTAACTAAATCTATCTATTGTTGCACTAATTGTTAGTCAAAATTTGCGAAGTTTGACTCGTTGAATACACATGCGTGTTATAAAAAATGGTGGGAATGATACATACATGATCTATACGTGAGATACACATAATATATCATATTCCTAGCTAATTATGTGTTGTCAACAACAATCTATTGTATTCTTTGAGTGATACTTGAAAGATGACGATATGTCACAACTATAAAAATACACGGTTAACCAAAACCATCAGTATTAAGTACAATCACAAACAATTTTAATACAAATTGACTTCATAGACGGTTTGTATTAAAAAATCGTCTGTGATAATGAAGTTATCACATATGGTTTGTATTAAAAGCTGTATGTAATATTTTCCTGCCTTGCAATGCTCTAAAATTCCATAATCTCTTACCTGAGCCCAAGTAGAATTCTGTTCCAATACACCTGTAGTAAAACGGGCATAACTTTTGCATACGGTGTTTGTTTTCAATGTTTTTGTACTCATTAGAAAGCTAACGATGAGCCCAATCAAAAAAAATAACCCGCTTGTGTTAGTAGCCCTCTAATACCCCAAAATCAGCCATCTTTGGCCCCAAATTTATGTTGTAAGTTTTCAATTTCTGTTTTTGCCATTTTTCTTGGTTTTCCCTTTGAAATTTGGGTTTTGCCTCAACTGCAAAGTTGTAGATCTCGTCGAAACCTTTCAAACGAGCATATATATGTTATACAAAACTTTACTATTTTATCTTTGGAAACTAGCTGTTTACATTGCACTGATACATTGTATTTGAATTGTGATCTATCGTCTGGTATCACCGACGATTTTTTGAACGCCAAATAAGCCATCTTCAGCTATAGTAAAATTTCAGCCAACTACAGTGCATTTTCAGCCATAAGCCACAGCTTTTCAGCCCAACCGAGCATTTTAAAGAAGAGAGTTAGTGGTAGTAGTTTATTTATCCTTCCCAACTCCCCTTTGCACCTCCCTTAGAAAATCTCTAACAAAAAAGAAAAAAGCAATCTACCAAAAATAAATCTCATCACTGTAAAATTTTCTAAAAAAACAGAACTCTATCGATTGCGTGGTAGACCCGAGGGCACGGAGGCATGACGCGGTTGAGCATGGAGCAGAGCCGACGGTGTGGGTAGGACAGGCCGATTCCGACAATATCGACTCGGAATACTAGGATAATATAACTTTTTTATCTATAACAAAGTATGGACATTCAATTAGTATACCTAAAAATTGAAATATCTGAAAAATCTAACAATGTAATAATAGTTAGAGGCAGAGCTTTTCTAGGGCCAAAGGGGAGCGTGCCCCCACCCCTAAAAAAATTTCTAAAGATGTGCGTAGCTTTTCCACTTAAATACCAAAATAACACTAAATAAGACCTCTCTTACTTAACTCCATTTCTACTTAACATGGGGGGCCGTGATCCCCTTTGACCCAAGAGAAGCTTTGTCTTTGGCAGCTGACTACCAAAAGATTAGATAAATGTATATTTCTGCTCTGTTCATTACTAGAAAGTAGCAAGTTAATTTCTATTTGTTAGGGATATGATATTAGTTTTTATTTGTTAGGGATATGATTAAGATTATACTCTATTTATTAGGAGGGAGCTCATCTATATTAGAGGGCTGCCACATGCTATTAGAATGAAGAAAAGAATCAGTTATCTTTTCTTCCCGCTATATCCATCTCTTGTGCACATGGGTGCACGGACTCTCGGAAAATTTGTTGGGAGAAAAAATACATTAAAAAGAGGAGGAATATTCCTCAAGAATATTCTGTTTGGTTTAAAATGAATAAAAGGCAACTGATATGTGGGCCAAGATTATCCTTGAAGGGGGGAGAGAGAGAGAGAGAGAGAGAGAGAGAGAGAGAGAGAGAGAGTAGAGAATAGAGCGGAAACAAAGGGCAAAGCAGGAGAGAGCGGTAGCGCATGGGGAAGGCGGTGGCGCCGACGAGGGGAGACACTAGAGGCTCCATCGATAGCCAAAATGGGTTGGTGAGGCCATGGGAGGTGGCGGCGCGGGCGGTGATGCTCTGTGGTGGCGACGACAATGTGCGGTGGTGGCCACGACGCAGGCTGGCACGAACGGTGGCATTCTGACGACAGCTGGTGAGGAACAGCGTGAGCATGGGCACAAGGAGTACTCTCGTGCGGTTGGCTCGGCTGAAGGGAGTTAGAGATGGCATGGTGACTGGTGACGGTGCAATGGCGGAGTTCCGTAGCAACACATTGGACGAATTGGGGCATGGCACAGGTAGAGGAGGTGGTCGAGGTGGTGTGGGTGCAAGGAATTGGAAAATGTCTCACCGGAGAGGACGAATCGATGGTGACAGCAGTTTCGGTTGGTTTTGAGGAAGATTCAATTTTCGGTGATTGGCTACACAAAAATCAAATTAACTTAGAAGATGGGTTACTTGTATGCTAGAACATGATGTAATGCAAAAAAAACTTGACAAATATCACCGAATATAGAGATGGTGACAACAGGGGTGACGGTCGGTGCTCGGGAAGATGACATTGTGGCTGCAACGGTGCACGAGTGGTGGTGGGAGTTGTATAGTGTCAAAGAGGAGAGCAAGGCAGTCACAATGCTCCATTTTATAGAGCCGAAGAGGGGAAGGAGAGAGAGTGGCCATGTTGGGATTGATAACATCCATTTCGGTTTGAGACCTCAATGCATGTGAGAGAGGATGGAAACGACCGGTTAATGATGTTGATGGCGCTATGAATGAGGCTAGAGACAAGGTTGGTTCTGGACACTGGCAACACGAGCAGTGGCCATGGCTTGGTTGGTCAGCCTGGAGTAGGCACTCGCGCAACACAAAGTAGAGTAGAGAGGCAAGGGAAAAAGAAGAAAGGAAGGAAAAGAAGAAAAAAAAAGAAGGGAACAAGGAAAGGGCTAGCTAGGAAGGAAAATTAGGCTTGGCCCAAGGAGAAAAAGAAAATGGGATTTCTTAATTTACCATTTCTTACACAAGCATTGGATTTCATTGCAATTGCATTGTTGTAGGCTAAACCTTGGACGTGTTGAGGAGGGAGAACTGGAGAATCAAGCAATTTGCTATATCAATATTAAGGTATTCTCGATTTCTCAATTCTTTATAAGAATTCATTAATTTCTTTTTTTATCTTTATTATATATATATAAATGTATCACCGTATTGGCATTTTTGGGAAATTATGAATCGCAGTATCGCCGTATAGTGTATCCGTAGCGGGGTATCCGAGCAACATAGGCAAAGACCAATGTGAACTTAGAGGCTCATAGAGAGTGGTGGAAAGAAATGGAATGCACTGTCATGACATATGGGTGGACTTATTAGAGAGGTAGAAGCTTGATGGATCCGTGCGTGAATAGTGAGTTGGGTACTTGTTTCCTTAGAGCTATTAATGGCTCAGCTGATACTCATGGTGCAGAGTTTATATTCAAATTTGTTGGGAGTGGAATCAAATATGCCGGGGTAGAAAATGTTTTGCATGTTGTCACTGATAACGCTTCAGCAAATTTAGTGGCAGGCCAGTTGTTAATGGAGAAATATCCCCATATTGGACTTTATGTATTGCACATTGCATTGACCTGATGTTAAAGAAAATTTCCAAGGATCAACACATAAAACAAATGTGGTAGACAAGGCCTAGAAGGTTACCGGCCTCTTTCATATATAACCATCACAAAACACTTGATTTGATGTGCTCGTACTCAAAGAATAAAGAGATTGTGAGACCTGGGTGACACGCTTTGCTGCAACATTTCTGAATTTTTTGTACGGATAATCCATTTTTTATTCGAAATTACATAAATATACCCGTGGGAAATTTTTTTGCAAAAATAGGCTCCAGTCGCCTAATGGTTGGACGACTGGAGACTTTCGCCCAACCAGACCGCGACAGCTGGAGAGTCTACGAACGGTTGGGCGATTAATTGCAATCGCCGAACCGTTGGGCGCCTTCAATGTAGTCGCCGAACGGTTCGGCGACTGTGATTCAGTCGCCCAACGGTTGGGCGACTGAAGGTGGATATAAGCCCGCGCTCGGCGGCGAGGAAGCGCCGCACTGTTCTTCCGTTCGGCCAGCGCAGAGAAGAGAGGGGAAAGAGGGAGAGGGAGAGGAGAAGAGAAGGGGGAGGAGGAGAAGGAGTGCACGTTTTTCAGGTAAGTTTTTGGTGTTATATATTTTTGTTAGTGTAGGAGATTAGTTTAGAAATATAGTTTAGAAAATGTAGTCTAGAAAATTAGTTTAGAAAATTAGATTAGAAAATGTAGTGTAGAAAATTAGTTTAGAAATATAGTTTAGAAAATTAGTATAGAAAATATAGTTTAGAAAATTAGTTTAGAAAATTAGTTTACAAAATGTAGTATAGAAAATATAGTTTAGAAAATTAGTTTACAAAATGTAGTATAGAAATATAGTTTAGAAAATTAGTTTAGAAAATGTAGTCTAGAAAATTAGTTTAGAAATATAGTTTAGAAAATGTAGTTTAGAAATTTAGTTTACAAATTTATTTTTCAAATTTTGTTTAGTAAATATAGTTTAGAAATTTAGTTTACAAATTGTATAAACTAAATTTTGTATACCATTTATAATGCATTATTGTACAAAAAATAGTATTTAAATGTACATGTACCAAATTTAATGTTGCAATTATTGTACAAATTTAGATGTATAAAATTTAGTGTTGAAATTTACATGTAGAAAATGTAATGTTGAAATTATTGTACAAATTTAGATATAGAAAATGTAGTGTTGAAATTTAGATGTAGAAAATTTAATGTTGCAATTCTTATACAAATTTAGATGTAGAACATTGAATGTTGAAATTATTGTACAAATTTTCCAGGTATGGCTCGTGCTGGACGTGACTCGGAGTGGCGGTTCGCGCTGTTGGACGAGCACGTGGACCGCTCTCATCGCGCTTCCCGTCTAGTCCCGCCACCGGGGAGCACGGACGACCCGCCTCAGCTGGGAGTGGTCCGGACACGCACACCTCGCGTGGCCTGGGGACTCGACCCTCGTTGGACCGCCAGGTTTGCACTACTCCAGCGTTTAGTGCGACCGTAAGTTCGTTCCGTGCTGACCTTCACTTTGTTTGCAGGCTGCGGGATGTCGGGCTACTCCCTCTTGCCCGGATGGTGCAGGCCACGGACGAGGATGGAGGCGCTGGCGCTGCTGGCGCCGCTGGCGGGGACGAGGCGGGCGGGGAGCGATCACGACGCTTTCCGTTCGACCGTTCCCTGCTGACAGCTTTGGTGGACCGTTGGCGGCCCGAGACGCACACTTTCCACCTCCCATTCGGGGAGATGACGCCGACCTTGCAGGATGTGTCCCTGCTCCTTGGGCTTCCGATCGCGGGAGACGCTGCCTTCCTACCGGAGGCCCCGGCCCACTGGCGCGCTGACCTGCTCGCCAGATTCCAGGGTGTCGTTCCACCGGCCGATGACCACCACGTGTTCGGAGAGGAGCAGACCCATGGGCCGACACTGAGGTGGCTCAGACAGTACCGGGTACGTGGTATATAAAATCGATCGTGTCTTCGAAGCTCTTATTTGTGGTATTACGTACTAATAACAACTTTTTTGCATTCAGGTGGAGCGCATGGTTCCGCAGGCAGACGATCAGCAGGTCTCGCGGCACCTTGAGGCGTACGTGCTGTGGTTGTTTGGTTGGGTGCTTTTCACCACCAGCCACGGCAACTCGGTGGATGCGCGCCTCATCGCTTATGCGAGGGCGATCGCTGACGGCGAGCCCCACCAGGTCAGCTGGGGATCGGTCGTACTTGCCGCGACGTACCGCGCGCTGTGCGATGCGTGCACGAGGGTCAAGGCAAACTCGATCCTCACGGGCTGTCCCCTTCTACTGCAGTTGTGGTCGTTCGAGCGCTTAAGCGTCGGATGACCTGTGCTGGACGACATGGGTCCGTACGGGCCCGAGATGTATCCAGGGGGAGGGGGAGACGTCGACCGGCCGACGATGGGTTCTATCTGGTGCCGTCGTCGAGTAAGTGTTATCACAGTCTACTATTTCTTTCGTACTGACGATCGTCAATCTAAACAACTTGTCTTTCTTGCAGATACAGTTCGCGCACGTGCAGGTCACGCGGGCGTACCGGGTCTTTGTGGAGCAGCTCGACCGCATCACATCCGACGACGTGCGCTGGGAGCCGTACGCTGATACAGCAGTGCAGGCCCGTGCTCCTGCCGGTCTGTCCTCACTTTGCTGGCGTGACAGAGCTTTCTGGCTCACCCGCCGGAAGCTCGTGTACCTCATCTACGTGGAGGACTACGCACCACAGCGGGTGATGCGGCAGTTCGGGCTACGGCAGCCGGTTCCTGTACCAGTCGGACCATCGCTTCCGCGGCATGTGCACGCGTGAGTGATCGTTTGTGGTAAATATGTACATACTTACTACTGCGTTCGCAAGTATCTCACATTACGTAATGGTTCTATACGCAGGCACAGCGCGAAGGGAGTGAAAAGAGGGACGGACTGGTCGTTGAAGATGCATCCCTGGGTCGAGCAGTGGGAGGGTGCGCTCGACGACCGCGTGGAGGAGGACCGCCCGTACGACAGCACGGAGTACGCGGAGTACCTTCGCTGGTACTAGCCACAGACCTGTACCAGGCTCGTATATGTGGTAGACCCGTCTGCCACACACGTCGCCGCTCCGACGGACACGTACCCCACGCACTTCGCGCGCGACGCTCACCTCGCGGTACGTTAAATGTCATTTCAAAGATTCCCGAATGGTAATGTCATTTCGATAATCGACCATTTCATTTCATGTCTTTGTGTTCAGGCTAACGTCGGTTCTGTCCTATGTGCCGACTCCGGCACAGTACTTGAGAGGCTCACCAGTGGTGGGCAGCTGACCCATGACGAGGGCGTCAGCTTTGCGCGTCGGATGCACGAGGGGTGTAGACGTATTGTTAGTCTACTGTCCTGCACGAGGCTACCGGCGGTCTCCACGCCCACCGCTCCGCCTGCTCGTCCACCAGTGCCACCCCGACCAGCGTGGCACTACTCTGGTGCACCGACGTGGACACGTCCTCCACCGCCTCACCCGGAGCAGCCAGGGGGTTCAGCCTGGGCAGGGCCTCCTACACCCGTTCACTTCACGCCTCCTACGCACACCCCTGTCTTTCCCCCCTCGATGGCGCCAGCTACGGGTACGCAGAGGGTCTTATAGCGTGTTTATCCGAAGACGACATGCAACGAACTAACGATATTAATATTGCAGGTAGTTACCAGCAGCACGACGTCTCCCCAGGCCCGGAAGATGTGGACCAGTTTTTCGCGGAGTGGCCCGGGCAGTTCTCCGACGCAGCACCGGAGGTTCTCTCTGTCAGTGCCCTCCCCGGTGCACCGGAGGGCACACAGCCAGAGGTGCAGCTGACTCCACCAGCGCAGGGGCGGGATAGACACCCTCCTGCTCGTTTTACTTTTTCGGATCGTCCTAACCCGTTGCACCGGAGGAGGGCCAAGCGAGGCCGTATGGGAGGACGCGGGCGCGGTGACGGGGCACACCAGGGTGACCAGTGAGGCGTGTTGCAGATGCTATATATGTTATGCATGTAATGAAAAAACATGCGGCATGTTACTCTCAGTTATATTATGAAGTTTATTTAAATTTACATAGTCTATCATCTATCTCCGCACATAAACTATCTCACTTAACAGTGCATGTATCGATCGTTTTCTACTCAATCTTTCATAAAAAAAATTTAAAAACTTTTTACATACCTACAATATACAATGAACATAAAATTTTATTACAACTTCACCGTATTTTTTACCGGTTCAACGTTACAAAATTCACAAAATTTAAAACAATCACGGGGGCTACATGCAGTCGCCTAACGGGATGGCGACTGCATTCTAGTCGCCTAACGGGATGGCGACTACCGTTAAGTCGCCGAACGGAAAAGCGACTTAATGCAGTCGCTCCACTGTGCAGCGAGATATATTGTGTCGCGGTCTGGTTGGGCGAAAGTCTCCAGTCGCCCAACCATTAGGCGACTGGAGCCTATTTTTGCAAAAAAATTTCCCGCGGGTATATTTATGTAATTTCGAATAAAAAATAGATTATCCGTACAAAAAATTCCAACATTTCTCACATTGAACAGCTTCCACATGTTAAAGTCAAAATAAAAACAAATGTTTATTGGTAACTTGTAAGTATTCAAACTCTTATCCTTCTTCAACTGCACTTTTATTTCTATAGTTTCTTATAAATTATGGCTATTCAATGTGTACAATATACTAATTAAAGATCACAAGAACTACAGAAGTTAAAAGAGTTATCCCAATTGTTCTATCTGGTAAGGGTTTTAGGCTGATGTGGAGCTAGCCATCAATGTTTTCCTTCCATTGGTTAAGCTTCTTCGACTTATTGATGGAGATAACAAGGCAGCTATAGGATTCATATATGGAGCTTTATTGGATGCAAAGCGTGAGCTAGTTTATTTACTTAAAAATGAGCTTGAGCTATGCATTCATGTGATGAATGCTATTGATTTCTACATTAATGGCAAGCTAGATAGTGATCTCCACCTAATGGCATAGTATCTCAATATGTACTACTTTTACAGGATAGAACTAACATGGTCAGGTCAGAAAAGATTTTTAGCAGCATTCATAAGTTTATCCAGCATTTTTATCCAGATGAAGACATTCCAGACAAGATCACAAGGGAGGAAATGTTGGCCAACTCTGAGGCTACTGGGACTTTTGGAAATCCAGGAGCTGAGAAGCAAAGAGAAAGACTAGATGATGCATTTAGGCCCCTTTCATTTCGGCTTGAGTTATTGGCTTCTGTCTTATTTTTTACTCTTTCTAAATTTCATCTTTTTCTGGTTTTTTGGCTTTTTTGAGCTTTTTTGCTAGTTCTTTTTCCCGTATTCATTTGCATTGTTCATGATGGCCTAACCTGCTTTTCATTTTTATTTTTTAAAATTTAGTTACGTCAAATAAGCTACCATCAGCTGCAGTATAATTTCAGTCAGCTATAGGGCATGTTCTTTTTGACTGAAGCTTATGACTTTTGGCTGCGGCTTATGACTTTTGGGCTGTTCGTGGAGAGATTACAGAATAACAGAAACTCACATGCGATTTTTGCCGATATAAATGAAGTCAGTACAGTATGTACTATAATTAACTAGTAGACCCTATCTTGAAAAGATACTCCGTTTAAAAGCTAGTTACTGTAGAAAAGCCGAAAACAGCTTTTAGAAGCTGAAAAGAACAGGCCTATAGTGCAATTTCAGCCATATACCGGTTTATTTCAGCCCAACCGAGTGGCACCTTAATCCTATAACTAGTCCACCTTTTCTGGCTGCTTTCCTTTTTTATGTTGCACTGCCTAGCAGCTATACTGTTTGGTTTATTTTTCCTTTAGCAGCTCACTGGTGGAATGTTTGGGGATCAAAAGCACCATACTTGCAACGGATTGCAATAAAAATACTCAACTTAATATGCAACTCTTTAGGATGTGAAAGAAATTGGAGTGCTTTTGAATGGGTAATTTTTCCTATCTTTTTTTTTTCAATCTACTTCAGTGAGTCTATACTACACTTTTCTAGCATCTTCCTCTGTTAAATTAGTAACTTCTCCTTTGCTAATTTTGTTTAGACCCAAACAAAGGAAAAGAACAAGTTTGACAGTCTCATTCGCATGGCTATGCAATCAGATGAAAGCATGGAATTCTTTACAGCAAGTGTGTTCGACATTGAGGCTCCTCTATCTCAAATGGTTCCTGCTGGTGAACATACTAGGGCAGAAGAATTCCAGGCTTTCATTGGTTGTAGCATTCTATCTCAAGTTGAAATGCACCCACCAAGTGATATTAGACAAGAAAAAGGAAGGGTAGCAAAATAAAAAAGGTGGCGGGCAGCAGCAGAAAAGGGTGCCGCTCATGTGCAAGTTGTGCAAGCAAGTCGTGTTACATGATAGCCGTAATTGCCCGATGAAAAGGAATGACTAGGTACTATTTTGGTGTTAGCCGATTATTTCCCAATGGTTTAATTTGTGCTAGGAATGATACTATTTGGTACGTACTATTCTTGTACTGTGATGAAATGTCATCAAAAATCTTATTGATCGCTACTGTCGTGGTTCAATAACTCCACTGTTATGCTAGACTTGTGTTGTAAGCTTTGTTCTCAATCATGGTGAGATGAATGGATGTGTTGCCTGTTTTTGAATCATGGCAAAATAGTTTTTTACTGCTTGCTTCTGAGATGTTTCCAGCTGTTTGTGAACAGTATCAGATCTGAAATGTGTTCAGCTGCTTGGTCCTGCGTATTGTTGCTTCAGAGATGCATTCAACTACTTGTGAATTTCATCAGGTTACCCAATGCATATAATTTTCAGAATAATGTGAATATGTGATTGCTGGGGAACCGCTAATGCCCTGGCCATTTTTTCGATTTCTCCATTGATTTAACGACACGGCAAATATATATAGTGATCGCGACGATACGAATTGAAGGTAACAAAAAAAACTGAGGAATCTATTGTACATATATCGGATGATTAATTAATTAATCTTAAATATTGGCTTCACCTTGCGTCACTCGAACATCCTTAGATTCTGTTCCAAACAGCTTTTGCTTTTTAGCTTTTAGAAGTTAGTTTTTAAATGAAGTGACTTAGATAGTTTCTATAAACCGTTTATAAAAGTCACTGCAGAAGTTGCTTTAAATGAAATAGCTTCTCAACGTGGGTGCCACTTACTTTCTCAATCTCTCTCACAATCAACTAAAATCTAAAAGACACAACATTTTTAAACAGGGCTTTAAGGTCACGAGTGAACGTGAAATGGGGTAATATTTGACCTCCATTATTTATTAATAGTAAGTGCTACCAGCTTTCCTTGTTACATGTTGTCCTATAAGTGCATGCTGTCAATATTTTAAAATTTTAACCAACTAATATTTATAAAAAATTTTAACTGATTTTTCATCAAAAGTACTATAATGTCATTATATTTTTTACTATTTTTTATCAATACATAATTAGAAAAGTAATGTCAATGTATCATGTCCAAAATAAAAGGTATGGCCACGGAATTGATGTCGTTTTAGAATACATGCTCTGGAGCTAGTACTAGTACGTCCTATATAGCTACAGGCCAGTAACTATAGTTCCCCGGGCCTTTAGTCTTATCAATGGAGCTGAGCCGATGAGCTGAGGACAATAGTAACTGCTAACTAAACCAATTGAACCAATGCGGCAGTACGCACAAAACTGCCAGCTACAAATGTACGGCAGCGACATTGTAATTAATCACGTACGTGCATGACCATGTGCATATGCCTGTAGCTAGCTCCATGCGTGTCTGAATATATATCGTACTACATCCATACGCACTCACTGTACAGCTATATCTATCTTTCTACTATCGATCTATCATGTGTAATTTTAATTCAACCCCTGCTGATTGCATGCATGCCCTTGGATACTACTATGGAGTACTACTACTATATACGATCACTTGTGTAAATTACTGGAGTGTGTCCTTGCATGATGCTGTCAGTTAAGTTCAATTTAGAGAGAGATATGGAGGAGGCTGACAGTTAAATCCGGCATTCCGGCGTCTTATAGGGTCAAAAAAAGCCAAAAGTTCGTCTTTTGCTCCCAGATGCTATTCAGAAGTATTACATATCAAGGAAACATTTCATGTTGCTTTCTATCTGGCACTTTCTTGCGCAAAAAAAAAAAAGAAAGAAAAGAAGACCATTGAAAGGAAGAAGAAATGAAACTTTTTTGTTAGTTTCATGTAACAGGGGCTTTTGCCCTAATGGTTCTAAAAGAGGTACACAATTTGCAAGGCAATCTCAATCCAGAATATACAGCAGCAGGACCAGGACACAATTTGTGTCATGGCAGACGAGGAGGAGCTGGAGCTGGCTGAGAGGAAGAAGCAGTGGTGATGGGCTTTGGTGGGCAGTTCACCGATTTGACGACACGTTTGATCTTGTCGAGGGAGCGATTCACCTCGTTGATCTTCCGAAATGGCCATCTCGAGATGCCGTGCTGCATGCAGATGCGCTTCATCGTTGTCGGGCAAACTGTAACTGAAGAAATAAACGTTACCTGAGGACCCAACTTTCAGTCAGAGACATGGTTTTGTGTCAAAATGTTCAGACAATGCGTGTTTGCGCATAAATATTCTCCAGAGTTTTGATGGAAATAGTTGACTGAACATGCGGTATCTAATATTGATTGTTTTATTATTTCACCCAGATAGCATATGTTAACAAGGAATTCACACAGATAGTCTTACCGCCGAGGCTCCTCGCCGCATCTTTCATGCTCCCTGAGAAGTATCGTTGCAGTTCCTCCAAACTGACAGATTTTTCAGCTTTCCCTCTTCTCACCTTCTTCCTGCCAAACTGCCATCTAGGATCCTCAACTCCGATTTGATCTCCATTTAGTACGTTTACTGCTTCAACGTTTCTGCTATCCACAGCCAGATGCACATCCTCATCATATATGTATACCGGAAATGTCACTCAAATAGTCCTGTTAATTGTCACAGTTTCAAAAATCTATGGCAACTAGCTAAACATTTCTTCAGATGTTATTGGAGGTTTTAAAAATCTATTGCAACTAGATAAACATTTCTTCAAATATATTACAGTTTCACTGTGCTGGTATGCAAGGAAGGAGGAGGAGGAGCAATTAGTCAGATGAGGAGATGCAGCAGGAGAGGTAACCTGAAGAGCCTTGCAGAGCTTGTCGACCTCGCCGGCGAAGCGGACCATTGGCCCCGTCATCGCCAGCTCGAGAGAACGGTGAGGCAGCACCGCGTGTCAAAACAGCCAGTTTGGCCTGCTGTGGTTCTCCAATTGTTGCCAAGCCGCCGCCTCCACCAAACCCCAACATCACAGGGGCGGGGAGGAGGTCACGGCGGGGGCCGAGGTGGTCGGCGTCGCGGCGGGGGTGGACGGCGTCGTCCCGCGGGGGCGGAGGAGGTCGGCGTCGCGCCGAGGGCGGAGGAGGAGGGCGAGGGCGAAGGTGGGTGGGGACGGACGAGCAGCTAGGCCTGTTCACTCGGTACGTTCGGTGTATTTGGTATATATAGTAAGTGTGATATTATAAGTTCGGTAATACACGGTGTTATTAAAAATATGATTTGGCACCGATAAATTTTAATTTATTTTGGTGCGATATCGATAAATATCATATTTATCAAATTGACATAATTGCGAACGATATAGCAATGTTTTTTTGTTGTTTTTTTGACACCTTGTTTTGTGTATGTGTGCAGCAGACTGCAACCGGTGAACAAGCAAATCATGTAAAAGGTTTGAGCTTGCATTTGTTGTGCCGTAAATTACACATGGCGAGGCTTTTCTACCTGGAGACATCTATTGTGAGTTGTTATCTCAGGCGGCACTTGTGTTGGCCTACCATTTCAATTTATTGATTCATCAGAGCCTTGCAATGCCATTCATCAGGGGATTCTAGTCGCGAGCTCCTTCTGACTTATGCTAGTAGCAGAGGATCTAATGAATTGTGATTATTTGTGCTTAGTGCGATTGCTAATATAGTTCATTCGATCTATGAATCTATCACAGCATGTCCTTAGCTCATTAACATGATAGATTGATAGTTTCAGTCATGTAGTCATACTGTTGTCTGTTACTAAATACTAATGCCCTCCAGGCCTCCATGATAATGGGCCAAAACTTATTGGCCACTGGGCCGCACCTCGCCTAAATTGATAGGCCAGTGGGCTGCGCCATTGCGCCTGGAGCCCTGGACAGCAGTTGGTTACTCACAGAGTCACAGTTAAGGGTGGAAAAAAGCTAAGCAGCTCGACTCATTAGGAACTCGGCTCGACTCAGATTGAACTCAATCCTTTAATGAGCTGAGCTGAGCTGGCCATTTAGCTTAGTTCCTTAATGAGCCGAGTTCGAGGAGGCTCGTTAGTACTGTTTAACATGTTAGTATACATATTTTAAAAATTTTTACCACCCGTGAGTTTTAAAACATGTAGTATGATAAATTTTAAAAATCTGTAATAACACACGGGCATTCAACTAGTAAAATTATAAATTTCAGTTTTGGAAATTTGCAAAGCTGTTTAATTTCATTTACGATTAGACCTACTTAACTGCACATAATTTGTTAATTTTGTTGGTTCCCTCTGCTCTTGGCTGCACATATGGTAAACAATGACCTAACGCTCAAACATAAAATTAGAGGGAGCTTGTGGAAATTTGTAAAACAAAAGGGAAATATTCTTTTGTAGATCTGTAGTATGCTTAGCAAGCTGCAAATTCGCAGGTTGCAATTACAACTAGCCACGTAGGCGTGGCGCCACGCCACGCCAGCCACCGTGTTGACCGAAACAGAAGAGACGAAAATTCGTGAGAAGCTTTTTAAAAAAAAATCGAGGACACATGCGTATTTTCGGAAAAGCTAAAGGTCTTTTTTCGTAAAAAAATCGAGGACTTGTACGTAACTAAACAAGGACCTGTACGTAATTTAGAAAACCGCGGGGCGCTATCCTGCGAAGGATACGAAATTTCGGTGAAGTCAAGGGGTGTTTTTAGAAAAAAACAAAACTGGCAGGGACCTTTTCGCGAGGAAAAAGGACCTTTACGTAATTTCTGAAAAATACAGGGAAAATGGCTCCCCCGACCGTACGTAAATTCTGCGTCCACGCGCCGGCCGAGGGAGCGCTGGGGGCGACGTGGACACTCTCGCAGGCCGCAAATCCTTCCGGCTATACTTCGGTTACGATACAGACATCAGGTTGTCCCTAAAAAAGTGGAGGCATAAAGTACATCGTTTTGTACAATGATATAAAAGGTGAAATAAGTGTACAATTTGGAGCTGATATGGTGCACGTGGGTAGACAGTACAGCATTTCATGGGTTATTCGGAGTTAAGAGCATATAACTTTAGGGAAATGGATAACTAGTTTGTGGACACGCGGCAAGCGAAGTGGCAAATGAACACATTTCTTAGCAAGAAAAATGGACAGAATAAATTAATTCTTTATCAGTACACAAGGCACGAGGAACAATATATTTTTTTAAGTGACCATGTGGGAGGGTCATGGTTGTGTTGTGACGAACAATTGGGATCGAAGAGTGAGTTGAATATGGAGTTTTGCAAAAAGGTTGCAAAATCTAGGATTTCATAAGTTCTGTTAGGTCAAGGGGTGGTCTGACCGGCCTCACAAAGGCAGTCAGACCGGCCGATGTTCAGTGGTCTGACTGATGGCTAATGGTCAGTATGACCAGCCATGGTGACGATTGTACTGGTGTTGCGGTATGACCAAGTTGTAGTTGGCGGTTGTCTTTTTACAGAGAGGTGCTTTCGGGGTGTTGCACTTCGAGAGGTGTTCGTGTGACCAGCCATGGGACGGTTGCCTCGAAGGGGCGATCAGACCGACCCTGGCGGTCTAACCGGCTCTCTAATGGCAGTCAGACCGGGAGTGTTGTGAAGATTCTGGAATTCGGGAAATTCGTGGGAGTTTTGATCATGGACGATCTTGGAACTTTGGTCGTGGCTATATTGTGTTATATGTTCATGCTAATGTGGGTCAAGTTGTGAAGAACTTGTGCTTGAAAAATGATTTCTTGGTCTTTGGATGTGCAGGAAAGCTTTGAGACAACTATGGTCAACGATAGGCAGCTGGGACTAGGTCAAGGTGGATCGAGATCCAGAGCTATCAAGGCAGTCGTGTAGGATAGTTGGGTTCAAGCATGGCACTGGGCAAAGCGAAGGAATGTGTTTGAAAGGAAGGTTCAAGCAACCAGTTGGATCAAGTGGCTTCCTCGGTTCAAGTGAGGCATGATCCGGTGGGAGCCAGAAAGAAAGACTTGCCGGTACAGAGGGAAGCCATTGATCAACCTATATGTGGCGTGTATGGTGGTTTCCAACACAAGATGAAGATGGAGTCAAAAGAAGGTGCCCGGAAGCTTCGTTGTGGGTATTTCAAAAAATGTCCAAAATCAGACTTGAGGCGCAAACTGCGTCACGGGGAGACACAAGGAAAGTGGTCTAGAGTTAGGCTAGGGTCACGTGTGTGAAGTGGATCAAACGCTCGAGTGTGAGCGGGTTAGTTCTTTTAAGCGCTTTGAAAACCATGCGTGTGAATGAAAATCCGGTGTTAATAGGGTTGACTTGTTTCCCAAGTCCTTAGTGGGTCTAGCTGGTTTGCTTATATGAAGAAGGGGGAGGTGTGGTAGGCTAGCAAGGAGAAATAGAGAGAAAATAGGAAGGCTTAGTTTAGTTCCTCTCCATGATGAGAGTACTGAGTAAGAGTGGGGCTTGGAGAACCCATTATAACCAGTAAGCTGTATCAAATCATTCCTCTTAATGCAATAGATCAAGTTCTTTCAATCCTTATGTCCTTGTCTCTATTTGTTTGTGTTCTTGATCTTGTTTGTGTTGATTTGGTTCTTTTTCGTATTCCTCTTGATCTTGTTTGTGTTGATTTGGTTCTTTTCGTATTCCTCTTGATCTTGTTGTGATCCATGATGTGTAAAAGACATTAGAAAATCCTTAGGATTAATTGTGGTCTTTTTAGCCCAAATCTCTACTTAGATTATCTTGTTAGCATATGTGAGAGATGATATGAAATTTCTCATACCTTAGATCCTCACGAGTAAGAAGTAATTTGGATTTTAGGGTTTGGTGTGTTCTTGTGACCTAGATCTTGATTTCTTCGATTGGATGGAATCAAGTCCAAGAACCTCATGTTTCTTGCATTGATCTGGTTCCTGACATCCTTACATAGGTCCATACCAATTTTGGTAGCATTTGATTAAGATTTGATCAAGATCCTCTAATTTGTTTTTTTTGACCCCGAGAGGTCTATGCCTGGAAACAAGGGAACAATCAAGCTGGCTCCCTCTTGGCGGTTAGACTGGCCATATAACAACTGTCTAACTGTCCTAATAGCCAAGACCTAGGTTTTGCCTCTTCTAGGTCTTAGATCTCAGTAGGCTTTGTTTAGGAGATGTAATATGAACTTGATGGCTTTCGTAGTCATTTAAGTAAAAATTATGAATACTTGGGGGGAGGATAGTTTCCGCAATGATTCATCCCCTCCCTCTGATTATCGACATCGGTCCAACATTTTTATTCCTACTTTGCATCTTATTGGATCAGGAATATGTAATAGTTACCTAGTTTTGTTCTTGAATTCCATAAGAACCACTTAGGTGAGGGGATTGAAAACTTCGTGAGAATCATTTGGGCAAGAAGAATTGGGGGAAAATAGTATGGTTAGAAGCAGTCAGACAACTTTGGCTATGATATGTTTCTTATGATAGGTGACTGGCTATACTATTTCTACCATACTCTATAGAGGTGTTTTGTGTTAATATGAAGATTGTTGTATATTGCAATAGCCCATGGGGCTTATATAGTACAAGGACTCAAACCTTAGAACAATGGGAAAAGACACATATACCCTTAACACCCCTCAAATGCAAGGCATATGCAATAGCATTGCATTTGAAAGGGTTTGACACTAAAATAGAGAAAATTCAAAGTCTGAATCTTGAAGTTGTCGTCAAGATGAGGATGAATGGAAATGTGAAATGTTAGATGTATAGCAATAGCAGCCCATAGAACTATATATAGTACATAAAACACAAGGACCCAAACCCTAGACAATAGGAAAAGACCTAAATACCCTTAACACCCCCTCAAATGTAAAGTGTATACAATAGCATTACATTTGAAAATGGTTGACACTAAAATAGGGAAAATCTAAAGTCCATATCTTGAAGATGTCGTTGTAGTGTGCGATTCTTGGAAAATTGTGTTAGAAGGATCGCCTTCCATCCGAAATGGTGAGGTTGCCCATAAAGCACAAAATGCAGGGGCCGGGAAGCTAGAAAAAGCGGGAGTAAAGTCGACCACAGTAACACAACAAAAAGGATGTGGAAGGTGACAAAAATAGAGAGAAAATCAAGTCGAACAGGGAGATAGAAGCATAGCAATATAGATTGAAGCCCGAGACGGCAGCGGTGTAGTGCACAGGAAGCGCATTAGAGGCGTGGTGCAGAAGAAGCGTTGCGGCCTTAGAATCTCGGGGCGGTGACGCAAAAAAAGTGGTCGTATCATAAAGGCTTCTACGATCTATAGCGGCTCAAAGAAAAGAGTGGCGGATGTGGCTATGCGAAAGGAAGGAGATGACCACACTCATCCAAAGGATAAAACGTGGATAGCAAAGCAATCGGCTGACTGACAGAAATTTTTTGGACTCACACGGTTTTGATGAATTGAAGGATAGATAATACAGACTTTTTTTTTGAGAAGAGATAATACAGAGCAACGGAATAAAAAGACTCAAAATCAAAAGGCTGCGAATTAGAGCAGCAACATCCCCAAACACTAAAGGACCAGCCCCCACACAGACTCCTTTCTCCTCTTTTTTTTCTTTCTTCCACCTGAAGAAATATGTTCCTCCCTCTTCCTTTATTTTCTTCCAACTCCACCCAAATACTCTCTCGCCATCACCGGCCGGGGGAGGCAAAGTTTAGGCGACGGCACCATGAAGAGACGATGGAGCCTCCAGGTGATGACGCAGGCGCGGGGGCCTGTGAGGCGGCGGCCGGGAGGCAGCGGTCTGGAGGCCGACTGCGTGGAGGAAGAGTAGGAGCAGGAGTCAAAGGCTTGGGGCGACAGCTGCTGAAGGCAGCGAGGCTGGATATGGGCGGGGGCATGGCGGAGAGGACCGAATCCAGCCCGAAGACAGCCGGATCCGGGCGAAGGGCTGGCGCAAGCAGGGGCGGCGAGATCCAGCGGCTCGAGCAGTGGAGCGGTGGGATCCGACGGCCCAAGATCTACCAGCTGGGAGCCAGCGCGAGCAACGGCGTGGAGGCGCTGGCGTGGGCGACGATGACCGAAGGCACAGGCGGCCCAGCGTGGCGCGGTGGTCGGATCCGGAGGTCCGAGCCCGGATCCCCTTCGATAGAGGAGGCGGCTCCTCAGGGCTGGGCGCAGTGAGATCCAGCGATGACCGAAAGGAGAGGCCAAGAGGGCCGAGTGGCGGCGGGATCCGGTGCGGGGAGCCTGGATCTGGTGGCAGGGAAGAGCCTGGCGGCCACATCCGGCGTGGAGGCAGCTGAATCTAACAAATCCGGCGAGGAGGCGGCGCAGGACGACGGGACGTGGCGAAGCTCGGTCGGTGGCGCCTGGATCTGAGGATGACGGTGGGGGCGACGACTGCATGAAGTCGCTGGGACTCGCAAGCGCGGGCGACGATGACCACATGCGAGACGACCGGCGGCCGAGAGATGGCCGCCCCCGAGAGTGGGGATGCTCCTCCCGAGGGCAGCGCAACGGAATAACACCAGAGCTAGGTTCGAATCGAGCACTAGAGCTCTGATACCATATTAATATGAAGATTGTTGTATATTGCAATAGCCCATGGTGCTTATATAGTACAAGGACTTAAACCCTAGAACAATGGGAAAAGACACATATACCCTTAACATTTTGGGCTTACCATGCACCCAGAAGTAGATTGGTGTACATAAATCAGTTTAAGAATTAAGGTGCATGTGCATCCATAAGTAGGTCATTGTACTTAAATCAGTCCATGCATTGTGATGATTGAGATACATATAGACGCTGACAATTCTCTTAGATTTCTCCCAAGGTTGAGTTTTTACAAATTTTGCAAGTAGCAAAACTATGGCTTAGTATATATTTTTATGTATTCAATGTAAGATATGTTGAACTGCATGCAAAGCAATATCAAGCATGCTTGCTAGAAAGAAAATTAATCAGCAAACATTGTAATTCTATAATGCTGATACTTAATTCCCAAAGATGTTGCTATATTCGTTCCTGAGATTAGCTTGCTCATTTTATAGACATATGCCATTGATACCTTTTTCTTCTTCTTTTTTATTTCCAGTAAATTATGGGATGCTCTAACAGGCGATGAGCTACATTCATTTGAACACAAGCATATAGTCCGTGCATGTGCCTTTTCTGAGGTAATGCTTGTTGAAACTGATGGCCCGCTGTTTTCCTTTTTTTTTAAGTTGTCTTTTTTTTCTTCAAACTTTCTGGTGTACTAAGTTAAGTCCTGCTCTTACATGTTATGCCTGCCGCAAAAATATTGACTATCTTAAAGGCCAAAGTATTAGTCATGTGGTTGATTTACATCGTATTGGTCATGTGGTTGATTTACATCTTACAGAATAATATTTGATCACTTTCTTTACTTAGTTCATGTCTATATTACTGTTTTCGTTTAGCCATGTCTATATTACTGTTTTAGTTTAGCTTCTTGTTCCGCCTTGTCCTTCGTGGGCAGTTTTTAAGCTGACTAAATCGTCAATGTCACTGCAGGATACCTACCTGTTGCTCACTGGAGGTATGGAAAAGATTTTGCGTGTATATGATATGAATTGTCCAGATGCAGCTCCAAGAGAACTTGACAAATCACCTGGTTCTGTCCGAACTGTTGCTTGGCTTCACAGTGACTAAACTATACTATGTTCCTGCACTGATATGGGTGGAGTAAGGTGTCTGTGAAAGAAATGACTTAATTTGATATAAAAAAACAGCTCTTGTTTGGCTTTTTAAGTTTATTAGTCTTGTTCCTTTTGAATAACTACTCATCTACTATGACACTGCACAGGTTATGGGACGTGAGGAGTGGGAAAATAGTCCAAACTCTTGAAACCAAGACACCAGTGCAGAAGTAAGCCAAGATGGCGAATTCATCACCACAGCTGATGGCTCAGGTGTTAAATTTTGGGATGTGAATCAGTAGGTTTTCTATTAACACTTTCTGCATCATATGATTTCATTCGATTCGTTTCCAACAAACTGTTAAGAGCTATGATATGCCGTGCACTGTGGAGTCTGCTTCACTTGAACCAATGTCTGGGAGCATATTCATTGCTGCAGGAGAAGATATGTGGGTCCCTGCCTGGCCATCCGTAGTTCTTACTTCTTACTGGGAGATTATTGTTGTCAAAGCCGCTCTATCCTTTCTCCCTCGTCTTTCATCGAAGCCTGCTTCCAACCCAAGGCTGGGTGGCTTGTACGTCACTGCACTGAGGGGAAATCTTGTCCTAAATTGAGTACTTCAATGCACTGGGGAAAAAATCTTGCCCTTCAATGAGCAAATGGTGGGGATTTTTGTACACTTAAGTAGACACTGTCAAGATAGCATTTTTTAAACAATCCTTTTTTATTCAAATATACAAAATTATATCTATATTTTTATTTATTTACAAAAGTAACTATCCGTAGCCCAACCATGGGATGACTGGATCTGTCGCCTAACGGCCGAGCGATACGCAGGAAGTAGCTGTATTGTTGAGCGACAGGGATGCAGTCGCCTAACGATTGGACGACAGGTGCTATCGCCCAACCGTTGGGCAACAGAACCTCCTGTCGCCCAACCTTTGGTGATCGGAGCCCATAATTTATTTTCATTCGGACGTGAGATTGAACAATGTCTACTGATGGTGTTGTTAGACTATAAAGTAGTGTGGAATATTTTATGTAATCAGCTATATGTCATGTGGCAAAAAAGTTAGCGTTTGAAGTCTTAATTTGTAAATAAACTAGTATAGTACCCGTGCTAACGCCACGGCGGCATTTCAGGGATGCACATGAAAACATTGTTGCAATCTAACTTACATCAACGGAACGCATGAATTTCATAGTAAACAATTCCTTCGGTACTTTTACTTCATCATTAGCATGGTTTGACATTGTTATGTATATTACATGTTTAGGCCTCTTTTGGAACGCATGAATTTCATAGTAAACAATTCGGATTCCAGCAAAAATATGGCAAAATTCCCACATTCCACACATGACCTTAATTAGTTGGAACTGGAGCTTTATGGAATATTTCAAATATATTCATTATATTTTAGCTATGGTGTCATCATGTACTAATTTTAGTTCGGCGTATGTTATTAATATTTTCTAGTCAAACATTCAAGAGACCAAGATATTGTAAAAAACACAGAAGAAAATAACAATAACCTACCATTTAGTCTGCTTTCTGGCACTCACATGGATGGCTCTTTTAGACCACTCAAATTCATCCCATTCAATAGTCCGACCATCATAATGGAACAACATAATAGTGAACTTATCTGAAAACTATATAAATCTGCTGAAGGCCATGTATAGAAGCAGTGGCGGACCCAGGAATAAATCGAAGCTAAAAGCCAGCTCATGAAATGGTAAAGCGCTGGCATAACTTTTCCCTGAATATTTTGATGGGAAGCATGTGATGTAATACAATTTACATAATCATTTCAGCAATAGCAGCAACTATCTAGTATCTTGTGCACTCAAATATCACCGTAAGAAGACCGGGAGCCTGCACGACTGGCAGGAAAGCATGATAATACCCCAGCTTACGCACAGTCAACATTAGCAGCTATCAGATGCATGTTATTCACGATTGAACTCGCAGCAAGATGCTAACAAAAAAGGTAGCGTCAAAATAAATTCTGCTAGGCAAGCAAATAACTATCCATACATAAATATTTTGTTTCCTTTCTGGCAGCAACTCCCAAAGTGATAATGGAAAACAAAAAACAAAGCAATACCTCCTCATTTTTCAGTACATCACAAAAACTGGGTCGAGCATGCACAACTTTGACATTGGCAACGTGCTTTTATTTTGAAATAAATGATACAACTCTATGTATGAACCTTCTTAACTGAATTTAGCATGAGGCAAACAATTGGTTGCCATTATTTTGGCAGCCATACTCTTTGTAAGTGTCTAAAGGGGGGAAAAACATGGAAGCCAGTGGCATACTACATGGTACCAATGAACCTTTCTAGACTAATCAATCAATTTCAAGCACACTGTGTATTGGCATGGACGAATACGACCCTAATCATTCTTCTTGGATAGCTGTCGTATGATGGATCAAAATGGTCAAAGCTAGCAATATTCTAATAGGACATAGGAAAAGTAGGGATGCCAAAATGTTCAACAGATATCAACAGTAGCACTTGTGCCAGTGCAACATAACTATGCAGGTGATGAATGTTTTACCAACTTAGTTTGTTGAACTCGTGCTTCTTTGCAGGATAAATAATAATGATCTTCTGCAATAACACTGCTAAAAGCATACTAATGTATACGCAGATAAGAAACTGTGTGACGCCAGTGATCAATGTTATATACATATGTTTTATCTGTTTGAATTTCGAATTCTTCAAGGACCCAAGTAGCATAAAATAGGTTGTTTTATATTGTTTGCAAAAAGATGGATGGAAAACAGTGAACACTGAAAACAACCCCAGTCTATTGTTTTTGTTTCATTCAGCACTTTCAAATCCCAAGTGGAACTAATCTAAATTGCATTCCATCTATCTGAGTTCCACAAAGTCAATTTTCACCCTTTGGAAAAAGAAAGTTTTTTTTACTGTATTCTTTGCAAAAATTAATGTTTCATATGACAGTGTCATTTAGCACCCATAGCATGAACAGAGCAACTCTGTTTCCTGGTTGTTCCAATTGCAACATGAGAGAATTAGCAAATATCTCAGTAGTGAAAATAATGGTTACATAAAGTTCTCAGGAAAAAAACTTCTTTTCTATGGCTAAACAGAATGGGAATAGCAAACCTCGATAAGAGGATCCCGTCCTACAATTGAGAAGACCTCCTCTGCTAACTTCCGAATGACTTTGGCACGAGGATCATAGTTCTTATACACACGGTGCCCAAAACCTGACATCTTCCTCTTCCTGGAAAATGAACAGATAACTCTTCTAAAAGAAGTCCAAAAGCTAATCAAGAAGGTAATTAAAGTAAAATTCGTTCCACTGAATAGACTATCATGCACACCAGAAAATATTAATCAGGCAGGAGGTATGTATCACCTGTTCTTCACTCCCTCAATGAAATTTGGAATATTCTCCACACTTCCAATCTCATTTAACATTTTAAGTACAGCCTGGCATACATAAAATAACATTTAGCCCATTCTCAAAAAAATAAATTTTACAAGAATAGGGGGAAAAGTTCTTAAAGAAGGAAGCTATATTTGGATGATGCCATTAGATAAAACAAATTATATATGTTAGACCATACAATATACTACGTAGAATAAGTTGCTTCTTAACTTTATGATTAGTTTCCAATGATGAGGATTGTGGAATAGAATATGTATACAAACTATAAAGCTTGAATGAATGAAACAAGAGGGGGCAGCACTCAAAATAGTTTACCTCATTTGCGCCACCATGCAGTGGACCATATAGAGCTCCAACACCACCAGAAAGAGCAGTTAAGACATCAACACCACTATAAATAGAATACCTAATTAGGAAACAGTTTCTTACTCCCATTTGTGAGGAGAATAAAGGACATGATTTACCTTGAAGCAAGGTGCCTAACAGCAGCTGTTGAGCAGTTCATTTCATGTTCAGCATGAAGAATAAAAAGGATATCTAGAACCCGAGCAAGTCGGGGGTTTGGCTTATATGCTTTGTCACTCCTGCAACACATTAAAAAAAGGAAATATGTATCAATATTAAAGTAACAAGGTTGAATTTTTTTAGAAATTCCAAATATAACAAAAATAAGTGTATATGGGAAAACAAATAACAAATAATTTCAAAGCAATGCGACTTACAAAGAGTCCAGCATATACAAGAAGTTCTCTGAATAAGAAAGATTATTTGAAGGAAGGATAGGAGGCCTTCCTGCTAATCTCAAGTAGGCTGCAGCTGCTATTGTTGGTGTCTAAACAGATAAGTCAGATATTGAAAGTTAAGCCACAAGCATAACAACAATCAGAAAGAACCATCATTGTAATTTGCTTTATGAGGTTTTGTGCAAGATTTCCAGTTATTGTTGGCATGACAAACAGAAAATATTAATCGGTTGGACCTAAAAAAACTTACACTAACTAAAAAAAATCATATTTTTAATCATATAACAATAACGTCTTCTGCTGGGCTATCTGCATGAATTCAGAGGCATAACGTCCACCGAGGCCTTGGGGACGTTGGCTACGGAGGCGAGTGGTACGTTAGGAGGAATGGTTCTTGGCCTACTGGCCTACACAGCACTTGTTAAAACTGAATCATCAAATGGGAATAATAGATGGAAGGCAGGATTTGAGGCCACACACCTGAGACCTTGTCCTCCCACCAGTAGATGAACTTGAGGTTGGCCCCCTGCTTGTCCATCTTGTAGAGCTCGTACCAGTGCTCCGCCACCTCCAATCCGAAGAAGGCGCCGCAGAGCGCTTCGAACCCGGTAGCCAGCACGACGCCTGCAGGAAGTCAGCCACGATATCTCCATAAACAACAGCTACATCATCTGTACCAATCACCAATGGATACCTATATCACCCAACATATCGTGCTGGTGTTTTCTGCTAATGTAAACAATATCAGCCTCACATCAATTTCCTATGTTTCGGAGTCATTCTGGTACTCTATCAACAGTAAACTGCATGAACTACACTTCTCATACACAATCTTCCTACAAAAGCTGCATATATAATTAGCAACTAAGATCACAAACATTACCCAGATTCAAAGGACAAACCCAGGGTTCAGACTTCAGAATTCTACAGCAGTTACAAGGTGATGAGATCATGCAACATCAAAATTATTCTATTGTATGCATGCTTGAACATCTTAGCATAAAACTGTGCAGTTACAAATAGTATAACAATTAACAGAGTGACTATTGAGGAAAGATCCTCTGGCTCAGGATTATATATGCAATCAGGATTGGGGTGGATGAGCGCGATCGCGGGGACCTTGTTCGGGGGCAGCCCGGCTGCCATGTAGCTCTCGTTGGCCCAGATATCCTCCAAGAACACATCGTACTCATGCTCCCACTCCGCTCCATCCGCCCCCTCCGGATTGGCCAGCGTCCACATGCTGACCCTCTGCTCTCCTGGGAGGCCGTGGATCTCCACGTACCGCAGCTTGCCCTCGCTCACCTTCACGCAGCGGTGCTTGTCGAGGTCGGCGCGCGATCTGGGGTGGTACGCGGGCCTTCGGGAGCGGGGGGAGGAGGAGGAGGCGGCGCGGGGTGGGGTGGGGTGGGGAGGAGGAGGCGAGGGGCGGAGCGGAGGAGCGGTGGGAGGAGGAGGCAGCGGAGGCGAGGGTAGAGCGGAGGAGTGGGGGGAGGAGGAGGCGGCGGCGGAGTGGAGGAGCGACGGAGGAGGCGGCCGGGAGTCCTCGCTTCGGGGGAGGCGGCTCGCTTCGGCGGAGGCGGCGGCCGGGAGTCGATTCGGGGGAGGCGGCGGCCGGGAGTCGCTTCGGGGGAGGCGGGGGAGGCGGCGGCCTTCGGGGGAGTCGGGGAAGGCGGGGGAGGCGGCGGCCTACCCAGGAGACGATCCGCCGACCTGCATGCGCAGTGGTCGCGGTAGGCGGTGATGATGGCGTCGGCGCGGGTGGTGGCGGCGGAGCGGAGGAGTGGGGGGAGGAGGAGGCGGCGGCGGCGCGGGGTGGGAGGGAGGGGAGGAGGCGGCGGCGCGGGGTGGGGAGGAGGAGGAGGCGGCGGCGCGGGGTGGGAGGGAAGGGAGGAGCGGCGGCGCGAGGTGGGGAGGAGGAGGCGGCGGCGGCGCGGGGAGGAGGAGGCGGCAGCCGAGCGGAGGGCGGGGGAGGAGGCGCACGGGTTCGTGGGGTAGGAGGCGCACGGGCGGTTGAGGCGCACGGGTTCGTGGGGGAGGAGGCGCACGGTCGGTTGGAGGAGTGGGAGGGGTGGGAGGGGTACTGCAGATCCATTGAAGGATGACCGTCGGATATGGTTGGGTAAGGAGAGAGAATAGAGGAGAGTTAATCTGGTGCGGACGTTTTTATGATGGTGTAATTATGGGTGCATATTGTGGTGTGGACGTAGTTAAGGTCATGACTGTGGAGCAGGTAATTGTTGGGTGGATGTAAAATAATTTGAACTGGTGGATTATTAGTTTAGATATAGTAGAGTTTGAGTACCAATTCTGTTGTCATGGTTCGAAATTCTTAGATGAAAAAATATAATGAATACAAATCATGCTGTACAATGCAAATACACCCGAAGGTAGAAGAGTGAAATATTCCAACCAAAGATAAGTTGGGAGACAAGGAGCATGTCATATATTGGAGTCACTAAACTGACATGCATATGATGTGGTTACATGGCACAATACGTCCAATAATTGCTTAAGTAAACATCGATACTACTATAATACAATGTGACAGAAGCATCCAACTAATGCCAGAATACATGTATGCACATAAAGGAACAATACAGCGGGCAAGGGGTTGCTATGGAATGGCTTGAGCTACTGTGTGGATCGTGGCCATTTACCCTTCGTTGCGAGCTCGGCGTTGTACTCATCGCCTGCCGCCCTTGCCTTTGCCACCAATTCATGCTTTCTCTCGCGCTCCTCCTCGTGAGCCTCGTGCTCCCTACGGCTACATGCCTTCAGATGAGCATGCGTCTCTCGCTGGATACGGTTGTTGCGCTTTTCGTCGTGGTTGCGCTCCTCTATTCTCTCGCGGTGGGTCTTGGCATCCCACTCCTCACAATCAAGACACCACTGATTGTGCAGGTGGATCTCTTGGTCGATCCAACTGCGGTAGGCACATAGAGGATCCGAAGACTACGGGTAGACGAGAAAGGATGTTAGTGTGTAGTTGTGAAGAGAAATATGACAGGATTAAGTTGTAGCATGTCCTTAGTGGATGTTGGTAGTGGCTCGTGTTCTAACAACGATTAGGATACTCCCATGCGTAGTTTGCGCAACCCCAGTAGCGCATGCTGAGGCTGAGTCGCTGTTTTGACTTGAAGAACTTGCACCTGTTCCTGCACCAACAGAGGGGCGGTGTCTCCCCCTCGGGCGGTTCTTGCAATGACTGCTCGATTGGAATGTTGAGGTAGGGGTTACTGCTATGGGATGCATCTTTGCGGGGAGGTGTCCTTCTGGCACGCTCCCTTTGTTTGTCATGGGCTGCAGCAGCCCTTGCAAGCCTGCGAATCTCATCCCACTGGTTCTCCATTTGAGCAAGGTATTGTTGTAGATGTGATGCAGGAGTACCCTGTTGGGGTAGTACTTAAGTAGTGATGCGAATCAGCAGACGCGGTTGAAGCGTAATTCGGTTGAAGCAAATTTGGCCTCCGTGATGCACTGGGCCCGATAAGGAACCGTACTACAGTCTTGCATCACGTCGCTAAGCAAAGCTGCATTGATAGGTCACGTCGCAGCGTAAAGCTGTCTCGTTGGGTCACGTCATGCTTATGCATACTTACACTGTCTCTCTTCATCTAGGAAGTACTTACATATGGTGTATTTGTGATATTTCGAACTAACCTTCCAGGTAATCAGTAGTCTTATGACAAGCTTTTGCAACATCTTCTAGTGCCTTCCCTATAAGCTCCATAAAATACTAGTTAGTTGATTATTCTGGAAGTTGTACTTGGATATAATGACTAAACTATTGGTTATTCTGGATAGTATGTTATTGAGCATTTGGTTATTATGGTAATCTGGATAGTATGTACTTCTAGAGTAGTATGACTAATCTATTGGGTCATTCGGTCATGTCTTGCACAAAGTTGGCTTGTTGGGTCACGTTGCAGCACAAAGTTGCTTGGCTGGGTCACATCTTGCGCAAAGCTGGCTCATTGGGTCACGTCTTGCGCAAACGTGACTCATTTAGTCATGTCACATCCCTGCGGAAAGCTGGCTGAGTGGGTCACATTGTGTGCAAATCTGGCTCGTTGGGTCACGTCACTGCGAAAAGTTACCTTGTTAGGTCACGTTGGTGCACAAAGATACCTCATTTGGAGAGGGAGACCACGTCGTAGCTCCGCAAGTTAACACATGACCCGCTATGTGAGATAGCACGCTGCCCCCCTATGGGCTATAAAATGCACATCCAACCCCTTGAAAGTAGGAGTACTCGACCCTCTAACCATAGGAAGAAGAACCTTCTCTGTCCTATAATAACATACCATGGCGGATGGCGAGGGGGCTAGTCCAACTGGGGTCACCGAAGCAAGACATTCCCCTTGAAATGAGAGAGGACTTTGGCCCTAACTACCGCTTGATGCCAAACAAGCATGCTCAATCGGTATGGTCGCAATGCAGACACATGAAGGATGCGGTCGTGCAGGCCTTGGATGGCCAGTTCGAAGGCGGATGATATTTGTTCCAATGTCCACACTCTGGGGTACAGTTAGCCAATAGTTTATTTTCTATTATTGCTAATAGAGGTTCCATGTTAAGCCTCCTTTCCAGCAGATGACAGAATACAACTTTGTCCACTAGATCAATTCTCCCTATGAATACCATGTTGTGACGTATATGAATACATTGTGGAACCGAATATTAGAGTTAGGAGCGTGGATTGACAATCTCAACGAGAAGAACAATGACCTCTGCCAACAGATGTAGCGCGAGAGGGGCAACGAGAAGGTCGTCAACAAAGAAAGTTCCTATGATTCCACATGCTGCTGCGTGAACCCTAGCTGCATATGTGTTTGCCACTACAACGACGGCCAACCATGTTCGAGGCGTCCCCCTTTGCAACACTCCATATGGATAGCGCTAGGCACCTTCTACCAGTAGCCATGCTCGAAGAAGCTTGTACCACGGTACTCTCCCCTGTTGTATGCGGTTATGTTCAATCTCCTAGAGAAGCTTGTACCACGATACTCTCCCCTGTTATATGTGGTTATGTTCAATCTCTTAAAGCATGTAACTAAATGGTGGACGCGTCGTTGCAGTTGCCATTTATTGAGTGGACATTTGTAGCGCTATGTCGCGTGCATTAAGCTAGAGGCGTTGATATGCATTGAACAAACGTACATCATACAAATGAGTACAACTAAGAATGCAATAGCATTAAAGACATCACAATGTACTTATGAAATTTAAGTATTACAGAAACAACAAAAGTACAGCTAGCGTGGATGGACGAGCCATACTAGCCCCCTCCTAACAGGACCCCTATCACCCCCTCCCTCGTCACTATGTCCCACTCTAGCTCTGCGTCCTCTTGTACGGCCCCGCTTAGGCCTCCTCCTCAACACCGGGTGTCGGGGCCTCAATCCCGACAGGGAAAGACAGTCGGGAGCCCTGGTTTGACAAGCTCCCATAGCTGGAGGGGTGGATAACACATTAACACTGGCAGCTATGTGGGTACTGGTGCATCGCTGAGCTGTGACCCAGAGAGAACATCAAGGTGTGTGGGTTGAGATGCCGAGTCCATGTCTGTAAAGTAGTCGTCCATGTCCGCGTTGCCTGGGGAGGCCCCAAATCCCTCAGAGGGCACAAGACCTACAATGCAAATATTGTTAGGTCGTCTAGTAAAGCAATGCGAGGAAACAAATGGAGATGCGACGTACCCTCGGCTAGTGCCATGGCATGCATAAAGCTGTCCAGAGCGAAGTATGGCACGTCATACGCGCCCAGCATAGGGAAGCCGAAGGAGTGCAGAGTACCTAGGTACTGCGGCGCTGGCAATGTATAGGGCCGTGCCTAGACTGACCCTCTGGCCTCGTCAGGCCACGGCAGTGTCAGACGTGCCCTGGCTAACCCTTTGGCGTCGTCAGGGCGTGCTAGATGTTGCCAGCTGACTATCCCACCTGGTGTGTTGTCAGGCAGGACGGTGCTGGCGGACGTACCGAGTGTCGACCAGGTGTCGGCGTGTCAACTTCGGGAGCCTCGTGCATGACAATAGGCTGACGATACGTGCGGCTTGAACTTGCACACGATGGAAAGCCTAGGCCACATCTTTGCGTGTGACCTCCACACTGTCGGTGATCCTCCGCAGCATAGAGCGGGACTCCCTCTCAATTGTAGCACCGAGGTTTGCCTGCAAGGAAAACATGATAGGGTGAAACCCATAAGTGGGGTTGCCAGAAGCAAAGTTTTTGAAATACGATGTAACGTACCGCGACGTGCACATTTTGTGCAAAGCGCACAGGGTATGTGTCGGTCAGTGCTGGGACATGTGCTGCGGGCGGGTCTGTAGCAAGTACCAGCCTGGTATGTGTCTGAGGAGCGTACCAACGAAGGTACTCAACATACACACTGTGGTCATAGGGGTGGCCTCCTGCACATAGTCCTGCAGTGTGCCCTCCTACTGGCCTAGCCACTCACCCATCTTCATTGCCCACTCCCTGCCCCAGCGGACTCCCTTCCTTGTATGCCTACAAGACATAACATGTAGTTAGAAGCCGTGGCAACGAGATGGCAATAAAAAGAGGGACATTTGTGCCACTAACTCACGTGGGGATGTTGTTAGACACAAGCAACATCTTCCGCATCCTCTGTAACACCAGCCTCACAATCCTCTTCTTCACCAACATGCTGGGCGCTCGAGCTGCTCCCACCACCCGAATGATATCTGTCGTTAGAGCCTTGTACAACTTCTTTTGGGCATGGTTGCACAAGCAGCATAAACTCATATCCACGGCACTGGCAGCCTTCTAGAAAGCCCTTCCACACAACCGTGTGCATCAGTCTTCTCAACTCCCATCTAATCTACATGGGAGATCGGCTTCAAAGCTCTTGTATGATAACGCTGCACACCTCAGGTCCAAGAAGAAGCTACGGGTGAGCCAGTACATCACCGCGATTCATGCATTCTCACCGTCCGGGTATACCAGAGTGGCCTGTGGAAAACTGCTCAAGTCAAAACCATATGCACCTTCACGAATGGTGTCAACACCATAATGCACTTTCAATCTAGTCGGCACCGGCATGGCTGATGTCTGCCTACAAATATTTCCAATATTACAACTAGTCAAATCGCATCGCACGTTTTAGAAGTACTGATGTACTGTAATTTACATTTTTACGGCCATTCGCCTATGGTGAACAACTACATACCATATGGTTAACGCGTCGTTCATTCCCTAAGGCAAAGTCCATAAGGAATGTGCAGGCCTCTTCATATCGGTTAATTTTTCCTCATAGCATAACCATTCCATTGCACATGGAAACATCCTTGCATTGTTTTTTCTTTCATTTCTTCAAATTAATTGATTCCATTTTAATTTACGGGGACATGTAATATGCTACACTAGGGTGCCTTACTAACAAACCTCCCGTCGGTTAAAGCTAGTTACTGGATTTAAATTTTGATTTTCTACTATAACCATTGTTTGTTATTATTTTAATGATGTTACAATTTGTGGGCTTATCAATTGAGTGTATTAGACATTTTGTTGTTCTTAACCAGGTACTATTTATGCATGCATCTACATACATGTATTTATGCCAATATATTTACATATATCCCCATATACTTTCATGTATGTGTGCATATATTTATAAATATATAACATATTAATTTGATCCCTCGGCCGGACCATCGGTCCCATTAGTCTTGGCCCAGTACCGGCCCACTCTCTCTCTCTTCCCCTTTATCTATCTCAACCCCTTCTCATTCGCATCAAGATCACCCCTTTTCCTTTGCCCCAATACGCATCGACTCCCTATCTACTCCTACACAAACCGACATCCCTCTTCTCTCTCTACGTGAGCTTTCTCCTACTCTAAATAATTCCTAATGGGTTTGGAGAATTTACATGACATTGACAAAATTAATTACATAATTAAGTATGCGACATAGTGATTTAAATGGCACCGGTTTTAACAATACGCATGAATTTTCAATGTACTTACGATATTTCTAATTAATTATAAATGTTGTCTACTAATGTTTTACATTTTAACATGACTACCAAAACTTTTCATAACACTTTAACATGCCACGAGATCCTCACAGTTAAATATTTGCAATCAAATAAATAAATTATACGTGCACTTCTCCTCCCTATTCTTTTCCTTCTCCTCTCTTCTTCATTTTCTTTCCAGCCATCTAACCGAAGTTATACTATTTTCTCTAACAGGAATTTTCTATGGATGCTAGTTATACTATTTTTTACACTAAACAAATGATTTACTTACTACAAAAACATAGACTAAAATATAAAAAAAATTTACCTAACGAATGAATCTCTCCTCGCAAAAGTAGCTGAACCTGCTCCACTCCTCCTCTTCTCCTTCTCCCTCTCCTCTTTTTTCTTTCTTTGCTCTCCTCTCTTCTCTTTCTTTTTTCTCTACTCTTCTTCCACCATGCGTCGGCACTCGCTCGAGCACTCAGCCGCACACGTGAGTTATAAGGCCCATCCAGTTGATGAACGGTTGACCGATTGGAGGTGCTATCACTGAATGGTTGGGCGACAGCATCTATCGTCCAACCGTTGGGCAACTGCATTTATGTGGCCCAATGCTTGGGCGACTGCTTATGTGGCGGACGGCCATTGGGTGATAGGGTCAGTCGCCCAACAGTTGGGTAATAGGGGGTTACTTTTGTAAAAAAAATAAAAACATAGGTATAATTTTGTATTTTTGAATAAAAAAGGATTATTTAAAAAATTCGCATATGTAGTACCAAAATAGACCAAGAGTAAAGCAAGTTGGTCGTTAGTAGTAGGTACCATGCTTGCATATATTCAAAAAAGTGAAGCTGATGAGGCGGTGACCGAGGTGCGAGGTTAGTTTTGAAAGGAAATTGATCATTTGTCCTGAAGTTCTGTTGCCTTTGATCATTTGCTCTTTTTTATTTTACCATTGATCTTTTATCCTGAAGTTGTCATGCCAATTGATCTTTTGCCCTATATCCTTTTTAATTGGTTTTTTATTCAATGTCTCACTTACCCCCATGAGTAGGGGTACTAATGGGTTAAACGGGGTGGGTCCTTAATCAGATTGACTTGGGATGGGTGAAAATGGGTTGGAAGAGTAAACAGGTTAACTTGAGGTAACCCTAGGTTGGGGTGGGGTGGGTTTAGAAATTTTGGGTTGTGAACGGGTTCAACCTGTGGTGTGGCCTAATGTGGTGGCACTTGGACTTCCATGGGCTTGGACTACCCATAATCAGTTATAGCTTCCTATAAAAGTATGTGAGAGCCACCTGTGCCTGCCAATTTGCACAGAATAGCTCCATACACACATAATCATTTGCAACAAATCTCAATCAATTTTGAAAAACTTTTGTAGTATGAATGTGAGGTTGAAATTCCAAATACCGAAGTTTTACGAAAGCTTTCTGTAAAAGCATGTTGGGACCACATGTGTGCCTAGCCCTACCAATTTGTATAGAGTAGCTCCCCTATATGCAGAATCATCTCTAATAAATTTCAATTGATTTTGAGAAATTTTTTGTGGTGTGAACACGAGGCTGAAATTTCAAATACCGAAGTTTTACAAAAAAAAACTTTATATAAAAACATGTGGGGCCTACGTGTGTGTCTATCCCTACTAATTTGCATAGAGTATCTTCTCTATATGCAAAATCATCTCTAATAAATTTCAATTGATTTCAAGAAATTTTTGTGATGTGAATGTGAGGTTGAAATTCCAAGTACCGAAGTTTTACGAAAGCTTCTTATAAAAGCATATGGGGTCCATGTGTGCATCTAGGCTTACCAATTTGCATAGAGTAGCTCCCTTGCATGCAGAATCATCTCCAATAAATTTTAATTGATTTCAAGAAACTTTTGTAGTGTGAGCACGAGGTTGAAATTCTAAATATCGAAGTTTTACGTAAACTTTCTTCATAAGTCTCTTTGACTAGCCCTACAAATGACGGATTGTTTTTGGTTTTAAAGTCTGAATTCAATCGACAGTACGCAGCTTAGCCCACTCTCTATCTGACTGATTTCGATTTACACTGGCACGATTTGTACTTCATACCAACACCATCTGTTCTTCACTCCTTCAAATGTTAGGGGTTGCTTCCTAAACCTTGCTACGTTTTCATGCCAAAGGCACGGTTTTTATGGCAGTCAAAACAATCGTCCCACTTATGGCAAATTTTGGCTCGGTTGAACTCAAAAACTATGGTTTATGGTTGAAATTGCACTGTAGCGGTTGAAATTTCACTGTAGCTGAAGGTGACTTATTTGGCGTAATTAAATTTAAAAATTTTAAAACTAGAAAAAATATGCTAGCTCATCACGGACAACGCAAACAAATACGGGAAAAAAAGAACCAGCAAAAAAGCTAAAAAAAACCAAAAGTTCAGAAAAGACAAAATTTATGAATAGCCCACTCTCTATCTGACTGATTTCGATTTACACTGGCACGATTTGTACTTCATACCAACACCATCTGTTCTTCACTCCTTCAAATGTTAGGGGTTGCTTCCTAAACCTTGCTACGTTTTCATGCCACAAGTGTGGAAAGGCACGGTTTTTATGGCAGTCAAAACAGTCGTCTCACTTGTGGCAAATTTTGGCTAACAAATGACTATGACAGGTGGAATAAGGGGGTTAAGAAATTGTAGCACATCACAACTGTGACTCAGAACCAAACGTTTGCCATGAAACATCAAACTTGTCTAACTTAGTAATGGCGAAGTTTAGTGCAACCAATCAGGCATTTAAACTTTCAATTGCATGCCTCCATGGATTCCCCCCCCCCTTCTAATCAGCAGACCCCGTGTACCGGTCAATTTTCAGTATAAGGACTTGTTCTTTTTTGCTGAAGCTTATACCTTTTGGCTGCGACTTTTGACTTTTAGGCTGTTCGTGTGAGAGATTATAGAGTAACAAAAACTCACGTATAATTTTTACCGATATAAATAAAGTCGGTACAGTATATACTACAATTAACTAGTAGACCCTATCTTGAAAAGATACTCTATTTAAAAACTAGTTACCATAAAAGAGCCGAAAAGCAGTTTTTGGAAACCGAAAAAACCAGGGCCTAAAACTACGGGCCCGTTTGGCTGCGGCTTTTGGCTGAAATTTTTGAATTTTGGCTGTTTATGATACATATTACGGAGAGAGATACTTACTTCTGATTTTGGCTGGTATAGATGTTGGGTTTTTAACATATACATCGTTTAACTTATAGAATATATCTTAAAAAAATACTTCGATTAAAAGTTAAGTGTTATAGTAAAAACCAAAAACCGTGGGAGGAAAAGAACGAGACCTACGTTCACCGATGATAATAACACGGTAAAATGCCAAATGCAACCAGCACAGATAGCGGGACAAGATGGACAAGACAAAAACCATATTTTACCCGGGCTACACTTCACACCTCTTTGTGCTTTTCTCTATGGCACGGTACTAGTTGGTATTATACTACAACTTTTAATTCCCCTAACCTGCAGAACAAGACGACACCAAAGTAAGATAACCTGCATTGGCTATTAACTGATATGCAAGGAGTTCAAATACATAAAGTCATATGTTATAATATAATAAGAATAGATGTAAGTTTACCAGTAAAGAGCTTTAAACTTAAAATAGTAAAACATTATTTAGCTAACAAGGGGTTCTTGCTGTCCACAATTTTCACATTAAAATTATCCAAATTCTACTTATGACTTGTAATTGAATCACCCAAGAAACATAACTCCATTGACCGAGAGCACGACATATTTGAATACCACTTATTACAATCTATAAAGTTGCCTAACTTTATCCACAAAATATCTCAAACTCATAATGTCAAGTTGCAGACACACAACACCATAGTGTGCGACTGAGCTGAAACAACAAGATTATTTCACTGTTTATTTCGTTCTAGTTTCTACACGGTAGACTCGGAGCCATTCAACTCATCGGGAATTCACGGGCCAATGCGAAAATCACGACCCGATGATTGAATACCTCTACCATTGTGAAGAATGGCAAGTAGCATAGCTAGCCTAACTTCCACCTCATCTCTTTCTCGTGGGCCATCTCAAAATCCTGAGATAATGGTCTTTCCTGTAGACATTAGATCGAATCAAGCAATGTACTAGACCATGTTTGACAAGTGAAACTTGTGGTTAAGATATTTTTGTGTTCTTTATTTAGCATAAGAGTCTATTCCTTACTTTTCTCAAATGAGACCATCATCTACATTCCATGTGCACCTCATCATAGTACCACCGAACCAAACCAAAGCCTCTACCCTAAGATGAGGTCATAGGCTTCAATCATCTAGTGGCTTCCCACCAAGTAGCCTCAACCTTAGTACTGTTTGAAAGTCTACTACCACGAAGCTAATTTATGAATAGCCCACTCTCTATCTGACTGATTTCGATTTACACTGGCACGATTTGTACTTCATACCAACACCATCTGTTCTTCACTCCTTCAAATGTTAGGGGTTGCTTCCTAAACCTTGCTACGTTTTTATGCCACAAGTGTGGAAAGGCACGGTTTTTATGGCAGTCAAAACAGTCGTCCCACTTGTGGCGAAATTTGGCTAACAAATGACTATGACAGGTGGAGTAAGGGGTTAAGAAAGTGTAGCACATCACAACTGTGACTCAGAACCAAACGTTTGCCATGAAACATCAAACTTGTCTAACTTAGTTATGGCGAAATTTAGTACAACCAATCAGGCATTTAAACTTTCAATTGCATGCCTCCATGGAATTTTTTTCCCTTCTGATCAGCACACCCCGTGTACCGGTCACTTTTCAGCATAAGGGTTTGTTCTTTTTGGCTGAAGCTTATACCTTTTGGCTGCGGCTTTTGACTTTTAGGTTGTTCGTGTAAGAGATTATAGAGTAACAAAAACTCACGTATGATTTTTAACAATATAAATGAAGTCGGTACAGTATGTACTACAATTAACTAGTAGACTCTATCTTGAAAAGATACTCCATTTAAAAGCTAGTTACTATAAAAGAGCAGAAAAGCAGTTTTTGGAAACCGAAAAAACCAGGGCCTAAAACTACGGGCCTGTTTGGCTGCGGCTTTTGGCTGAAATTTTTGAATTTTGGCTGTTTATGATACATATTATGGAGAGAGATACTCACTTGCGATTTTGGCTGGTATAGATGTTGGCTTTTAACATATACATCGTTTAACTTGTAGAATATATCTTTAAAAAATACTCTATTTAAAAGTTAAGTACTATAGCAAAAATTAAACGTCATCAGCTTCGGAGGAAAAGAACGAGGCCTACGTTCACCGATGATAATAACACGGTAAAATACCAAATGCAACCAGCACAGATAACGGGACAAGATGGATAAGACAAAAACCATATTTTACCCGGGCTACACTTCCCATCTCTTTGGGCTTTTCTCTATGGCACGGTACTAGTTGGTATTATACTACAACTTTTAATTTGCCTAACCTGCAGAACAAGACGACACCAAAGTAAGATAACCTGCATTGGCATTTTGCAGTTTGGCACAGCTAGTGCTGCTGCGATGCTGCCTTGACGATAAGAAAAAGAGCAGTATGATCACCCGGTTAGCTTTGTCAGATTACTTTGTTGCCTAGCTATCCGGGCTCGATGCCTGCCGGCGCTCATGCTGCGAGAGCTGTTTGAGGGCACGTACAGTAATACATGTACGTCAGCTGTAGCGAATGTTCTAGTGCTGTAACTATTTCAAACCGTCGCGAGTGTGTGTAACTTTGTGGCGGTACATGGAGAAAGCAAGCCATGGATAGCTCCATGCGATGTGATTTGTGATTGCAGAGTGATTGCTCACTGAGTCACTGTTCTGTTTCCAAAAGGCCTAATCCTTTTACTTTTCAGCATATTTTAATGATACTAATAAGCCCAAAAGAACATGTACAAAGGTTTAGTAGATTGTTACGCTGTAATGACTCTATTTTTAAGAATAGGGTCATTATGTTTCCTGCAATAACTTACGAGTTCAGTTACGGATAGAAAAAGTATTATGCCTTCTCACGAGCATTTAAAAAAGATTAGTTTAATTAAAATATGACCTAATGGTCAAACTCAAACAGTTTTACAGGCTTTCGAGCCCGAAACTTACATACAGAAGAACCGATGAAATCTCACATAAAGGTTTGAGTGTAGTCGTAACTCTAACATGATAGCTGATGCATCATTCCTTTTTCTGTTGTCTGTTCTAATAAAAATAAGCAAGATTGAGTACACTATGTACTCAACAAGCCACATAGGAAGGCTATTAACTGATACGCAAGGAGTTCAAATACATAAAGTCACATGTTATAATATGATAAGAATATATGTAAGTTTACCAGTAAAGAACTTTAAACTTAAAATAGTAAAACATTATTTAGCTAACAAGGGGTTCTTGCTGTCCACAATTTTCACATTAAAATTATCCAAATTCTACTTATGACTTGTAATTGAATCACCCAAGAAACATAACTCCATTGACCGAGCGTACGACATATTTGAATACCACTTATTACAATCTATAAAGTTGCCTAATTTTATCCACAAAATATCTCAAACTCATAATGTCAAGTTGCAGACACACAACACCATAGTGTGCGACTGAGCTGAAACAACTAGATTATTTCACTGTTTATTTCGTTCTAGTTTCTACACGATAGGCTCGGAGCCATTCAACCCATCGGGAATTCACAGGCCAATGCGAAAATCACGACCCGACGATTGAATACCCCTACCATTGTGAAGAATGGCAAGTAGCATAGCTAGCCTAACTTCCACCTCATCTCTTTCTCGTGGGCCATCTCAAAATCTTGAGATAATGGTCTTTCCTGTAGACATTAGATCGAATCAAGCAATGTACTAGACCATGTTTAACAAGTTAAACTTGTGGTTGAGATATTTTTGTGTTCTTTATTTAGCATAAGGGTCTATTCCTTACTTTTCTCAAATGAGACCATCATCTACATTCCATGTGCACCTCATCATAGTACCACCGAACCAAACCAAAGCCTCTACCCTAAGATGAGGTCATAGGCTTTAATCATCTAGTGGCTTCCCACCAAGTAGCCTCAACCCTAGTACTGTTTGAAAGTCTACTACCACGAAGCTAAATTATTCTTAGTGGTTCAAGTAAATCATTTTGATTGTACCACACACTAATAGCTATCTATACAGTAATTAATTACCAACGTTGTCAATGTGAATGTGGCCTTTATAAATATGACAAGGCTTTTCGGTAGTAGGATCTAACTATTCATCATGTCATTCCAAACTATTATTATATGTAAATAAGAGTGATTAAATAGTAATAATGAAAGTAATAATAATTTAATAATATAGGATCAACATGATCAAAGACATATGACTTGACTTCAGAGTTTTTTTATTACTTCTTTGTAGGCTTCTAGTTTAACATTATCCATCTTAATTGCTCAAATAGCTTTTCCACTGGTCAACTCATCGAATCCAGATGCTAGCACAAAAGAACGAATACAAATAAGTTCTTACTTTACAGAATGCAAGTTGGGAACAAAATACAATAAAATATCCAAAAAAAAGATATAAAAGAAGGTGGTTTAGATGGATAGGGTTGAACGGGATTGAAAATGGGTTAAACGGGTATGAAACAATCAGAATGAGTATAAATAGGATTAACGGGTCACGGGTGAATAGTAACAACTTGGCACTATTTCTGAATGGGCAGATTTGGTGAATAATAATGGGTTTGAACTGAATCTAATGAGCTGGGCTATGAACAGTACTGGACTAGGTATGAACATTGTTTGGGTTGGGTTGAATGAACTGTGATGGACCAGGCTTGTTGCTATTGGGCTGCACAATACTGGGCTTGGCCCAGTTGACCGACTGGGCTAAAAGATGGCTCAGGTGGTCTTTGCTAGCCTGTCTTGGTGGCCTAAGAGGCTCGAGGCCCAGCTCCATTCAGAACAAGCTAAAGCTCGCTCTAATGGCAGCTGAAACAGAGGGAAGGGCGACATCGCTAAATTGGGCGATGGTAGTGAGCGGTGGTGCAGTGACTACTAACATGACACAAGCAACCCATTTTGGGTACACATGCATGTGATGGCAGCATGGAGATGGCTAGTGACGACGAGGGCTAACTGGAACAGGGGGCACAACATGATGTAGGATCAAGGATAACTGACTAGAGGTGGTGGATAGGAGGTTTTTAAATTCTTTTGGCTAAATCACAATTTTAATTAGTATGAACTTAATGAAAGATGTTTTGCACAATCAAGGCCTAAATTCTCTTTCCACTAAGGCACCACAAATCTATGTTAATACTATATACAATTCTAGCTACATAATTCAATTAAATTGCTAAAAATATAAATGCATAAAGTAAAGATAAAGAGATAAACCTCAATGGAGACAAACGATATTTTTCTGTGGTATCGAAGACTTACCGGTCTTCCCTAATCCACATTGAGGTAAGCACAAATGGATTGGACTGACTTAACAAATTAAGCCTAACCACCTCAAATTCACTAAAGATGCTTTTCCTCTACTCCGGAGATGGCAAGCACCACACCACTCACAACCGTACCGTATCTCTTAATAATCTTCTTTGAAGAGATCACCGCACAACTTCCTCCAAGTTGTCAAGGTGTCGACAATCACCAAGAGTAATAAGTCACGATACTTGCTTGAAGATTTTCAAGTTCCACAAGGACAACCAATGATGCAGTACGCTTTAATACTCTCAACCACCTCAACATGTGAAAATGGAGCAAATGAGTGGAAGAGAATGTAACAAGGGCTCAAGTGTATTAAATGGGTCCAAGAAGAGTCTCTTGCTGCTGGTGAGGGGTATTTATAGCTTCCACCTACCAGGATAATCGTTGGGGTTGAAATCCCCAAAAATCAGGAAATACGGTACTACTGCCATGTAGTGACCGGTACTATTGTACTCACTATTCAACGGCTATTTGAGATTCATTAAATGTATAGAAACAAGTCGTTACTTCAAATATCGGTAGTACTGCACTCACAAGGGCCGGTAGTACCAATCATGAGGTAGTACCACACCTCAGCTACGATAGTACCGATTTTCAAAGGAGATAAAATCCTCCAAAACATATCTCTCTCAAAATTAGCTACCGCCAACTAAATTTTAGTTCTACCAATTCTGCGGTAGTACCGATCTCAACATGTGGTCATACCGCCCTGTGGTACTAATGTTTTTTTGTGGGCGGTAGTACCGATTCAAAGAAAGTTCAATGAGTGCCTTTCTGGAAAGAAGCTATCAGCATGTAATGACTGGTATTATCGATGCAGCGGTTCTACTGTCAATATGCCTACGATCATACTAGTTTTTTAAAGGAAATTCAGAGAGCATTACAAAATGAATTTTCAAATGCATACATGAATAATTAATTAATCAAAGTCACACAAGGTAAGCTTTAAGCCAGTATCCATGACCCCTCGTTATAGTACATCATCTATCCTACAAATTTGGTCTTTTCATCTAAACACTGTGACCAGTAAAAACTATAAAGAGGTCCGTAGACTACAATATACCTTTTTCTTGAGTTATGTCTTGATCCATATCGATCTATGATTACTTTTGCATGTCTTTTCCATGATATCATCAAAGTGTGGGACTAAAACTTTTAATAACCTCAATAAACAAGTTACTCTCTTTAATCATTATTATTATTAATTACCAAAATAATTTTTAGAGCCCTAGATGCTTTCACATGGTGGAGCTGTGGCAAGGCTTTGACCGAAATTGCAACAGTTTGAGCATCCAGGAGGGGATGGAGCTCAGTGGTAGCAACGACTTAGCTCAAGGAAGTCTGGCGACGGTGGTGCCTCGCTAGAGTAGAACCATGGCATGGCAGCATTTTGGTATAGTTCCAACTAATCCAAGGGCACTTTGAGCATTTACGGTGCACAGGGATCCTAGTGGTGACAATGGCTCGGGTTGGTTTGGCTTGTGTGAGGTTGGCCACGGTGGGCATGCATGGCCAGTGTGGCACATAGCCTTGACGAGCTAGGGGTGATGAGATGGGTGGGGGAGGCCGGGTGGCATTGTGGTGCTATGGTGACACTATGGGTATGAGGAATTGGATCGAGGTTGAGGCTATCGGAGGAATTGAGTTTCGGGCTCACCAATGAGAGCTTCGGTTGTGGTGATGATTCTCGGGCGGAGAGGTAAGGGAAAGGCTTCAGTGTTGGGATTCGGCGCGAACGGAGTTGAGGGAGCTACTCGGCTTGGCTTTATAGCCGATGGAGGCGGTGGCACCAAGACAACGGCTTGGGCGGTCGAGGTGCTTCGGCGGTGTAGCGGCATTGCTAGCAGTTGTGTTCGTGGCAGGTAAGACCAAGCTCCTCACTGGTGCAGAAGTGCGAGCTAGAGCAGTGAATTAAGGCACGATGTGCATGTCAGGTGGCTGGCGGTAGAGGTAACAACAGTGAGGTCAGCGGTGGCAGAGGGAATGACATGTGGCTTGGCATAGTATGACAGCTTTGCAAGGTGGCACAACTGATGTGCCAAGATTGACAAGTTGCAGCATTAAGTGGTGCGGGCAAGTTGACGGCGCGTGAACGGCAAGCGATTGCGCAGCAGGTGGAACAACGTTGAAGGCGCCAAGGACAAGGTGAAAGCTAATTTTCAAAAGGAGGAAGCTTAAAAACGCAAGGAGATTCCAAATTTGGCAAAATTTAGATAAATTCCAAAATTTTTAAAAATTTTGGATTGGTTCAGAGGCCTTGGATCAGAACTATGAAGGATTGTAACCTAGATACTAGAGCTGAAACTGATGAAGTCTTCCTCTACATTAGCATCTTGGTAACAATCATGTTTGATCTGAATTCACTTTGAAAAATGAATACATCTTTTCTTTCGTTTTCTTTTTTGATCGCGCACATAAACTCGTGAGTCGTGTGACCACCACCAACCAATCAAAGTTGATGAATCCCATCTTCACATGGGGTAATGTGCACGTGCTTGAATTTTAGGGGACCCACTGGTCATCAAAATGATAATGGGATTGTATCCATTGCATAATTTGTTTTGTAGGTGCCGTGTTTTACCCTACTGTATATTAGTACAAGAAAAACTAAAAAAGCTATCCCGCGTAGGTGCATTATTTCACGATACAGCGAACGCTTGTTTAAACATCTTAGTTTTCTTTTGGGTCACACGACGCATGCTTGTAGCATTATTCCACTCTATTCATCTCACCTCCTCACTCGCATAGTGAACCCAACACTCACTCCCATCCTTCCCTACTTCCCCTTTTCCTTACACTGCACCACCGCCACTGCCAAATGGCCATCCACATAAAACCCTAGTCAATTGAAGCCCTAACCTCACCATCGCCCACACTCCACCGTGGTTGCAACCTCGCCATTGTCGGTGCTTCTTGCGAGCGGCTTTATGTGAAAGTTTTCATGTTTTACATTTGTGAGAGTTAGATTCAATTTGGTAGTTTAAAGAGCAAAATCATTTCCTCCAATTTTTGAGTTGAAAGCTTGTTGTTTCTGTTGAATTCTTGAAATTGAAAGTTTTCAAACCCGAATGGGAAATTTTTAGATTTTTCCCACATCCATATTGGAATTTCCTAAATCTGAATCATAAGTCCCCAATCCAAGTTCAAAGTTCCAGTAGATTTGAAGTTCGAATATTTTGCTGATTAATGTTAATTTTGTTGATTTGATAGTTCGAATTTTACTAAACTGAAAGTTGGTTCTACCAATTTGAAAGTTTGAATCAGGCGCTTCAAAAGTTGAATTTAATTCCTAACTAAGTGTTGAATTTTACTAATTGAAATTTGAATTTACCAACTTGAAAGTTCAAATTTCACCAATTGAAAGTCTGTTTTACCGAAAGGGTAGCAACTTTTGTGGGCGGTACATCCACTGGCAAGGAGCAACGGATGGAGTGGCTGTCAGAAACCGCTCGTTGTGGTATGCATATGACATGTGAGCATTTGTTAGCATTACACATACTAAAATTTATCATTACCAAAAATTTGCCATACTACTAGTTGGACACAAGCTAACTATGATTTGCAAAGGGAATAAACTAGGATGCAAAAGGAAAGAAAATCCCATCGAACTCTTTTGCAGTGAACAAAAACATATACCAAATCCTATCAATGGCAATGGATGATGGATCCTCAACCAACAACAACAACAATAATAATAATTTGAATACATGGGAAATTTGATTTTGAACACTATCCTAGAGGGTAAAATGAGAATCCCATACATAACATGGTCTACTCTCGTCTACACCACTGCAACCATGTTCTATGGACATGTCATTTTGGAGTGGCATATATCATAGGGTCTGTTTATATTGTCTTTTGGTATTGGCTTTTGCCCATGGCTGATGAATAGTAGTGCCTGATAAATAGTGATACATTATGTAAGAAAGACGGTGCAACGAAAGACACTACAACATTCGGACTGCTATGCGACTTACGGAATTATAATATAATAAAATGCAAAGTACGTTACAATATGTGAAAGCGAAAAGTAGTAACTGATGAATAGTAGCAGCTAAGTAGAAGCCAATATGAACAGACCCATAATTTCGGTGTACTAAGAGGAAAAAAGAATAAAAGGACGTTCATATTAGCTGTGATTGATGATTTTTGGCTATAGCTGATTGCTTTTGGCTGAAAATAAATAGTAGTATTTGAAAGAAGTAAAGGGGGCATGAGTGGTGAGGAAAGTGTGAGAGAGAGATACATGCGTGAGATAGGAGCAAAAAGAGTGAGATGTGTGATGTGCTTATAACCCCTGTCCTATCTCCAAAGCGAGACAGAGCAAGCAATGTTCAAGAAGGCGGTAGGCGGGCGGTGAGGAGAGGCCTAGCGCCTAGGGGGCCTAGGCGATCGAATTAGAAAAGAGGACAACGGGTCGAATATAACCAATCATGCATATATATATATATGCGATATTTAGAAGAAGAAAATTGTTACCCAGAGCAATATTGATGTAAAATAGAGTTGATGTCTTGATGATGATAGCTCTCCGTTACTTAATGTAAATTTTTTATGTAAATACATGCTAGCTTCAATGGGTCTTACAATAATATTTGCATTTTAGCCTCTAATGTTTTTATTCCAGCCCCTATGCTATTTTAATTCATACTTGAGACGGACAATCCTTGAGATAGACATGGAAATTGAATTGAAATCTCTGCCAATCAGAAGATATTGATCTAATATAAAGCTATCCAAACAAGTCTTTAATGGGGATGCATGGAACCTAGCTACCAAGCAAGGGTGCTTGCTAATGAGTAGTGGGAGATAAATCTGCACAAATCGATCAAATCATTGATCGGAGCTCAGCCTCCACGTGCACCTGTTGCCTATGTTCTATCTCTGTCGTCCACGCGTCATGCATCCACCAAGCCTACGCACCTATATCTATATCTATCTGGCGCCTCCACTTCCACCGCACAATTCTCATTCACATCTCCACCCGCAAATGCACGCGATGCACATCCAGCACCTTCGTCTTCGACATGCTTAGGGTTACGCCCTCTCGGGCCGCTACCATTGTGCAAGGTGACGGGGAAGGGGAAGGCGGTGCTCAGCTGGGTGGTCTTCCAGCCATTCGAGGAGTTGAAGAGGAGCTCTCCCTCACGCCGCAGGGAGCATGCCAGTCACTAGTGAGGCCCAAGTTTGTGACTCCACTGCCTCGGCATTGCCTGGCCACCGCGTCGAGCCTGCCTACCACCATCTTTGACTGCCTCACCGTCTAACCAGTCGACTACCACCCGAGGCGTAGCGGAGCCATGTCGCCCAACGACTAGATGGCACCTAAGCGGCTGCTCAGGCCATCTTCTTGAACACTGAGAGAGAGAAGTAGAGAAGTCGTTTCGAGAAACCGAAGGTTCATCTTGCCTTTCGGTTACAAACACCCCTAGATACGGTTGGACTAGGCAGGCTCATCGACGCTCGAGTCGACGGACAGGGACATGTTTGCAACTTGTAGCCGGCACATTACACACAGATTGATATTGAGCCTTTTTTTTATGCGGCTTATGGCTTTTGACTGTGATTTATAGTTTTTTGGTTGTTTATGAGAGAGTACGGGGTAATAGAAATTCATGTATAGTTTTTATCGATATAAATAAAAGCACAATATGTATATTATAATTAACTTATAGACTTTATTTTATAAAAACATTCTATTTAAAAACTATTTATGATAAAAAAAAGTCAAAAGTAGCTTTTTAAAGTTAAGAAAAGAGGCCCGTGGTAATTTCATTAAATAGGCCTCGCGTCCTTTTCCCGTCTCTCTCCAAAATCAAACCGAACCAAATCAAGCTCCCAGACCAGACCAGGCAGGAATCCCTCCCCCCTTCTTCGCGTCCGGCTCGATCCGCCGCAAAAGCCCGAATCTTTGGGGGCTCCGGGGCCGGCCGGGCTCCTGTCGCCGGCGTTGAATCCTCCCAAGGTTGCCCCCCCCCCCACCCCCAACCCTATCTTTAATGCTGCTGCTCTTCTTTTTTTTCCCCCTTTCCATTCCTGGTTCTTGGGTGTGTTGTTTCTTGGGTGAGTGGGTGCTCCTTGCTTGGTTCGCGCTTGGGGTGACTGTCAAGGTAGGGTTTGGAATTTGGATCAAGCGTCTAGGTTCTCGGTGGTGTTTTGCCTGCTTCCCTGGTGCTTAGTGTGCCTTTTTAGTTCCTTCTTTGGATTCGCCATGTGGTTCCATGGTGATTCCCTGCTGGGAGATTCGGGTCTTGTCATTTCATTGTGGAAACGGTATAGATTCTCCTATCTGGTGCGTTTTGTGTGTTTTTTTTTTGGAGCTCTTTGAACCATGGATGATATATGGTAACGAACAATGGCGGTTCTAGGCCTCTAGTGTACTATGTATTTCTGTTGTGAGATGGAATTCTGCTGGGATTTCTAAGGAAGCAATACCCCCCCCCCCCCCCCCCCCCCCATGTCGAATGAAAGGTGGAGTGTTATCAGTCGCATTTGGGGGACTTAGTAAAAAGAGAAAACATGCTGCAATAATATCAATTAAAATTTCCTTAGATTATTTATTGCATTCTTACCATTTCTTGTACAGTTGCACTAGCTATGCAGTTTTGCTTTTGCGTTTCTGATAAGTTGTCATGGCCAATTGACCATGCAATTGATGAAGTTAGGGTGAATCTTACTTTGCTGGGGTTGCTAGTTCCTACTAATGTGTTCTTAGCTCATGTCAGTTAACTTCAAGTACTCATAACTTGTTCAATTGGCACTCTTAAGCAGATACGAGGAAAAAACTATATCAAATATGCTATAGTTGTTAGCAGATCTTCATTTTATTTTCCTATTCGAATCACGGATTGGATGGCCTGTGGGGCTGTGACCTGTTAATCAGAGCAAATTTGTTTTTGCAATTTTCTGATACTTTGGTTGCATGATGCAGCTTGAAGTATGATTCTGCGGATCTGAGTAAAGAAGCTGGTAGGATCAATTGGCTCTCGTGATGGACAAAATACAATCTGATTGCCCTTATCCTGGATGTTTCTTCTGTGTTATGAAGGAGACAAACCCTAGCAAACGAAGAGCCAGTGTGCTGAAATTCTTTAGAGAACTTCCTTCTCAAGATGACGATGGCCAAGTTCTCCCTATTAGTGGTCTTTGGAACACTGCAATGGCACACCCAAATGACCCTGAATTCATTAATTTGGGGATATTTGAATGCATGACAGCTCTAATATGGAAGGGGTTGAAAAACAGGCGCTGGCTTTCACATGATCAGAATATTTACATCCCATATTATGCAGCACACATTATTGGATCCTACACGATGAATATGGAGGAGTTTGCAGAACGTGCTGTTCGTGCCGGAGTAATACCTCCATTAGTTGAACTCTTAAGAGGTAGGCTGACTTGGGTGGAGCAAAGAGTTGCCGTTAGAGCTTTGGGGCATTTGGCTACATATCCTAGTACATTCCCTGCTGTTGCTGATCATGGAGAAGTACTTGAACTCGCCATTCAACTTGCCTCAAGCTCTCTAGAAATTGTGTACTCTCACTTCTACCAATTCGTAGATCGGAGACTTGGCTACCATTGTGATCTTCTTACACGTGGCATGGGTGGTGTGGAAATGGAATCTCGTAAAGCTGAGGAATGGGCAAGCCAACTGCAGTGCTGGTCTTTGCAACTCATAAACTGCTTTGCATTTAAGCCTGAATTTCTCCATGATATTTGCAAGCCCGATTTTCTAGTTAAGTTACCTGGCATGTGGGGTGGACTTGTGAATGAGAACTCACCTGCTGGTGTTGGTTTGCTAAGAACAATCTGCCAGAGCAAGCTTGGCCGAGGTCATGTTTCTAATATTTCTGGTATCATTGAAGCTTTTTGCAACATTGCTCGTTCTTCGGATGACTGGCAATACATGGCTGTTGATTGTCTACTCTGGCTTGTTCAGGATCCTAATACATGTCATAAGGTAAGATATTCTGTTCACATTTTACGTGCTGCTTGAAGGGCAGCTTCAGCATGACCAAGAATTCTAATTTAGTGTCTTGTCTTAATAGCTTGCTGTCTATTCCTAAATGCTAATCGAAATGGCTCATATTGTATTTCTTTTAAAATGGCCTTGGTTAAACTTTAAGACAGTGACAAGCATGTGCTGCTCCTTGGACCTGAAAACAAGAGAAGTCGTTAGACTTAAATGCAAATTGCATAATTTCTCATAAACTTTTGGACTAAAAGAGTTGAACCATTAGTATTTTGAGTTAGCAATATCTGATAATTATAAAATACTGATGGTAAGCTTCAGTTTCTGTATTAGGAAGTGTCGTGATGCATGCACTATCTATTTTAAGTGGTACAATTATGCTTACTGTTCAGCATTTCAAAAATTATTTGCTGAGAGCTATGTTGGCTGCTTTCTTTTTTCAAAGCTAGTTCTGAAAGGTTATTCTTCCTTTATCTTCAGTTATTGGCAAAAAACATTTCTTTATTATGACTCTAGTCCAGTCTGAATGCAAGCTATGATTGTTTGTCAAGATTTGTTTTTGTAGCTTTAGTTACTTTCTCCCCCTGTGCACAGGTTATAGATAAAGTTGCCCCAACATTGATAGATTTGGCATATATTTCCACACTGGGTGATTATAAAAAGCTTGGTGACACTATTGTGACAGTCCTCCAAGAATTTATGCAAAAACATGGGAATTCACGGAATTTAATTAGTAGTCACACCAAAGAAGAAATTGACGAACTCTTGAGTTCCAAGCAGAAACTGAAATTAGAAAAGAATATGCCAAAGGAGGATCTTCATATAAAACAAGCTGCAGCATTGGTTGTAAAGTTGGAAGGCAATTCTCTGTTCTCTTCAAGCAATATTGCAGGAGCTGCAGCCAAGTACTCTGAAGCGCTCGCATTGTGCCCAATGAAGTCTAAGAAAGAAAGGGTGGTGCTTTATAGTAACCGAGCTCAGTGTTATCTTCTCCTGCAGCAGCCATTGGCTGCCATAAGTGATGCTACTCGTGCATTGTGCCTTCATAGTCCTTTGAATCGACATGCCAAAAGTTTGTGGAGAAGAGCTCAAGCATATGATATGCTTGGTTCAGCGAAAGAGAGCCTGTTGGATGCAATTCTCTTTATAAATGAATGCTCTCAGTCCAATGATCCTGATCTGTCCTTGAGGCAAAACAAGGTTCCTGATTATGCTGAGCGGTTGGTGAAGAAGCAGATGCGTGCTGCTTGGTTATTCAGGGAAGCAGCCCTGAAACATGGTGGTATCCATTGTGAGGGAGATGCTAGTGATGCCTTTGGTCCAGAGGCTGATGACTCTGAGTGGGAGACGGTGAGTGAAAGCGATGCTGAGAATGATGCAAGGGGAGAAGACGATGATGAAACTGAATGGAAGAATGATCGTCACCGGGAAGATGTGTATGAGAAAAGCTGAGAAACAGGTTCGAAAAATGTTTCCTGCTAGTAACTTTAGAATAAGAAGTGTAAGAAATTTTTAAACAATAAGAAAGCTTTTCCTGCCTAAATGCTTAATCTATATGTGCTGCACACATAAAATTCCTTAGTAATTTCTGTCTTGTTTACATGTTAACTTTCTCCTGACTTAAAAGGTGTTGTTTAATGTTTACTGAGATGCCTTCCTAACTTCCCTCCAGGCTTTGGTTGTCATCGGGAGCAGCAACAACACAAGCAGCCGCTGGCCTGCTGTACTGCCAAAGCAAAACTAGATGGGAGTCTGCTACTGAAAACTCGCAAGAAATGCAGCTTTGCAAAAGTGACAGTCTGGTGCCATGGATAGCAAGGCTAAAAAATATTCATTGCCCTCACCGTCTTCTTGGGTCTGTCTGAGTTGCTGTGATTGTTCGGAATGTTCGTGTTGGTCTCTTATTTCGTATTGTATAATGTGCTTCACCAGTTTTTGCAACTCTCTGAATGAACAAAACGGTACTTCAGTTTTCTCTTAATATCGTAACGTGTGAAGTTTTGTGAAGAGGCCACTGGAGCAGTGGAGCACTTGTTCCTTCGTGCTGTGGACTTCACCTTGAAGCGCTATTAACTGCATATTTTGTGAAGTTCTTTTCTTTTGGGTTCAATAAGGTGCAAGGGCCACTTCCATACATCATGTGAATTGCAATGGAATTTCCATTTCTTGGCACGGGTGATTAAGTGCTGAGTGGAAGTTTCTAACTGAGATGTTTATAATTTAGGGACCAAATTTGCAAGTTTTGTCGAGTTAATTTTCGAGTTCAGGAACCTAAGTGCCCTCGGCTTTGGAGCAGTTTATTTGTGATGTCTTTGCCCTACATGTGGTGCCGTGGATGGACCAGTATTAAGTGCTACGTCCTGATAAAACGAACGGGGCTTCCCTGTCCCCTGCCTCCCTGTTCCCTCCGTGTCCCCCTCAATCTCAATCTGGACGCTCGTAAGTTGATCCAACTGCCCATATTATATTTTCACAATTTGCTCATTTTGCCCATTTTTCACCCGAAATTTAAAAATAAAAATAGGTTAATCCATTATAAATAATTTAAAAATACAGGAAAAATAATTTATTTTTTCCTGTATTTTTTAAAATTATTTATGATGGATTAACCTATTTTTATTTTTAAATTTCGGGTGAAAATGAGCAAATTGTGAAAATATGATGTGGACCGTTGGATCAAAATGTGAGCGTCCAGATTGAGGGGGACACGGAGGGAACAGGGGTGCAGGGGACAGGGAAGCCCCGTTCTGATAAAACAGTAGCCTACTAGGTACCCGAAACATGCAATGTGCACGAAAATACACGGACGGCAGGAATCATGATCCACAGACGTGAGAACATCACTCTCCGAACAAACTGTCGGTCAGTCACAGGATGTTGCTGACTGTCGGTCAGTCACAGGATGTTGCTGGCCATCTGATGGGACCTTTTTTCACCTTTTAAAATTAATTTTTGATTTTTTTATAGTAGCTAGTTTTTAAATAGAATATAATTTTAAGATATGATTTACAAATTGATTATAGCACACAATATAGTGACTCCATTTATATCGGTAAAAACCGCATGTGAATTTTTATTATTTCATATTTTCTCACAAAAAACTCAAAAGATCTGTGATCGGTTCGACTTCAGCTTTTGGCTTATTTTTCACTATTCATAACTTTCGTCTTTTTCTGAACCTTTGGCATTTTGTTGAGCTTTTTTGTCAATTCTTTTTTCCCGTATTTGTTTGTATTATACGTAATGGGCTAACATATTTTTTTATATTTTTTAATTTTTTTTAACTTAATTATGCTAAATAAATCTCTGTCAGTTACAATGTTTTTTCAGCCAGCTACAATGCTTTTCAGTCATAAGCCACTCAAAAAAGCCCAAATAAGTACCACCATGAACCGCACCTATAAGCTAAAAAAAAAGTACAGACTATATCATGTGATTGTAACCAGCTGCATGCCGTATCACGGTAGGGGAGATCGCGTGGTTGGAAGGTTTGTTTCAATCAGAGAGCAATAATTAAAAGCTTTGTGTGGAATGTAGTAGTTTTTCTAGATATTTGTAGTAATTGATTTTTTTTTTTTGCAAAATTTAGGTGTTTTAAACAAGGGATGGTCGGATGGACGTATAGAGGATATCATCAGGGATGCTATGAAGATCCCACTTACATTAGCAAGGGATTATTACGAAGACACGCTTAACGTAGAGGTCTAAGAGAAAATGGATATTGCAACTTAGAACCAGTCACACGATTACACCAAAATATGCCCCTCTTGCAAGAGAAAAATGTGTATTACAACAAAAGACAGGATTGGTGAATGAATAAATTTTGGTGGTCAATCGTTGAACTCAACCCAAGGGTGGGCCCTAGACACCAAAAGCAAAAATCTTTACTTCTCTCGTGTTCTCGTTTATTGGATGTTTTAGAATTTTGCGGTCAAACTTACTAAAATTTGGATATTGATGTTAAAAATCATCAAGATTGCAAATGTGAAAACTACGTCACTAGATTTGTTATTCAAAGTATTATATATATATATATATATATATATATATATATATATATATATATATATATATATATATATATATATATAGGGAACGTATCCAGTGCTAACAGCCTTTTCAGTGCTAACATGCTAACACTTCTCCACAGCCATCCGATCTGCTCTGTACGGCCTAGATTCTTGAGGGTGGAAACACCAACTCACTTATGCCTTTTCGCGCAAAACCCCCTACCGGTCTGAATTCTTTTTTCCAACCCCCGCCGTCTGAACTTCTCCTCACGACCGGCTCCCCGCGCCTGCCGTCCCCCCGCGCGCCGTCTCCCAGCGCCTCCTGTCCGCCCGCGCCGATCACCGCCGTCCCCCTGCGCGCGCCGTCTCCCCGCGCCTCCCGTCCGCCCGCGCCGATCACCGCCGTCTCCCCCGCGGGCGCCGTCTCCCCGCGCCTCCCGTCCGCCCGCACCGATCACCGCCGTCCCCCCGCGCGCTGTCTCCCCGCGCCTCCTGTCCGCCCGCGCTGATTGTGTGGAGATGGCTGCTTATTTGTTATGTTCTATCGATTTCAAGGATGTTGTCTCTTGGAGTACCCTAATTGCGGGGTATTCGCATAATAGAATGTAACATGTGAGTGTCAAATTGTTTACTGAAATGGTTGCTTCAGGGCTAAAACCAAATTCTACTACCCTGGCAAGTGTTCTTCCTAGTCTTTCCGAGCTGAGGTTATTCGGGCATGGAAAAGAAATTTGTTGTTCTCCTTAAGAAATGGACTTGAGCAGAGTGAGTTTCTAGGGAGCGCATTTATAGACTTCTATAGTAAACAAGGATTCATAAGGGAGGCAGCAATTGTATTTGAGCTCATGCCAAAGAGAGATTTAGTCATATGGAATGCAGTGGTTGCTGCATACGCCATGAATGGGGATACAGATTCTGCATTGTGTGCATTGAGCTGCAGAATGTGGGATTTAGACCTGATCATGTGACTGTTGTTTCAGCTCTTCCAGTATGCAATGAACATTCCAAGTTCATCCAGGGTAAGAAGATACATGGTTATGTAATTAGGTATTGTATTGGTTCAGTCTGCTCAGTTAGTAATGCACTTATAGATATGTATTGCAAGTGTGGTTGGCTAGAAAAGGCCAAAGAGATTTTTCAACTGATGACAGAACGAGATACTGCTACATATAACACACTGATTTCTTCTCTTGGAAAGCATGGTCATGAAGATCAAGTACTAATGTTTTTTGATATAATGAAGATAGATGGAATTGCTCCAGATAAGGTGACTTTTGTGGCTCTTTTATCTTGTTGTAGCCATGCAGGCCTTATTGACAAGGGCTTGTTCTTCCATGACTCCATGATACATGACTATAATATTTCCCCAGATAAGGAGCACTACTCATGTGTTGTCGACCTTTACAGCAGATCTGGGAAGCTTGATGATGCTTGGAGTTTCATTTCAAATTTGTGGTTATAGGTGAGGGAAAAGTGCACCTGGTGCTATTTAGTGTATTGTACTTACTCTTAAGTGTTATGCGTCGAAAGGTTTTGCAATTTTTCTCCTTTTTCTTATCATGCCTGCAACCTGCAGCATTGCGGTTCTTTTTGCTAGTTATTAGCTAATTATGTTTGGTGAAAAAAATCTGCACTTATTTGTTTAGTGCCACAAGACATGAAGAGTATGCAGTTCACATTTCATTGTGTTTGACTGTCATCAGCTTTCATATTACTCTTAACACTGAATATCTCTAAAAAAAATGACACCGTCTGCCTGTCTGAAGTTCTTTTGTGCAACCCCAAAGTAACATTGTTTCTTATTTAGTTCTGAAGAAACAGCAATAACTTTGTTCAAAGTTTGATCCCCAATCATTTAACGATCCCAGAGCCCAGAGGACGTGCGGGCGGACGGGAGGCGCGGGGAGACGGCGGTGATTAGCGCGGGCGGACAGGAGGCGCGGGGAGACAGCGCGCGGGGGGACGGCTCGCGCGGGGGGAGACGGCGGTGATCGGCGCGGGCAGACGGGAGGCGCGGGGAGACGGCGCGCGCGGGGGGACGGCGGTGATCGGCGCGGGTGGATGGGAGGCGCTGGGAGACGGCGCGCGCGGGGGGACGGCGGTGATCGGCGCGGGCGGACGGCAGGCGCGGGGAGCCGGTCGTGAGGAGAAGTTCAGACGGCGGGGGTTGGAAAAAAAAATTCAGACCGGTAGGGGGTTTTGCGCGAAAAGACATAAGTGAGTTGGTGTTTCCACCCTCAAGAATCTAGGTCGTACGGAGCAGATCGGATGGCTGTGGAGAAGTGTTAGCATGTTAGCACTGAAAAGGCTGTTAGCACTGGATACGTTCCCATATATATATATATATATATATATATATATATATATATATATATATATATATATATATATATATATATATATATATATATATATAATAGTTTTCTCGATTTCTATAATACAAAGTTATATGAGATGGTCAAGGTCACACATTAGAGACTGGAGATCATAGGAAGATCAAGCCCCAAAAATAGTGGAATTGAGGAGATCCTATTTTAGTGAGTAATCAACAAATATTTGGTACCGGCTTTTTTTTTTGCAATTGACAACGAGTGCACGTGCTCCAATTTAAATCCATGCACGCTTCAAAAGTGGGATAGAAGACGACGACAAATACATAGTTCCCAAAAGGGGAAAACGACAAAGTTTATTCACGCGTGAGTTTCTTCTTCTCCGACGACGGTAAGTTGTACAGCGAAGATCTCTTACCCCTCCATGGTTCACTAAGGTTTTGTTTGGACGAGTTTGGTTTCTCTTTGTTTGGCTTTGAAGTCAAGTTTCAAGAGAAACTATAAAATATAGGCTTCAAATTCGTAGTTTATTTTGGACTCAGCTTCAATTTTTTAGTTCATTTTTTGACTTCAAAGTTCACACGTTTGGCCAGAAAAAACATACTGAAGCCGAGCCTAGCCAAATAGAGCCTAAGCCCTATCCTTAGATTCAGTGGCGGAGCCAGGATTCCTCAGAGGCTCGGGCCCAAAATAAGACTAGTGGAGTAATAACATAGCCACAGTTTAGATGGTTTATTTAACTATTTTTTGCCCCTTCATGATCTCATTTTTTTTTTTGAAGAGGCCATGGTCTCATATTTGAGAAAATGTCTAATTCTATGAGCTCTTATAACATAGTGGTGCTACAAAGAGTGAATGGACTAACTCATCCCATTCCAATATAAAATGTACATACTTCTAAGTCTTCAAGGAAATTGACGAACTTTTTGAAAAAAAAAATGATGACAAAAACATGTCATTTCTAATTTTGCGGAGGCACACAAACTAGTTAAGCATCTCAGTCAAATAGTACCAGAGATGAATGAGGGTCCAAAATACACATAAAATAGTGTTTATTTGTACCATCAAAATACACATAAAATAGTGTTTATTTGTTGGTTCTGCCTGCCTTTGTCAATTCAGTACTATGTTAAAATCAACTTCACACGGGGAACCACCTCATGGTGCAAGAGGTGGTGGAGTTGTAGATGTATAATAACTCAATAGATTTCCCCTGTTCCAAAAGCATGTACCAAAATAAACAGCAATTGTGCATTTTGTACCAACCAGGACACCATGCATCCATTTTGTATGAAAGACATTATGTGCAGATTACCTTGTGCCATGGATGAGTCTTAATTTGTGGGAACTTGAACTCTGTGTAGTTTAGATTCATGCACTTAATCTCTTCACCTTGATAATCTCAACCAGCTGATCAACTCCACTTTTCCCCTTTGACCTGCATTTTGGCAAAACATTACATCACAACAAGGCCTCGGCGCGTCGGTGAGCAGAAAACTTAGAGAGAGACGCAAGTAGCAACACCGGCAAGTAGCAACAACTTAGAGAGAGACGCTAACTAGCAGTAGCTCATCGGGAGGCGGGAGCCAACACCGGCGGACAGCAGTGAGCAGTGGGGGCGGCTTCGGCGCGTCACGGCGGACGACGCTGAGCAGTGGAGGCAGGGTCGGCGTCGCAGCGGAGAGGCGCTGAGGAGGCGAGAGGCGACGTCGCGGATGCGGTGAAGAGGAGGCGGCGAGGCGATGCTGCGGCGGGCTAACGGAGAGGAGGCGGGGGCGGGGCCGCGGCGGAGAGGAGGCGGCGGGGCGATGCTGCGGCGGGCTGATGGAGAGGAGGCGGGGGCGGCGACGCGGGGCAGAGGATGCGCCGATGCGGTGGGGGGCTGGGGCCTGGGGGCGGCCGGCTGCCGGAGTCGCGGAGGCGGAGAGGCGGCTGGAGGTTGCGAGACGGGAGTGGAGACTCGGGAGGCCGGGAGGGGATTGCGGGAGCCGGATTGGGGCTAGGGTTAGGCGTCGTCCCGGCCTCATCGCTCCACGCCTCCGCTTGTCATCGCGCATTTGGGCCGTTCGGCCGTTGCCCGTTGCTCTGCTGGGCGGCTGGGCCGGCCGGGAATAGTCTCGGGCCGGCCGAAAAGACTCGGGCCCATACAGTATGCAATATTTTTTTAGACATATGTACAAAATTTTTGCACTATTATTTTCACTGGGCCTCGGGCCGTTGCCCAACCGGCCCGAGGCCCATCTCCGCCCCTGCTTAGATTCTCGGGAGATAAGCATGATCGATGATGCACGGCAGTGGCAAGGTGCCAATAGTGATGCCGACTATGGGTTGGTGGACAGGTGATGGGTGCGATAGGAGGGTGGCCTATGTAACAGGTGACAAGCAAGTTAGGTCTTCCGAGAGCGGCATTGATAGCAAGCTCGACAATGACGGCAAGCCTTCCCTTCCACAAGAGGGTAGCAAGAATATGGGAGTTGTCACTTGTCACCGTGCCTATGACACAACTACAGTGGGTAGTGATCACTGGGGTAGGGCTCTTTTTTTTCATGGCTATACTTTGGTAGGCAGGCTGTAAAGAAGGAAAGCCCAAAAGCCCTAGCCCAAAAGCACCATCAAGCCCACGAGCAGGCCCTTCCCTTCCCCTCAAGAGTCAAAGACCCCCACCATTTCAGTACACCCATCGACGTGGCATCGGCGCCGTCCACCCCACCTCACCTCCGATCCCAACGCCGATCGCCTCCACACCCGAACCCTACCGGCCGCCATCTGCCCTCCCATGGCCGGCCAGTCCCGCGACCGCGCGGCCCGGGCCGCCCGCAAGAGCCGCGCCGCCAGGACGGGGCCGGCGGCCGCGGCCGCCTCCGATCCCGATCCGTCCGCGGCGGGTGCGGCAGCCTCCGAGGATGCGGCGCCGTGGGGCTGTGCCACAGCGGACGAGCTGGAGGAGCGCCTGCTCAAGAAGCTGGAGGACGCCTACGCGGCGGCGCTGGCCCGCCTCGCCGACCTCGGCTTCGCCGAGGACGCCGCGCTCCGCGCCGTCCTCCGTGCGGGCCACTGCTACGGAAGGCTCGACGACCCCGTCGCCAACATCGTCGCCAACGCGCGCGCCTTCCTCTCCGATCCCGACCTCGCCGGCGGGGCCGGCGGCTTCGCCGACCTCCGCCGCCTCGAGGAGTACTCCCTCGCTGGGCTCGTATGCCTCCTCCAGAGCAGCCGCCCCACCCTCTCCCGCGCCGAGGCCATGTGGTGCCTCCTCTCCACCGACCTCCGCCTCGAGCAGGCCATATCCATGGGCGCCTCCCTCACCGATAAGCCCTCCCCCGCCATCGCCGCTGCAGAGAGTGACGAGCTTCCCCCTGGCGCCCCCGCCCCCGGACAGCGTGGCTACTGCCATTACCAAGCCACCACAGCCACTGCGACCCCGGACACCACCCTGTTTGACCCTGAAACCTTCATGCGACTTGCGATGAGCCAGAACCCTGCCACCGCGGCCGACGTGGTCTCCTGCATCAAGACCACATGGGCACGGTCCAGCGGTGCTGCCCCAGACGGGCAACCCAAGCAGTCCTTTACTAAGAAGCTCTCCACGGAGGAGCTCATCGAGTCTGTCGTGGTGGAGCTTGACTCCCTGAACATTGACAAGAAGGACCCACCTGATGCGAAACCTGACCCCAAGAACGAGATGGTGTGTGACCTCATTAAGCAGACGCGGGAGATGGAGGCGCAACTCAAGGAGCGCAAGGAGTGGGCGCAGCAGAAGGCAATACAGGCTGCTCGCAAGCTTGGCACTGATCTCACTGAGCTGCGCGTGCTGCGGATGGAGCATGATGAGAACCAGCGGCGCAAGAAGGAAAAACAGGCAATGGAGGATGAGACAATGAAGCGCCTCACTCATCTGGAGAATGAGCTGAAGAGGAAGAGTGGGCAGCTTGACCGGAGTAATGCAATGGTGCAGAAGCTGGAAATGGAGTATGCAGAGATACGTGCCGAGATGGAAGCTGCAAAGCTGAGTGCATCAGAGTCTGAGCGGCAATGCCAGATGCTGCTAAGGAAAGAGAAGAAGGATAGCAAAAGGCTTGATCTGTGGGAGCGCCAGAAAGTGAAGTTGCAGGAGGAGATTGCTGAATGCAAGACAAAGATTACACAGGCAGACAGGGAGCTTGCTGAGGTCAACAAGGCGATAAAAAATATGGAGGTAAGAACTTCACAGTTTATCATGACTGTTTGTTTAGGGTCATAAATCTTTATATGCTTCTGTCTTGTTATTTGCTGGGAAGTATACATAGGTCACAAGCTACCTACTAGGAGAGATTGCGGGGTTTAGATCAAGTATAGTTGCAGTAGACAGCTAAACATTAGAGATTGTGGACAACTGGTCATCTTGGCAACAATATAATGGCAGTAAAGTAGTTATGACCCTGATGTGTTGTTGGGTCTCTTCAATTGGTGGTAATAGCCAGATTTGTTAAGAAGTCAAAAATTAAGACATGAAAGTATCTCGTGTGTTCGATGGTTGTTTACTTGTTTCCACAAAGAAAATGGCTTACATATTAATCTGGTCCACGTTTAACCATGAGATGACCAAACTTAAGGTTGTTATCGGGATCCCCAGGCACTTATTGATCTGCATACTGATTGCTGTGTGAGGTCAGAGGTCCAAGATAAGTTTGGTTTGGCCAGTGTTAACCCAAGACTATTTTGTGTCTTATTTGTCAACCATTAAATTGTTGCTTCTTTATATGTTTGCAAGCTTTGCTGGCTCTGTTATTGGAATTGATTGGATTATAACTGAAGATATTGCACCATCTATTGTTATTGATAGTGGTACCACTAAAATGAGCTTTTTTTTAGCAAATTGGAAGTATGGTACTGCAGTGAGAATGTTTGCTATTTGGCTGCTAGTGCCCTGTCAAAATTAAAAGAATCACTGTTACCAGTTATTGTTTTATAATCAAAGGTTAGAATATTCTCTTCAAATTCTTTTAGAGAAGATGTAGACAGTTCAATACAACGACCTTTGTTTTCAGAAAGACAATAATGTGGTTACTGGTTACTGATCCTACCTTTGTCCTTTGCTGCCCAGTATGTGCAGGTTTGCCTTAATTTATAATAAAATAGGATTTATTTCACACCTCTATTTCTATTTCCTTTTTCTCTTAACAGTTCATGTTTCATGGTAATTTGACGCATTGTTGCAAACCTATCTCCTTAATTTCTGATCACCAATGTCTATTAGAGGTTTGTATAGATTAAATTATTGGTATTGCCTAGTTATTGAGTTGTTGTGTCTAAGAAATCCCTATTGGGGATTTCAGACAGGTTGTTCTTGTTTTCTGGATTTATAATATAACTGGTTAAATACTTTGTACTCTACACAAATACTTGCATATTCATACTATAACTTCATTCCCTAAAAATAAAATTAAACGGCTTTTATTAGCTAAAACTGTTCCGTGTATCCGCTGATCTGAACATTTAGCTCATTGCCATCTGCATACAATACTATTATGCGTGATAGTTTTTTTATTCATCACTTGCTTCTTTTAAAAGTTTTTTAATGCATGTTTTGTGTGACCATGTCAAGATATAGAGAGTAGAATAATATGTTGCTTGGCTATAAGCACAACCAAGTATGTAAGGGACAGTGATAGCATACTCTTTTTTTGTCGTCAGTTCTTTTTATTGCCTTGAAACAATGCATCAATTTTTCCAGCAGTCATATAAAGCACATAATTGTATGCCTGTGCGTCGGTTGTTTCTTCTTTTCCGTTCTATTTTTATGCATGCTTCATTTTGTGATTTTATAGTTCAGAGTATTAGCATTGAGATGTTCAGGATGGTATGAGAAGCGCTGACTGCTGTGTTAACACATAAGGTATTGAGATTTGATATGGATTATCTTGGTTTAACATTATGCTGGCTCAATTGTTTTACAGGTTATGGTACTGAGAGCAGCTCTAGGATTGCTCTATTCATTTCATTGCTTTGACTAAATGACAGTGAGAGCTATAACTGTCCTAACAGATTGATTTTGTAACATGTGTATGGTTTGCAGTATAAAATACGAGCAGACGCAAAAGCCACAGAAGAAAACTTGGCGCTTGCGGAACTGGAACATGGGAAGCGGGAATCTGCCAAAGCTAATGCTGATCGCCGACTTGAAGAAATTCGTCAGAAGACAGCCGTCGAGGCCCGGCGCTACAAAGATGACCTCCGGAGGCTTCAGGATGAATTAGCCCGTGTGCAGAAGTCAGTGGGCGCAAACCAGCCAACGGTTCCATCAAACCAACCTCCTGGTACGACTGATCGGAACACAGTGCGGTCACCAAAGCAGCCCAACCAGAGGCCACCACCCACATCCAACAGGCCGCAAGAGCCGACCCAGAAGACAAGCCGTCGCAGAGACTGTGTGATCTGCAAGAGGGAGGAGGCGTGCGTGATCTTGCTTGAGTGCGCTCATCAGGTCCTGTGCGTCGGCTGCAACAAGCGGCACGAAGAGAAAGGCGTGGCTTGCTGCCCCAGCTGCAACGCTAAGGTCGAAGAGAGGATCAGGGTTTTTGGTGCTACCTCCAACTGAGGCACTTGGCGGTGATGCTGCTGTGCCTTGGTTTTACTTGGGGTGAAGCAGACTTGTGGTTGCCTTTTATTTTTACCTCCATTACTGTGAAGAAGAAAGTGTTATAGGTCTCCACCTGAGCAGCTTTACCTTGCTTCAGCTGTTCATGGGTGTATGCTGTGCTGAATGACACCTCCTTTGGGATATATGACCATTTTCAAACCCTTTTTTTTTGGATAGAAATACCGAATAGGAAATCTTTTGGGATATATGCGTGCAATCAAACCTTTCTTTTATATGTGTATGCTCTGTCCTTTCTTTGCGCGATGACCTTGTTTATCCGGAGCTACGAAAACTTCTGGGACGTAGACTGCTCGTGCAGTGGGATCTCCTTACGACAATTGGGTTGGGATCCACATCATCAGTAGATCATGATCCAATGGTTTACATGGTAGTCTCCCGTTGGGGCTGGTCTCCACACCATGTTGTTTGGAACACACGAATTTCAAAGATTTTTTTCTACAAAATTCTTTTGTTCCAAACATGGTCTGTAGTTATATGCTTGTTTGCATAGCAGTTTTTTCTTGATTGATTAAAAGAAACAATTTGTTTAATGAAAACGAAGGTAAGGGTAGGAAGTGGAACTAGTTAACTAAGGTTTGAGTAGCAAGTAGAACTAGTATTTCCTGAGCCATTACTTGCTCCAAAATGTGTGTACTTTTACAGGACCACGTCTTAGTACCCGCTCTAAAGAGCTTAAAAAGATCAGATATGCTTTGGCAATTAGTTTTTGACTACAATTATACTATAGTATTATTAACTTTTCTGAGATATTACATGGCCACGTCTTAGTACCTGCTCTAAAGAGCCTAAAGTTCAGATATACTTTGGCAATTGGTTTTTAACTGAAATTGCACTGTAGTATTATTAACTTTTTTGAGATATTAAATTAAAAAAAACCGTTATATCGTTACGGACAATGTAAATGAACAATGAAAAAAGAAAAATAAAAAGTCAGAATAAATCAAAATTAGAAACTCTAAGTAACTTTTGATTTAAATAAGCTGAAAGTTAAAAAAAAGTCAGAAACAAACATTGTTTAAAGAATTATGTTGTAGGCTGTAGGTGTAGGCTCGTACGCTGGGTGTCAGTTGTTACATATGTATTACATAGCTGTGTATTTACCCTATTGTATAAAGGGTTTCCTGCATATATGCCAGACCTGTACATGTATATATATTGGCCTATTGGCCTCATGATGAAGACAAGCGTTATTCTAACATGGTATCAGAGCGTAGGGTTTCGTCATACCAAGGGTTTTGCCTGTCTTGCCGCTTGTTAACTCTTTTCCACCACCGCTCGTCGCCATCGCCTGTCACAGACCTGACGTCGCTGCCATCTTTTGGTTGCCGTCACCGGGCCCTTCACGTAGATCGGGACGCCGCCTCCTCAGCTTTACTGCGCTATCGCACGGATCCACCGTCGCCGTTGCTCAGATCGAGACGCCGCCTCCTTCTGGGCGACGCCACTGAGAGGGGTCGCCGGCGAGATCTCATCGGACCAATCGCTTTCTGCTGGATGCAACTACACTTTGGCTGCGTGTAGTATCATTCCCTTTTGTTTAGTACATTAGTGGCAATTACTGTATGCACTGCTGAGAGGTATTCAATGCTTTCGAGCAATTGTGCGTTGGGGAGAAATTGCATTTTCAGTTATAGAGGGATCCTTTAGTGCTTTCAGAATTCAGAGTGATGGTTTTTTTTTAATACGGTTGCGACAGAATGCTGGTCCTATCCTTGATGATGATAAAATACATAAGTGAGATGCCAGGTGACTCCAGGACCCACAACGAGCTAATCCAACTGATGTTAGTTGCTAGCCTCTCTGGAAACTAGATAAGACAGCCCCAGTATTTTTCCTTAGGTAGATGCGAGCCTTTGTGTTCCAACTTCCGGTTGTCCAGAAGTCATGAATGTTTGAATATGTTATCAAAACATTCAATTTGTAGAACTAAGATTGTTCTTGCATTAGTATTAAATTTTAATCCCTTGTAAATAGCTGGGTATATGCTTGATATTCATGTCGTGAGTCATGACATGGCCACTTTATCATTGTGATAAAATCTATATCTAATTTCTCTATGGTTGATTTTAGGAAGTCACCACTGCTTGCGAAACATCTATATCTAATTTCCATGTCATCCCAGTGTGTTTGTGTATCTTAGATGTTTTTAGCTTCAAGGTTGATGGGTAGCCATACAATTACACATTCATCCAAAAAAACCTTTGACACCAAGAAAGGCACTCGATTAAGTGAGGGGCAAAATGGCTTGTCAATTAGACAAACTCAAAGGGCTGTGTGTAGCAAATGGTGATGTTCCCTTTCTAACTTAGTGAATGAAAAGCTGATTGAATTTGTATGCAGATAAAGCTGTTATCCATATTATAGGACCACATTTTGGTAATTTGCTTGCTCAATAACCGAATCCTTTTTTATTTCTCTACTACATACATGTTTCTTTGTTGATGCCCTTTATCACATGTGCAGGTACTCTTATGACGAGCAAACTGGCGCATACAAAGAAATACAAGACGAACAAACTGGTGGCATGCACAGAATTTCAAGGAGATGGTATCACGGAGTAGCCCAAGTGTCCTTCAAAGCGAGAGACTGAGGTAGCATCAGTTTTTTTTCCACTAGGGGCCTTCTCGACTTCCTTGGCAATTTGTACAATCATTGGGAGCAGGAAAAGAGCAGGTGATCATGTATAGCGTAGGATGTTAGCAGAAGTTGTCTGATCCACTGTTTGTTTGCAGCTCGTGCGGGTTTTGTCAACGTTCATCCCTAACGGCAACTCGTTTGTACTGCTTTGCTCCATGTTTCTGTAGAAATCTGTGACACGTACTGCAACATGGCCCTTAGGCCTTAGATTTGCCTTGGACAGCTTCTCCGTGGAAGAGCCGGGGTTTAGTTGTAACTTACGAGATCAAATTAAGACTAGGGAACGGTGATTTTCAAATTAAGACTAGGGGATGGCAATTTGAGGCGAGGCCCGCGGGGATAATATCCCTATGCGGGTAGGGGAAACTCCCCTCATGGGTTCGCAGGGATAGATCCGTTAGTTGATGGGACGGGGCAAGGGCCAAAGAACCTCTATGGGGCTTGTGGGGATTTGTCAAAAATTAAAAGTATATTATTTTATTTATATAATATAGATTTTATTTTGCGGGCCTAGATTATGCGTCTTAGGTCCCGTTTAATTTGGCTTTTTCTAACGGTCTCTCATTTTCAGTTATTGGTTTTTAGCTAAAATTCCACTGTAGTGGCTGTTAGCTTTTCTAAGTCATTTAATTAAAGAAAGATAAATAAAAGTAAGAAAAAAAAAATAAAAACATCGTTATATCTCCACAGGCAATACAAAAAAAAAAAAGAAAAGGAAAAATGCTAGAAAAAAAGACTAAAGGACAAAAAAATCAACATGACCCTTAGATTTGTACTGCTTTGCCCCATGTTTCTGTAGAAATCTGTGACACGTACTACAACATGACCCTTAGATTTGCCTTGGACAGCGTCTCCGTGAAAGAGCCGGGGTTTAGTTGTAACTTACGAGATCAAATTAAGACTAGGGGACAGTAATTTTCAAATTAAGACCAAGGGATGGCAATTTGAGGCGAGGCCCGCGGGGATAATCCCTATGGGGGGCGGGGGGGGGGGGGGGGGGGGGTAGGGGAAACTCCCCTCATGGGTTCGCAGGGATGGGTCCGTTAGTTGATGGGACGGGGCAAGGGCGAAAGAACCTCCATGGGGCTTGTGGGGATTTGTCAAAAATTAAAAGTATATTATTTTATTTATATAATATAGATTTTTAATATAGAATATGTATTTTTATATATTTGGACAAAATATGTATTTATACATTATGGTTTATATTTTGAAGCTATATTTTCATAGAAAAGTATATATATATAATAATTAATAAAACCACTCTAATATTTTTAAATATATATAGTACTTTTTTAATTCCTGAGGGGATCCCCATGAGGGACAGTGGCAGGGCGGGGAAAGCTTCGCGGGGGTCAGGGCAGAGGCGCGGAGCTACCCCCGCCCCGCCCTGTTGCCATCGCTAGTTAAGACATTGGTTGGCCTAGATTATGCGTCTTAGGTCCCGTTTAATTTGGCTTTTTCTAACGGCTTCTCATTTTCAGTTATTGGTTTTTAGCTAAAATTCTACTGTAGTGGTTGTTAGCTTTTCTGAGTCATTTAATTAAAGAAAGATAAATAAAAGTAAGAAAAAAAACATCGTTATATCTCTACAGGCAATACAAAAGAAAAAAAGACTAAAGGACAAAAAAAATCAAAATTAAAAATCCAACGCGTTTATTCCGACTTAAAAGACTTCTAGAAGCCGAAGTTGAAATAAACAGGCGTAAGGTAACGTTAAGGGCTCATTCGTATTGGCATCAACTTTCAAAAATTGAAGTCAATATGAACGACCCAGCTTTTATAAACCGATTTTATCAATTACTTACTATTCATCAACTACTACTATCAGTCACTTTGCATTTTCGCATGTTGTAATGTACTATGTACTTTATTATATCACAATTCCGTAAGTCGTATGATGATCTGAATGTTGTAGTGCTTTTTATTGTACCGTTAATTGCTCTTTCTTGTATAATGTATTTAGCAAAAAACCAAAAGTTAATATAAATACCCTAATTTTATAAATTATTTTTATCAGTTACTATTATTTATTAGCCACAATCAAATTATCAACAAAAACTAATTCAACAGATCCTGCGCTAAGCCAGACAGCCCCGTTAAGCTACGAGAACAGGGAGGCAAGCCAGATCCTCGTGAACGGATCGAGTGCAGCAGACCGGGACAACTCGCAACTTGCAAACACGTATGGCGGGAGCTTACGTCGGCAGCTTCGTCAGCTAGCTGATGTGAGTCTGTGTCGGGGTCCGTATACGTGGTTTCTGAACGACATTTTTGAACATGACTTGTCCGGTCCATTGGCTGTGATCTGTGGTCTTACTGTATCCTTTTCGATATAGATAGTGGTGGTTATATTCTTTTCCGTTTATAATCTATGTTTTCTTTTAAATAAATAAATATGATAGTTTTTTTCGTCGTTTTTTTAAGTAGGAACAGAGGATACGAAGTAATCAACGTAGGTGACTGATAAAATGTATACACAGATTCAAGTAACAGGCAACAAAATGACGAGCGAAAGTGCACTTCCAGACTCTGAACAAAACGCACACGGGGGAGCGCAAGCCCCACCTGAACCCCGGTGGGTTCGCCCCTGGATCGAGGGGATAGCTGGTACGCTTGGCATTAACAGAACAGCTGATCGATCCTGGTGTCCGGGTTTAGCACACAACGATTAATTAATTGGCCTTAAGCTAACACTAATATCCTTCATCCGGCTGACCGGGCAGGAGATCGTGGTGACTGTTCTGTGTCAGTGAGTCAACAGTCAAACCCAGCTATTCACACGTACGTGCAGATGACAAGCCAACAGGACGTGAAGGAGAAGCTCAAGCTGTGGGCCAAGGCCGTAGTCAAGCTCAAGCTAGGATCGGCATATCAACGGATCGACCGTACGTGTCTCCCACCCCATGCCTGCATACAGTGAAACCCAAAAGCGTTACTCCAATCCATCGCTCTCCACGTGTGTTGGGTCAAGCTCACATGCGCAAGTTCCGGGACTAGTGCACAACCTGGTGATCATGTGGATGTTTGTATTAACTTTTGCTGATGATCTTTAGTTGTGTCTTATAATTTTTAGTTGAAAATAAATAGTAATAGTCAAAAGAAGTGATTTTCAGAAGAAGCGAACGAGCGGTGAAAAAGTGAGGGAGAGATGTATGCACATGATAGGAGCCAGAGGAGTAGGGTATATGATGCACCTGTGACTCTCTGGATACCGTTTTGAGAAGTAAGTATTTGTATTATCTTTTAGTTTTTTAAGTAGAAACAAGAATCAGAAGTCAATACAGATGTATATATGGATCGGAGAAGTATACAGGACTCTTAACGATCGAGATCGAGTTGACATGTGTGCGTCCGTACGTAAGCATGTAATTTATTGAATGTGACCAGTGACCGTACGACGGTCGTACATGCACACGTTGAGACGAACAGATCGATAGACATATTCATACACGCATAGATACGTACGTAAGACTACAGCACGTACGTGCGACCAGATTAACTATCAGAGAACATAATGGTCAGAGCCAGATCGATCGAGCTCACATGAACCCCGCCCGAATATGGAAACAACCGTACTGTGAGGCGGATCAGACAAAGGAAGTTCCAAGCCCACCCGTGACACCCACCTACCAAGGTACGTATAGGGTGCAGAAGAGTGTTAGCTCCGTATTCTCATACTTTTCAAATCTCCTGAGGTCAACTGATTTGCCCAATCAATACCTATAAATACCGAGCATGCAATGTAAGTGCACCGATCTCGATCAATCAATCATGCACCATACCACAGCACCTGCTGTTACTACTACTGCGACTACGTGCGACGACGACGACAAGAAGAAGATCAACAAGAGGCAAGGATTACGTACGCCGGCGGCGAGCATGGGCAGGCCGTCCGTCGAGGCGGTGGCCATGGCCGGCGCTGTCAACTGGCCGTGCATGCCGGGGGAGTGCGCCGACGACGACGACGACGGTATGCCGGTGCCGGAGCACCTGCGCGCCTTCGAGGCGTTCCTGGAGGATGTGGTGCCGGTGGACATGGTCATGGCGTCTCGCCGGGAGGAGGACGCGCGCGTCCGGCGCGGGGGGAAGCGGCGGGGCTACGACGAGGACATGAAGGAGAAGCTCAAGCTGTGGGCCAAGGCCGTGGTCAAAAAGACCATAAAGAACGTTAACCATAGGAGTTGAGTAGGCCATACATGCTTATGCAATCGAAGAATGTATATATGCGTGTAGGATGGATTTCTTTTTTCTTTTCTTTTGGAAGAGTTGGATAGCTAGGTTAAACATTTGTTGAATTCGTTCTATTGATGACGATGCGATTAATTGTTGTTGTTTGTTTGCACAGATATGTTGAGATTTGTTTTATTTGAAAGTTATTGCTATCATGCATGTTTGGATCAGAAATCCTTCGAATAAATCAGGGTATTGATAACGCAAGGGAGGGTATTGTTTGGAACAAAAGTATCCTAAATTATGTCCAAGGTATGTCCATTCCTAGCTGAATATTTTTAACCTTTCTGCCCGGCTCTAGCTCTAGACTTGTAACTTCTAAGGTCAAACACAAACAAGGGAGCTCCACACCACCTGCTCCAAGAAGCTAGGGGAAGCTGGAGCGAAGTCCTGGCCAAACACTGCAGCTGGGGAGCCATTTTTTGAAGTATATGGAATCCGAGACGTTTACGTTTCCACCTGTACTCATTCTCTTGAGCAGTCAAAGCTTGTTACTTGTTAGGCAAGCGTCGCCTCTCTCTCCATCCCTGAGTAGTTTGGAGCCTCACCTGTCGGAGCGGCCCATCGCTGCTTCTCTCTGGCTCCCTGAGCTATCACAGGCTCGATACCACCGCTGGCTGCCTTTCCTAAGCTATTCTTTTAACTTATGACTTAGGGCTTCTTTTGAATAAATAAATGAGACAATTTTTTTATTGCCTTTTCGAAATGGCTTATTGGGACATTAATTTCAAAACGGTTTATCAGCTTATCGACATTCGGTTCGATTGTACAAGCGTTCACGCTAGGGCCAAAAGACATCAACCGCAGCAAAAAGAAACTCACCCATTGGGAATTTGGGTTTTTGTTCGAAGCCAATTTGTCTGGATCCTATAGATTTGGGGTATGGATTACAATGGGATAGAATTAGTAACAAGAGAGGGATGTTACGGAGAGTAGGGAATCTTTTAAAGAGATCATATTCATCTCTTTAGAAACTAGCTGAATATCGTGCTTTACTATGGATAACAATACTATATTTACCCCAGCATGTGGATGTCATTGGATCAAGTTGCTCTAGGACCTTGGCTTCGTCTCCACGCTCGGTTGAGCTCATACCCACTGACGTGTCAGGCCTACACCATGCCCTCGGTTCCACTGTCATGTCCATTTGATCTTCATTTGTATTGAAGTTATTCTTTGGTGGGAGATGTTTTTTGTTAGAATTTTTAGGGATGTGAAATTTGTTTGCTGGGGAGGTACTTATTTTCTTCTTCTTTTTGCTATATATTGTTTAGGGAGGTGAAATGGGTGATGGGAGGGGAGGCGGTGTACCATCATTCAACTCCTCTTTTCTAAGTAGTAAAGATATAAAAAATGATAGCAAAGATCATAGGAAAAAGTCCGTCACTAGAAAATAAATCCAAAAATTTTTCTACCTCCTTTCTTTTTCTTGTATTTTTCTGATCAGGAAAAATACAAAATTATGTCAGTTATTTTGAACTCCTTTCAGTGGGTAGGACCACATGCAGGGAGGAGAGATTTCGATTGAAAGGTTTTTCATGTCTCGACCAGGTTTTAACAAGAGACGAATAGAATATAGAAGTAAGAAAGATAGCCTTTAAGCCCCTGAGCATTTAAGTAACTATATTTAGTTGTCTGTGTGATCTTTTACTTGTTTTTTTTAAAAAAGAGTGCAGATTACCATAAGAACCATCTCTATGAAGGTTAAGATTAGAATCCACATGCTAGTTAACAAAAATATCAACGCCAATAAAGTAAAAGACATCCCTTAGAAGGGGTTTAGAGGAAAAATGTTCTCTCCGAGTAGATCAGACAACAATAGTATGCGACCAAATTTGGGATAATGAAGTACAAATAAAAATACTCATCGTAAGAGAAATAATATAATGCAACTTTATTGAAATACAAAGTACTTTACATATAGGACTTACGTAATTTATCAAAGTTCCAAGAATTTGACATAATATGTCCATCTGACATGGCCAGTTGTACCGAGCTGGTCTGGTGACTTTGATAACAGTGTATGGACCTTCCCATTTAGGCAAAAGTTTGTTGTGATTTGTTTGGTTTTGAATTTCCTAAGAACCAAATCACCTATAGCTAGGCTGCAAGGCTGCATTTTACGACTGTGGTACCTTTGCATGGCATGTTGGTAGACTGCTGATCGTATTAAGGCCGCATTACGTCATTCTTCAACGAATTTTATGGCATCAATTTGTCGTTCTGCTTGATCATTATTATTGTAACAATCTATACAAGTAGAGCCAATATTTAGTTCCAAAGAAAACATGGCTTCTGCACCATAAACTGGAAAGAATGATGTTTTGTCGGTCATACGACTGGTAATGGTCCAAATAACCCATAATGCAGAGAGAAGCTCTTGAATCTAAGCTCCTGACCGTTGTATTAACTGGTAGAATACTTGGTGCTTGATCCCTTGTATTAGTATGTCGTTGACTCTTTCTACTACGCTGTTACTTTGTGGATGAGCCACTGAGGCATAATATACCTCGATACCTAGATTATCGCAAAATTCCTAGAAATATTCGCTCAAAAACTAAGTACCATTATCTGTGATTATACGACTTGGAACACCAAATCATGTAATCATATTTTTGTGATGAACTTTTTGGTGACTTTAGTTGTTATCTTAACAACTGACTCAATTTCTATCTATTTTGTGAATGTATTAATCATTACAAAGAGGAATTCAAAACCCCCAAGGTCCTAGAATGTCTAGGCCCTAGGTTACAAAAGGCCAAGAAAATAGTATTGTTTGCAAAGCTTGTGGAGATTAATGTACTTGTCAGCTATGAAACTGACATTATACACACTTTATCATAAGGTATTTTCATCATGGATGGCAGTTGGGCAGTAGTACCCTTGTTAGAAGGCTTTACTGATTAGAGTTTTATAAGAATAATGTACTCCACAGACTCCTTCATGTATGTTAGATAGTAATTTCAAACTATCCTATTGAGATATGCATCTCATCAACACTCTGTAAGTTCCTTGTTTGTAGAGGGTACATTCGATTAGAGTGTATGATTTGGCTTTTCGAGCTGTACGATCAGCCTCTACATCATCTTTAAGAAGTGTGCTATGCTGAAGATGTTCGTAGATTGATGTTATCCAATCATCTTTGGGGTCGATTTGAGCGACCTCCAGTGGAACGTCTTTACTTGAGAAAAAACTCTGGGCAGGATGGGTGATCTTGAGGAAGCCATATGTGCCAACTAGTCCGCTAGAAAATTTTCCTTTCTAGGAATATGTGGGATCTCAAAATTGATGAAATGCCTTTCGAGTTTCCTTACTTCTGCTAGATAAGATGATATCACGGTACTCGAGCATTGATACTATTTCCCAACTTGATTTGTTACTACTTGAGAATCACGTTTCACTAGTAGATGTAAATCCTGAGTGCTTTGGCTGCTCAGAGTCCTAGCAGTAAACCTTTGTACTCTGCCACATTATTTGTAGCAAAGAAGTTTAACTGGATGGCATATTTTATATTTTCTCCAATAGGAGAACCAGCACGTTTCACTAGTAGTATGTAAATCCTGAGTGCTTTGGCTACTCAGAGTCCTGGCAGTAAACCTTTGTACTCTGCCACATTATTTGTAGCAAAGAAGTTTAACTGGATGGCATATTTTATATTTTCTCCAATAGGAGAATCAGAACTACCTCAGCCTCTGAGTCCTTTATCGTCAAGGAACCGTTGAAAAACACACTCCACTCCATTTGGTGTTCATACTTGGGCCCTTGCGTGGGTCTAGGATTTTTCCACTCGATGATGAATTCTGCTAAAGCCTGGAACTTGATTGCTATTCTTGAAATGAAATGGAGATCGAACTCCCTAAGTTCGACTGCCCATTTTGCTATACATATGATGATTCGCTATTTTGGAGAACTTGACTTAGAGCTTATCTAGTTGGTTTGACCACTTTATGGGCCTAGAAGTGATGCCTTAGCTTCCTTGAAGTCATAAGGAGGACATACAACAATTTTTATATTTATGGATATTGCGCTTTTGGTCCATACAAGACTTTGCTTATGTAATATACTTGGTCGTTGGCTATTGTCACTCTCAATGACCAGTACGACACTAACTACTTGTGGTGTCATAGTCAGATATGAGGGTAAGGTTTTTTTGGTCTTGGAGAGACTAAGACCGGGGCACTCGTAAGTTACCTTTTAACTTCTTCAAAGACATCATTTGCTTTCTTAGTCCATTCAAAACTTCTATGTTTCCAAAGAAGCTTAAAGAAAGGTAATCCTTTTTCACTCAACCATGTTGTGAAATGACTTAGCGCAATCATATAGATGGTTAGTTTCTGGACTGCCTTCTTTGTGGTCGTAGGATGCATCTGATCGATTACCACTATTTTTTTATTTTCTTTAATTCCTCTAGCCGAAATTAGGAAATCAAGAAGCTTCTAGAGAAAACTCTGAACACACATTTATCTGGATGCTTCTAGAGAAAACTCTGAACACACATTTATCTGGATTTAACTTAAGGTTATGTCTTCTTAGGTTAGTGAAAGTTTCTTATAGATCAAAGATATGATCTCCGATGTTGATACTTTTCATGACCAAGTCATTAACATATGTCTCTAAGTTACGACCAATCTGCGGACTAAAGTTTTTTTGGATTAGCCTTTGAAAAGTAGCACCAGCGTTTTTGAGACCAAGCGGCATTTTCACATAATAGAATGCCATATGGAGTGTTAAAGGAAGTTTTCTTTTCATTATATTTACTCATACTAATCTGGTGGTACCTTGAAAATGCATCTAAAAAAGCTTAATAACTCACACCCGGAAGTAGAGTCAACAAGCTGATCGATACATAGAAGGGGGAAGTCATCCTTTAGACAAGTTTTATTAAGATATGTGAAATCGATACATATTCATTATTTCCCATTACTTGTCCTAAGCATTACAAGATTGGTGAGCCACTCTGGGTTGTCGACCTCACGAATAAATTCAGTCTTGTGTGATCAATTATTTGTCAGGTGGGAGAGTTAGCTTGTGCTCGCTCACCTCTCTGGGGACTCCGGGCATATCGAATGCCTGCCATGCGAATATATCCAAGTTTTCTCGAAAGAAGGAGACGAGTGACTTTTCTTATTTGGGGTCGAGTCTTACCTCAACTAATATCTTTGGGAAGGTGGCACTAGAATTTTTAGTCCAAATGATGCTTTGACATTTTCTGGAGAATTGTCCTTTTTGTGTGGAACCTCCTTGATCTGGTTGGAGGGTTTTGGGGGTCACCTTTAGTCATGAGTGTTTGGCCTGCACAGAAGGCGAGTTAGCATTTTTGGTTGGAAATTCATCAACCAATTCTAAGGATTTACAATCACATACATAAGCGTAACCATAAGACTCTGGTAACCATAATGCTTGGCTACTAGGAATTTGGCTAATGTCATTGATAGGGGTGGAAAACGGTAACGGATAATTCGTTTTATCCAATATTCGTATCCGAGAAAACACAAATGTGGTAAGAAAAATCCATATTTGAAATTGTTCGTATTCGTATTTGCGAATATTTGTATCCATATTTGAGAATATTCGTATTCGCATTCGTATTCGAGAATATTCGTATCCGTATTCGTATTTGAGATTATGTTATTCGTATTTGATCAATTTGTAGAACCCATGAAAAATCCGTATGAATTTTGTGATTCAAAATTTAAATGTAGGCGGTTTAAAACCGATAACCGGTCAAAAACCGGTGAAAAATCAGCAAAACCGTTATGAATCGATTTTATCCGATGTTCGTATTCGAGAAAATCTGTATTCGTATTCGAGAATATTCATATCCATATTTGAGAATATTTGAATTCGTATTCATTTTAAAAATATGGATTCGTATTCGTTTTGAGACTATTCAACCGTATCCGAACTGTTTCCACCTCTAGTCATCAACCAAGCATCCCATAATGTGATATCAATGTCCACCACATCAAATGAGATTCTTTCTATTTGGAAGTCATCTGGGCTTTCAAACATAACTAGCAGGTAAACTTGCCCTATCGGTTTGGCAGGAGATCCCGAGACTTGCCCTATCGGTTTGGTAGGAGATCCCGAGACTATGCCATTAAAGACATATTTCACGGGCTTTACTTTTGACTTGAGAACTTGCATTTCTTCTGAAACTCCCATAAACAGAATATTGAGAGAACTACCACCATATACTATAACTTGATTAAGTCCACAATTATTTATGGTATGTTCTATGATAATAGGGAACCTACCTGGTCAAGTTGGAGGAAAGGGGCAGTCTTTTCGGCTGAAAGAGATTGTTGTTTCTAACTACCTGGATGGTTTAGCGATGATCAGTGCTTCGGTGAAGTTCACTTTCTACTCCATAACCTTCAGATGGCGCCTAGACTTGTAGGAGGACCCGCTGAAGATCACATCGATGGTGTGTTGTAGCTCCTGATAGTCCATCTCCTCATTGCCATCATCGTTGTTTTTGGAGCTCGGTTCTCTGATCTCTTAAATAGAAGGGAAAGGACTGTTTCCCGAGTAATAGTCTTCCAACTTATTTTACCAGGCACGGCAGCTGCGCAGATCATGCCCTACCACTTGATGAAGTAGGCACCACCTTTTATTTTTCTTGGATTCGTCGATCCGAGCTTTTGCTTTATTCTGACCAGAATAATCCTTCTTGCCCTTGGTATACTTTTCTGGAGTTGCAAGAACCTCTTTAGCATTGGGTTTGTGATTTTTCTTACCTTTGAAAGACTTCTTGGGTTTCTTGTCTTTTTTTCTCCAAGCTAGGTTGAGGAATTTTCTCTATCCGGTCAATGGCCTTGTTCCATTCAACTGCTTTGCTAGCAGCTGCATACTTGTCAGCCATACCGAATAATTTGATGATATTCCTTGGAGGGTTCGTCGCAATGTCCTCCATAAATCGTCGGTTCCCTAACCCAATTTTGAAAGCCTGGATGACAGAGCAATCTACCAGCTCTGAAATGGAAATACGAACCTGGTTGAACCTCTTGATATACTATTAGAGAGTCTCATTGGGTTCTTTTCGGATTCGGTGGAGATCGTCTTCTTTTCTGTGGTGGTCATAGATCCCCTGAAAATTTGTGACCAGTAGATCACAAGCTACTTCCAGGTGTAGATTGATCCGACTAATTGGTTAAGCAACCAAGATCGGGTAGATCCTTTGAGAACTGTGGGCAAGTAGTCTGCCATCATATTATCATCACCTCCTGCGACTTTGATGGTAATGGCATGAATATGCAGAAATTCTAATTGATTATGCTTTCCATCAAATTTCTCAAGATTTATTGGTCAGAACCTATTCCGCCAGCGAACTACCTGAAGGCCTACTGAGAAAGCCCAACAGCCTGTAATCAATTTGTGCTGCCTTGTTTGGAAAGGGGCCAGATTGTAGCCATTGGAGACCGATTCCTCTGATAGTCATACTAGAGAACTGGTGCTCCAATCTGGTCGTGGACACTCAGGTGATGTCTGTGACTAGATGTTTGGTTCAAGTGATGTCGTAGATTACCTGGTCCATATGTTCGTCCCTCATAACGAGGGAAGGAGTGGCTTCATTGAAGAGCCTTCTTTCCTCATTGCTTGCTTGTCAGAATATTTGAGGGGGTCTTTCTCCAGCTATCGAATTGTTACCAGCCCAATCACGTTGGCTTCTACTAAGGGAGGAGTGCTTGGATGAAGTCAGAGTATGACTCTATGAGTACCTTTGCTCTCTGTACATTTCGGCACACCGCATGGTCTACTGAAGGATTTTCGATACTTAACCTACAATCTAAGCATTTCTCAGAGTCTGTACCAGAGCAGGATCTGGGTTGTTTAAGATATCATGGACTTGCTACAAGTTCTAGATAGTTACTGAGGGTCTCGGAGGATTCCTGTTGGTGAAAGGGGGTACGATGACCTGAGTTTCCCTTCAAGCCTCCTGTTTGTCCCGTCCATCCCGCCAAGTGTGGTGGGGTAGAAGCAGGTGGATTAACTAATAAATATCCACCAGCTCTATTATCTTTGTCCCTTCAGGGTGATGCATAAGTGTTTGTACCATCCCAACCACCGGATCTGGGGGATCCTATCATGAAGAATTGTGCACAGCATCTTGACACTACTACAAAACAAGTTATACTGGATGTCTTATCACAGACGGTTCATGTAGAGACGTCTGTGCTTTGATTATTACATATGGTTCATAGCTAAAACCGTCTATGAAACTATCGTAGACGATTAGGTTTAAAAGTCGTTTGTGATATACGAATTATCACAGACGGTTTTTAACTAGAATTGTCTATGAAACTATCACAGACGGTTAGGTTTAAAAACCGTCTGTGATATACGAATTATCACAGATGATTTTTAACTAGAACCGTCTATGAAACTATCACAGACGGTTAGGTTTAAAAGCCGTCTGTGATATACGAATTATCACAGATGGTTTTTAACTAGAACCATCTATGAAACTATCACAGACGGTTAGGTTTAAAAGCCGTATGTGATATACGAATTATCACAGATGGTTTTTAACTAGAACCGTTTATGAAACTATCACAGACGGTTTTTATTTACAACCATCTATGTTTTGTCATTTCTCATATGAACTACAGAAGCTACTGAGACGAGAGACAAATTCAAGGCAAATTTTTTACAAAAGTCCCAAAAAAGATATTCCCAGATCTTAGTCTTCTGGACTTCGTATCCTTCTTCTTCGACTTTTGGAGTTGGAGGATCAGCCGCTGAGTTCTCGAATGCCGTGAAGTTTGCTCTTGCCCTGTGCACTTCCTCCTCCAGCCTGGGCAAATCATTAGCACGGTCTATAATCTCATAGAGGATGCAATGATAAACTTCCTCAAAATCAGCTGCTTCTCCTTGATCGGCAATGTTATCCATGTGTCTCTCCACTGCCGCAAGAGCTTCTTCCACTTTGTGCACATTGCAGAGAAGAACAAGGCTAAGGGCAATTTACCTTTGCTGAGCGGCAACGAGACACCTCCGTCGATGGTGAATGATGAGGTCCAACTGACAGATGGAAGCGAGTCGAGAAAGGAGAGCAGGGTGAGAGCGGAGGAGCTGCTCCAAACGCAAATTGTTGGCTGCCTGTGTAAGGTTGTGGCCGAACAACTCATAATGGATAGATGAGAGAAAGGAGATCAAAAGAATATTAGATGCCATTATTGAGAAATCTGGTGAAGAAGATGAGAAGACAGTTTATAAGAGCTGGATTAGGGCGCGCATGTTTAAGCGTTATCACAGACGGTTCATATACCAACCGTCTCTGATATTAATAACATGGATGGTTCGTATACCTTATCACAAATGGTTCATGTAACAAACCATCTCTGGTATATGAGTTATCACAGACGGTTCGTATAACAACCTGTCTCTGATATGTGAGTTATCACAGGCAGTTCGTATAACAACCTGTCTCTGATATGTGAGTTATCACAGACGGTTCGTATAAACGAACCGTATCTGATATGTGTTATCACAGATGGTTCATATAACAAATTGTCTCTGATAATGACACATCACCGATCCATGGTGTGTCACCCAGGATTTCGATCTCACCCATCCATTCTTTCCACATCGAATGGCAGGCACCGGTTCCTCCCACTGCTTGGCCCTTATTAATTACCCCCATCAACCTTTCCACCGACATTCACGGGTGAGTCCATCTACTATATAGCTTTCTGCATCCCCCTCGACGACGCCGATCGACTACTACCATGAGCTAGCACTTCCGTTGTGACACCTCGGTCGAATGCAGAACACACTCTTGTCGTAAGTGTCGTAAGAGTGTCTTCTACATTCTCACCGTCGTGCCACAAAGGTGGCGCTACCGCCGCCTCTCCATTGCCGGTGATATCCGGTCACCATCCGATGCATCCAGCTTGTTCCTTGACCTCGCCAACTACCGCCATGAGCTAGTGCCTCCGTTGTGATACCACAGTCGACTACACAATACACTCTTATCGTAAGTGTCGTAAGATTTTCTTGTATAGTCTCACCGTCGTGCCACAAAGGTGGCGCTACCGCCGCCTCTCCATTGTTGGTGATATCCAGCCACTATCCGATGCATCCAGCTTCTACTGTCTGTTAGGATCTCTACTTCTTATATATTCTTGCCATGTTAAAGAATTGAGTTCATTATCTTGTTATGCTGTAATGGTGGATTCTAATCTTAATGAAAATGGAATGTGCTGTTGTGTTAATTTGCCACTGTATTAGCTTGTTTTCAAAGGGCATAGGAAACATTATTTCTTGAGGCTAGTCAAAAAATAGAAAAAAACTTTAGGTATAGAGTGAACTATCACAGACGGTTTTGTGGTATAAACCGGATATGAAGGACTATCACAGACGGTTATATCAACCGTCTGTGATACTCGCTAATCATAGACGGTTGGTAACTAGAACCGTCTGTGATGTATGAGTATCACAGACGGTTTTTGGTTCGAGTCGTCTGTAATAGTTTTCTTCACAGACGGTTTTAATTACAAACCGTCTGTGATGTCTTTATCACAGATGACTCACAAACTGTCTGTGATAACCTTCGATTATCACTAACACACAAATACAGGCGGTTCAAAAAACCGTCTGTGATGACAATTCTGAACCGGCTGTGATGACCCTTTTTGCAGTAGTGTGATTGGTATCACTGATTGTGTCAACTTCATGCCTTCAGCAGGAATCTTCCAAAGTACGAGAGAGCTTTCCACCGCTTCGGCAAGTAGCCTCCACAATGTAAAATGGTTGGAGACATTACCTATAGAGGGCTTTGCAGTGGACTCAACCTAATCCGACAGATTGTCGATCAGATGCTGAGAGTTAACATCTTTACCCGGTTATCTACTAGAGGTAACTTTATTGACACTGCGACTAGGTGTCGATCGGCTCATGGAATACATAAGAGCCGTTTGTGAATAGTGGTTTTCCATAACCATATTGAGTGTACCTTGACTTTCGGATCGTGGCAATGAGCTCTTATCACTGTGTTTGCCGGTCAAAAGCACCGGGCTTGCAGATACACTTGGGCGTTCTGATCTGGTCAGAATGACCAATTCCTTTGGGAGTGGTGATGATAGGGGTGGCGAGTCTTCTTCCATGCTATCAATCTTACTAATCTCAACGATCGATGAGCCTGGAATAGAAGAGGATGATGAGGAGGTATCATGTTCTATAGTACAGATGCACACATCCATGTCGAGGTCGGCGTAGTCTACCAAGTGGAAGAGGATGATGAGGAGGTATCATGTTTCATAGCATGGATGCATGCATCCATGTCGAGGTTAGCATAGTCTACCAAGTCGAACTAGTTCTCATCGTCCCAGGTTCATACCATGATTGCATGAGCGATTCCGATGGAAATAGGGAGGATGTGATAATTGCTAAATGAGTAAAACTTCTAGGATTCAGTGCCTTCTTCCCCCCCACAGATAGTGCTAACTGTCGACAATCGAGTCACCGATCTTACAACATAATATGAGAAAGATGACTGAAATCCTTGGAAGAGAATGGAGATATTCTTTATTACAATGAACTAGTTATAGAATGCCCTTACAAAGGCCTAAAAGCTAGCCCTAGCCTCTATGTTCTTTATAGTGGAAGAATATGATTTATTTAATCTACTTGACTTTGAATTATTGAATTGTAATGACTTGAATCTCTTTGAATTGCCTCAGCCTATCTCTTCTCTCATTACCCCTTAAATAGCTTTAAAGAGGTACTAATTATCTGCTGGGAAAGATGCCTTCTAGAACCGGCACGTCCAATCGGGGAGATAATTACTATCAGCGAGAGAAGAAGCCTGATCGTCGATTATTGTTAGTGGGAGACTAATGTGGGGAATAACTATATGGCAATTGTTGTCGGAGACTCAGGGCTGAAAATGTCATGCTGTTTCGGGTGGATGAGTCATGTGTTCAATTCATCGCATGGAAGGAATATCCTAGAATTGGGACTAGGTACTAGTTCAAAGTGGTCATCCAGTCAAGCAACACACACAGTGTTTCTCCAACTAGAGTACTCAGGGAGCAACCTTTAGAGATTTATGACCACGGGGGTCTTTGGTGTTAATTAAATATCAATGTCATATTTAGTGATTTATTCAATCCTCATCATAAGTGGACACTCATCGATGTACCATCCTCTTATTATCTCCGTTCTGTGGAGATACCTTTCCATCCATCATGTGGAGGTGCTTACCATAGTAGGTGTTTCATGTCCATCAAAATGGGTTACTTTCATGCCATAAGTATGCACTTAATGCAATGCATAAGTTTCGTCAATTTTTACCATTCTCTTTCTTCATCACTTAGCCATCATCATCATTTAATCATCACAGAAACATGAGTAAATAGAGCAATAAAGTATGGTACATATTGTACCAAGTTTAACTTGTAACAACCATCAACCCAAATTACCATTCTACCATGCACTTACCTGTTTAATTTCGAGGATGATGCGTGTGGTGCCACCGATTCTAAACTTCCACCCTAGCAATGAATAGATAGATCGGGGCACTTTCTTCCTCTTCTTGGCCGGATCTAGCAGATTTGACGTTGGTTCAACCTCCTGCTCTCTTCTTCTTTCCTCTTTCTCTTCCGTCCTTCCTACCTTTTCTCTTAGCCGACTCCTTCCTCTCTCTCGGCCAACCACTTCGTCCTCTCTCCTTCTCAGCCAAGCTCCCACCTTTCCCTCCCCACTCTTCCCCCTCGCCTTGGCCAGCGACTGCTATGATGATGGCGCGCAACTGGGTAGAGGGGGCAGGGCAAACAACGTAGGCGGGTGCCGGCGCAGGGGCATGTTTGGGCCACCGTAGTGCTGGCGAGGAGACGCAGTCGGGTAGAGGGAGTGACAAGGCAAAACATGGCAAGAGCTAGGGCAGCACGGGAGGGCAGGGAGGCAACGGTGCCACCGGAGGGAGTAGCCGGGCGGCGCACATCCGAAAGCAACGTAGGCAAGAGCAGCACTCGACATAGGCGGAAGAAGGGTGGGTAGGGTTGGTGGCGATAGTAAGGGAAAGAACTAGGTAGCCGGCCCCCTTGCCCCTCCCTTCCCTAAATAAACGGTAGCTGGTGTTAGGCCAAGGCCAATTTGGCCCAAGTCCCTGTCCTTCTCCTTTTCTTTTTTTCTAGGTATTACGATGATAATTTGTGAATTTCTACAAAAAATTTGTTGCTAAGCTGGCCAATCAAACTTTCCCATCACACATTCATACACCTTTCACTGCCCTGCATATGCAAGCCCTAGTTTTCCATGCAATTTTTAAAGCATTCCACATAGAAACTAATGTCACTACTACTAATATAATCACCATCTAGATCTTATCTCTAAATTAACCTAATATAGATCATCTTCTTTTTAGCTTTTAAAAACTGTTTTTCGACTTTTGTATAGTAACTAGCTTTCAAATTTAGTATCTTTTTTCAAAACAAAGTCTATAAATTGATTATGTTATATATTATAGCGACTCGATCAAATCAAATGCAAATTTATCTTATTCTATATTTTCTTAAACAAATAGCCCAACGACTCCCATTTATTTGCTCCCCCGCAGAAAAGGGCGCCAGTTCATTCGCGTCCGTTTCTTGTTCTTACCACCAAGAAAAATATCTTGCTCCCTTCCTCACCATCCCAAATTTCTCCCTGTTCTTGCTGCTCGCGTCGACTCATCCTCCTCATCTCGCATCGCGCATTCCAATCCAAGGTTCTGTTGGATCGGTGACGTGTCCATTTCGTGTTCTTTTTTTCGTGGGTTTTGAAGTTTGGATCCAAGAATTGGTCGGGGTTTCTTGGATTGGATCTCCTGCTCTAATGGCGGCCCTCGTGGAGCTCTTCTTGGGCTCCTCCTCGCCGTCGTCGACGCCAGTGGACTGGGAGGCGGAGGCCTACCCGGCGTACGGCGACTTCGCCGTGCTCCCCTTCCTCGTCGTCTTCTTCCCCGCCGTCCGGTTCCTCCTCGACCGCCTCGTCTTCGAGGTAAATTGGCTACTTCCTGCACTTTAGTGGTTCGTCGGGTCCGAAATGTTCGTGCTAAGTTGCGCCATTTCGACCCTGTATCGGGCTTGCAGTTGGTTGTTGGATAAGCAGTCCCTTTGGATGTCTTCGATTTAGTGTTGGTAGTCTTGGAGTTGTTCATGGATAAACTAAATTGGACCAGATTATGAAAGAATCTGATTTGGATGACAGTTCCTAATTATGCATGTTTTGGCATGTCAATTTTTTTTTAATGTTGGTGTGGATTGTATCAAATTCGTAATAAATGAAGAAAGTAGTAGAAAGTACATCATCCTAACAATGTACTACATTTTGATTTAGATTGTGCTGGATTGGGTTTGATAAAGCTGTGCTCATGATCTGTTTGCTTGTGTTTTCGCATAAAGTTGGCTTCTTTTTAACATGTTCGCATTGTAGACACGTTTTTAGATGCCACTTGCTTCCTCTTTTGCTCGAGGTGACACTTTAAAGCATCTTCATGCTGTAAAGTGTGTAATCCTTTTGAGTCTAGTTTATACGTTGTTGGAACCGTTTTAGTTACTGATTAGCATTGATTAAATGAGGTGTGAATTGCTAGTGAATCTGTTGTGAGGCGGGTATGCTAATATCCAAGCTGATCTGGAAAAAAGAAAGATGGAAGGAAGCAAAGTAGGGGCTTAGGAGTGGATAAGATACCGAGCTTAAGAATGATGTATGGCTTATTAGATGGGAGAATAATTGAAAGGTGGATGGAAGGTTTTTCAGTTCCAGAATGTTCACTTGTTGCATTGGCATCCTCTCTTGACTTAGCTGCAGCACTGTTCTCAAAGCTATTTTGGTTTAGGTTTACTGTTGTCTCCCTCTTATCAAACCCCAAACTCTTAAGAGTCCTGAGAGGTTGTTTCCATGTAAATTGCAGAGTGATGGTTTCTTGAAGCACTGATTTTGATGATGTTTTCAGTCTATGGTTTCCTTACAAACATTTTTATCCGTAGACCCCTCTCCAGTAAAGCATGTTCAGAAACCGGAGATACCTAACTCCAGTAGACCAGTGGATCCATTCACATGGTTTCAGCAATTACTAATGAGATATTGGATCAAACTTTTAAATCAAATATGGTTTCAGGAAGGATTATTACCAATTTAGTGATTATTGTTGGTTGTCTATCCATTATTGTATTGCAGGGAGCAACTCACCTTGAACACTTACTACTTTATTGTATGAATTATGAAGACTATGCTACATTAAGAAACTAACACAAAATGTCATTACAAGGTTATGAATAGCTTGGACCAGAACTCTTTTTTGTTCACAATAGGCACAGCAAAATAGAATTCTTTAGGGAATCCAAACATTCTTTGACTTTACATTCTCTATTGTAGAAAGAATGGATCTTAATAAGCCAGGACAAGTCAATTTTTTACCAACGTACTTCTCTTGTTACATGTGGTGTGCTACCTATATTTACTATGATCAGACTACAACCGTACACTATGAGCAAAATGTTTTCAAACTAGCAAGATGCAATCATGACTGAAATGGTTGTGTATAGTACTCTTGCTATACCAGTACTCCCTTACATGCATATCTCATAGTACTTTCATCTCATTCTATTCTCAGGTATTAGCTAGAAGACTTGTACTTGGAAAGGGATATGACAAGCTTGCTGAAACAGATGAAAGGAGAAAGAAAATCAATAAATTTAAGGAGTCGGCATGGAAATTCGTTTATTTTCTTTCTGGAGAACTGCTTTCATTATCTGTAACATACAATGAACCATGGTTTAAGAACACCAGATACTTTTGGGTGGGGCCAGGCGAGCAGATCTGGCCTGATCAAAAGATGAAGTAAGAGGAAAAAAAGAATTATTTTGTTCCTCTTTCCAACTTTGCTTTTCCCTGAGAAAAGGATTTGACATTGAATTTTTCCTTCTTCCAGACTGAAGCTTAAGGCTGTATACATGTATGCTGCTGGATTTTACACATATTCCATCTTTGCTCTTCTTTTCTGGGAAACAAGACGGTCGGACCTTGGAGTCTCAATGTCGCACCATGTGGCAACTGTTGCTCTGATTGTTCTATCCTATATTTTCAGGTATGTTCTGAAAATTTTCCCAAATGAGGTTAATTGCCCTTCTATTAAATACTGATACCAGCAGCAGTGCAGCACAACCAGGTCTTAATGTTAATTGTGCTTTTGGAGCAGATTTGCTCGTGTTGGCTCAGTCGTTTTAGCCCTTCATGATGCAAGTGATATATTCCTAGAAATTGGGAAGATGGCCAAGTACAGCAGCTGCGAGTGGCTAGCTGTTGTGGGTTTTCTTCTTTTCGTGCTTTCATGGATTCTTCTACGCCTCATAATTTTCCCTTTCTGGATCCTAAGAAGCACAAGGTAAACAAACATCTATGACAGCTTGTAGGTTGCTCTGGCATCTGGTGCTACCTCTAGGCATTCACCACTGTACTTGAACGGAGCATTACTCCACTAGAAATATTGTAGCACATTTTGTCGATCGATGATGTCGTACCTTTTTCAGCTATGAAGTATTGCTGACCCTGGACATGGAGAAGCATCGATTGTACGGTCCCATATACTACTATGTTTTCAACAGTCTACTGTTCTCACTTCTAGTTCTTCACATATATTGGTGGATACTGATCTACCGAATGCTACTCAAACAAATCCAATCCAATGGCCGTGTTGGTGATGATGTTCGATCCGGTCAGTGATTCTTTTCTTTTTCTTGCTGTTAGATCTTTTTCTTTCTCAGCAGCATATTTTTACTGGTTTCTTAAAAGTTAAAACCACTTACTATCAAACAGATTCTGAAGGCGACGATGAGCATGAAGATTAATCTGTATGTTGTTACATGCTTAACTGAAGAACTACATGCTGTGTTCCCTACAGGAAGATACATCACCTAAATACTTGATTTCATTAGACCAGACCATTCTTTCAGTGTCAAAACATGGCAAGCACGATTTGCGAGTTGCAACTGAAGCTGATTGTGCTGTCATATACGATGAAGCAAAAGTTGATCTTTTTTTCCTCCTTTGACCCTCGTTTGTAAAAAACCAGATTAAGTTGGTTCATTCGTTTGTTCATTCTTGTAACTGTGCAGACGATTAATTGATTCATGATGTATTCATGCAATATGCTGCGGCAACTCAGTCGAAAACTTGGTGTACTTCCCATTCTACAATAAGTTCAAACTTTCAAAGAGATCTGTAACATTATTCACTTTTTTGCTTCTGTAGAACTCTGTTTTGCCGCGAGGAGCCTACCACTATTGACATAATTAAGCATTTACTTTTGTAATTGAGACTGTAAAAAACAATAAGAGCCTAGAGAAGTAAACAAGCGAATGCATCAACAGAGAATATAGTTTACAAGAACTTTTGTATTCTCTGAATATTTTGTACAAGATAGTAACAGAACTTCCAAAAGTAAGGAGACATGTCAATTACAGTCTGAAAGATCCATAAAGTATCAATACTGAGCCATTCAAAGGAAGAGAAGATCTCGAGCATGAACACACTTCACAACGTACTCACTTGTATAATTGTGTAAACAATAAACAAGTTAGAATAGAATGTGCAAGCTGGCTTAAGACGAGTATTTCTCTATAAGCTTGTCAACATGAAGAACTACGTCATTGATGTGAGGGCGCATTGCAGATTGTGGCTGAAGCATCCAGGTAACAAACTGGTGAAGTGCACCAGGGTAAGGAGGGCTGGGCCCCACCGGCCACTTCAATTGAGCGTTGACAATGGCCAGCTGCAAGCTTCCTCCAGATTCACCAAGAGCATACTCAAATGGTGAAACACCATACCTAGAAGAATTAAATGTGAACATCAGTGATTAATTAAGTGCTTAAAGGCTACAGCTACAATTGATCTGTCCACCTCATTAATGACTTGTCTAAGATTGTTGACTGAATCACAAGTAACTTTAGGAAATAGGTTTGCTTAACTTGTACAAAGTTGAGTTTGATCTTAAACAGCACATCATGTATTGCAGTAGACACGATTGATAATTACTTCATCATTATTAATTTTAATTTTAATTTTGATATAATAATAATAATTTGTGGTACTAAATTGGACAACTAGTCAGTGCTGCTAAAAATATGACAAACGGATTGAACTAAGAAGAAAGAATTTCTAAAAACATATAAATGAATTATCGTGCCCTGGCAGTTGGAAGCTTGGAGCAATAGCACACCACAAAAATAATTGAGAATGGAACTAACATATAAGTTAACAATAAATGAATTGAATCAAGATTACTAAATTTGCTCATGCAAAAGCCATAAGGGAACTTACATGATGGCATAAAGGGTGCATCCTAGAGACCAGATGTCAGTCCTCTCATCAATGTCAGCATGGCTTGGGCAGTCCCACAATTCAGGTGCACGAAAAGGTGCAGAGCAATGTTCAGCAGCCCATTCCTACACAGAAACAAGATATACGCTAGTAGTATTTAGACAGCCATGGCTTTCTAAGTACTAATATTCAACTTCTAAGAAACAGTTGCATACTCTAAAGTGACTATCAATTATTTACGTGATTAGCCAGTCTAGTAACTTCAGTAGCTTAAGGAAAAAGTCAGAATTTCTTGGTCTGTGTAGATTCACTCACAATAACAATAAAATCTTTTGTCCCAAACAAATTGAGGTATGTTAAAAATGAAATCTCCTCAAAGTCAAAGAAATAAAAGCCTTGTAATAAAATCTGCAAGGGTAAAACCCCAAGCCCAATATTCTATCATCTAAACCGAGAGCTATGATGCACGGACACGGATACGTCGACACGACACCGACACGGAAATTCACCGTTTTCCCAAAAATACCGATACGCCGACACGGCTATATATATTTAAATAATATATATGTGTATTATTTTCTATGTTTCCACATGCTTATTATCTGAAATAATGTAAATTGTAAACTTGTAATTTGTAAAGTGTATGCTCGGAATATGTACCACATGAATTGTTTTGTTAATCCTGACGACAATTGTTGATGTGAATACCATTTCTAGAAATAAGAACTCCATTAACCTAGGAAAAAGTAACATGATTAGATCGGCAAGACTACACGGGAGGAGATGCGGGAGCCGGCGACGCATGGGAGATGTAGTCGGCGGCGAGACGCGGGAGATGTAGTCGGCGGCGAGATGCGAGAGATGTCGTCGGTGGCGAGATGCGGGAGCCAGCGGGCAGAGAAGATGCGAGTGAGGAGATGGAAGCGGCGGCGAGATGCGGGAGCCAACGGGAGCGGGCGGCGGCGAGATGCGGGAGCCGGCGGCGGCGCGAGCGACCGATGCGGAGAAGCGCGAGCGAGCGATGGGAATGATGCGCTCGGAAATTGGCGCTTATGGTTAGGGTTAGGGATGAGGCGGCCTGGGCCGGCCGTGTCCTAAGCCATTCCGGGGCTGACTATGTCCAGGCCGTGTCCGACTCGTATATTTACTGTGTCCGACACGTGTCGAGAATTTTAATAATTAAAATTAATTCCAAAATCGGCCGATACGTCGCCGACATGTGTCGGAGACGTGTCCGTGTCGTATCCGTGTCTGACACGTGTCGGACACGGATACGGCGGTTTTGACACGTGTCCGTGCTACAGAGACCGAGAGCCTAATTCACCATTTCTAAACCTTCTTATGTTATGGTTCTGGCACGTGGATTGCTAACTTCCATACGCTCCTATTCAAAGCCAACTCTTTGGATACATTTCAATCTCTCAAGTCTCTTTTAACTACTTCCTCCCATATCAGTCTTGATAGATTTGAGAGACTTTTTTATCACACAAGACATCCGATGCTTGACACCATTTTACCCACCCCGCTCTTATCCTGTGGCTCACGTCTTTATCAATGTCGTTGACCCACTATAGCATCAATCCCAAATATCGAAGAGTGTCCTTCCTAGACATTACTTATTAGTTCAGACTAACATCTCCATCATCTACCCTAGTACCACTGAATTTACACTTCATATACTCAATTTTAGTCTCGTTACGTCTAAACCTCTTCGATTCTAAAGTCTTCCTCCACAACTCCAGTTTTCTATCGATACCTATCCTACTCTCATCAACTAGTACTACATCATCAGCGAAAAGCATACACCAAGGAATATCTCCCTGTATGTCCTGTGTGACCTCGTTCATCACTAGGGCAAAAATGTATAAGCTCAACGCTGACTCTTAATGTAGTCCTATCTTAATAGAAAAGTTATTAATATCGCTACCACATGCTCTGACGTTAGTCACATCATCTTCTTACTTGATTAGAGTAATATACTTTATTGGGATTTTTTTTCCTTTGGAGCGCCCATTACATGACCTTTCTTGACACTTTGTCATAGACTTTCTCCAACTCAATATACACCATGTGAAGATCCTTCTTTAAGTCCATATATCTTTCCATCAACTGTTGTGTTAAGAAAATAGCCTCCGTGATGGACGTCCCATATATAAAACTAAATTGGTTTTTCGTCACACTAGTCAACTCTTCTTAAACGGTGCTCAGTCACTCGCTTCCAAAGCTTCATTATGTGGCTTATGAGCTTAATTCCTCTATAATTAATACAATTTTGAATGTCTTCTTTATTTTGAAAATTGGTACTAATGTGTTTCTACGTCACTTATTAGACATCTTGTTTGACCTAAAATACCATTGAACAAATTAGTTAGTTAAACGATCACCACGTCTCCAAAGCATTTCCACACCTTGATAAGAATGTTATCAGGCCCCAACGCCTTACCCACTTTCATCTTTTTTAAGATATCTTTTACTTCCAACTCCTGAATTCTTTGAACAAACGTCCTATCGGTGTCGTCAAAAGCATCATCCAGTTCAATCATACTATTCTCATTGTCTCCATTGAACAACTCATTAAAGTAATATCTCCATCTATCCTTGATCGTGTTATCTTTTACCAAAAGTCTATTAGTGTCATCTTTGATGCATTTAACTTGGTTGAATCTCTCGTCTTCCTTTCTTGAAGGCAGAGCCACTCACAATTTGGGGAAATAAAATATCACCAGAAACAGAAGAACATTCGTAATAAATTGGTTGTATATCTGAAAAGTGAATAGAAATACTTTTCTAGGACAAGGGCCAAATATCCAAAAGACTACGTGAAAACTGAAAACCAATACTTACCAAGAAGAGTCTTTCATGAAAAGGCCAGGGAGCTAAGACAAACCTGCAACCGTAATGCTTCAGAACGAGAACGGATTTCCTTTCTTGCAGGCCTTGCACTTCCAAAATCCATCAAAGTTGCAAGAGGTGCTTGTCCTTTTTGACGAGTTATAAGAACATTTCCAGGCTTGACATCATTATGAGCATATGGTGGATCAAAACTGTGCATGTGCTTCAGTCCTTCACAGAGCTGTCAGTAGTCCTATATTAGTACACAAAATAGAGATGCAAGTAACAATTATCCATGGAATGGACAGAGATGGTAAGCTAAGTATTTCTACTTCAGCAACTCGGTATGTAATACACATTTTCAATAATTTGATACATCTGGAGAACAATTCAAATGTCTAATCTGATGGCATCTCTTAGTACCCATCCAGGAAGATAATTTCACTTGTAAAATTTACTGTGACTTCCTGAACATGTTATGAACCCCTGAGCTTTTCTCAAGTTAACATGAGGTAAGCTGTAGTCACATTTTAATAGTAGTAGGAAACAGATAGCATGCCATCACCTGTGATTCTATCCTAGCACAAGACAGTTTCAGTACTACACAGGAGAAATCAATGCATATATGACAACAGTTTGTTCTTAAGAAAGATCATCGAAGACTAACATGATAAATTATTTCATACTGAGCATCAATCTCAACAAATTGTGACCAATCACTAAATAACATAAAAGCAACAAATCCAACAAAGTTTGAGATTTGAAATTTTTCAATGGCATGATCAAGAAACAGTATGCTAACAATATTGTCTAGCAAAAAGACTGGCCTGTTGGAATATTCGCAAAACATCGACGGTCGAATAGAACTCCTTCCTAGACTGCATGACTTTAGCATTGTCAAACAAAGTACCATCCAAATAGACCGGGAAGAGCAAGTAGGCTTCATGGTTCCAATCTCCCTGTTCACACTAAATATACAAATATACATCAAAGCTTCTCAACATGAAAGACAGAAAGAGACTTTCATAAGGTATGCTGAGTAAAATATCAAGTAGCCTAGCCAATGCAACCATACTATTTGACTATAAGACATGGCAGGCCATATCTACATTATGGAATCGATTTTGTTTGCTCTCTCTCGCGGATGTACTTTACAATATTTAACGAGCACAACTAGGTTTACAATATTTACCAAGCACGGCTCGGCTAACTTTCCTAGCTTTAATACGATTTGCTAAAAATCTTGCACATAGTTAGATACTTAAAGATCCTATTGTGTATGGCATTCATCCGGCACAAAAGAAAGACGCACAACAGATTTACCTTAACTGCTATTATCGCATGATCAAGAAGCGGCAGCAGATTGGGATGGTTGAACAACGACGTGACGCGGATCTCCTCCTTCACCAGATCCAGCTGCTCCCTGCTCTGTATCAGCACCTTCTTCATAGCATATGTCCCATCCTCTGGACCAACATTAGCATACCCACATCACAAATCTCTCATGGCATTGCAAAATTTCACAAAAACATCCTAAAACTCCCAGTTCCATTCCATTTGTACCAGTGGAAATAACTTTAATTGTGTACAGCAAGCCGTGGGATTACAAAGCTTCTACTCAATTCATCACAACACCTCCTACTCGCAGGGGAAAATGGGCAAAATTACAAGATTTTGAACAGAACCACCGAGATGCATTTGTTAGACCAGGAAGTGGAAAAGATTGCGAAATAAACCATCTGAAAATCCTAATTTTATCCCGAATGCACAAAACTTACGAACCACTCCAACAACACACGAAGGCGAAATCAAGGACTCGCGAAGAGGCGAGGGGGCGGGATCGAGTGGGACCTGAGACGTGGGAGGGGTGCTTGGCGAGCGCGGCGTCGGAGGAGGCTTGGTGCTCCTTGACGAGGTAGACGAAGGCGAAGCCGCCCTCGCCAATCTGGCGGAGGACGCGGAAGCGGCGCTCGTTGATCCACACGTCGCCGCCGCCCGTGGCCGCGTCGTAGAGGGCGTTGAGCCCCGAGATGGAGCAGCCCATCCTCGATGCCCTCCTCCTCCTCGCCCCCGGCGAACTCGCACGCGGTTTCTAGTCTCCGGCGACGGCGAGGGTGCGTATCAGGCTATCAGCTGTGCTAATTTCGTTGGTTCGGTGTTTTCGCAGGTCCACCAGTGGACGATGACTTTGGTGTTTCCTAACTTTTGAGTCTTTCCATTTCTCTTTTTCTTTCCTTTCCTTTTCTTTTCAAATAGCTAAAAAATTTCAAAAACTTAATATATTACACGAAAATACTTTCGCATTTGTTGGTCCTAAACTCTAGATCCTACGGATGGCAAAAGACACACATTCTCTTCTACTTGTAGTACATCATAACTTGATTCAATGCTAATATATATGTTGTTCCAAACTCTCACACTCATCCAGATCAGATCTAATTATGAAAGTGAATCATTTGTGCAAACCTAGAGACCTAGAGGTTACTTGCTGTGAAAATGTTGGCTCAAATTTTAGTGACTTTTGCAGCTATGCTGCAATTTATTCTTCTTATTATTACGAACAACTTGAAAGTTGGTGCTTAGAAAAGCATCTCGACATGTCAGTCAAACGGTTGGCATGTTAGCACCAATGCCTAATCACTCTTTGAGATCAACCCTTGTTAGAAAACCCTACATCATAAAATGTAGATAACAATACAATTCTTGTAGAGATAGCAACCCAAAGTGGCATCTTGAGAGCATTGTAGCATTGGATCTGGTGAACAATTTCAGACAATAGACTGGTGTAGAGATCAGATACCAAGATCAGATAGTGGACGGTTCAAGCAGGAGTGTCTATGTAAAAATGGAAAGCGCTATTTTAACTTTTCCATTGCAATCATCATATTGGTAGCTTCTTGGACCCTTGCAATTGAGTTACTTGCTGCAACTCAGATTTAACTTTTCCATTGTGTCTGCATCCAGTGGAACAGGCCAAACCGCAGGTTGCTGCTGCGTTGTGCAATGGATGTTTCCTCCTCCCAGAACGATTTCCTCCTCCCCCTTCGACCATCTCTACCTGAAACAAGTAGCTAAATCACATGTATGTAACTCATGATATAGAAAGATCTTATCTTTGATCTGTTGCTATTTATTGATAAAAGGAGGCAACTATTGCTTGCAATTTCATCATATTTCCAAAAGATAACTTGTCACCACTTCTCCAGTAGACTATCAACAGTTGACCAAAGAAATCTTAAGCACCCATTACTGACAGTACAAGGCTCCAAGTAGTACATGAAAAATCTTTGGCGTCAATTATAAATTTCTAGCTAATGTGGGATTGGGATATTACCTCGTGGTTAGGAAGTGCTTTCTCGAGGACTTTACGGGCTTCTTCGTCCCACTTATCACCAAGTGCTGGTGCTCTAATCCCGCCATTGGCAACGTAGAAGTTCACATATGATCCAGCTAACCTCCCCTGCCTTGATGCCACCTGTAACCATCATATATTATCCACCACATAAGAAACTATGACAGAGAGATATCCTAAGCAACACTTCTTGGTAAATTTAAATTTCTGAAGGAACACCAGTAAAACTAATATTTCTGGTAATTTTCTCTAAGGAATTTTATACTACAGAAGTGAAGGTAGAGCTTTCAAACTGCCTTGTATACCCTTCCAATTTTTTCTCTCGATCGAACTAGTACAAGACTACAAGGGCAAACTGAAAAAAAGAGAAAATGACCATACCAAGTCTCAAAATGGTCCTGCTTCTTGTTTTGTCATACATATAGCGATCCAGAGACATGGATTTTGATAATATCTAGTTTCCGGTCCTTGGCATCTGTAGTACTGGATGTTAAGAGTACATCCTCTCTCTTTGTATACTTGTATAGGGCCCATAGATAGATCTTGAGGCCCATGACCTAAGGCCCACTCTCCTTGTGCCTCTCCTTGTATGTACTTCTCCTGTGCAATCAATAGAGTGACGATTTCGGGGGAAGAAATATGATTCACATGGTATCAGAACTATGCCCCCCAAATCCCTAACCCTAGTGTCACCACCGGCGTCTTCCCACTGCCGCCGGCCTCTTCATGTTGTCGCCACTACACTGCAGTCTCCTTCTTTATCGCCGGCATCTTCGTCCACTGCATGGCGGTGCTTCACCGACGGGAATCGCTCCAGTCGATGCCTTCTTCACCTCGTCGACCTTCACCTCGTCTGTAGCCACCACTGCGCTGCAGTTTTCTTCTTCATCACCGGCGTCTTCGTCCACTACATCGCGCTGCATCGCCGGCGGGAAATCAATCCGGTCGACGGCTTCTTCCCTCGTCGACCTTCCCGTTGGTCGAGTCGTCATCTTCTTCATCTCCACCAGGTTGTAGGCTTCATTGCGGCCGCTAGAGCAGCATTGCGGTCAGCTTCTTCAACTTTTACTCGGTCGCCGCACTACTCGACTGCCTCGGCGCTGTGAAGGTGCAACGCAGCAGCGAGCGCCTCCACCGTGCGTTCCGCCAGGAGCTCGACATGCTCCTCCCGTTCCGCCATCAACTTCTTCAACCTTTGCTCGGCCGCCGGCAGGTGTTGCAGCTGCCCCAGCCTTCTCTCGACCACCGCATTGTTGGCAGTCTCTCCTATAACCATTGAGCAGAGGGAGCGAATTGTTGCTGCAGTTGATTGAGTATATATGCCAGCTGAAGCTTGAAGTCTTTGCTACTGTTCTCTACTACCATGGCAAAGGATGGCTCCCTCTTAGTCACTGACATCAAGCTAGATGGTTCAAACTACATAAAGTGAGCTATGTGATTCGAGCTGCTGGTTTATCTCTTTGTGAACATGACCCTGCGCTTTTCACTTACACCTCTAAACGTGGGCGTACATTGCTTTTGCTCTATATGGTTGATATGTTGATTGCTGGAAATCATTCAGAATATATTGTCTTTGTTAAGCAAAAATTGAGTGAGCAGTTCAAGATGTCAGATCTAGGGTCCCTCAGTTACTTTCTAGGAATTAAGGTTGATCATACTGATAAAGGCTATTATATCTCTCAGCATTGGTACACACAGGATTTGATTTCCTGCTCAGGTCTTACTGATGCATGTACTGTTGCTACATCTATGGAGCTCCATTTGCAGCTGTGTTCTACTGATGGCATCCCTCTCGCTACAGGCATCTTATAGGCAGCTTTGTGTATCTCACTGTGACTAGGCCTGATAGTGCTCATGTAGTTTATGTTCTCAGTCAATTTGTTAGTGCTCCTACCTCAGTTCATTATAGTCACTTACTTCGTGTACTTCGGTACTTAAGGGGGACAACTTTTCATCGCTTGTTTTATGCTCACTCTAATTAGCTTCAGTTTCATGCCTACTCCGACGCCACTTGGGTCAGTGATCCTATTGACTATCACTCGGTCACTGGTTACTGTTTTTTCTTAGTACCTCTCTCATTGCCTGGAAGTCCAAGAAATAGACTGCAATGTCCTGTTCCGGTGCTGAGGCTGAGTTTCGAGCCCTTGCCACTATCACATCAGAGATCATGTGATTTTAGTGGCTTTTGACCGATCTTGGTGTTCTATGTGATGCACCCATATCACTTCTTTGTGACAGTATCACTGCTATTTAGATTGCAAATGATCCTGTCAAGCATGAGCTGACAAAGCATATTGGTGTGTATGCTTCATTCATGCGTTTTCATTGCCAACAATCATCTCCAATATGTTCCTTCGGAACATCAAGTGGTAGATTTCTTTACGAAGGCTCAAACTAGAGAACACCACAGGCTTCAAGTTCTCCAAACCAATGTGTTAGAGCCACCTTAAGTTTGAGTGAGTGAGGTGTTAAGAGTATCTCTTCTCTCTCTCTCCTTGTATACTTGTATAGGGCCCATCGATCCATGATAAAGAGAACAACACCAGGGCTGGCAAAGCAGCATATCTTGTCAACATGCCCAATGATGATTTCATCACCTGCGGAATCAGAACACCTCAGCAGCTTGAATGAACACCAAAGCGAAGAACAGAACCTTCGTGATGCTTTAAATAAATAATATGGATGATCATAAGTTACGTGAATTTTAAGATTTGAAAAAGTATGAAATACTATTTATTTTCTTGATTTTACTATTTATAACGGTCTGACACTACGGGCTGGAGATCTGACCGTAAGGTACTTTTCATATACCTGAAATTACTGTTGATACCGGTCGACCGATTGAAAATTCTGGTCTGATCGGTGAGGGTTTGGATTTTTTGTGTTCTTTAGCTTAGGGTTTTGATGATATTATGATTCATGAGTTTGGTTTTTCGCTGTATGTCGTTGTTGATATTAGTGGAAATATTTTGAAAAAGCCATTCACCCCATTTGATTCTTCATACTCGATCCTACACCCCATGGCAGCAAGCAAACACGCCCTTACACCGTCCTACGACCTGGACGATGTTGATTTTTCCATTGGAAGATCTTAACCGTGTTTGGTGTTTGTGGCCCGTCTAAACGGCTGATACTGCTTGATGGCATGGGCGTATAAGCAACTTGTGAATTTACAGAGTATTTGTTCCTAACATTGAGTAATCAAGTGCTCCTCTTAAAAAGGAAAAAAAATTGCAAGTCATCGTGGAACAAAGATATTCCAACTTGCAAGCAAAGTTGGTCGAGCAATACTGCAACGGGAAGCAGCTCTTTCGCGAAGTCTTGCAAGGAAGCAAGGGTGATTGGCCGACGAGGAACCCTCCTTCCCTTTCTCACACAACAAGATTCCCCCAAGTACGCACTGCACTCGTTAACTGCGCGTCGCACAAGATTCATTGGACCGACAACCGGTGGCTAGTAATTTCTGTGCTAGAACACCAAGGATACCAAACGAGTGCTCGAAAAAATTTTCTGTAGCGTCGAATTACGTCGTGAAGAACCTGTGCCGGACGAACCTCCAAACCACGTTGACCATGCAAAAAATACGTGTTGCGTGAATTAGACCAGAGAAACACTTTGCTTGTTTCATTCATGCTTTCCATTCACCTTTCTATGTTCAGAAAATGGACAAGACAAGTGCATCTGTGCATGCCTATAAAGCACCGTTGAATCTCTCTGGTTAGAATGAAAAATCAGTTTTGTGAAAATTCAGTTGTATCGGGTTTGGTAAGTTGCTTGCTTTGGCGCTTTCAAACCTTATCTTTGCAGCTCAGTAACTATTAGATTGAAGGATATACATATACTCAGGAAAATTTTAAAAGTCATTGTTTATCCACTCTGTTACTATACCGGTCCAGTGTAAGAGCAAGTACAACAATGGTCTTATAGCCAAGCTAGTCAGCATTTTTGCTGATGTGGAGGAGAGAAGAGAGGAGAGAGAGAGGAGAGCTTGGCTCTCATGCAAGCAACAAGCTGCACACGGGAGCCTATGCAGTGGTGGGTCCAGATAATAAATGTATGTGAGGAGGAGTAGGAAAGAGAATGTGAGATATGGTACCACATAATAATAAAAAAAATCTTTTGTAGACAAATAGAAGACAGATTATTGTATAGCTTGGCTCTTATAACTTGACTTATAGCCAAACACTTGTCTCTATTATTGAACTTGCTCTTAAGGCCAGTCTCAATGAGGTTTCATGGAGTTTCATAGGCATTAAATACGCTGACATGGCACTGTATTGATGAAGAGAGAGATGATAAAAGTTTCATGGGAGTAGAGAGAGTTTCATGGGGGATGAAACTCTTCTGCACTGTTTCCAAAATATGGATGTGTTGAAAACTTGGATATGAAACCTCCACTGAGACTGACCTAATGGACTTGTTGTAAACAAAAATGTGCAAATATTGCATATCAAAAGCGGACTCAACGGTTTGCATGTACCACCTGTAGCTCGTCGAGAAGATGAACCAATTCATGAACACTATACGTCCAGACCATACGATACATACGAAATACGTCATCGGGAACTGTTCATACATCAAGAAGATTATATTAGAATATAATTTGGAGAGCCCAGATCAGACGGGCCTAAACTCGACGCCCTCGACGATGAGCCCGCGCTTGGGGTACCACCCAAGGACCTCGAAGCTCACCACCACCTCCTCGTCGTCCGCCACAGCCATGGCCTCGTCGGCGCGTAGCCACCCCATCTCCACCTCCGACCACCCGTCGTCACGTCGTGTCGGCCGACTCGGCCCACCGCCATCTCCGTCGCCCAGGCCGACGCCTCTGAACTTGCGCCCCTCGGCGTCGTCGGGGCGGAGGCACACGACGTGGCGCGACGCCACGCGGCCGCCCACGGCCACCGTCGTCTCCTGGTCCGGGAAGCTCAGCCCACGGTGCCCGTCCGCCGTGCCGAACACCAGGTACGCCGCGTAGGCTGTCGCCGGCGTCAATGCGGCGGTTGGCAGCCGGCCGTAGATGTCCAGGCACGTGCAGTTCACCAGCTGGGCCACCTCTCCAAACCTGACCACGCAAAAATATTTTCCTTTTCAGTATGACATCAAATACTTGCACAGTACAAGTTAAAGAAAACTTTTATGGGCCGATCACTGCGTGAGGACTTGCCTCATAATCGTATTCTAAGATTTGCGAGGTGAGATCACGATCAGACGGAGACTAGGACAGTCCCCACACAGGAACTAATCGACCTACAGAAAAATTTTCTTAACAAGCTAGCTAGTTCCAGTCAGGATAAAATTGTTTAAATTATTGAGTTACATGATGCATGCAGATGCAGATGCGGATGCCTAGCGTCGATGCATCGATGTCGAGACGTGTAACAGTTTTGTCAGTGGCGAGTGGCGACAGGCCGACGAACCAAACGCGAGAGTGCAGAATTATGGATGCGTGGTGCAGCTCTCAGCAGATATTTAGTTTTTTAAGGCTCCATAAATATTAGAAATGACAATAGAAGTTTGAAGGAAAATACAAGTTGAAAAACATAATTGAAATATGAGCTTTCATAGGAGAAAATCATTGATTATAATAAATTCATGGGGTTTTTAGAAACATAACCACTCTCTATTATGTATGGATCATATAGCTATATGCCCATATTCTTCCACCATTAAATACTCTTTTCCAAAATATATGCATGTATATGTGCTTTTATTTTAATCTCAAGCAATTCGTTGATTATATATGCAGCAAATTATCTTATTAGTTTTTATAGTATTAAAGTATCTAGCTCACGCATACACACCATGGACGCCCTGAACGTATCTTCCCTCACACGATAGCTGCCCCCACTGAACCATGTGTCTTCTACCTCTTCTCACTGCCATAACTTTTCTACTTCAACATTCAATAGTAAGCTCAATTATTGATCGAACCCTCTTTGCTGCTACCCCCTTCCAATGCAATACTCTACTACATAGCTATCTTCTACTTCTCTCTAATTATTGCTTAATGTTGGCCTTTATGACATCAAACACGCACACACACACACAATCATCACTGATACCTACCAGGAATACCTATCACGTTCTCTTCGGTGACCCCGAGCCTATTCCCTATGGCTGCGCTAGTTGTAGTCTGAGCTCTTTGCTCATTTACTTCTGTACGACTATGTTTCTATTCATACGGATGCATGCATGTATATACTCATGCATGATGTCCTCTTCTACCGTGTCAATCGCTCCTCTTCTTCGACATTAGCCAACTCAACGCTGTGGCTTCGTCACTAATTGAGGCAACCTCCTATCTTCATTGATGCTAGCACGTGTGCTTTAGTTGTTGTCTAATGATATGGAGAAGCGATAGCATGCTTCTAGCTACCCAATGGTCCCATATCATCCATAACTCGTCCTCATTGTAAAGCTTTATCTCTTTCCTACCAAGACTTTGCCATTATCAAGCTTTTTTGGCCACTGACTTCTTCAACAACGCCCGCGCTTACCACTTGTCATCACGGCCCTTAGCTTCTTGTACTCTAGTTTTTCTCTTCAATGGCTCCCGCGAGCAACACAACTTTGTCCTTGTCGAATGGCTAAGGTGCGCAGCACGTTGTCCTCATCTCTACTGCTACCGCCTCGACTCTTTGCTTCCCCGTATATTAATATCTTCTTGCAGGATAAACCAACGTCATGGCACTCTAATTTTTCTTTACATTTTATTCCAAGTTAAAGTTATTTAGGTATTTTACTTTGGAATTTATAATGAAATCAAATGGCTATTTTATTTTGTTCCAATTTCAATTATTTCCTGTTGGAATTCATATACAAACCCAATTATTATTTTTAAAGAAATCATTCTTAATTTTATTTATTTCAGGATTTCACTTATGAATATGTATGGAAATCAAATTGTAATTATAATTTTATTTTATTTATTTCAAATTTCAATTATTTTGGATTGTATTCGACATAGACTCTTTATTTTAATTTAAATCATTATTATTTGGAACCACAACAATCGACATTATAGAACTTTCTTTTTTCTCAGATTAACGTGGTAATTTCTACCCCTCGAGAGTGAATGTGGTGGCTTATACTTTGGAATTCGGATGGAAATCAAATTGCAAATTTTATATTTTTTATATTCTGAATTCCAACTATGTTTAGTTAGAATTCGTATACATATCTAACTACTAATTGTTCCTTAATTTTTATTCCGAGTTAAAGTTATTTAGGGATTTTTACGTTGGAAATTGTATCAAAATCGAAGTGATATTTTATTTTATTCTAAAATTTAGTTATTTTGTTGGAATTTGTATACAAATGTAATTATTATTTTTAAAAATTATTATGAATTATATTTATTTGGGGATTTTACTTATGAATTCGTATGCAAATCAAATTATATTTTTTATTCTGAATTTAAGTGATTTTTGGATTGTACTTTGCGTAGATTCTTTTTTTAATTTAGAAAGGTATAATCTGGACCCACCACAATCAATAGTATAGATCTTTCTCTATTTTTTATTATCGTGGTAATTTCTACTCCTTGAAAGCAAACATGGTGGCTTCTTTTGCGTCTGCTTTAATATTATAACTAGTAAGGCGGCCCGCGTATTTATGTAGCTAGATTTATTTCAAAGTTTTTAGTATCAAATGATATAACTTATATATTTGAAAATATGTTTATGTATCTTGTAGGCTATTTAGGATTTTAATACATCATAAAACATTAGAAATGATAATAGAAGCTTGAAGGAAAATATAACTTGAGAAATGTAATTGAAGTATAAGGTTGATGGATTAAGGTTCTTAAAAATCTAAACACTCTTCATCATGCTTGGATCATGTAGTTGTATGCCCCTATTCTTCCTCTATTAATTACTCTTTTCCAAAACGTGTGCATGCGCATTACCTCTATTTAATTTCAAAGCAATACATTGATTATATGTGTGATAATCTTATTAGTTTATATGGTATTACAATATATTGCTCATGCATATACCAATACACCATGGATGATCTATGTCGAACTTATAATCCCTCATACGTCGACTGCCCCACCAAACCATGTGTCTTTATCTCTTCTCACCATTACAACTTTTCTATTTCAACCTCTAACAGCACGCCCAATCTTGATCAAGCCCTCTTAACTGTTACCCATTTTAATATAATCTCTTAGCTGCTACCCATTTCAATATAATACTCTACTATATGGTTATCTTCTTCTTCTCCCAATTATTGCTTAGTGTTGACCATTGCAACATCAAACATGCATACATGTGCAACCGTCGTTAATCCCTGCCGAGGATACCTATCACGCTCTCTCGAGTTGCCCTAAGCCTATTTCCTATAGTTGTGTCATTTCTACTTTAAGCTCTTTACTCCTTTGCTTTTGTACATCTGTACTTTTATTTGTATAGATGTATGTATGTATATACACATATATACATGATGTTATACGTGCTCGATGTCTCTCTTCTCCCATGTAGATTGCTCCTTTTCTTCAACATTGGCCACCTCAATGCTATAGCTTCCTCACTAACCGTGGTGACCTGATATTTTTACTGATGTTGATATATCTACTTTAGTCGCTGTCTAATAATATGGAGAATCTTCTTGCCATCGTAGGTAACGTCGTGCCCCGTACCAGCGATGGCATGCTCCTAGCTATCTAACGGGCCCATATTATTATAGTTCATTTTTAATACAAACCTTCATTCCTCTTTTCCAAGCTTCCCTATTATCGAGCTTATTTGTACACTGACTTCTTCAACAATTCTGACACTCACATGCAATTCGTATCATAATCGAATTGCTAATTTTATTATATTTTTATTCCAAATTTCAATTATTAATGGTTGGAATTCGTGTCCAAATATAATTGCTAATATTTGTTTAATTTCTATTCTAAATTATATTTATTTAGAGATTTTACTTAGAAATTCGTATGGAAACCAAATTGCTAATTTTATTTAATTTATTCTGAATTTTAGTAATTTAAGTATTTTACTTTGGAATTGTATGGAAATAAAGTTATAAATTTTCTTTTGTTTTCTATTTTGAATTTGAAATTTATTATTTGGAATTCATATGCAAATCCAATTGTTGATTTTTTTTTGAAAAAAAATTATTCCAATTTACAATTATTTAGAGATTTTAATTTGGAGTTCATATCATAGTCAAATTGATAATTTTATTTTATTTTTTATTCCGAATTTTAGTAATTTTTTGTTGGAATTCATATACAAATCTAATTGTTAATTTTTGTTTAATTTTAATTCTGAATTATGTTTGTTAAATTTTACTTAGAAATTCATATAGGAATCAAATTTCTAATTTTGTTTCATTTTTTATTTTGAATTTCAGTTTTTTTTTTGAATTATCTTGGTATGGACTATTTCTTTTAATCTAGACTGTTATAATCTGGACCTACCACGATTAGCGATGTGGTTCTTTCTTTTGTTCCTTCTATTATAACATGAATTGTTTTACATCTTGAGAGTGAATGTGGTGGCTTCCATTTGCTTTAATAATATAAAGCCAGATATTTAGGGGGTGTTTGGGACTGCTCCGCTCCACGTTTTTCAGCTCCGCTCCACGTTTTTTAGCCAAACGGTTTCAGCTCCACGCACAATGTTCGAGGAAAAAAGGTGGAGTTGTGAGAGCACCTAAAGAGGTACTTCACAAACTCCAGTTTTTTGTAGAGCTGCTCCACAGTGGAGTTTGTGGAGCAGAGTTTGTGGAGCAGTCCCAAACACCCCCTTACTACTGCTACTAGTCCTAGTGGTTGCATTTACCCAGCGCAATCGATTGATCAGTCATGCGATAATTAACTCCACAGACTATGATCGATTGTTTTTGAATGATCAAACTGTGTGCGAGAGATGGCAATTATGTTTTGTTTTGCTTGGGCAAAGAATTAATAGATAGAAGAGGGTAGCTACAAACAACGGACCGGGCGCATGATATATTGATCATGGTTCATCATTTCGTCTGAGTCGCCCTTTTGGTATCCTTTGAAACAAGTTTAATTTGGCCAAAATTTGACTGAATTTGGCTCTATTTGCAATTTATTCAAATTTCATCAAAATTCAAATGATATTTGAAATTTTCGTCCGATTTTCAAACAAAATTTTGGAAATTCGTTCATCTCGGTGATCTCCGAAAGTTTTTTCGAACCGAATAATTTAACCCCTGATATTGATATGTATGCAGGAAATTAGTGCTTAAGCAAGGGGAGGTAAGGAAGAGTAAGGAGAAGAAAGGATTTATATGTACCTGGATAGAGGGTGAGGGGTCCATCTCCAGCTGAACTCGCCGTCCTCCCATGGCAGGCTGAGCTTCCTCGCCGATAGCATGAAGCACTTTGCGCCGCTCTCCTTCTCCAGCCACACCCTCTGCTCCCGTTGATCATCACACATACGCGTCTCAAATGATCAGTGGCCATCGCACACAACGCCTTGTTCGATCGATGTGATTGCACAAGTTGATGATTTTACGTACCATATGGCCGTCGTCGACGAGGACGGCGTTGTCGGAGAGGCCGAGGTAGACGTCCTTCTTCGACGGCGGCCGGCCGGAGCGCCCCGGACAGACGGCGGCAGCCCTCGGCGGCGGCGCCGCCTGCAGGAGGATGGCGCGGTAGTCATGCGGGAGGAAGCGGTCCCAGACGGCGTCGGACTCGGCGGCGGCAAGGAACGACGGGGACACGGCGGCGCAGCGGCAGGCGTCGCGCGGGGAGGTGAGCGCGATCACGTGCGCCAGGCAGCTCTCCGGGAGGTCGCCGACCTGGGTCTCCTCCACCACCGCCATGGTGGTAGTGGCCCTGCTGCTACTATAGGCTTCTTGTACCTTGTAACAGTGGACGGATACAGCTTCCGGGCCCAGACTAAGCAAACTTTCCCCAATCTGGGACTTTAGTAATTCATGGATAGGAGGAGGCAGGGCCCTTCCTGATATTTTATTGGTGCGAGATGAAAGTAGACATTTCATAGTGTTCCTAATATTTTAAAAACTTTATCTTTATTCAGGCTGATCAGATATATTTATAGTCGAAGCCTAATACTAATAATAAGTACAAATAATTCAAGATAACCAATATCCTGCTATATGACTAAGCATCCATCCGTTTAGTTACCTGTAACATGCTAAGTGAGGTGTTTCTAAATTGAGTTAGACATTTGGGCTGTCTAGACAAGTTCTCAGTATAGTTGCTAGTTGTTTTTTTCATATTGTTGCTAATGGTTGTCTGGAAGTTAACGATATAAGCTTGTACCCTTATATATTTTAGTTGATCCTTTTAACTATGAGTCTGAACAAATTATATATAGGTATATATACATAGGTTAGGACCCTTGACTTTAGTGGGTCTTAGGCGATCGCACCTATCGCGCATGTTCAGGACCGGCCCTGGGAGGAGGAGGAAGTAAATCCTATCAATGGAGTATGTGCTCTGTTCATGCACAGTACTGTAACCATCTAAGAAGTATACTTTGAGGCAGCTCAGCAATAACGATGATTCGGCAAAAGAAATAAAACGGCTTAGCAACAATGACCGCAGGCCACATTAGAGGCCATTGGTCACAACACACGCATCATCTCTGTAGAATTAATGGTGCACACAAGAAAGGCTTAGCACTTATATGAGTTTGATAGTGCTAAAGTAAAAATTAGTAATCTTAGGTTTTAATCGTATTGGTTTCTAAGAACTATTTTTATATTAAATTGGCTTTTCTACATTACCTTGTTTTTAAATTGAGTGTTTTTTTAAGACAAAGTCTACTAATCCATTGTAATATACACTGCAGTGACTTCATTTATATGGGTCAAAATCATACACGAGTGTCTCTCTCTATAAGCTGTTACTATTTATAAGCCAAAGCCAAAAGCTAATATTAATGGACCCTTAGGTCTTTGGCTAATAATGAATGTGATTCTTGCAAAAGCATGCATGTTGAAAATGGAAATGTGAAATTGGTTCATTCTCTTTCTGTAGAACCATTCAAAAATTCTAAAAAAAATAATGAAAAATTGAATTGAGCCTTTTTACTCATCTTGAGTAATTAGAGAATGGTAGGGCTGAAATGGTTGAGATTAGAGCCAGCCCTTGTAACATGTACTTAGAGAATGAAAAATTGTGTGTGGATGATTTACCTTCTTGCAAAAATTGTACTAGTTTACAAATTGAAATTGATGCTTTAAATTGCAAGCTTGCTGAAAATGCATCATTGTCATCTGGCACATCTTGGATTTCTTTGAGAAAAGAAGTTGAGTTTTAAAGAAAGTGCGCAATGATATGAGTGCCAACTCTTATGATTCTTTTGGTTTTTCTAGCGTTGTCTAAAGGATTTCAAGTGACAAGAGTGCTTTTTTCTCATATGATACTACATCTTCTAAGAAGAAGTATCATTGTAGCTTTTATAAGAAAGATGGACACACTTTTGAGTTTTATTTCCGCCGTGTCAAACACGAGTGTCGGGCGCATCGTTAAGATTCTAGGAACATACATCGCTCATCTCATGGCATGTGCATACCTAGTGCTGACACAAACACTAGAAGTGATGGTGGCTCTTCTTGTTTGTCCCAAGGGACTTCTCCTTTGAGCGAGAGTGGTACTTCATCCTCTGGGACCGTGTCCACCTCTAGACTTCTACAATATTACTCATTTTGTGAGAATGTTGGGCATCTTGTGGAGTTTTGTTTTAGGCGTGCTAAACACATGTGTTAGTCCCGTGCTTCTAAGTGCCTAAGTGTTCATAGTTTTTCTGAACATTAAAAAGCCTAACCCAAGGACTCGCTTTGTTGATGGTTTCCTTGATCCACCTTCTAATAGTTTTGGACGGCGTCATGGACTTGTTTACCATGGATTTAATTTTGGTCCATGCACTACCCTGAGGAAGGATTTCCATCATTTTGGTCCACAACATAAAGCTTTTAAGAATGGCATTCATCGCTTTACTAGCGATAGCACTTGCTTTCTTCATCGACTTGTCCCCTCACGACGGGCCTCCAAGTTGTTGTTTTATCTTCTCATTTGAACCTTCATGTGCATCATCCTAACCCTCATATTGGTTTTTTCACTTAATGGTCATGTGTGTCAACACTGGATACCTAAATCTTGTTTCATTAATCCCAGTATCGAGGTATTGGCTTCTTCCGTCTCTTTACTATAGGCTTTATAGGTGAGGGGAGATCATGTGGATTATGTCAGTCCCTTTGGGTCTCCTACCTCACTCTTAGGCATTTGATGATGGCTATTACTTGTCAGGATGCAGCTTGCTCAGCTTCGATTACATCGACTACATCACACTGCCAAGCGGTGTGATGCAGGTTCTTACTTGAGCTTTGTTAATTTCTTGCTTCCATATTCAGCATTTCATAGCATTTAAGAGTGTTAGGGTTTTTAGGTCAGTTTAGAGTGTTGAGAGTCACACTTTCTGTTTTGTGTCTTTCTTAAGCACTTCTCTTGTCTACTAGGTTATCTAGGATCTCTTACCCTGTGTAGGTTAAGCTTGCTTCTTTTTTTAGTAGTTTCTAGTAGTGGGGTAGCTAGTGTGGTAGATTCGCTCCTTAGCAATATGTGTTCCTTGGGCTAGAGGCTTTGTGGTGGAGAGGTTTTCCTTCTTGCAAGAGTTTTTCTTTTTCTTGTTTTAGCTCTTATTTTTATTTGCAAGTAGTTCTTGTAAATAGTGGAGTTTTAGTTTTCACTTGCTTTTTACATCATGCATATATGACATTGTATTGTAGATATGTATTTAGATATCTGTGATATAATCTTGACTTGATATTGATCATTGCCATGTTATGCATACTTAGGTAGTTTTGTCATGCTTTTGAATATATGATTAAATCTTTACCATGCTAGCTTAACTTGCCAACCTAAATTTAATTTCACAAGTGGTATCAATTTTTACAATTTGTATCTTTTAAGTTTAAAAGGATAGATCTTTCGACTAGTTACTCTCTATTGATATTTTTATGATATATGCCATGTCAAAAATGCTCTATTAAATCTTGAATCTGACATTGAGCTTTATTTAGTGCTTTGCTAGTTCTTTTGGAAAGCATGTCTTAGTAATTGACCTAGTGTGTAACTTGATAAAAAAAACAATCTCTTTTGTGCAAAAAAAAACTGATGTCACTAATTCTTTCTCATGAGATTGCTTGCCATTGTACTAGGTATAAACTCAGGGAGTGGTTTGGATGACCTAGACCATTTTTTAAGTATCTTGCTTGGGATGGTCGTAGTAAGACTTGAGATCTAACACTTGGTTAAGAAAACAAAAATGTGAAATTGGCTGAAACTTAGGAGCCAATTGTGGATGGCTCCTAGTGTAGGACTTGCATTGCTAATATAAGGTGTAAATGATTTCTAAAATTTCAAGAATGTATTTTACCTAGTACTTGAGCATAGTTGGTTAAAATTGAACTTCTAGTACTTTTAGTGATTCAACTTGAGCTTCTTGGTTCCATTTAATCTTCTTGATATGTCGTAGCTCATACTTGGATAACTTTAGTTGAACTTGTCAATTTTAAATCCTTACTTAACTTGAAACTAAATTGAATGCTCTAAATTGTGCTATCTTATATAGATTAGTTGTATATATCTTATGATGATGTACATAGTTTTATATGTACTCTATGACTTTAAGTGCTGTCTTTTTAGTTTGAACCTCATTTTGGATAATTTTCAAAGCTCTCTTTTGGATTGTGCATTTTCACTCATACATACATGCTCTTTCTTGCTCCCTTGTTGTTTACAAGTATTTTTATGCATCATTTTAGAGAGAAAATGTGTATTTGTGAGCTTGTAGTGCTTCCTTGCTCTTGATGACTATTTTACCAAAAAGGAGGAGAAAGATCAAAGTAAAATTTGGTATTAGTCTAAATAGGGTGCAATTTATGAGAATGAACTTAAAAATGGGATAATGCTTAAAAAGATTAAAAATGGGGGATTGAGCCTTGTGAGGTTGCATTAGAGCAAAATGAGCTTTTATGTGAAAAAATGCATTTTGGGTCATTTATGATCTTTTGTTGTCAAGTGGTATTGCATTTGTTCTTATTTGCTCTTTTGTGCTTTATCTTACTATGACAATGGTCGTGATGCACAATTATTCTTTCATTTGAACCATGAGCTACATTGCGCTATTTGAGGGATTTTAGATGTGGATGAAGCTTTTAGTGAAAACTTACTTTTTCAAGTCTTAGCACTATTTCACACATTGCCACTGTGGTTATGTTCCTTCTTTCTTTTAAATCTGGATCATTGGTGGCTCTTGCAACTTGTGTGCTTTAAAAATCCAAAGTTCAAACTCAAATTCTTGCTTTTGGGATGTTTATCAAATTACTCATCAAGGAGGATATTGTAAAACTATGTGGTGGCAACCCCATATGAGTGATGAATATTTGCCATTGGTCGTGTCTCGCCTTCATTGCATAAGTTCAATTTTTGCGAATTTGAGTTTCAGCTTGTGCTGTTCTGGAGTCCCAATCAGACCGGCCTAGCCAAACGATCTGATTGCTGGGAGCATGTGATCAGATTGGCCTTCAATGGTGGTCTAACCGGTGGACTTTGGTCATGCTATGCGGCTATTCAACCAGCCATTTTGGCGATTTGAATGGTGGACTTTTGCCATGCTAAGTGGTGATTCAACCAGCCATTATGGCGATTTGATTGGTGGGTTTAGGTCCATAGTGTTATGGCGGTTCAACCAGTTCCAATGTAGGTTTGCTAAGTTGAGTTGTTCTGTTGGTTCTGAGTCATGGTGGTGTCTACGTAGTGTTAGTCATGGCAGGTGTTGTGCAAGTGCTAGTCATGGTGGAAGTCCTAGCATGTGTAAGTTATGGCGTGTGTCCATGCATATGATTTACTAATAGAGAGTCAAATGCATGTCATTTGTACTCAGATCAATTACTTTGTTCTTTGGTGTGTAGATATTTTGATGATTGTTGCGACTAGCGGTAAGATAGAGGCTACAAAAGAAGTCCTGAAGCCATGGCGTATAGGGTAAGTCTGGGTGGAGCAATATCTCAAGCCAAAAAGCACATGAGAAAAATAAGGGGCGTGAAGAGGCAATGCTGGCATGTAATGTGCTAATTAGACTTGTGTGTTTCAAATGGTGACGTTCTTCAGAGTAGGCGTACAATATTGACGGCAAGGCATTGAACATCACAAACTATGGAGTGATGTTGGTGTGCCCTGGGACTTGGGCGCCTTGGCGCAAGCATACGATCTTAGCGACAAATCATAGGCATCATGTCGTCGTGAAGACCGGCTGATGGCAATTTGGGAAATTGTCTAAAACTGGATGGAGTGGTGGTTTGCAAAACCATGGCACTATCAGGCTATTGGAGCCTTTGGGAAGTTGTACACTAAAAAACGTGCAAGTATGTGTAATACTAAAACTTGTTTGTATGTGGGCTACCGGGTTTCCTCAAGTGCAAGTGGTCTGATCCACTAAGGAGTGGCTGTTTAGTGAGAGGTGAGGAGCCTCCACTATATAAGCTTTGCATTGAGTTGAGTCATGTAAAACTCTAAGTTTAGGGTTAGTATTTACTTATGTTGGAGCCTTCTTTGTGTGCTATAGGCTTAGAGCTCTGCTATCCTATAGGATTGGCTGTAAAATATTCCTCTCCAAGTAAAATGACATACAAGTTTGTCCAAATGTGTTGTGCCATATATTCCCTCATGTGCTTTTGATTTTCTTGTTTGAATTTCTCTTCTCCTGAGCTTTTCTAGTGTCAAGTATGTGTAAGAGGTGGAGATGTCTCTAAGAAACAAGATTCCATCTATCTAGGCATGATCTAGAGAAAGTTTTTAAGTTTGCTCGATTTTCCTCAAGAGAGGTGTGATTTTCGGGTTTTGCTCTTGCGTGTGTTTTAGGTCAAATTTGTGCTATTTTAGCTTACTATGACATGTGAGAACCCATCCTAGATAGCCTAAACGATGTAGGACTCATGAGCAAGAGCATACCAAACCTTCCCTCTTTTGCCCGATTTTGGTGCACCTTTACTCAAATAAAAAAATATCACAACTTTGGTAATAATTTTCTCAATCGTTGATTGAAAAAATTACATGACATTCTATAAAAGGTGCATGCCAAGTTTCACGACATTTTGATCATCGGATTAGAAGTTATGTTGAATTTAGGATTTGAAACTGTGCTAAAATATTATTCATTCGCCTTATTTTACTGTTTATAGCAGTCTGACCATGATGGACTGCTGGTCTGACCGTAAAGTACTGTTCATATGCCTAAAATTACTATTCATACAGGTCTAACCGATTGCAAATTTTGGCCCGACTGATGAAGGTTGAGATTTTTGGAGTTTTGCATTCTTTAGCTTAGGGCTTTCATGAGATTATGAGTTTGGTTTTTTGCTGTATGTTGTTACTGATATTAGGAAAAAGATGTTGAAAGTATCATTCACCCCTCTAACTCACCATATAGGGGTGGTAAAAAAGTTCATTAGTGGGTTCGTTGGCTCGGTTCAAAATTACTTTAATTATACTTGTTAATTAGTTAAACATTGAAATGAGTTGATTTTAAATGAATTTGAATTTTGCTCTAGTTCGGCTTGGCTCGTTAGCTCATTTCTAAAAATACTTATAAAATATACGTGAAATAATATTAAATCAAACTATTTCAATTTTGAGAAAAAGTTGTGCCGGCTGAACCTCCAAACCACGTTGACCATGCAAAAATACGTGTTGTGTGAATTAGACCAGAGAAGCACTTTGCTTGTTTCATTCATGCTTTCCATTCACCTTTCTAAGTTCAGAAAATGGACCGAAGACAAGTGCATGCCTATAAAGCACCGTTGAATCTCTCTGGTTCTTAACACTGGGCAGTGAAGCAACCAATCTCTGTAGCAGTTGTCAGTCATTGTAGCAGACTTGAGCGGTTGATCACTTTGGCATACGTGTGCGGCCGGTCACTGTGGCAGTAGTGGAATGACCTAGACATACGTCAGAGTGTGACGTGCGCAGGAGTTGTGGGAAGGTGATGGTAGTCACTGTCCGAATCGTGTGTAGTGGGTGAGTGACCTACTGTGAGGCCCGATTGTGTCTATTTATACCATGTAATTCGTTGAGCAATTCGAGAGCCAGTGAATAACAAAGAAGGAAAAAAAGCGGTGTCGCCGCAAAAAAGAAGTCTCTCCTGTATTCATTCGTCCTCCCTACTCATGTGTGTTTGTCATTCCAAGGGAAGAGAACGTGTGTGGTGTTTTCTCCTGATGAGTAGCAGTCCGGAGTTGGAGGGTCCAGTTCCATCACTTGGTATCTGAGCTGAGAGTGAAATCTTGAGAAATTTCCATCACTTGGTATCAGAGTCTGAGTTCTCACCTAGGCTAATCCCTACATTTAGAGAATCAGAGCCCCTTGGTGTTCTCTATGTGTCGAATAAGCCGAAGAAAGACCTCCATGTGTCGGAAAAGAAGCGACTTCCGTGTGTCGGAGAAGAAGAGCTTAGTGATTATCTGTGTGTCGGAGAAGAAGCCGAGGGAAGACTTCCGTGTGTCGGAGAACAAGTCTTGGTGTTCCCGTGTGTTGGAGAAGATGCCGAGATAAGGAAGGAGTGTGTCTCCATCAGCAGTACAAGGCCTGCTACGAGGTGATCCGTTCGCCTCAAGCTTGCAGGTGGTGGTCGTAGAGACGACCATGACGACGGCGAAGACGACAGCAACTACGACACCATTGAGTACCACAAGCCGAGGCGAGAGGCTACTGCAGCTGACTGTGTGTCGGTCAGATGGCGATATGTGTTCGGGTCAGCGTGATGGTGAATGCAGCAGTGTGCATTGGGCCGAGGTGCACAAGGTGATGGCGACGAGCTGGCTACAGCACCAAGCACCCAGGAACACGACGACGGGGCTCTGTGCGGCCACAATGAGACCGATTGGGTATGCCGGCGTCACACGTGACATGCGTAGTGATGATGTCAGCGGCGAAGGGCAATGAACGGTGCCGGTGCGAACACGGCATGAGGAGAGGCGAGAAGATACTCACAAATAAAGACAACAAAATTAGGGGGTGGTTATTGGAACTAATCTTGTTGTTGATAGTGGTCAGTATTCGAGTCATGTGTAGTCTGTGTTCGAGTACTGTGTGGTCAGTACTCGAGTACCATGTTGTAGTTGTGTGTCGAGTACTGTGGTTGTGAGCAAACTACTTGTGTGTCGAGTACTATGTAGTCAAAGATACCGGAGTCAGAGAGCAGTCGGAGACTCTGGAGTAGAGTACTTGTGTGTCGAGTACTAGGTGGTCGTAGTCAAGTACTCGTGCGTTTGAGTACTATGGTCGTAGTCGAGTACTCATGAGTATTGTGGTCATAGTTGAGTACTCGACGTGTTCGAGTACTGTGGAGTCTGTGTACTCGGTGTGTCCGAGAACTGTAGCAGTCGGTAAGCCCAAGTGCTACAGTAGTCGTAGCTACAGTGTTCATAACTACAGTAGTCATAGCTGCAATGTCACCAGTTGGTACTCGTGGAGCTACAGTGACGGTCAGTGCCCGAAGACCTGTGTGGTCAGAGATGCGATCGAAGAACTATGGTCGACAAGCCATGGTCGGTGAAGCGGTCGAAGGGAAGCGGTGGTCGTAGACGCAGTCGAAGTGCCATGGTCGTGAAGTGGTCGACAAGACGTGGTCGAGAAGCCGTGGTTGAGTAGCTGTGGTCGTTGGCAACATGGTCGTGGCGCCGTGGTCGGTGGCACCCTGACGTAACTACAGTTGTGATACGACCAATCTCTGTAGTAGTTGTCAGTCACTGTAGGAGACATGAGCGGTCGGTCACTTTAGCAAACGTGTGCGTCCGGTCACTGTGGCAGTTGTGGAATGACCTGGACGTACGTCAGAGTGCGACATGAGCAGGAGTCATGGGAAGGTGATGGTAGTCACTATCCGAGCCATGTGTAGTGGGTGAGTGGCCTGTTGTGAGGCTCGGTTGTGTCTATTTATACCATGTAATTCATTGAGCAATTCGAGAGCCAGTGAATAACAGAGAAGAAAAAAAGACATGTGTCGCCACAAAAAAGTCTCTCATGTATTCATTCGTCCTCCCTATTCTTGTGCGTTTGTTGTTCTAAGGGAAGAGAACATGTGTGGTGTTTTCTCCCGACGAGCAGCAGTCCAGAGCTGGAGGGTCCAGTTCCATTACTTGGTATGAGAGCTGATAGTAAAATCTTGAGAGATTTCTAACACAGTTCACCAGCTGGGCCCTCTCTAAACCTGACCACGCAAAAATATTTTCCTTTTCAGTATGACATCAAATACTTGTACAGTACAAGTTAAGGAAAACTTTTTTGAGCAGATCACTGCGTGAGGACTAGCCTCATAATCGTATTCTAAGATTTGCGAGGTGAGATCACGATCAGACGGAGACCTGCAGAAAAAAAAAATTCCTTAACAAGCTAGCTAGTGTCAGTCAGGATAAGATTGTTTAAATTATTGAGCTACATGATGCATGCAGATGCAGATGCCTAGCGTTGATGCATCGATGTCGAGACGTGTAACAGTTTTACCAGTGGCGACATGCCGACGAATCAAACGCGAGAGTGCAGAAATTATTGGTGCATGGTGCAGCTCTCAGCAGACAGACAGCACCGGGCGAGGTCGCTGTTGGGGAGTAGAATCGTTTGGGAAGTTGACTGACTTCTGCAGCATCGCTGTCTTTGTTTGCCACTTACCTAGGGTCGTGTGAACATTTGCACATCCAGATTTATTTTAAGGTTGGTAGTATAACATGATATAATTTATATGTTTAAAGATATATTTATATATTTTATAAGTTATTTAGATTTTTAAGACATCATAAACATTAGAAATGACATTAGAAACTTGAAGAAAAACACAAGTTAAGAAACATAATGGGAAAGGTGAAAGAGTTACCAGAAAGCTTGTTGAAACAAATCATGCAGTCATGGATAGCATGTAAAAAGGCTTCATGACGCTTATCATCATTGTATCTCATCATCCTTGGAATTATAACATCTGGTGCAATATTATCTGGACATGTACGCTTACCTCCATCTCCATCACATATTACATCACCCTTAAAACTATCTCTTTACCAAACCTTGAGTGAGAAAGAGAAGAGTTTTGGAGACATTGCACACATAGATATGCTACTTCCATGTCTTGTTGTTCTTCCCAGATCATATCAATCATATGACATAATGACAGAATCATCACTTTGTCCAACCATTCTGCAGAGAAAGTGAAAAAGAGAGGGTGATGACTCAGGTATGACAAAGGCAGGAGTGAAAAAAAGAGGGTGATGACTCAGGTATGACAAAGGCAGGAGACATGTTAGCAGGATTGGAGGCAAATGCTCAACTCTAAACTTGTAAACAAGATCATCAGAGACATCACCATCACCCGTTGCCCCATCATTTAATGGTCAAGTACCATAGTTGAGCCTCGCCGATACATCTATACCATCCGGAGTCTCAATATGCATACGAACCTATAATTACAATAGCAAATGAAATCCTTGTTGGTTTTTTTACATGGAAGAATGACCTGAAAATTGAATGTGAGGGATGTACCTGGAAAGACCACTGGCCTCCCTTCTTATTGGAAATGGCTTCACTGTCTCCGAAAATTGCTTTCAAGGCACATATCTGAGCATTGGATTTACATTATATCAGACTAAAAGAAGCAATTATCAACTGTTCAATCTAAAAAAGAGTCTTTTCGAATTGTACTATTTGACTCATTGTTACCCTAGGCTATCATACTTGAATACAACACTTTTTCACCCATTCTTTTCACTTATGAATGGCACAAATCATAAACCTTACTTTTACTAACAATACTAGCATAAATGTAGGCAAGCAAGACTTTTGTGAGGACATTTGTTCTCTTACTGTGCACTGGTATGCATATGTAATCACACCCAATTTTTGCTGTGAGCCAATTCTCTATCCTCTAATACTACTATTGGATTTTCTTTAAATTCTAAATTAATTTTGTAGAGATTTTAAGATCTACTTTCTATATTCCTATCTTTTTCCGTAGTACCGCTCATAATTGCATGAGGCTAAATAATAGAGACCTATTTATAGACTCTACTTTCAGGAATTACAAAACGATCCACTTATTTTCCGTATATCGTGAGACTCCTGAACCATATTACCAACCACGATTTGATAGACAGTTATATGAGTCTAAAATATTATTAATTCTTAGCACACATGTGCGTACGCCATAATAAAAGTATTTACGAGATCAATTTCAATCTGATCATAGGAGTCAACATTCTACAGAACTGATCATGCAAACAACCTAACTATTTCGTCATGTGTTGTACCCGGTTAAACATATACATATATATTAAATTTCACTAGACTCGATCTTAATAAATATGTTACCTCGAGTATTAATTTCTCGAGTTAAATTCCGCATCAAATTATCCCCTATCACATACTTCAATAATTTGAACAATTCCACATTGTGTTAAACAGATAATAATTATAATAAATATTGAATGCCACATAAAAATTCTAATATGCTTTCACCTTCAAGAACAAAGTTGGTTTCAAACCTCTAATTCCAATACCTATAAATGAGGAATTAGTACCCACTATCCAGAATTCAAACGATGTAAATTACAGGAACTAATGGTAACGGAAAAGTACAGGAACTAATGGTAACAATTTGTGGTAACGGAAAAATTCAACGCATACGATTCGGAATTTTAGTAGTTTACTGGCCTTCCTAGCGACAAGGTTATCTTCAGTACAATATTCTTCATACCCTGTGGATAAGAACAAGAAGGGTTCTTGAATTAAGTACAAGTAATTCTTGAACTGCCCAGAACTCCAGGATGTGCCGCTTGGTTGGGCTGAAATAAATTGGCTTATGGCTGAAATTGCACTGTAGCTAGCTAAAATTACACTGTAGCTGATGGTGGCTTATTTGACGTAACTAAATTTAAAAAAATTTAAAATAGAAAAAATAGGTTAACCAATCACGGACAATACAAACGAATACGAAAAAAAGAACCGGCAAAAAATTCAAAAAAGCAAAAAAAAAATCAGAAAAAAATGAAATTTATGAATAGTGAAAAATAAGTCCGAAATCAGAAACTCAAACCGAAATGAGCAGGTCTAAGGATGCAGCAACATGTATATAAAAGCCCTAATCATGATTTCTAATGTTAACCAAGGCAAAGCTATAGTATTTGAATGCACTGAAAGTAAGTGCTAATTATGCGCTCCCATAATAGAACATTGTGTGGAAGCAGAAAAGAAGTGCACAATAAAATCCAAACTTTAGGCAATAAGGCATCTATTACAACTTTATGAGTCAGCTTTGTTAAGGAGTATGCAAGCACTATTATGAGAAGTATGATAGTTCGAAACAAGGGCAGGGCTTACTTTGTAGGTGTCTAAAGCATTTTATTAGCCGCAAAATTACCCTTTTCTCCAGTTGAGCAGATGATCTTCTGGCTCGAATAACCGGCTAAAACCTTGACAATAAGCACAAAAAAAAAGAAGATGATACTAGGTGTTTCTTATGAATTATGATCACAACACATGGATAAATAACAATGTGTTGTGTGATATATTATCATTCATATTGTGGAGATGGTGAGGAACCTCCATATGAATTATATTGTCAATCCACCCCAGCAATTTCTCGTGTCGAGCTTGTCTGACCTTCACGCACAACAAACTAATGGTGGGAACTGAATGTAGGGAAGCTGAACCAACACATAGCTCTGTTCTTTTCAGCTTCTAAAAGCTGTTTTTCGCCTTTTCTATGGTAACTAGCTTTTAAACGGAGTATTTTTTAAGATAAGGTCTACTAGTTAATTGTAGTACATACTTTACTGACTTCATTTATGTTGGCAAAAACCACACGTGAGTTTCTGTTACTCTGTAATTTCTCGTACAAACAGCCCAAAAGTCACACGCCGCAGCCAAAAAGAACATACTGGCATACTGCAGCAAAACTTACATTTTCAGTAAGCAGAGAAGAGCAGATAAAGCTTACGGTGACCAGTGCTCATCTCCACCACTCTAACATTGAAGTTATGTTTTCATCAAATCGGATACCCGTGTGTACTACAAACACAAAACCACATCAAGTGTAAAAAATGAGGCAATTCTATCAGATGCATTTCTTGGCAAATCAACTAAACAGGTTTGCACACCTGGCCAGCGTTTGCATCCACAACGTTTGCAAAGGTCATTTGAGCAGGGGTAGCATCATGTCGCCAAACTCCTTCAGCATCCTGCCATTTGGCATCATAAACATGAGAGTATGTGAGTATGCGAGGAGCATTTCTTCACAGTACAAACATGAACTATCTACCTATCACACTCACACATGCTTAAATAAGCCAAGATATCACTGGTGGGGGCAAACAAAAATCATATCGAAAATGCGAGTCATGACGAATGAACTATTATGATCAGGAACGAACAACAAAACATTTCTGAAATCGCCATCATCTAAGCCGAGTTTTGGTCCCCTAGTTGTGAAATTGGTAGAAACAGTAGGACATCAAGAACCACAAGAAAGAGCACTCGCTAGTCGCTACTCACCGGCCACCCAATCCAGCACTGGTCGTGCGGCTCCCACTCGGCCGGCATCCGGAAGCCGAGGGCCGCCGGGCTCCCCTCAAGAATGTCAGGTACTCGCCGGAGAGACGTCCCTCCAAGACGCCGGCAATCAGCACCTCAGGTCCCAGAACACGCACTGGTAAACACAACGCTGAAGAAAAAACTGAACACACAGTTTTTGGCGCTCCTCTAAAAGACCGGAGCATTTTCTGGGCTATTCATTGATATATAAACAAAGCTGATTACAAACCTAAAAAACGGATCACTAACTCCAGATCCTATAAACTCGCCATGAACAAACGAACGTGCTTCAGTGCGCACACAGTGGCACGTCCGAGCTCTACTTGTATACATGCAAAGCAAAAGATAAGGAAAGCTAAAACCATGCTAACTAACTATCATGCACAAGAATTATTCAAACAATCTCCTCCTAAGTCTTGTGCACCTGAGAGTAAAGAGTCAGGCCAATCATCTTGATGAATTCCTGAAACTTGATCTTCCCCATAGGCTTTGTCAGAATATCTCCCAACTGCTCATCAATTCGAATGAATTCCACTTCAATCTAGCCGTTGCTTACATAATCACGGATCAAATGAAACCTTGTATCTATATGCTTGCTCCTGTCATGATGTACTGGATTCTTTATCAAGGAGATTGCAGATTTGTTGCCTATCCTCAATACCGGTCTACTGACGCTGGACTGGCAGATTTCCGACAATAGCCGAGCTAACCACACACCTTGACAGGCTGCTGTTGCAGCAGCAATGTATTCCGCTTCACAACTTGACAAAGCCACAACCTTTTGTTTTGTAGACTGCCAGCTGATTGCACTGCCTCCCAGGAAGAAAAGGATCCCGCTAGTGCTCTTTCTACTGTCCACATCACCTGCTAAATCACTGTCACTGTAACCCAGTAATGCAGGCTGCAGATTGTTCCCTCTTGCATAAAACAATCCCATATCTCTTGTCCCAGCAACATATCTCAGAATGCCCTTCACTGCTACCAGATGATCTTCATGGGGTTCCTCCATGAACCTACTAGCATAACCAACAGCAAAAGCAAGATCTGGCCGAGTGTTGACCAAGTACCTGAGACTTCCAATTAGACTTCTGTACATTGTTGCATCAACAATTGGACTTGAGCTCTGCTTGGACAGTTTAAGTTTATGTTCCATTGGTACTTGTGAAGGATTGCAGTGACTCATTCCTGCCACTTCCAGAATCTTCCTAGCATAAGCTCCTTAACTGATTGAGATCCTATCCTCCTGCTGTTTTACTTCCAGTCCCAGATAGTAATGCAGTAGTCCCAGGTCAGTCATCTTGAACAGCTGGGCCATTTCCTTCTTGAATTTTTGGATGATGCTGCTGCTGGTCCCTGTGATCACAAGGTCATCAACATACACCCAACTACCAGCTGCTCACCAACTTTGCCTCTAATATAGATGGCATGATCTGATGGGCACTTCTTGAAACCCAAAAACATCAGGCTCTCATCTAGCTTCTGATTCCAGGCTCTTGGTGCCTGATGCAGGCCATACAAGGCCTTTTGGAGCTTATACACCTTGGATTCACTTCCCTTCTTCACAAACCCAGGAGGTTGTTGCACATAAACTTCTTCTTGCAGCTCCCCATTCAAAAAAGCTGATTTTACATCCATATGATGGATCTCCCAGCCTTGATGAGCTGCTAAAGCCATGAGTAGCATCACTGCTTCCATGCATGCCACAGGTGCAAAGACTTCATCATAGTCGACACCCAGCTGCTGTGCATACCCCTTGACAACCAGCCTAGCTTTGTGCCGCACTACAGCCCCCAACTCATCCCTTTTTACCTTGTACACCCATTTCAGGCCAATTGCTCGGCGATCTCGGGGCAGCTCAGTAAGTGTCCAGGTCTTGTTCTCCTCAATCGCCTCCAGCTCCTCCATGGCCTTGCGCCAGCATGCTGTTTTTTTCTGCTTCGGCCACTGAGCTTGGCTCCTCGGCGCTCACTGCTAGCAGCTGCCCATCCCCAAAATCACGAACAGCATAACCGGGTGGCGTACCTGGACCCACGATGTCGTCCATTGCCCGGAATCGCAGCGGTGCATCTTCATCATGGTCAGCGTCGAGGGAGTCCCCCATGTCCTCTGGTGGAGACATGAACTGGTCTCCAGCCGGAGACTGCATGCCCAGGACTCCTGGGGATGACGGCGCTCCGATTACCGGTGTCGATGGGCTGTGTGGCGATCCAGCCCATGCCGACTCCGTCGCGTCCGCCTGAGCCCCAGGTGGACTCGCTCCTCCTTCTTCATGCTCCATGGTGCCGTGCGGGTGCACGGACACGTACTCGACGATGAAACCGTCGTCGCTGTTCCCAGCTAGCGCTGCCTCCTCTGCCATGGTAGACCAGTCCCACTGGCCCTGCTCGTCGAAGACCACATCCCACGTCACATGGACACGCTTGGTGGTAGGATCATACGCGCGGTACGCCTTGGACCCGCGCTCGTAGCCAACAAAGATCATCTTGCGGCCACGGTCATCAAGCTTCTTGAGATGTGGCGAGGTGTCCCTGACGAAGACGATGCAGCCGAACGTCCTCAGATGGTGCACCGCCGGCTTCTTCTCGTACCACGCCTCGAACGGGGTCATCCCCGTGACGCTCTTCGTCGGGCACCGGTTCAGGACATACACAGCAGTGTTAACCGCCTCGCCCCAGAACCAGCCCGGCAGCCCCTTCGCCTTGAGCATGCTGCGCGCGGTCGCCACCACCATGCCATTCCTCCGCTCGACGACACCATTCTGCTGGGGGCTATATGGTGTCGTGAGCTGCCGATGGACGCCGTCAGTCGCACAATGCTCCGCAAACTCGGTCGCGGTGAACTCGCCACCACGATCAGTTCGAAGTGCTGCCAACTTCTTTCCTGACTCAGCCTCAGCGCGTGCCTAAAATTCCTTGATTGCCTCCGAAGCCCGGTCCTTTGTTGGTAGCACGGTGATCCACATAAAACGACTGAAATCGTCTACCAACAGAAGAAAGTACCTGTTCCCGCTCGGGGTTGCTGGCGTAATAGGGCCACACAGATCTCCGTGCACCAGCTCCAGTGCGCGCTTCGCCCGGTACTGCGCGTTCTTCGGGAAGGGGGACCTCTTCTGCTTCCCAGCAAGGCAAGCTTCGCAGAGTTGGTCGACCTGATCGATGTCTGGCAGCCCACGTACCAGCTCCTCCTTCGCCATGCGCCGCAGAGCCCCCATGTTCAGATGCCCGAGCCTGGCATGCCACTGCCAGGCTGTCTCCCCGCCGCGCACGGCTAGGCACACGGGCTGCGCGATGGTCACCCGCAGCACGTACAGGCGATTCGGCCCGCGTACCACCTGTGCCAGCAGCCGCCCGCCTGGCTCCCAGATCCTCATGACTCCATGCCTGATGTGGATGTCGTAGTCGATCTCGTCCAGTTGACCGACGCTCACAATGTTCGTCGTGAGCTGAGGAATGTAGTAGACGCCGGCGAACGATCTGTGCTCGCCGTTCTTGCAGCTGAACAGAATGGCGCCGCAGCCCTCGATGCGCGCGACGGAGTCATCGCCGAACCGCACCGTCCCGCAGACTACCGTATCGAGCTCGACGAAGGCTGCACGGGACCCCGACATATGATTCGTGGCCCCGGTGTCGAGCACCCATGTGCTCGTGTCGCGTACCTGCTCGGCTCCAAGGTGCACGAAAACCTTCTCTTCCCGCAGCGACACCGAGCCGCAAGAAGACACCGTCGCGGCCGAGCGCAGATCCCCGGATTTCGTCCCGCGAGCCACCCCGCAAAACGCGCCGCCCGGCGATGGTGTGGACTCCCGCAGCGACACCGGGCCGCGCGAGACCGCCGCTGCAGTCGGGCGTGGATCCCCGGGTTCCGCGCCTCGGGCCACCCCATGAGCTGCGCCATGAGCCGCCCCTTTGGCTGCGCCGCCTGGTGATGGTGTAGGAGCGCGGGATCCATCTCCTGCTGCTGGTGGCGGCGGCGTTAACTCCCGATGTGGCGATGGTGCGGGTGGTGGCGGTGATGGGGAATTTTTTCCCTGCCTCACGCTGGATGGGAATCTTGATTTTTGCCCCCACACTGGCTTGTAACAACAAGAAAGAGCCCTCCTCCTCCTGGGCCACGTGAGCCTCCTCCTTTTTGGGCTTGGAGCGGCACTCCTGAGCCCAGTGCCCGTATTTTCCACATCGCCGGCACTGGTCTTTCCCGACCTTGCTGGGAGCGCTGGCCGGCCCCGTCGAAGACGGCGAGTCGGATGCAAACGATGAACACTTGTTGCTCCCGCGGCCGCGACCGTGCCCACGCCCGCGCCCGCCGCTGTTCTGGTTCTCCGCCTCGCGACGTTTTCGCCTCGCATCCCATTCTTCCTCTGTCAGGTAGAGTTTACCTTCATGAGTTACCGTTGGAGGCGGTGCCTCGAACGCCTCCTCAGCAGCCTTTAGCCGTCCGGTGATGTCAGCGACCGTGAGTGTCGACACGTCGAGCAACGTCTGGATCGCCAACACGATCTGCTTGAATCTCGACGGCACGCTGCGGAGGATCTTCTCCACAACCTTGGTCTCCTCCACTACCTCACCGAGAGTTGCGAGGTTTGCCACCATGCTGTTCAGACGCATGGAGTAGTCCTCCACGCTTTCGCCCTCCTTGAACACCGCCAAGTCGTACTGTCGGCGTAATTGTTGCGCCGTCGCCTTCTTCACGCGGTCGTCGCCGATCCGCATGGTTGCGTTGGCATCCCACGCCTCCTTTGCCGTCGCCTTTCCGGAGATGGTGGGCACCATCTCCGGCGGCACGGCGCTGCACAGAGCGTCGAGCGCCGACATGTCATCCTCGACGTCAACGCCTCCCTTGTCGACGGCCGTCCAGAGCGACCGAGCCTTGAGCTTCACCTTCATCAGCAGCGCCCAGTTTGAATAGTTGGTCTTGGTGAGGGTGGGCCAAGTAGTCCCGCCGCCCACCTCACGAACCACTCGCTGGATGACGACACCGCCCATGGAGCCGCTCGTCCCGTCGCCCTTGTCGCCGTCCTTCGCCGGTGACGGTCCTGTCATCAGCGCGTATTCGATCGCGCGGTCTCGATTCCAACGACAGTACCTCGTCGCAATCGAGCCCCGGCCCGCAACAGGGCTCTGATACCACTTGTCAGGTACTCGCCGGAGAGACGTCCCTCCAAGACGCCGGCAATCAGCACCTCAGGTCCCAGAACACGCACTGGTAAACACAACGCTGAAGAAAAAACTGAACACACAGTTTTTGGCGCTCCTCTAAAAGACCGGAGCATTTTCTGGGCTATTCATTGATATATAAACAAAGCTGATTACAAACTAAAAAACGGATCACTAACTCCAGATCCTATAAACTCGCCATGAACAAACGAACGTGCTTCAGTGCGCACACAGTGGCACGTCTGAGCTCTACTTGTATACATGCAAAGCAAAAGATAAGGAAAGCTAAAACCATGCTAACTAACTATCATGCACAAGAATTATTCAAACAAAGAACATTCCCGTTCGTCCCCGCCATGGACGCGGCGGCCGCGGCAGCTCGGCATCCTCGCCGGAGAAGCCCGAGCTGACCGCGCATCGATCCTCAGGCTGCTAAAAGGGCAGCAATGGCTTTGGATTCGGGTAGCACTACGCGTAAATCGTCAAAACGGATCGCATCAACGTTATGGAATGATCCGTTTGGACAGCATGAAGCGTGTAATCCTGACAATTTTTGATGATTTGACCGGAATTGTTTGGTGCAATCCTTCGACGCGGCGATGGAGTCGAATGAATCCGTGATGCGATGACCGCTGACTGACGAGGAGACTTTCTTGGCACGAACCAAGGTCAGCTTGCCTGCCAAGAATTCGGCTCTTACAGGTCTACGAACTTTTTGTAAGAATCCTGCATTCCATACGGAGCTCACCGTAGTGCGTACCAAGAGGACAAAATCGGCTCGAGCGAATTGAGTCCCAGAACCAGGAGCCCACTTGCGGTTGTATGCCGGCTTTCGCCGTCGTCAAACGATGTGCCTACTTATGCCGTGTGTCACAATACACACCGAAGCTTCGACGCGCGCGTTGTTTGTGCTGTCGCGAAGATGAAATCTCTCTCTCTCTCTCTCAGACCTTTCCCTACAACTGTTTGGGCTGTGTAATCAATTTTTCAGTATCGTTTTTCCCCAAGATGAACTCTTGCATTCTCGGCAAGGCAAAAGAGAAAGTGCGATGCCAAAAATATCGCCAAATCTTGTGGACAATAGCCGACTCGAACGAACGAACACATCACGTAGCAATGTCGTATTTGCTTCTTGAATTTCTCTCCGCGAAGCACATGAAAGTGATATATTGCAGGACAAAAGATTAAGGACAGGGGTAAGCATCGATTTAGTTGTGGCCATCTTTCATCAGACAATCTGTAAGGCCTAAGCCGCCTGAGATTTTAATTGATTGCATTTTGATGCCCCTTCAAAGTTATCTGAAGCTTTCCAGGTGTGACCCAATTAATTACTGTTCAACATTTCTATCTTACAAAAAATTATTGGACTAGTTCTTTTCATCTTATGGTTTATAGGTTATGGCTTTCGTCAAATAAATAAACGGGATGATTTCTTTGCCGTTGTTTCGAAATGGTTTATCAGAACAACCTTTTTGAAGCGGCTTATCAGTATTTAGTTTATTTACACAAACGCTCGTACTATGGCCAAAAAAACCATAAGGCACAACCATAAACCGCAGCCGAAAAGAACCCGCCTATTGTTCATCCTTTCATCTTATGAAAGTCTAAGTTTCAATCTCAAACTATAAAATCGAATATTTTACAACCATCAACTCCTAAAATTGGTTGAAATAACCCCAAGGCTGGTTTCATAAGTGGTTTTTGCTCTGTTGGCCGCCACGCCACCTTTTTGGTCATGTGGACGAACATATCACTAAGGCCACACATGGCAGCCTATACCCCTCCTACGTTATCCTTTTTCTTGCTCTTTCTCTACTCAGCCAACAAAAATTGGCTCAGAGCATTGCTGCCTAACTAGTCCTCGTGCGGCGAGGCCATGGTCGACGGCGAGACCCAGCATGTGGCATGTTGGCTTGCAGCGATGACGTTGGAGCAAGGACAGTTACAAGCTCCTGCGCGGCAATGACCTCAATTGAGCAACGCCATTGCAGCCGCGTCTATGCTCGAGCTCCGCGCCATCGTTGTCAAAACAACCTCAGCATTGCTCCACCTCCAAAGCTGCCACCTCCCAAAATTTTTTGTCACCTTTGTCCAAAACTTCATTGATCATTCCCTCATCTTCCTCACACAAATAGTGATCCCAATCCATTTCCTCAATACCCCATCACTGGAGTTGTTCCATCATCATGTTTCATGCAGTTGTGTACTCGTTGTTGAGCCACCACAGAGACCCCACCGCTCTAGTGCATCTCCGACCAAGCCAACCGCGTCACCGTGGTCGCCTCATCCTCATTAAGCCTACCGTCCTTTCCCGAGCCACACCATTGCTGGAACCTCGCCGCAACCATGTTCCCTTACTACCACTTCACCGTGGTGCCAGACCTCCTCAAGTCATGTCTTGTTACAACTTAGCCCTTGATTTCTCTTCGTTATTTCTCGCATAAATTGCATTGCTAAAAACTTGTTACAAGCATCTTAATATATATGCTAATAACTCCTACTAACACACATACTAGGATTTCGAATTGGACGCTACTTCAACTCGAATTGCACACGAAAACAAACTCAACTGCGACTAAGACTCTAAGTCAAGATTAATTTTAACAATCTCCCCCTTAATCTTGACTTTCTAACTTCTTTCCACTTTACTTGAGTTTGGACGGCGACACATCTCAAACGTCCCTGACTCAACTCATCATCAGAGCACTTCATCTTCGCTGAGCGCTTCGGCAACAAACGCTTTCTTCGTCTTCGGCTTTTGGCATTCTGAAGCAAAGTGTCCATAATCATTACAGTTATAACACCTCACTTTTGCCTTATCAAACCTCCGACTTTTACGGACTTGGCCATCACCCCTGGAAGTGTTCTTGCCTTCACGCTTCGGTGATTGGGCCTCCCACTCAGCGCGAGTCAACAAGAGCTGTCCTTCACCTTTGTTTCCATTGTCGTGGATGCGTTCCTCATACGCCTTAAGATGACCGATGACCTCCTTTATGGTCATTGTCTTTAGATCTCCAAATTGCTCTATAACTGAAGGAGTCGGGAGAAACTGTGAGGGAATAGCACGAAGGAATTTCTTCACCTCGTACAACTCTTCCATCTTCTCATCAAGGGCCCGTATCTTGTTGACGATGACTGTCAACCGGACGGCGAAGTCATTGATCGACTCCGTTTCCTTCATACGTAGCACCTCGAACTCGGTCTTGAGAGTGTGTACCTTTGCTTTCTTCACACGATCTGCGCCAAGATGCATCGCTTTCAACACCTCCCACGCGGCTTTGGCCGTCTCCTTTTCGGCCAGTAGGAAGAGCGTCTCCTCTGGGATGCCCTGATAGATGACCGCCAATGCCATCTGATCTTTGCGCATATCGACGTTGCCATTTTCGATCGCATCCCACACTCCTTGAGCTTTCATGTACACATTCATCTTGATTGTCCATGCTGCATAATTGCCTGTCGTGAGCATCGGATAATACAGCGAGATAGCATAACTCTCCTTCGCCATCATACCGGATGATGTCTCGTCGCCGGTGACACCGTTTCCTGGAGTATGCGACATGATTTTGAGCACGGATCAAAAAACTCGGGCTACCTTGAAGTCTCTTGGACCGAGAGAAAAACGGAAGAAAAATTACTGTTTTTTCTTTTTCTTGAACTTTTGCTCTCTTGCTCTTGCTGCTCTGCGCTCTGTTGCTTTTGTGCCTCGCCTCACGCCATCTTTTATTTCGATGCACTGAGCCTTGGACTTCTCGGAGACGGCTTGCAACTGACACGGTTTCGGCTCAGAATTGGCTGAAAAATCAGAAATACTTCTCACGCATTGCTTTGTCGTCTGACTCGGAGACGGGAAAAAAATTGACTTTGGCTCGGCTCGAAGAAAGGCACCGCATCAACTCGAACGCGACATGTTGTGCTGTCCTCGCGTCACCCAAAGACGCATCCCTCCCCTCTGTGGGACCCTCTTGGTCCTTGCTCACGGATGTGAAGATGACAGCAAACCGATCTCTGACGTGATGGGCAATGTACAAAGCAACAGCGCTTCCTCGTGCCTTTGATGTCTTGGCACAGAGAGAATACTTTTCTCTTGGCTCAGGAGACAACTTAGAAGTGACTGCTTTTCACTTCTTTTTTCTGTGCAAACCAAGAATTTTTTATCTCTCTCTTCTATGCATGCAGAGCTTTTGACTTGGATTCACTTCTCGTGTATGGGGGCATTCAACTTTTTGCCACTTTGAAGATTGGCCAATTACCTCTCTCACTTACATACGGGGCCGCCTGAGTCACTGACAACGGGCCAGGGTGGCAAATCTGTTGCCACCCTACTCATAAGAGTGACAAATAATTAAATTATCCCTCTTCGCCTGCGCGACGGAGCCGGATTGGCTTCTCCCGCACGCGGCACGCGCCTCTGCAGTCGTCTTGTGCCTCGGGAGATGCACGCTGGCCTTGGGACGATGCGCCTTGGCAGCCCCTCGCGGACGGCGACGATGACGATAGCGAGCTCGACTTCTTGGACTCGCCCGATGGCGAAGGCGTCTCCTCCTTCTCTGCAGCGGCAGCGGCGCGCAACGGTGGCCGCCCCCGGAGCGGAGATTGCTCCTCCCGGGGCAGCAGCAGAAAAAATCAAGGTTGACTCAGATACCAATTGTTACAACTTAGCCTTTGATTTCTCTTCTTTATTTCTCGCATAAATTGCATTGCTAAAAACTGGTTACAAGCATCTCAATATATATGCTAGTAACCCCTACTAACACACGTACTAGGATTTCGAATTGGACGCTATTTCAACTTGAATTACACACGAAAACGAACTCAACTGCGACTAAGACTCTAAGTCAAGAATAATTTTAACATGTCTTACTAAGCTGAGTGCACCTACGACGCCTCCATCATCCACTAATGCTCTTAGACCCCACTCCTTAGTTTGTTTACCGCAGAGACAGTCAGCATCCTCCCCTCTGACACCATGCTCTCACCGTCGATTCGTTGCCCTGGTAAGTATTGGTTCGATTCTTTGCAACGGAATGTTCCCCTAGACGTCGCCTAGTCCGTGCTCATGCTAAATCATGGATAGCCCGTCAACCGGCCATCTCTCACCATGGCCTCACAGCCACAGTGCTTCTTTGCCCACGATGTCACCTCCTCTCATCTTCCTGTGGCCCCTACAACCCATTTTGACAGTCGGTCGTGGTCTTTGTACTGCCGCTTGCCATCAGTGATGAAGCCTATGTATCACCGCTGCCCTCCCCCTGTTTTGCTTCCCTGTGCACCCATACCTTCCTCTATCTATCTCTCTCTGTCTCTCACTTGGCCTACTAGAGGTTGGCGGGTGGGTCCCACTGCCATGTCAATGCCAATTTGGAGCAAAATCGCTTTCAATCTGTCTTAGGAGGTAAAATAATCAATATTGATACTTGAGAGGGGTAAAGCATCTAGTTTTATGATTCAAGGATAAAACTTAAGACTAACGCAAGAGTTCAGAAGGGTAAAATAGACTTATTTCTAGTTATTTTGATCGAAATGTATCCGTATCAGAGTTCTCAGTGAAATAGAGAGAAAAATTAGAGATCCAAAACGTCTGTTGCAATCTGGTTCAGCAAAAATCATAATAAACATCATCTGCAAAACAATCCTAATGGAACAAACACCATTGACAACAAACTAGTAGGATTCCAACTAGACAAGCCGAATGTCAAAGTGGTGACCAACTGACCATTAGCCCCCTTGGCTTCCACAAGATGTCCTTTAGAAAGAAGGATCATACAAACACAATAAGTTCAATGTTGATTGTAACATAATCACATCAAGAAATCTTTTGGGGTAGTGACAGAAGATGCAGATACATCACGAACAATCTGTATCACAGTTGAAACAGGCAATAGCATCACACAGTAGCGTTTACTGGAACTGAGCTGAAATGAAACCGAGGAAACGGGTGCATTTGCAACCATGGGAATTCAGCTGCTATGCAAACCAGCTAGCCCTATCACGCAAGGGAACCAGACTTTCGACAAAAGTATGGGTACTGAAGGGGTGCTCATACTCCTGCAAGTCCCCATTAGGGTCTTATGTTGTTGCAACCAGTTGGATTCCAAAAGAACAGAACTCGTGCAGAGGTCTGCACCCAGATTTTACCCCTGTGCATCAGTACATGTTTCGGTGCAAAGTAGGATGGCCGCAACGTTGGTCCCATATAAATCCTATACAGATGAGCCCAACGCTGAGTATCATAGTCATTGAGCACCAGTATGTCCAGCCTTTTCCACGCAGAAGTGTGGGGAATGAAGAAGAACACCAACAGAGCCAGCCTGCCATCCAGCTCCGTGAGAGAGCAATGATTGGTAGACAAATTGGGATGGGGAGGAAGCGACACTGCCTTCAAATCCTCAGTCTCAAGAGAGAAGCGGCAGATGAATGTCAAAGCCAAGTAAGCGTACTTTGTAAGATAGTACACTATTCCATTGACGTGGGCACCTTTGCCAGCAGGGACGTGGGTTAAAATCTCAACTTGCCTCCAGCTTCCTATGCCGACGGTGTGTGCCTCGGCACTATGCATTGTGCAACTCATCTGAATGAGAGAAGCGTACCACTTTGAGCTCCTTTGTTGGAGGACAGGATCCAAGGGAGTCCCAATTGGATGGTGAGTAGGGACTGGCTGAAGATGAAATATTTGACATTGGCAGCATGACGGACTCGCAATTGTTAGGTTAAGCAGCTCAGCAGTTCCCTCCCAGTTACCAAGGCAAAGAACACCTTTGCAGGAATTATGTACAAAGAGACCATGTGATCACAAGGATCTTTTCATCTGGTCCTCAGGCATACCAGGCTCGCCATGCACTGTGATGACTGCTCTACTGCTGCTGTGATCTGTGGCAGAGAGGAGAAGCCTTGCAGGGCTCCTGTTCAATGCTCATGAATGAAGTCGAGGTCGGATATCACCAAGAGCTGAGCCTTGCAAACAGATCGGAACTTCACAAGGGTCTGCACGGGCAGCCTTCGTAAGATCTCGACAAGGACATCATTTGCAGTGGAGGCCAATAATTTCAGCTGCTGCAGATGATCTGACTATCTTCTTATCTTCCACTACCTTGCTGAATGTTGCCATAGCAACCAAAATAATGGGGGCAATGTCAAGCAACAGAAGAAGATTCTGGCTGAAAGACAGTCTGACTATATGATTCTACCTGCAACAGAAAAGGAGTAAATTTAGTGTAAGAAAATATCTTAAATGAAGAATTTTGGTGGATGTTTAGCACATACCTTCTTGTATTCTCTCTGAAGAATTAGAACAAATAAGTACAGCATGCCACCCCATTTATATGATCCAAAAGATACAAATATTATTTTTCATCAACAGAAGTAAATAAGAAAAGAATACATGACATTGAGCCGTCCTTAATGTTTAAAATGGTAAACTGACAGTATCTGGGGCAGGTGAATTTTGGAAGGGCAAACACACCAGCTGGCCCGGGAGGTAACGACAGGCTCAAAAGAACAAGGTGGATAAAACCAGCAGAAGTGATGCAAACAATCTAACATTTTTCAAACAGCTTGTCTGTCCTTCCTAAACACGATTTCAAGGAAATAATAGGACAAACTATATACTACATTCATATAATGCAGCAAGGCAGAAACTCTTCATATAACATCCTTGCTATCAAATTTCATCAAGCTAAAATGGTTTTCTACATCAAATCTGTTTCCTTGAACAGACCGAATTCTGCTACTATTATAACAGCAGTCAGATGCACACAACTCAATAGGCATAACCATACAGTTTCTGGTTGTAAACTAATAGGGTAGCAAACAATATCTAAATGGAGTACATGAACCTTCCGCTTTGAATCCCACTTGATTAGAAACATTCAGCTCAGTGTTTACATAAAAAATCAATTATTAATCACCTAACACACGAGAAGTTAAACAAAGTAAAATACAAACGAATGAAGTGCTCTTCTGAGCTTGGCTTATCAACTTCCCAGTATAAATAGGAAGTTAGGAACAAATGCATTAATTAGAAGCCAGAGAAGCATGAGTAGTTAGGAACATTTGAAGGTGGCATTTAATATAAATAATTACAATTCACGATAAAACAGGCCGCATTAAGGCAGTCAACAGCTTGGTTCATGAAAGGAAAAGAAAAGAAACAAGATACTGTAATCCTGTAAACTGAAAACCATCTTGAAAAACAAGGGGGGGACACCAGTATCACTGTGTCTGCTTGATGAAGTAGTCTTGGCGCAGAGGAACTATGCTTTCAACGAAAGTATGTGTGCTAAAAGAAAACTCAGACTCTGGACAGGCCATCCTCAAGTCTTCTGAGCTTGAACTTGGATCATAACAGTAGAGTTTCCGAGCCAACAACTGTACCCAGAGTTTCCCATCATGGAAGAGTGTGTGTTTTGGAGTGAAGTAACATGAAGCCATCAACCAAGGCAACGATATGTGGTATCTGTGAGTCCAGCTCTGCTGATCGTCGCTGTCAAGCATCAATATGTCCATTGTACGATGTGGACCTGCAATCGCACCATCCACAACTAACAAGCATAGCCTTCCCTCGAGCTCTGCCAATGAGCAATGCCCTCCATAGCACTTGCGTGGAGGAAGCATCATCACATCAAACTTTTCACTCTCAAGATTCAAACAATTGATACGTGATGAAGCAATGTAACGAAACCTTGTCAGATAGTACACTGCTCCATTCACATGCACACCTCTTTCTGTTGGTGCCCCATGGAAACTCCCAATTTGTCTCCAGGCTCTAACTCCAATTGTGTATATCTCACAGCGCACCTCGAAAGAATCAATATGAGCTCCTGGGTAGAAATGTACAACTTTGTGCTCCTTGGTCGATGGGCAAAACCCCAAGCAGTGCCAATTGCATGACGAGAACTGACTACTTCCTGCAGTGTACATTGGCATTGGCAACACAACGGATTCACCAGTCGTCGGGTTGAGCAACTCCACAGCTCCTGTACTGCCACCCAGGCAGAGCAGACCATTGCAAGAGTTGTGCACAAAGAGGCTCCGAGAAGCCATGGGCCTAGACAGCTGGTACGTGGACCCTGTGGCGTCTGCGAGCACCATGGCAAGAGACCTATCCTTCGCTCTGTCATTCGCAAAGAGCAGCAGCTTCTGCTGGCTGCGGCTCAGGTGCTCGTGAACAAAGTGCGGATCGGAGAGCATGGACATCCAGGACTTGCACACCAGCCTGCAAGACGCCAGCGTGCGCGCAGGCAGCCGGTGGAAGACCTCCGTAAGCGCATCGCTGCAGAGCAGCCGAGCATTCTCCTCCACCTTCCTTGCTTTCTTCCCTCCCATCAAAATCATGCTAGGTGAGGACATGTCCACCGGAAACGACAGATCACCAGGCTAGAGCAACATCGAGCAGCCCTGGTTCTTGCATCCACGAAACAATACAGCATTTCAGGACGAGAATTGAACACAGCAACACTTACAAATCTGCAAGGGCCTACGAAACTAGCTAGCTTCTCATACCTATCATCCAGCCCGGACAAGCCACAGCCACGCAGGGTCCAGCCTAGTTCTTGAATCCAAGAAACAAGCGCCGAATTTTTAGCACAAGGAAACAAGAAACGAACAAATCCAACCCATGAAACTCACCACAAGATGCAAAACCGCATTGCGACTTCGAAGAACCACCCTCTCTCACCTCTCACACCTGCTAGAACCAAACCAAACCACCAGAAATCTCAATACGGCCCCCCAAGGAACTCACATGGTCGGTGGGCTAGGTGTCGAGCTCTTGGGAAAAGAAGGAACCGAACCAACCAACCTACCGGCCAAACCGATGCAATCATGCAACCGCGTCGAATCGGGCTTAGAAAACAAGAGGCTACGGCAGTAGAATACGCCTACGACCGAATAAAACAGCGCATCGTGCTCACCTATCGGGAGGGTCGCCGCCGCCGGCGGCTTCCTTGTTTTTCCTCTATTTTCCGCCGCCTCTTCCTCGGTTGCTTTCGTCGTTTTTTTATTTTGGATGGGAAAAAAAGAAGGGGTGGTGTACGATGATGACGGCCCGTTTTTTTTCCCTTGCGTTTATTGTTTTTAGCTTTGGTTCCTTTAAAACATAAAACAAATATAGCAACTTCTTCAAATAATTTTTTGAAACCGTTTCTTCATACTATTTTCCGAGTTTAAAATCATATAAACCATCCATGTTAACAGCTCCGCTATCCGCCACCGTCTCAAAAACATTGCAACCCAAAAACTGACCAGTTGTCTTGACGACTCAACAAGCTGTGAAGGCATGCATGAATGCATAAGTGGCTTGATCTATTTTATGGCACGAATCTCTAGGTGTTGACGGTGTCCATGGCTGTTGAGATGCGAGTGGGCAGACATGATAGGGTTGTAGTGGGCCAGACATCTCGGCCCATCACTTTCCTTGTTTGGAGTCACAATCATAGTTGTCAGCGCCATACCAGAGACCATACCGATTTGATTTTTAAAATGGTATATTCTGGTACCAGTTTATACCGGCGTACTGTTTTAGATTTTAATATAATAATACGAGTATATATATTTATAAATATATGTTTGTTTAATTATATACACACCAAATATCACTTGTAATATTATTTCAAATACATAATAGTACTATCAAATATAACATATAGTTCAATAGATGACATTATCAATTCCACCGGTACCGTCCGTTATCAAGCCGGTATACCCGGTATTTAGGCTGGTACGGTACGTATGGCTACTTTTGTAACGCCCTAGGGTCCAAACCGGCTTAAGCCTAACCCTATTCTTGGATAGGTCACACACACACGTAGCAACTCACTTGCACTTTCGTCTCGCTTCACGTAAAACAGTTTACTAGAGGTTGCTACCATTAGAAACCCTAAACTTATATGTTAGTGCTTCTCGAGTTAAACTGGTAAGGTGAGACTAACTCATACCCTCATGTGCACACACATATATAGATCATCATGGGCCTAATTCTACATGAGCCGAGGTGTCACATACACCCCCCTCAAAAGACCCGACGTCATCGGCGGCACCAATACCCACATTAGGGCAAATGATCATAATCTCCCATCTTGGCATATGTCCGTGCATTCAGTGCCAGCACATATGCCATGCCGTGTGTCCACTTCGGGCCCACACGTGCCATGCACCATATGCCTGCGCCTCTGACCCGCATGCGCTCATGTAACCACGAGGGTTGGCTTTGATACCATTTGTAACGCTCTAAGGTCCAAACCGGTTTAGGCCTAACCCTATTTTTGGATAGGCCACGCACACGTAGCAACCCTCTTGCACTTTTGTCCTCGCTTCGCGCAAAACGGTTAACCAGAGGTTGCTACCATTGGAAGCTCTAGACTTATATGTTAGTGCTTCTCAAGCTAAACTAGTAAGGTGGGACTAATCCATACCCTCATGTGCACACACACATATAGGTTATCATGGGTCTAATTCTACATGAGCCGAGGTGTCACAACTTTATACCAGTTTAGGTGTTAGTATGGTATATACCGGCCAATATGATCAGTACCAGATTGGTATTAACAAGTTTGGTCACAATCCTGGTAACGGGGATGTGTTTTGTCAAAGCATGGGACACTTTTTTCAGGAAGAAACAAATGAGCACTGTTATTCTATTAATGTCTGTTTTCAATGGCCGGAAATGTCTATGGTGATGGACAGGAAAAGAGCAATATCTTCAACTATCGATTAGGATAGGTTTAAATTATAACAGTTTAAATTAATTAGATGTATATAAAGTTATTATAGTAATATAAGAAATACAATTGTATTTTCAGTCATATATAATTATTAGAATAGATAACAAATATAATATTACTTTTAAAGATATTTTAATAGTTAGCCGAGTAATTGCAAGGAAAATCGGCTAGGCTTATAGGAAACTATGTATTTGATGAGTGGATGTCCCGAGCATGGTGACCCTGCACGGGCATACGGTCCCCTCCCATCGATGCTTTGGGTCATTGGGTGGGTTTGAATAAGTTTGTGGTTTAGGGCTTTTTGCTTTGGCTATAGTAATTAACTTATAAACTATGTATTTTTAAGATGAAATCTACAATTAATTTAATTGTAATACACACTTATCAACTTCAGCTATATCAAGTAAAATTATATATAATTACCTCTCTTAGTAATTTCTCTTACAAATAGTTAAAATTTAAAAGATATAGCCCCGCTCGGTTGGGCTGAAAAGCTGTGGCTTATGACTGAAATTGCACTGTAGCGGCTGAAATTTTACTGTAGCTGAAGGTGGCTTATTTAGTGTAATTAAATTTAAAAAAATTTAAAAATAGAAAAAAAATATGTTAGCTCATTACGGACAACGTGAACGAATACAGGAAAAAAGAACCTGCAAAAAAGCTCAAAAAAGGACAAAAGTTTAGAAAAAGATGAAATTTATGAATAGTGAAAAATACGTGAACAAATACAGGAAAAAAAAAGAACCTGCAAAAAAGCTCAAAAAAGGATAAAAGTTTAAAAAAAGACGAAATTTATGAATAGTGAAAAATAAACCAGAAGCCAAAAACTGAAACTGAAATAAGCGGAGCCGAATTATAAGCCGCAGTTTAAAAGCTCCCACCCAAAGCTCTATAATAATACCGCTCGCTGTCTGGTGCATCCCCGCCGACTCCTGCTCTTTGGCAAAATACTAACCACTAAACCACCCCAGCACACTAGCCTCCGCCATTGCCCCACGTGCCATGGCGCCTAGTGCCTCGCTGGTGACAATGGTAGTACACCCCTGGGCCTGTTTGCAAGGTAGGGATGAAAATCATAGGAATAGAAAAAAAAATAGAAATATAAAATAATTGTATAAAACAGAGGGTTAGAAAAATATAGAAATTTTGTAGGGATGCGTGTTTTGAACGCAGGAATTGAAAGAATACAAAAAATTTAGAGAAAGTGTAGATGTGAATAGTAACTTCCTTAAACTAACTAAACATTCCTCCGATCCAACTGTGTGTCTTTCCCCTCTCTCTCTCTCTCTGCCTCGGTCATGCGCGAAAAATTGGGTTTGGAGTGGGTGTCTTGTTGCGTTTTGTGGAGGAAAGCAAACCTTTCGTTTGGAATCGGGTGCAGCATTCCTCCGTTCCAAACGAGACAATTAGAAAATTTTTTAGAGGAACTTGAATCCTCCACTTTTCCTATGTTTTTCCCGTGATCCAAATGGGCCCTAACAGGTGAAATATTGGCCTTCTTTTATGTTTTTGGTTTTTATCCTTTGGTTTTGATGTTTTCTTAAAAGGGATTCTTCAAATGGCTTTCCAAGTTTAAAACCGTGTGTGATGTCCGTATCAGCGTCTCAATCATCTGTTGCCGTCTCAAAAAACGCAAACAAAAGTCATCAACCATATCCCAAAAGACCAAATACGCAATGTTTTTATAAAAAAATCAACAAACAATGTTTTCACTAAGCTATCTGACAATGATAGAATGATCCTCAAATTATTATGTCATTATATTTCTTGAATACACCCCTTATCGATAAGAGATAAATATGGCAGAATTGTCGTAAGCACTTCTATAACCATATAGTCATAAGTACTTCGACGACCGTATAGTCGTAAATCCTACTGCGACTACTCATATAGTTGTAAGTCCTTCTACGACTATATAGTCGTATGTCTTACTGTGACTATCCCATGATCGTAAATCTTTCTACAACCATGTAGTCGTAAATCTCACTGTGACCATTCTGTGGTCATGGGAATTCCTACGATAAGTCTATCTTCAACCGACTTATCTACGATAATGAACTACATTGTCGATTCGTCTGACAATGTGGTTAGAACATGCGTTAGTCCACTAACTGCATACGATCTCTCTGACAACAACTGCTACACAGTGAATGGCCTCTTGTGTCTCTCTGACAGTAACCTCCGTCGGGCGGTTATCATTCAAAGTGTCAAGACGTCTTCCGGCGCAGGACAATTGTCGCCGCTTCACCAGCTATTTAAAGGTTAATGTCAAAGGGAAAGAACGAGGATGATTAGTGAATCATTCACGCAAGCCATTCATGTAATTCTCTGTTGTAATCTACTTTCTAGCAACTAGCAATCATACTGGACGTAGGGTTGTTATTATCTTAGGAGAATGCCCAAACTAGGACAAAGTTTCCCGTGTCTCTACTTCGCAGGCGCATACACCGAGTCTTTTAAGAGTTCCTCCGAATCCAAATAAATCATACGTAAAATCGATATTGAAATATCGACAATTGGCGTCGTCTGTGGGGATTCTTCTTTCAAGACTCCGGTAATTTCCTTGTCAGCAAGCTTCTCTTTTTCCTCCTGATGTCCTCATGGCAGATGAATGGAATGAAGAGAATTGGTTCGACTTGGCTAACTACGTGAGTATCGACATGGAGGCCTGCTACGACTATGAGTAGGTCTTGCTTGCTTTCGACGATGAATGTCTCACCGGATATTCCTCTGGTGATCCCGGAGATGACGTCGCGGGAAAGGCTGATGAGGGGTCAAAATCCCCCATAGCGCATCGTCAGTTCCTAGTGGCGACTCTCTGGACGACCTGGCAAAGGCCTTGGGCGGGCACACTTCGTGTTCGTCCGCATTCTCGCAGGGAGTAGATCAGGCTAGGGACTATTATAACCTAGAATTTCCCTACCTGGCGAAGTTTACTCCAGGCTGCGATGCGCTCTCGCTAGATGATTCTTCAAGCGAGGGGCCCTACGTCGGAAGTGGAGATTCTAGATAGGAGGTTTTTGCTCTTCCCTCATATTCTCATCACCCTCTCAGAGGAAGGCCTGAGGATGCTCCCCAGCGATCACACTCTTCCTCCTCTCGTGGGGATGGTAACGAGACCTCAAGTGATGAGCCCGATCAGTATTCTGATGAGTGTAGAAGAAATCCTAGAAATACTCACTCTCCTCTGAGGCAGCCCCAGTTTGCTTCAAGGATCGAAGATCTTAAGACTGCTTGGCAAAGGCGACTTGCTGCCTAGAATGCTTTGCCTGGGCAGGCCCAGTACCAGTCCAAAGAGGCACAGGAGCTTCGACGGATCAACGACTTGCTCGAAAACCCAACTCAAGAGCTTGCTCGAGTGCTGGGCTACGACCAGTCCGCTGAAGACATTGCACGAAAGCTTCACGATCTGATGGCCCAACTTGAGTAACCTCGCCGACATCCCTCCGAGAGTCGACAAAGTATGACCATATCTAGTCATTCACGAAACTTGCCTCGCAGGAGTCGGTATAGTGACGGGGCACGTCGTACTCTTGATCGCAATACCAGCCGAAGGAGGATGCCCCGGACTGCTTCGGATTAGCAAGTCGATGCTCGATCACCACTTCGAGCAAGGAACCTACAGCAGCAGATGGACTATGAGTGTCAACCCCGAGTAGACGAGACCTACTACAAGTCCGATCCGCCTACCATCGGGCATTGCCGAGTGCATTCACCTGGTGATACTAACTACTATTTCCCTAGAGGAGACGACAGGAGATCGTTGCCGGATGCTGAGCATTTGTGCCCGAGCTCCGAGCAGTGCACTGGCCGCCGTGGTTTCGACTAGTGAGCATGGAGAAATTTGACGGGTCTCAGAATCCTATTGAGTTCCTTCAGATTTACACGACCGCGGTTCGGGCAGCAAGAGAAGGTGAGCACGTCATGGCCGACTATCTTCTGACGGTGCTCGAAGGATCTGCTCGATCCTGGTTACTCAACCAGTCTTTCGAGTCGATCTACTCGTGGCAGCACCTCTGCGACCTTCTGATAGCCAATTTCCAAGGTATGTACAATTGCCCTGGGAAGGGAGATCTGCATCGAATGCGCCAAGGCAGCAATAAGACCCTACTATAATTCATCCGGCATTTCAGTCAGGTTGAAATCTTTAGTTTTTGGCTGTTTGCAACAGAGAGTACATAGATAATGACACTTACGTACGATTATGGCCGATTTCGGCTTCTACTTCTGCCTTCCGGCTTATTTTTCACTATTCATAAATTTCGTCTTTTCTGAACTTTTGGTTTTTTGTTGAGCTTTTTTGCCGGTTCTTTTTTCCCGTATTTGTTTGTATTATACGTAATGGGCTAACATATTTTTTATTTTTTTAAAATTTAATTATGCTAAATAAGACTCTGTCAGCTACAGTGTTTTTTCAGCCAGCTACAGTGCTTTTCAGCCATAAGCCACCCAAAAAAGCCCAAATGAGCACAGTGGCAATCGATTGCAATCGATTTGTAAATTTTATCTTAAAAATATTCTATTTAAAAATTATCTATTATAAAAAAACCTAAAATCAGATGTAAAAAAAATAGACCCTGAGTCTAGCTAGGGCTCGTACAAGCATCCAAGTATCCAACCATGGGACGCGTATCCTCTGCCTTCAAAGTCAGTGACTTTGGGTCACTGATGCGTGGGCCCCACGTCGTGGGGCCCACGCATCAGTGACCCAAAGTCACTGACTTTGAAGGCAGAGGATCTCAATTCCCAACCATGAGCAACAGTAGCCCTAAAGTCAGAATATTTCGTGGGGCCCACGCGTCAGTGACCCAAAGTCACTGACTTTGAAGGCAGAGGATCTCAATTCCCAACCATGAGCAACAGTAGCCCTAAAGTCAGAATAAAAAAAATAGACCCTATATCTAGCTAGGGCTCGTACAGGCATCCAACCATCAGCAACAGTAAGGCGTGGAGCAAGCGATGACAGCCCTATTCTTTTTGAACTTTTGTGGTTTTTAACTCTTTTTTGAAATTTAAAAGAAACAGTACGATTTCTTTAAGTGATTTTTTAAAGTCGATTAGAACCTAAAACTCTGTATATCATCTGTATTGGCGTATTCACTATCTGCTACCGTCTCAAAAAAGCACAAATAAAAACTATCAGCTACCGTCTTCAAAAAATACAAATAAAAATCATCAGCCATAACTAAAAGCTATGGGTAAAAAAAACAGAGCCAACGCCGCTCGCGGCGGCATTTTCAGACGTTGCTTTCGTAAGAAACCGAATCTGTGTTGTGACCTGGTGGGAGCAAGGGCGCCACATGAATGGCAGCATAAACTGAAAGGACAGGGTGCCCAATCGAAAACCACAGCCTTGCATAAAGTTATTAGCCTGTCTTCTGGTTCATTTCCACCACAAAAGTTAGGGAACAAAATTGGAAGCGTATGGCAATTGCTAAATACCTTTTCTTTTCCCCCAGAAAGGTATGATTATATGACATGGTGTCATTCACAGGATTGCTTGCAAAGATACTGCTGCCAGTTTGGACAATGGGTCTCGCCATTTTCAGTTTTTGCTTGTAGAATGCAAACTTGTACAGTGCAAGGGAAACACCACATGCATCTGCGTTGTGAGGGAGATCAGTTGTCAAACAGCAAGAAGAAAGTACACTGAATTTGGAACCTTCATTTCCAAACTCCATGTGACGTGTTTACAACCAGCAAATCATAAAAAACCCATCGACAACTGAATATGGGCCTGTTTGGCAACGGCTGCAGCTTATAGCTTTTGGCTGAAATTTTTGAATTTTGGCTGTTTACGATACAGATTACGGAGAGACAGATACTCACTTGTGATTTTGGCTGGTACAGATGTTGGGTTTTTAACGTGTAGATCGTTTAACTTGTAGACCCCATCTTAAGAAAATACTCCGTTTGAAAGTTAGGTACTGTAGCAAAAGCCAAAAGCCACCGGCTTCGGAGGAAAAGAACAGGCCCACAATCGGAAATGAAGTGTGATTCTGAAATAGGATTGACATAGCATGAGGAACAATCACTTGAAACGCTACATCGCACAAAAGAGATTATCTGAGATTATATTATTGTGTTACAGACTGAGCATTGATGGGCTTCAGAGACGAAACTTTCCTAATTGAAAAGGTAAATGCAGTGTTTTGCACTCCTTTACAGCTGAGACTCTGGCTCCTTTTTCTCCAAATACCTGTCAAATAATGTTGCGCTTTATTTATTAACTTCAGTATTGTCTTTTTCATTGCGTAAAGGAACTTGGTCATATGGCCCAAGAAACATACGCATACATCATCATAAAAGCATGTTCAGTCTAGACAATTTTGTGCTACACTTAAAAAATGAATTTGGAGCAGAAATCTTACCCCTGGGCCCTAGCCCACCGAGACAGCTGATAGAGCTGGACAGATTCATTGGAAGCATGGCATGCCAGAAGCAAGTAATTCCGTGGTTGTACCATCCAGGCAAACCTCATAAAGAGTCCTGAATACACGCACATGGCTGCAGCAAAAGGAAATATTTGATTATTATTCATCAAATACGTATAGTAGGACCTCAAGAAACAAATTTCGAGTATTTAACCTACCTGCTGTCATGTTGCCAGATATCATTTCAGGAGGTTTCTTCATGTCAACCAAACCCTGGAAGTATAACAATATAGGTTATCAGAGGGATCATTTGACATCGTTGGACATACAACAAAACTTGAAAAGGTAAAACTAAAGCACAGCTTGAGCAGTGGTGTGATGCATGAACATGCTGACATGCAAGTCATTTTGTTTGGCCCCATATACATTGTACTTGCACAATTACCAGTTATGCCTGAAAAGACAGAAGTTATCAAGCTACCACTGTGTCTGAGATGTGTTAAATATTTTTTCTTTTATTGAGTAACAAAAACTCTCAACAGCATTCTGCAAAATGGGTGAGTATCCGAGCCATGGCCCAAGTATTTCATAAATGCGAGACCACACAAAGTCTTTAGTTTTGTTCTATATAGAGCGAGCACAATCTCACTTCGCTGCTAATGTCATATCTAAGTGTCTTTGAACTTTAAAGACTAGACAAATCATTGACAGCTATTCTACAACTTGGCAAAATAACTGTGTCTCCATTGATGCAAATTGATCACTAGTTAAAAAGCCTTAGAGACAGCCCATTAGTGAGGAGATCAAGAAGGTGATTTTTCCTAGAGATTAATGTTGATTTATTACGAGTTAATGTGTAAGAAGCAATTAATTATACTCTCCACTGGAAACAGTACCAGACATGTTTGAAGCTAAACACATTATTTCGTCAGTAACAAGTTTTCCAAATACAAATGAATATGCATCCACTTCATTGCCAGCAAGCATGTACCATATCAGAAACACTTCTGAATAATTCAGGTTTTCAATCAAATGTTGCTCTGGTGAAAAAAAAGACACTGCCTTATTTCAAAATACAAGTGTTGCAGTGACCTAATGTACTCTGCCCTGTTCCAGTAACTGCATATAAATTGATCCATCTAGAACACATATTTTTATCGAATAGCATCATTCTTAAGTAACTGCCAGCAACATGCCTTTTCCTTTGGAACCTTTTACAAATGACAGCCACATGGTCTGCAAGGAGGATGTTGTGAAAATCAGAATTTCTATGCTGTTGTAAATGAGACGTTTGCCATCTAATAAACCAAACATAAAAATTATTCACATTATCTTTGTTGGGAGAGGGTCCCCATGCCACCTCGGAGCAACCGCATCTGCTGGATGGTCTACCCTGAGCTAAGTCTACAAGTCAACCTCAGTAAGGTTTGCGAGGCCAACCTAGGTTCACGCGGCCAACTTCGGCGAGGCTCGCGAGACCAACCCCGAAGGGGGTCCGGGGCCAGCCCCAGGGCGGTTGGGGCCAACCCCGGACAAAGTCCGAAGTTAGCCACGAACCAACCCCGGAATCCCGGACGTGGCAGGACCCACATGGAGCAAATGATGTAGATATCCTAGGAGTAAGCTAGCCCCAAGAGCGCAAATGTGGCATGTTCGTGATGCAATAGTGGTAGAACAAATACGCAAATCGAGAGATCATTGTGGGCGTACCGCAAGGACGAAGCCCCAGTTAGCGACGGGTCCCCAGAAGTGGGTGGTCTTGGGGCCGACGGGGCTGTTCCAGAAGGTCTTGAGCGCCGTCGACATGGCGAATCCTCCGGCAATTCACCGCACCTGGTACACACAACACCACCACCGAACCGTCGTCACAACAAATTCCGGCACCAAACATACAAGACCACCATCTCCGCAGTCCGCATGCTCTCCAATCTCACAAAGAACTACCGCAAATGCCACAGGCAAGAAAACCGAGGTGCCAGCTTTGACGGAACCTAACTAGCGTAAGATCAAGCCAACCTCAAATTCTACACCAATAACCCTCAATTCCTCGTCAACCAAGAACCCGCTCCTTAAAGGCAATCGTTTACACAAGAACTTGTTGGAAATTTGGGTCCGAGAGTAGTTCTTGTTTCTGGCTAAGATCCACCCACCGACCGAGACAAGTACACGAACAAATACTCCCACCCAGGAGGTTGGAGAGAGAGAGAGAGACCTCGTGGTTGGTCGCCGCCGTCGTCGACGATGAAGGCGAGAAGATGGGGGAGTGAAAAGGCTCAGGATTGGGTAGAGACTACTCCGGTTATGGGGAGACTGGACTCGGTCTGGGCCTAGGCCCACAACTGGCGTGTAAATGGGTGCGTGTAATGGAAGTTGATGGGCCTAAGATCCAAAAGGCCCATTCAGGGATTACTATTGGCCCACCAGGAACAAAAGATTTTTCCTCTTAAAAAAAAGAAAGGAAGGAACAAAAGATAGGAGATATCCAGTCCAAGGACTTATATGGACTTTGCCAGGATGGCAAGCTTGCATTGAAGAATGTCTTTTCACAGAGAGGGTGGTGGTTAGGAGCGAAGGAAGATAAAGATGAAGGTGAATGATATATCATGTCGTTTTTGGGGGAGGTGGCTGCTCTATCATCAAGCCTTAGGGCATAGATTTTTTTTTTGCCATATGAGCTAAGCTTCTATTTAGAACGCGGGATTTTTAATGGAATTTGGCAAAAATTTTATATGTTGCAGTTAAATTTTCACTGAAATTAGAAAAAAAAACCGTATTCGAAACATGTCCTAACTTTTTATAAACTCCCGTAGACGCTAAGGCTCCATTCAAAAGTGATGTGACTTTTGGCTGAAATGACGCTGTAACGGCCATTAGTTTTTTATAAGATATTCAATTAAAGAAAATTAATAAAAACTAAAAGGTACCGTTATATCTCTATAAATAATAAAATAATAAAAAATCTATGTTAAAAAATCAACGTGTTTTAAATAGCTTTTTGCCCCCACAAAACTGTTCGAAACGGCTAAAGCCTAGACTTCCACAAACTAATAGATATAGGATTAATAACACAAGCCACTCACCTTCATTCAAAGGTACAACGTTAATTGATGGGATTCGTTGAGCATCCAGCGTTCATCTTAAAAACATCTGGTTGTTGGGCGGCATTAAATTGATGGGATTGGAGGGCAGCGTTACACGAAGTAACGATGGCAACATTAATAACCCCGTTCGACCATTTTTGTCGATAGACTTCCGAACTGTTGGAGAGATATATCTATTTTTTTATTTTGCTTTTAAACGTTTCTTTCTATAAATTTAGTCTTCTCTATAGATCTATTAAGCTCGATAGACAGGAACGAAGCCACATCTCAGACAGGGTAGGATTTAGCCCGGGGTGTGGAAAAATATCTAGTATACATCTCGGGTAAATTCAGTCTAGTCTGAGTAATTTTTTCATGGTCCAGTTCAGATACCCTAGATCATTTCACCACTGAGCCGGGACATAACTAAATCCTGACTCCGCCACTGTTGATAGACGCGCACCGAGTTAGGAGAGCACCGTGGCTGCACTGCACAACTGTAATTAGCACTAATCATAATTAATTAGTGATAATTAAATTACTAAATTAATCATATTTATATTTAGTGTTATTCATATTTAATTAATAGTAATCATAATTAACTACCATTAATCATGTCAGTGCTTATGATTAAGCGTGCATACTATTTTATTGCACTCACAATTAATTAGTATTGATAATATTTAATTAGTACTAATTAAAGCACTAAATTAATTGTATTGTATTTAGTGCTAATTGCATTTAATTAGTAATTATCATGATTAATTAGCACTAATTGTGTCAGTGCTAATTAAGCATGCATAGTATTTTCAAATCCACATGATTTCCTGTCTGTGCACAGCCACATAGTATAATGCACAGCCCTCACTTTTCGAATTTTGGACGCTTTTAGCACTGTTGCTACCCGAAATTCCGAAAATAGCCTCTTCGGAAACGAAATTCCAACTCTAGCCCCCACCTGACCGCACCATTTAACCGTGTCGCGACACGTGTCCAATGGTGCGGCCGGGGAGCGCACCACACCTGAGTGGTGCGGTCCCCGACCGCACCACTCACTCTGATGTGACCATGTGGTGCGGTCGGGGAGCGCACCACTCCGGTGTGGTGCGGTCCCCGACCGCACCATTGACACGTGTCACACTCCCGTTAAGTGGTGCGGTCAACAGGGTGCTAGAATTGGAATTTTGTTCTCCTCAGCGCCATTTTTGGTATTTTCGGGTAGCAACAGTGTCAAAAACGTCCAAAATTCTCACTTTTCCACCACTCATCCCCTCCTTCTAAAAGCTACTAATTTCAGCTATTACTATTCATTTGGCTAGAGCTTTTGGCTGAAAATAAATAGTAACAACTAAAATTAGTGACTTTTAGAAAAAGGGGACGAGCGGTGGAAAAAGTGAGGCAAAGATATATACGCATGACGGGAACAAGGGCAGTGGAATGCGTGATGCACCTATGACCCCTGCCTTATCCCCAAAGTGAGACAGTAGCAAGAGGAGTAAATTCTGAATTTTATCCTATGAAAGACTTTTATTTTTATGTGAACACAATATCAGTGCCTACATATACTTTCAAAAACTATAGTAGTAAATCACCAATATTAGAAGTGAATTATTAAAAGAAATATTGAAAGTGCAGATATGAACTGCGATTTTCTCATAGTAGTGCTCATTTGTTCAATCACTATAAAATACTTTTAGATCTAATTAAAAGAATCATTGTGCAAGCTATGATGTGAGAGGTTCAGAAGATTAGGAATCACCTTGCAAATGCAATAAAATAATATGCACATTTAATTAGCATTGGTATGATTAGAGCTAATTAATTGTGATTAGAATTGACTAAAGCATAAAATAAAATAAATTAATTTAGTGCTTTAATTAGCACTAATTAAATACACTTAGCACTAATTATGGGTGCACAGTGTTACGGCATGCAACCGATGAGGCGGTACTCAATTGGTCTCTACCGAGCTACCCTAGCTCGGTAAGTTCACAGAGAGAGTTAGATTTATAAAAACAGGTATTTAAAGATTAAATTAAAAAAATAGCTACAGTAATATTTCTGTAAATAGTTCTAAACATCGAAGCATATGGTTAAAAGATTATATAATAATCCAAAAACAGAGATCGAGCTAGAGATTGAACTCATTCTCCATCGGTTTATTTTCTAATGCACTTGAGTCGATCTCGAGCCAAATTATAAACAAAAAAATGGCTTGCTGCTGTGCAGGGTAACTATGACACCGACTTGACCAATGATGTTACTATGTTAGCTCCAAGTGATATCCAAGCATGCAGGGACGGAACTGGGCCTCAGGCTGGGTAGGCTATAGCCCGAGACCAGCAATACTACTAATACTACCCCTCTAATATATACCTAAAAATTATTATCATGGCAACCCAGCCCGAGACCTCAAATTTATCAGCCTGGCAGCACAAAAACAACTCAGCCCATAGCAGCCCATCAAGTCAGCAGCCCATACATGAATCATCCACCAATACCCACAGAACTAGAGAAGAAAACCCTAATCCCCAACCCCAGTCCCCAGCTGCCCAAATCAGATCTGAGCCAGTCTTCTCCTGCACGAGCCCCCACCGCCGACCGCCGCCTTGCCTGCGCCACTATGCGCGCCTCCACCGCTGGCCGTCGCCCTCGCCCCTCGCTCCCGACGTGGATGCAGGCACACAGCGACACTACGGTCCACGTACCCCCACCGCCGGCTGCCGCATTGCCTGCGCGCGCCTCCACTGCCGGTCGTCGCCCTCACCTGCGCCGCTGCTCGTGGAGTCGTGGTCATGGACCTACGCGGCTGCGCCTCCGCCACTCCGCGCTCCGCCCTCCGGCCTTCGCCCCTCGCCTCGTGGACCCGTAGGCTGCAGCGGAGCCCCGATCACGGTGAGCGCCAGACGAGCGACGAGCAGAGAGCACGGCGATCTGGCGAGCGCTAGGCGAGCTGCGAGCACGGTGAGTCGGCGAGCGCCAGGCAAGCGGCGAGCCGGCAAGCACAGCAGGGAACACTGGAGCGGCAGAGCAGATAGCAGAGAGTGAGACGAGACGGGGAGATGCCAAGACAGGCTGGAGTGGGGATGAAATGCGGAATGCCGTGGGCGGAAGCGGAATGACCGAGGCCCGAGGCGACGCATTTAATAAATGACCGAGCGACGATCGATTCAATGTTTGACTTTATGTAATTCACCGAGCCGAAGACACCGAGGCTGTGCAGTGGAGCAGGTAAACTAGGAAAAAATTATTTTTATGTTTTGAAATTAGTAAGAATGATTAGATGAAATGATATATATTTAATGTTTTACATTTTCTATTTAGGAATTAACTATTAAGATTTAAGGATTAAATTACAAAATGAAGGGGAGCATTTCTATCATGAAATATTTATTGTGGTGCATAATCAAATCATTGTTGGGTTGAATAATCGCTTTGTAGAAAGATCTACTAAGTTATTAAGGTGCATTGCTTGTGTTGATCCAAAAAATTCTTTCACCAATTTCGATGAGGACAAATTAATTGAATTTGCTAGAATGTATGCTGGTGACTTCTCTCAATATAATTGTGTAGTCCTTAAGGACCAACTTCACACATTTATATACTTTTTTATTGTGATTTGTGTGTAAACTTGAACTTTTCAAATATTGAGCATTAAGCAAAAATTTCATATCAATGATGTATTTGTGACATATTTTTTGTTATATCATAATATAGTTCTAGATTTGTGATATACTAGATTGCTATTTAGTTTAAATTTAGTCCGGGACATACTTAAATTCTGGATCCGTCACTGTAAGCATGTATGGGTAGACAAAAAGCTAGAACATGCCACATGGAAAGCACGAGGTAACTAATCCTAATAGTGTTTCTATTTATTCGAGCTAACGTAGAAGAACTAGAATACGAATTGTTTTGAGCTAATATCGATTATCGAGTGAGCTAGTCTAAATTCAAACTCGACCCGTTTTTTCACCGAAGCTCGAAGACACAAGAACTCAGCTTATCTCCTTTCAAGTCGTTCTCGAGTCAAGCAAAAGGCCGGTCGAACTCAAAAGCTTTTCTAGCAACACTACTTACTGGTTACTACTTGTAAATTTTAGCCCCTGGAGATCCATTTTGCACAAGCAAAAGGCGAGTCGGACTCAAAAGCTTTTCATGCAACCCTACTTACTGGTTACTACTTGCAATTTTAGCCACTAAGAGCAACTCCAAAAGATTAGCCAAAAGAAATATCTAAATTTAGTGATTTAGTTATTCTCTAAAATGAATCTCATCCAAAAAAACAAAACTACTCCAACAGGCTATCTAAACTAGAGGGCGCGCGGTGGGTCGCGTACGCGCGGGAATGGGCGCAGCGTGCGGGAAGGAAACGCCGACCGCGCCAAGAGGCTGGATGGTGAGCGAGGTAGGCTATCCAAAAATAGAGAGCGAAAGAGGAGCGATGGAGAGCTACTAAATTTGGAGAGTCATTTACAGAGTCTATTGGAGACGTTTTTTCTTCAATAATAGCCAAATTTACCTTTAGAAAATGATTTAGCTCTTCTCTTGGAGTTGCTCTAAAGACCCATTTTGCACTAGATATATATGCTACAATAGTGGCCATTGCAAAGTTGTTCCTGCCTAGATCTCTAATAGCGCGCGGAAGATATCCTATATTACTCATCAATATATCTCCGTACAAGTTTCTACTGCAATATCTATCTATCTATCTATATATGAATCAAAAGGATAAAAAGATATAATAATATCATTTAAATGATATATGAGAAATGAGAGTACGTATCAAATTGTTATATATATATATATATATATATATATATATATATATATATATATATATATATATATATATATATATATATATATTGTGGAGAAAAAAAGAGGGAAAATGAAAAATCCTTATATCCTCACGGAAATACAAATAAAAAACTATATTAAAAATCTAACATATTCAAAACAACTTTCGGCTTCTACCTTCTAAAAGTTAAAAACTGTTTTAATAGGGTCTTATTTGTCTCTGTCTGGAATTAATTTGTGTATGTAACGTTTAGTACACAGCCGGAGCATTCCCATCGAGTGTACACTGATACTCGCCGGGCGACACCCGAAAGACACGATATGTAACTGTTTGCGAATCTTAATTAGTTTGATGTAGTCTCCAGTACATTGTGGGCCTGGCCGGTCACTCAAGTGGTGTGCCCCGTAGGGATATTGGTCATATTATTTTAGTTGTTACGGATGGTTTTGTAAGTATTTTTTTTTTTTTACAAATTTTCAGATTTTGTAAGTATTTTTTTCGAATTTTTCGGGATTTTTTGGGCCTTGTGGGACAAGTGGTGGGTGCTGGGGCACCCCCGCACGCGCTAAGTGCTTTGCCCCCAGCACCTGATCCGCACCCCCGTGCGCGCGGCTATGGTCATTGCTCGCTGCATGGAAATACGAAATTCTAGTGTTAACCCAAACAAATATTTATCTTTTTAAATATTTTTTCTTGTATAGTATTTCAGCCGTTAATTTTGTATTGGTTCAATGTCACCTTAATTAGCCTTCCACTTCATCAGTGTGTAATGCCCTGTTTAATCAGCATATGCAACCTTCTCCGGATACCTAATAGATGTATTTAACGCTCTGGATGCTTGGACCGCCTGATTGGAAGTTGGAACATGAAACCGGACAACCCTAATGAAAGTCAAATTATGAGCAAAATTTGTACCGGTGCCTTCACTCCATCATGTTTGGTTTGGGTGGCAGAAAAAGAAGCGTCTTCAATTATTATTTTTAAAACACACTCCATTCATTCATCTTTTTTACTTTTTTATTTTTTGCAGTCTTCAAGTTTATAATTTACACTATATATGCTAATAAAATTATAATATTACCAAAGCATTTTTAATGACAAATTTAATGATATAATTTTTGTATAATTAATATAGATTGAAAGTTTGACTGTATATGTAACACCCTCATTTTTGGGAGCGTTATGAATCCCTCGTAACCGCCCAGGATTGTTCAGTTGCGAGTTACATCATTCGAGTGAATAACATTGCCAACGCAAGCTCAAATACAAAAGTCGACTTTATTACAATAAAAGGGCTTAAAGCCAGTTCAACAGTAGGGCCAACGGCCTTTAGATATATTACACAAAAAGAGACACCACAGGCATGCTTGAGCGGAGAACGACCCTAATCCCATGCTTCTTCCATTTCGTAGAACACCACTTCTTCGTTTTCGCCTGTCTCATCAAAGTTAGCAGTTTCTGTTTATGTTTTTAGCAAGTATGAGTACAACTACCGTACTCAGCAAGTCACACGGAGCTTAATATTAACTACATGCATAGTATATCAAATGAAGGGATAACAGGTCCATTATTTGTGTAGATGCAATTTTAGTTAAGAATCAATTAAAAACTTGAAAAGTAACTTCATTAAAGTAAAGGGGTTGTCAAGCGTGATTATCAATATTTCACATCTCAAACCATTCTCAACCCTACTTATGCTTCGCTACTGGATTCACCCATTAAACATAGCTTCATTCACCGGAAGTACAGCGTATTCGAATACAATTATTTTATGACTCTGCAGAGTTGCCCTACTTTACCCACAAGATCTCTCAACTCCCGCGACAAAGTTAAAAGAACAAGGTTGTTCACTGCTCAATTCTTTATATAGCCTCCATCCAGTAGGTCCTAATTCCCCATAAGCTCGGATGACCCCACGGATCTCATCCGACTCCTAGCAGTCCTACTGTTGTATGGTTAACCACCTCCCATACGAACTCACCCTCGGACTCCCCCCGCCAATTGCAGAGGTTCAATTGAACTTGAGCAGTTATTAAACCAGGTTTGACAAAATCAACGCTTGTGGTTGGGCGGATACTATGTTCTTTACTCAGCATAAGGATCTAGTCCTTATATTTTTCTCTGAGGCATCATCCGTACACAAACCCATAATCAATATACCCTGTACTGCCACCATTCCTCAACCAAGCCTCCACCCTAGGATAAGGTCTTCAGATCCACCTCTGCGATCCTCGCTTACCCTAGATCCGTATTTTAAAAGCTCTAAACAAATACTAAGATTCTTAACAGTGAAAAGATTTTAGTGAATTCCTAAGCTATCATGTTTATATCACTATTATATTTAATAATACTATGTTTTGTCAACATGAATATGGTCATCAAGTTAAACGGGGTCTTTTCAGGTGGTAGGTAATAACTAATAAATCATGTCATTCTAAATAGTAATTATACACAAAATAATGATTTAAAAATATCATAATGAAAATACTGTTAAATAAATAATAACGACAAGATAGACTCAACATGATCAAAGTATCCGCGACTTGCCTTGTGAGTCTATGATTTCAACGAGTTCAAATTCCTCGGTGGGCTGGATTTGGGCTTGAGCTTCTCCCTCCTGGTCCTGCGAATCCTCGACTCCGGAAGCTAGCGCAAAACAATTAAAATAAATCAATTCCATGCCCGAAGGAATGAGCTAGGAATAAAGAAATAAAATAAAGAAAGACAATCCGATAAAATTCAAATAAACATGGTTTTGGGCTTATAGGAGGGTCATATGGGGAAATGGGCCTTGGATTTGGGTTGGTAGGCTCGAAACGAATCCGTGGAGTACAAACTTGTATTTTAGGGTTTTGGGTCGGGTTACTGTTCATCGGGCTCGGTTACTATTCATTGGACTCGAACCGGACTCGGCGAACGGACTCAGCTCAACGGCTTCAGTTTGGATTCGGTCGGGTGCGACTGGTGCGGCTGGCTCGGGTGGATGGGCTCGGTTCAACCGGTTAGAAGTGGCTCGGTCGGCTTTACTATTTAGGTGGCTCGGTTTGAACGGAATGGGCGCGGGCAAGTCGACTCGACCCAACCGCGTTCGGCTGGCCCGGTCGTCTTCTTCCCCCATCCAGCCCGTGCGCACACAGAGGAGCAGAGGAGGGTGGCGGCTGCTACCGGCGGCGGTGGAGTGAAGCGCGACGGCGGGGAAGGGTATGAGCGGGTGCAGGGTGATGTAGGGATTCCATTTTTGGCGGTGGTCGGGCCGGCGGAGGCGGCAATCGCCGGCGGCGAGCTCCTCTCCGATGCGGCCGATTTGAAATTGGGAGTTCATGTAGGCTTCTTCAGTTAATTGGAATGGCTCTAGAGCTTCTCTAGGGTTTGAGTAGGTTCGGAGAGGTACCGGTTTCGACGGGGAAAGCTCGAGTGGAGCTGGCCACGGTGGAGTGGTAGGGGCGGCGGGGTGCTCACGGCGCCGGGGAAGAGGGGGCTTCGGGAGGCCAAATTGGTGATCGGGATATACTTCTAGGGTTTTGGAGATGCTATAGGCGGAGTTAATTGAAAAATAGAGGGGCGGGCGACTGACATTGAACTAGGGCGGAGATTTGGGGCTTTCAGCCATTACCGACAATGGAGGCGATGATGGGGCTTTGGAGTGTGTCGATTGGCGTTGGGAAGATATGAGGTCCTCTGTGAAGGATCGGGATTGCTTATATGGACGGGGTAAGGCGGTTGGCACCGGATATTTGTCATGGCGGCAAAGGTTCGTGGCGGCCGGCGATGTTGCCACGCTCTCTGGTCGGTGCAGGGCGTCAGGGCGGTAGGGGAAAGGCTGCGGGGAAGCTCTGTCCCGGCTGTGGAGGTGGCGGAACCCGTTGGCGCGGAGTAGCGGTGGCGCGCGCAAGAGAGATGGGCGGCGGAAAAGGTTGGGACACGGCGGCGGCGGCGGGTTAACGTGGTTTGCCACGGGGACTGGGGTGGGGTACGACGGCCGTCCATCATGGGGAGCTAGCGGGAAAAGAGCGCAGGCGAGGGAGTCACGAAGAAGGCGTGAGCGGCGGCGGAACTGAGTATGGCGGTGGAGTATTTTCGGATGTATAAACAGTGCCGACACTTGATTCTTGTAATCCGGCTGTAAATGGAGTGATTAGGAGTGGCTTTGATCGGTGATGAGTATGAATTAGGTTGATGGATCAAGAGAATCAACTAGAAGCGAAAATTCAATTCAAAATTTTGCTTTTGAACATTTTCGGAATTTGGTTTTGTTTCAGTATAAATTTTAAAAAGTCATGTGAAAAAGAATAAATAAAGTATGACGGAATCTCTCTTCATCCATTAAAGAGGGAATAGGGTTTACATGAGCATCACTGTTCCAAATAGGAACGCCGATGGAATAAACACCGCAAAGTCAACTAGTACCATCAACACCCTCACACAAAAGAAGTGTCTTCAATTATATGGCGTGCCTGAATCTTTCTTGTGGAGTATACCCTAATAATCGATCTCTATAAAATGCACCTACTCTGACACTGTCCAAGCCGAAATTAACACAAGTGAAGCTTGGCAAGCTCCTGCCACTGCGCAAAGACGACGACATGAAGGCCATGGCGTACTCTTGTTCCTCGGCTTCTTCCTTTATTGTGCTTCTCCTTTGGCCTCTCATGGCGTCAGCAGCCGCCGCGCCGGCCTACGAGACCAAGTCCATAGACCCCGGCCTCGCCGTCATGCCGCTGCCGCAGCCGGTGTCCGGTCCGGAGAGCCTCGCCTTCGACCGCCGTGGTGGTGGGCCCTACGCCGGCGTCTCCGACGGCCGCGTACTCAGGTGGCACGGCGGCCGCCTCGGCTGGACCGTCTTCGCCTACAACTCTAGGCACAAGTAAGCTGCATGTACACATGCACGAGCACGTACGGAGCACGCGTGTGTAGCTATGGAGTATATCTGTATCAGTGTATCTGTTATACACATGCGTGCATGGATGCTTCAATCAGTTAGCGCGCGTGCGTGCAGGAGCGTGGGGATGTGCGCGGCGGACAAGAAGCTGGTGGTGCCGGAGAGCGTGTGCGGGCGGCCGCTGGGGCTGCAGTTCCACCAGAAGTCCGGCGACCTGTACGTCGCCGACGCGTACCTCGGGCTGATGAGGGTGGAGGCGCGCGGCGGGCTGGCGGAGGTGGTGGCGACGGGGGCCGGTGGCGTGCCGTTCAACTTCCTCAACGGGCTGGACGTCGACCAGAAGACCGGCGACGTCTACTTCACCGATAGCAGCACCACGTTCCGGAGAAGGTACAGAAAAAGTTAATTAAGTATATACTATACAAGTGCAGTTAACGTACGTGAATGTTCTCCATTTCTTTTGTTCTATATACGAGCTGAATTAGGTCTCATGCATCCGCGCCATTCACGTGCATGGGTTTTAATTAGTTTAGGCTTCTATGTTTTTCTACAGTAATAGATAAATGTGAGTGTCTATACAACATTCGACTGTTTTTTAGGACAAAAACAGTCAGATTTTGAGCCGTTAGATGGAGATCCAACGTCCTAGATCATTTTTTTGGAGGGGGTAATTTTTTTTTGGAGAGGGGCTTGTATGGGTGGATCCGTTGGATGGAGATCTAACGCCCCAGATCAATCTGATTGTTTTTGTCCTCAAAAATAGTCGAATGTTGTATAGCAATACTCTAGATAAATATTACTTACCATTTTATATGTTTAGAGATTAATATAACTTTTATTAGAGATGAAAGTATAGCGCACTCCTTATTAAATAGATTTTGTTAATGAATGTATCTAGGCATCATCGGAATATTTTCTTCCTGACAATCATTCATATTTGAATTTGTTTGTGATCCTGGCATATTGTACTCCGTATTGGCATGCGCACGTACATGGAGTACCTATCATGCGTGTTAATCTTACCTGGTTTGATTACTTGTAGTGCTGTAAGTTTAAAACCTGATAAGAAATGATAGCCTAAACAAACTCTTAATTTGTGGTAGTTCCGCGAGATTATTCCGGTACTAATCCTATATGTATGGGATCTAAATCATGTAGTGCAAAGCATAGAGCTTATAATATGTGTAATGACGATTTTGTAGCTTAGGACGATCCCAACAGCATAGTTTTTTAAGAGTAAGAACTTGCACTATTGTTTCTTTAATATCTAAATTAAATTACAGAAACGCTTAACTCCGTATTAGCAAAATGTTTCACTTATCCCTGTGCGCTTTTGAGGTGTTCACTTTTGCAATAACTGGTGTCAACTGAAACATGCATTTTGACATAGATATCACGAATTAAGTGACACTTTTGCACGAACCTCATCTTAGCAAGTAATGCACATCTACCTGGAATGTTTGTATCTTACTCTCTCTTAACAAATAAAATGCTCCGTTATCACAAGCTAGGCAGCTTCATCCTGTACGGCTGTACATGCTTCTGGGAGGAATTAACGACCTTAATGTCCGATCGTTTGTGCAATTAAGATCACTGGAAATCACCACCTACCACTACTAGCACTAGCAGTCCACATTAGCCTAATAATGGCCTAAACTCCTCAACTGTGCGCCCTCACATCGCGTAATCGACAGCCGCACCCACCTCTGTCTTAACTAGCTCTTTATTGAGTAGTTGATCAATGTAACTAGCAACCGAAATGAATGTATGATTTTAGACAACTGGAAAATACGTAGATCTTCTCATGTACAGGGAAAAGGTATATATGTCATTTTTCGTTTTTCGACGGTTTTTTATTTCTCTCATTAATCGGTACTCATTGTACTTAATAAACGGTAGCCAGTCACTATGTTGACTTGAAAAGAAAGTCCAAAACGTCGTTCTCTTTTTACTGGTCTGAGTACTGCCATATGTACTTTTTTAGACATGTTTAGAATATAGAAATTGATTTCAGAGGAGTATATGTAAGAATTATCGCAATCCTTTCTTAAGAAAAAAATTATCACAATTCAAATAGGATCTAGAATTTTTGTTGGATTCTTTTGGGCTTATTGCATATCGCTTTTGGCTTATGCTACAAGAACTAACTTTTAAACGGTATTCTAATCCTTATATGCTACAGTGTCTTTTTTTTTGGGCTTATGCTATAGTGTTTGTGGCTTCTAGTTTATGTTATAGAAAACCCGTACTTTCAGACCCTTCTAAGACCTGCAGAGGCGTTACTAACTGGTCCCCAGTTTCATCGGCTCTGTCCTGACTGAAAGCGATCCAGATTGGAAATCACTCTTCAAGATATATACAAAACACTGCAGCATCCGGTAGATAATAATAAAACATGTATAGTCAAAGTTTGTGTGCAGGCAGGCGACAGAAAGCGTAATTACACCGGCGACAGAATATGGATGAGAGGAGCATGGAGTTATGATCCCAGCAAGATGATAGTACTACCAATTGACGCGATCTAAACGCCACTATTGAGCACTGCAGTGGTACTAATGGCATTGGCTAATTCGCACCTGTGTCTGTCTACGCTGCAGCGACTACCTACTCGTGGTGGCCCTCGGCGACGAGACGGGGCGCCTGCTCCGGTACAGCCCGCGCACGCGCCGCGTCGCCGTGCTCCACGCCGGTCTGTCCTACCCGAACGGCGTGGCGGTCAGCGCGGACGGGACGCACGTCGTGGTGGCGCACACGGCGCTGAGCGAGCTGCGGCGGTACTGGGTGCGCGGGCCCCGGGCCGGCAGGATGGAGACGCTCGCGGAGCTGCCGGGGTACCCGGACAACGTACGGCCCGACGGGCGGGGCGGGTACTGGGTGGCGCTGAGCCGCGAGGCCGACGGCCCCTCGGTGGCGCCGACGGTGGCCGTGAGGGTCGGCGGCGACGGCGCGGTGGCGGAGGCGCTGGACGGGTTCAGCTTCGTGACGGTGAGCGAGGTGGCGGAGCGGAACGGCACGCTCTGGGTCGGCTCCGTCGACACGCCCTACGCCGGCGCCATCAACTGATACTTTTATTGTTACTCCTACTACGGCATGCAGCGATCGTCGATTCGTCATTCACCATGCGTTGATCGAGTTGAGTGGAAGCGTACGTGCACAGTGCATTGTGCAACACGTTGTTGCTGTGCGTACATCCGTGTGCGTCTGTGGCGAGTGTACGCAAGAACCTATTCGTATTACCTTTTCGCCGATAACTTTTGGTTGTACCTGACAAATAGTAATAACTAGTAAAACTAGTTTATAGAAAGTAGAGCGTTCGTATTAATTTTTAGTTTTTTACTGAATGCATTATGTAATACAGAGCAAACGACGATACAACGCAAGGCATTATAACATTCAGATCGCCATACGGTTTACGAAATTGTAACATAATAAAATATATATAGTGCATTACAACATGTGAAAGCGCAAAATGACTGATAGTAGTAGCTAATAAATAGCAGCGACTGATAGAAGCAGCTTATGAAAGTTAAGACGTTCATATTGGCTTCGGCTGGGTTCTTTAGCATATCTAGCTTTTGGCTTATACTATAGTGACTAGCTTTTAAACGGTACGTCTTTTAAGACAGGGCATACAGGTAGATTGTAGTATAAAATTGTAACGAGTTTAGCTATACCTGCCAAAATTGCATGCGATTATTTTTCTCTACGTATGCCTCTCGCGAACAGTCTAGCATTCAAAAATTTCAGCCATAAATCATAAACCATAATTCAAAAAAAATCTATTCTTTGATTTCTAAGACCAGAAGTTAGTAGTCAAAGCTAATATGAATTGGCCGTTAGTTAGAAGGGGCTGCATCTCAGTTCAGTTGCTGCGTTGCCGCAGTGGTACTGCACACTGTTGTTGTTCAAAGCCATGTGGGGGTTCCCCGTCCCTGTCTTTCTGACGGACGATGCTCTAGCAGGAGCAGCCGAGCAGTAGGGCAGTGCAGCAGCCAGCAGCCGCGTGGTAATGGCGCTCGGAGTCAAGAAGCAAAAAGCCTCCATCCAGCCGCTGGCCGCTGGCCATGCGATTAATTGCCGAGAGGCCGCCGCATGGACCGAAGCGTCCGCGGCCGGGCCGATTCGCGTCGACGGGTCTTGACTGGAGGAGCGCCTTCGCACGAGCGCCCACCGCTCGGTCCCGCGCGGCCGCCGACTCGGATGCCTGGTTCCGACGGCCGCAAGGCGCACACCAGCCGCTGCCGCTGCCGCTGCCATTGCCGCGGTGGAGCAGAAAACGGCTGACTTCTCGGCAAAAATGGCTCGCTTTTGTTGGCATCGAGGTTCTGAAAAACCTGCTCCAGCCTAACGACTATCGCATAGCGGACGTTATGTATAGTTGTTGTGAGTTTTATAGGTATTGAAATCGTGTCTCGAGTGAAACAAACATGTAATAGATATTATACATCAAATTATGAGCATAAAGAACATATATTTCAATAAATATATATGTATAACTTAAAACATCGCTAATGTGAGTTGACGCTGGGCGCGGCATGGTGTATCAATTGCTGCCAGGGACGCTGGTGCACGGTGTACAAGTAGACACCGGTTTCATAAAGGTCCAGGTGGACATGATTAATGATATTTTTAAGTCCGTCCCTCTTGAGAAGCCCCCAAACGAAGAGATTAAGACATTAGGGGATACCGTCCACACATTCGTTCAGTGGCCCAAGAGGGACATCGTCCTCGACATGTCCGTGCCACAATCTTCACATCCAGTGGTCCAAGAGGGACGTCGCCCTGGACCTGGCACATCGGCTCCGGTGGCTCCACCTCCACCTCCAAATCCAGTAAAGTCTGTTGCATCGGCTCCCGCCGAGACGCCACCGAGAACATCTCACAAGCGAGGCTCCAAGGCCTCCAAGGCTCATGCGAAGAAAATTAAGCCGCGTCCCGTGCCATGGACGTTTACTCTAGGAGTGTCGTTGGTGCCCGACTCACAATTACGCCATCTTGGTATGATTTGCAATAGATTGCATGCCTGGTACATGGAGAAGTCCAACTTGAAGCCAAATCGGCAGAGTGCATTCACTCTGAAATATAACGAGACACATTTCCTCCACGACACGGGCTACATCGTTGTGACATTCGAAGATTTATTCTTACTATTCAATCTCGACGAACTCGACGCCTCACTTCTACGATGCTGGACACTGTAAGTGTACTGTACAATGAAGTTCTACATTCACGTTATACAGATAAATGTAATTACTCTTTCTTTATGTATAGATACATGATCCAAGAAGTCCGGCGAATGCGACGACCAGTGGGTTTCCTCGACCCTCACTTGGTCTCCGAGCAATCTATCAACGCAGATGCATCCTTCGTGCAAGGTTACATAACGAGGGGATTGATTGCTCACAGCGACAAGGAGTACGTCATGGTACCCTTCAACCAAGGGTAAGTGCTTCACTAGTTGCCACACATATGTTTCATTTGTACTTTACATGCAGCATGAACTTAGGATTAATCACTATGGCGACACACATGACTAAGCATCACTGGATTTTGATTGTGATTGTACCAAAGTGGAGCAAGGTAATATACCTTGATTCCCTCCTTAGGAGCAACCACGACTTCAGTCCTGTGCAAGAAGTACTTAACAGGTAAACTCATTTCCTCCATACATAACTCTATTGTAATATTTCTTTTGTTTGTCACGGCCGAGGCTAAGTTTTTTTAATCACGTAGGGTTTTTGCCGAATATGTTGCCCAAGGAGGATCACACGATATAAAATCCAGTGACACGCTACGACACCAGACGCGATTTCCGGTACCCTCTACAACACAACAATCCTATATCATACTTTGTTATAATGCCTCTAGAATTAACAATACCGATGTATGTAATTCTATTTTTGCAGTGCCACCAGCAGCTACAAGGCAACGTATGTGGATTCTACGTTTGCCGCCATATGCAGGAAATCATGAGTACTAAGATCAATGATCCAGAGGTTTGTCAGGTCCTTCCAATAATTATTATTTTCTGATTATATATATGTATTTATATTACACACATATGCTAATGAATGACTTAACATTGCTCGTAGTGACAGCGGGTGAAGTTCGACCAAAGTGCATATGATCTTGACAATCTCGTCGAAATTCGTGCAATCATCTCCCAATTCTTGGTAGCAGAGGTCATAAGTAAGAGTGGAGAGTTCTACGCCGGCAATGGTGATAATTAGATGTTGAAACATTGGATTCAACTGTACAAATCAAACAATTCCTTCAACTAAATGCATTTGTCAGATTTTGTGTAACGATTTTCATTCTATATATGTATGTGATCTGCTGGCCGTTTGTTACATTCATCTGTGTATCGAATTTTGTTGTAATTTACTATGAGTTGCAATTAACTTATATCTGTCATTTATCTATAATCTGCTTGCTTGCTTGCTTTCAGAGGGCATGACTAGCATATCCTGAGGCTAGCCAAGAAACAGCAAATAAAATGGATGATGCACTTGGTATCACAGACGGTTCGTTATTAAAAACCGTCTGTGATACAATATCACAGACGGTTTCAAAGAGTGCCGTCTGTGGTGTGAATGATATCACAGACGGCTCTTACTACTAACCGTCTGTGATATTTGTATATCACAGACGGTCTTGATTACTAACCGTCTGTGATAGACGAGTATCACAGACGATTGGTTATAAACAACCGTCTGTGATAGTCTCGTATCACAGACGATCTTGATTACTAACCGTCTGTGATAGACGAGTATCACAGACGGTTGGTTATAAACAACCGTCTGTGATAGTCTCGTATCACAGACGGTCTTGATTACTAACCGTCTGTGATAGTCTCGTATCACAGACGGTCTTGATTACTAACCGTCTGTGATAGAGAGTATCACAGACGGTTGTTTATAAAAATCCGTCTGTGATACTCGTCTATCACAAACGGTTAGAAATCAAGACCGTCTGTAATGTAGTTATCACAGACGGCTCGGGAACCGTCTGTGATAACCACCAACTATCACTGACACCTAAACACTGACGGTTCAGAAACCGTCTGTGATGACGATTCCGAACCGTCTGTGATAGGGCTGTCTGTAGCAGTGTTACGAAAAAAACCATAGATACACAATCAGCGAAATCACTAATGAGAAGAAGTTATAGAATTCTCTTAACATATTACATCTGCAGATGCGTCGTGCTATCTATTATGAGACTTATAGGAGGTATAAATAGTATTTGGAATGAGAGTCCCAGACGAGGAAGTAACAAAGTCCTAGTCCACAATGAAAATAGAGATCTACTCAGCAACTGGAACAATAACCTACTCAGAGGCGAAAACAAATTATTCTTAATGATGAAACAAAGTTTAGAAGATAATAGTGAAAAGTTGTAGTCGGGACAATCTCGAGTAGCCACGTCTAACTCCAGTTGATGTAAACACCTTTGGATACCACGTCTAGCACAAGTCAGTGAAGAGTTCATCATGAACTCGAAGATTATCCCAATTATAACCTCCGACCAGTGTGTATTTAAGCAAAACTTAATTGGAGTCTTCAAGAGGTCGGAAAGTCTAGCAATGGTCATACCGACTAGAGTGGTAAGATCCGACTAGATTTCGATCACAAAATATAACAATCTTTACATTGGGCCAAATTCCTCCTGTAGCGAAAAACAACCAAAGAACTTCTCGAATATTTTGTAAAACACTTGTTGTGCGTCAAACGTCCGCAAATAGGACTAATGATTAATACCAACCAAATCTGAGCAGAGCTCAAATTTAGCGTAGGAACTGGCATTTTCATCATATTAGTTGGATTATCATGAGTATTGATCTTACAAACTTTAACATCACCTTGAGAAATAACTCATGGGATAAAGTGATATCTGATATTAATGTACTTTGTTCTCCCATAGAACATATGGTCTTTTGTAAGATAAATAGTACTATGACTATCACAATGAATATTGGTGCACGATGAATTTCCACAAAGCTTAGTGTATAGACCTCTTAGCTAAATAACTACTTTATAGGCTTTCGCAATAACCATATATGTAACATCCCAAAATTTGAATATTCAAAAATATGAAAAATTTTAAAAACTTTTTCTTGCAATTTGCTGGTATTCAATTTGGTGTATATCCAAGTAAAAATAATAATAGTAATGGTGTTAATAAAAGAAATGGAAAATCTAAGTATCTACACATAAATTAAAATTCAAATATTAGGTAATGGAAATAAAAATTTGAAATTCAATTTAACTAGGTAAAGAAAAGAAATGGCTAAAGGAATATTAACTAGGTAATGTAATAGATACTATACATTAAATTACGAGCATAAAGAACATATATTTCAATAAATTTGTATGTATAACTTGAAACATCCCTAAAACCACTATGGCGACCGGTACAACCGTTATATCATCCGCTACTACTAGATTCCAAATCGTTGTGCCATCACCGTAACGCCTAAACCTCACTACCATAATAGCGGCTGCTATGTCCGCTATTTAGTACACTCGCCGAAAGTCGCAGACCGCACAATAGAACGGTTCAGTGTTTGTGGCTCAATAGACCACTGTCAACTTGTATTCGTCGTAATTGTGACACAAATCGTGATGAATAAAGTCTAAGCTCTGACTGCTCTGTGTTGAATATAAAAAGGATAACAAGTTATCAACAATTTGGTCTGAAGGACTCTGGGTGTACACTTATGTATTCCCGAGTTAATTGTCTTTCGAGATCTTAGTGTGTCCTGTTTGTATAACTTCTACTCCTAGCTTCTCGTTTGGATCCCAAAACAAACAAAGGAGGGAGAGACTGTCTCACTGACATTTGGGCCCCATAGTTTTAATTTATTTTCCTATTTGAAAACACCAGAGGCTGACAAGTGGGGCAGCCAAGTTTTAATTTTGTTTCCAATTTATTTTCTTAAGAAAATCTAACTGTAACAGACAAGTGGAACCCTTAGGGCTTTTAATTTCTTTTCAAATATTTTCAGTGACTCATGGCTTCAAACCAGCTTTAATTTGAATTCTAATGACCTAGGCTAACATGTCGATGGCTCACCAGAGGGAGCGTGGTGGCTCTAACAGCGACGATGAGTTGGGGACGACGACTACCAAAATTGGGAGGGGCAAAGTGAGAGGGAGGTAAGGGGATGCTCAATATGCGAGGAATCAGTTAATGACTCACCGGAGGGGAGTTAGTAGTGAAGAGGGTGATTTTAGCTAGAGGAGACTGAGATGATGGCGTTGGCAAATTCACACAGGTGAGAGCCCGATTTTTTTAGGGAGAGTGGAGAGGGAGGTGTAGGGAGGCAATGCGAAGCTTGAGGCGGCTTTTATAGCCGAGCGGTGAGCTCGGGGGTGGGGCATGGCGTGGCGACCAGTAGGGAGGGGTGGGCACTGGCATGCACGTGAGCGTGGGATGACATGAGGGCAGTTGGGGCACAGTCAGTGAAGCACTGGCATGAGCGACGAAATGGAGGTGTGCGCAATGAGGTGGCAGGATAAGGTGCAATAGGTGCGGCGACACATTGGGTATAGCTAGTGCAACAACAGTGGGCTCAGCTTTGACTTCAGTGCTCTTTTCAGTGATGTGACAAGTGTGCATGGGCGTGGTCGATGATGCATGGTGATTGCGAGTCACAAGAGTGATGCAACCCACAGTGACGGGATGGCTTGGTAGAGTGATACACATGATGCGGTCGACAGGTAGCTATAAGATCGAGGCGGCTGACTAGAGGGTGGTGAATAGGTGGTTTTAAAATTCAATTTGGCTAAAACTAAGTGTATAATGTGGAAGCGTAAATTAATTTGGTTAAAATAAGGTCTATATTAATTAGGTTCACCTAAGTGCACCAATAATCTAAGTCTATGTCAAAGTTTTATAAATCTATAATGGCAAGCAGTCAATTTAATTGTATGAATATAAATTGCTTGAATGTAAATTGAGCACAGAAAAACAAACCACAAAGACACGGTTCCTTTTTACCGTGGTGTTTGAAAACTTGCCGGTCTCTCCTAATCCACATTAAGATAAACCTAAATGAATTGGACTGGCTCTACGAATTAAGCTAAACACCTAAATTCCCGTAGTGGTAGCTCTTTTCCACTCTAGTTAGATGAACTCCAACCTTCACAACATGCCGGGTGTTCTCACAACCTTCTTTGAGAAGATCACCGTGCACGACACCTTCAACATCATCTGGGAGTTGGTAACCTCCAAAAGTAACAAGTCAAAACCCTTGCTTGACTCTCACCACGTGCAACAAATGCAGAAGCTCAAGCGGATATGAAATCCACCTCTAGATGCAACACATGCAATCTAGAGCCTTTATCCTTACTCACAAGGTGCAATACATGCACAATTAAGAGGAGAACCTCACACTAGCTCAAAGGAATGAAACGGAGTTAAGCAACCTTGTCTCCAACTGGCCACAAGGGGGTATTTATACCCCATATAATAAAACTAGCTGTTGGGGACAAAATTCAGGACAATCGGTAGTACTACTATTATATAGCCAGTACAACCACTCTGCTCACAACAGTCAAAAAACTAGCCGTTACAGTCATGAATCAGTAGTACCGCCAACCATTGTCCGGTAGTACCGCTCCACACATGCGAAACTACCGTTTTCTAGGGCAGGACAAATCTCCCAGAAAGTATCTCTCTAGAAAAAAACATGCCACGGATAAATCGGTCATACCGCACCACATAGGCCGGTTTGACTGCTTACACAGAGTTGGTACTACCGATCTTTGACCACACAGGTCTTCGACCACATCGAGTGGTCAGTCTTCGACCGCGCCAATCTTCGACCACGTCGATTTTCAACCACATAGGTCTTCGACCACGCCGGGTGGTTGATTTTTGACCATATAGGTCCTCGATCACGTCGATTTTTGACTACATAGGCCTTTGACCACATCAGGTGGTTGATCTTTGACCGTGCCGATCTTCGACCACACAGGTCCTCGACTACATCGGTCTTTGACCACGTAGGTCTTCGACAATGTTGATCTTTGACCACATATGTCCTCTACCATCAATGTGGTAGTACCGTGTGTTACACGTCGGTAGTTCCGCCTAACGGTAGTACCGCACGACACATAGCAATAATTTTGATTTCTCTGAAAAGTGCATATACTTCAACATATTTTACAAAACACATTGGTATATTATAGTATCATGCTCACAAGAATTAACCATAATTCCTAATAAGTTGCAAAATACATTTGCACACTTTTAGAATCATGACACAAGGTATAGGTACATGTACTTAACACATTTGCAAAACACATTAGCAAACCTAAGTCACATGGTACAAGGATTATATATGAGCTTCAACCATTTGTAAAACACATTTACAAATATAAGCCTCATACCAAAAGGAGTAGGAAACATGAATTTCAAATACTTGCAAAACACATTCACAATGTATAGTCCCATGCTATAAGGATTTAATGCATGAGCTTCAGCTATTTGCAAAACACATTCTCAAATATAAGCATCATGCCATGGAGAGCTAGAGCAAGTGAGATTGAACTATCAATACATGATGAAACTCAAGCTACTAGACATGATCTCTTTTAATAGTACGACAACCTATACTATCAATCCGGTCTTCTAACCAAACACCAAGACCTGTAAAAGAATAGAAACATATCCTTAGCCCTAACTAGTCATACTTTTGCCTTGAGCATCCTCTTGAAGCTTGATGATGCACATCTTCTCAAAGTCTAGGTTATTGTTTTCATATGCATCAACCCATGATGCATCCTTCACATGAACTCTATCAACTCATGATAGTTCTTGACTTTGATGATCAATTCACGATCATCTTCACTTTGACATGCATCAACTCTTGGATCCTCTTCTTGATGGCCTTCAACTCATGAAGTCATCTTTCATCATGTATCTTGATTTGATGATCTTCAATATATGAAGTCATCCCAATTCATCCTTTTTTTGTGAAATCTAACCTATTTATCCAACTCATGAAAAATATTAGTCCACAAATTAATTGCCATTATTACCAAAACTTGAACATTAACTCATAATGGAGGAACTAGATTTTACAATCTTACCTTTTTGGTAATTCATGACAATCTCAACAAATAATTAGATACAAAAGGATTTGAGAGTATATAACATGTACACAACAATTTTATACTATAAGATAAGCTTCTTAAGCAATTAACTCATTTGAATGTGAGTGTTTATCTTTGAGATTAATTGCTAGCAACACTTATTCATTTGGTTGTTATTAATCATCCAACCATTAACACATAATAGAAGAATTACATTTTTTCAACCCTTTCCTTTGATGATTGATGACAACCCGATTACAATTGATTTAATTTAAATCAATCATGAGTATATATATGAACTACACAAGTTTTATGTATTCAAAGGATACGCTTCAAATTATAGATCCTAATATGTATTGAAAAGGAATAATGGATCAATACTAATGAAACTACAAAACATAGAGTGAACTTCTCCTAAATATGTGCATAGAATAATGTATAATAAAAACAAATGCACATATTTAAGTTAGACTATTTGATGGATATGATGTCAAATACACACATCTATGATTTTCACCTTTTCATCCAAAAAAGACTAAGCAATATATAATTAACAAATGAGTTAGTCTTATATTTACATTTGTTATTAATCACATCCAAATGAGACTAGACAATATCATAGTTAATAAATAGATTAGTCTCACAATTACATTTGTCATTATCACCAAAACCAACTTACTAGAGCTTGAACTTACAGCAGCGCGATCAGCGTGGCATGGGCGCAGAGAGGGAGAGAGAGAGAGAGAGCGGGGTGCTGAAGGAGAGGGAGAGTGGGCTAGGCGTGTGGCTAGGCCAGCGAGGAAGAGAGGAAACAGGATGGCTAGGGGAGTTAGGCCGAAGGCCATCGGGCTGAGGGAGGGAAGGGAAGGAAAAGGCCAACCCAAAATGCATTTTCAAATTTTGAATTGTAATTTCTTTTAATTGGAATTTGAATTCTTGGTTTTTTTGTTTTTTTATTCGAATTTGAGTTTTTGCTTAGTATTTGGATTTTGAATTTGAACTCATTTTTCATTTGAATTTGGTTTTACAATTTGAATTTGATTTTCAATTAAATTTCCAAGGCCAAAAAAGTGAAAAAGAGCCAAAAGCCAAATGTATTAAAATTTTTAAATTGCCCCAAATTTGGGCTATTTACGCGTACTAGATTATGTCAATGCATACTAGCCAATGCATGAAATGTACTAGATTATGTCAAAGGTAGAGGCTCACTCATGTGTTCTGAGCTACGTGCTGACAAAGCACCAAAACCTTACTTCTTCCTTCATTGAAAATCTCATGTATGAGGAGATTATGGAGAAGAAGGACATGGAAGTAAAACGAATTATGCTAGCCGTATAGAAGAAATACAAGTACAAGATCAGCTACGTAAAGGCATGGAGGGTGAAACAGAAGGCAACGGAGAAACGGTTTGGCACATTCGAGTCCACCTATGACAATCTCCCTTATGTATTGGATGTGCTACAGGAGAGAAACCCCAGGACGTACATCACAATCAAAGAATAGCTGTCAGTCAGAATGAGGGGTTGCTTGGTAATGCAATGGGCTTTACTTGCATTTGGTGCCTGCATTGATGCCTTTTGGTAATGTTGGCTACTAATGTGCATGGACGAAACTTTCTTGACTAATGTGCGTGGACGAAACTTTCTTGATGGGGAAGTACAAAGGATAGATCTTGATTCCAATTGGGGTGGATGACAACAATTAGCTCCATTTGGCTATTGCATTTGTGGAGAGTGAGAATTTTGACAGTTGGTTATGGTTCTTTAGGCATTTTCAGGTTGGAGTGGCTGGTGAACGTCCGGACATTTGCACCATTCATGATGAAGACTATCAAGGCACTCCAGGAAGATGAAGGTGAGCCTTTTCCGTAGTGTGACATGCAAAACCATTGGTGCATGCAGCACTTAAGTGTCAACTTCTGCAAGTAGTTCAAAGATGACTAGTTGATGAAGTTGTTCAAGAGGTTGTGCAAACAAAACCAACAGAGGAAATTCAATAACAATCAATATAATATATAGGTGGGATAATTTTATCGATGTTGTAGTTGGATGATGAAGAATTTTTGAATTATTATCATCGTGATGTGGTTTTATCCATAGTGTGGTTTTATCCATAGTGAATATCTACCTTGGAGCTAGGTTTTCAAAACATATGTAGTGGAGATTATATTTATTTGTTGGAGTCATTTAATGCTTGTGTATATTATGTTCACCCATAGCTAGAGGTGTTAATCATATCCAGATTATCTATTTTATCCAATATCCGTATCCGGACTATTTAATTTATATTTGATAAAATAATATTCAAAGAGCGTCAAACATATTTTTATTATCCGTTTTATCTCGTATCCGTATCTAGACTGTTTGATTTGTATTCGATTCATTAACACCCCAATTTGTATTCGATCCATTAACACCTCTACCCATAGCTAGTTGCTTATTTTGTTGCCCTAAGCCCGTAACTGGAGTAGTCATCTGAAAAAGACTATGATAGTTGGCATGGCATCGGCAATGTTCTGATAGTTGGCATGGCGTGCATTGGAGGACCAGATACCAGGCCCGTTCGCTCATGGAGAGCATGCGCCTTTTTAGCTCCGATTGCATTGCGAGCAGGGGCAGACCCAAGCCTGATGCTAGGGGTGTTGAAGCACCGGTCCAGCCCATTAGCCCTATGGATTACCCATTTAGTGATCCCATGGAAGAAGTTGTGATACATTTTTTTAATATATCATCCCTTGATTGGTGCTTTTATATTCGTGCATATCCATAAGAGCAAGTACAATAGTATAGCCAACTAGTGGCTATAACACTTGTCCATTTCATTTATAGCCTTCAAAAAAATAGTTCATACAATAAGGTAGCTATTACAATAACTATTTGACCCCACGTGTAAGAGAGTGAAATGCATATTTTTACGTGCTATAGCTAGCTGTAATTTAGTAGCCACTAGCCAGCTTCCTTCTCTCTCTTCCTTTCTCTCTCTGCCACGTAAGATTTGGTTGATATTATATTTGCTATAGCCTGCTGACTAAGCCTTATTGTACCTGCTCTAAGAGCAAGTTTAATAGTACAGATAGCTGCTACCTCCAATACATTTCCATGTCATCAAAAGATAATGATGCAGTCAACTCATACAATAAGCTGGCTATAAGTTGTCTCCACAAGAACTCTCAATCATTTAATACATACATGGGTATTGATAATTTAATACATGCATGGGTATAGCAATTAGTTCTATGGGTACATGCATAGATAATACCTCTTTTCCTGTGCTATAGCCTGACTCTTGCATGGGAGTCGGCTTGGCTCTCTCTCTCTCCTTTTCTCTCCCCTCCACATAGGACTATGCTGACATGGATTCCCTTATAGCTAGCACAGTCAGCCTTATTAAACTTGCTCTAAGAGCAAGTTTAATAGTATAGATAGCTGCTACCTCCAATACATTTTCATGTCATCAAAAGATAATGATGCAGCCAACTTATACAATAAGCTGGCTATAAGTTGTCTTCACAAGAGCTCTCAATCATTTAATAGTGTGATCATTTAATACATGCATGGGTATAACAGTTAGTCCTATTGGTACATACATGGATAACACCTCTTTTCCTGTGCTATAGCCTGACTCTTGCATGGGAGTCGGCTTGGCTCTCTCTCTCCTTTTCTCTTCCCTCCATATAGGATTATGCTACATGAATTCCCTTATAGCTAGCACAGTCAGCCTTATTAAACTTGCTCTAAGGGCATCTCCAATGGTTATAGCTAACAATTAACTATAAGACTTCCACATCATCTATATAGTACACACTAAAGCTAGCATTCTAAAGAACTATCTATAAGGATAGCTATTTGATGCTTACATGCACACACAGAATTTATAGAGGTTGCCTCGTTTGGCGTTATAGACTAGTGCTTAAGGAAGAGCTGGCTCGATTTTTTTTGCATACTCTCTTTCCTCCACATAGGATATATGCTGATGTGTACATGTATATAGCTAGCTGACTGAGACCATTGGAGATGCCCTAAGAGTGAAGAATATAGAAGCAGTACTTGTTAGGTTTATTACCAGATCATTTCTGGTCCGCCACTGGTTCGCAGGACCATCGTTTTCATCAAAAAGTACCGCACCTGCCATGAGCGTCCACGACGAACTAAGCCTGAAGTGTACTGCGCTGCAATTCTGTAGCTATGCATGCATGCGATGCATGTACGCACATGATGCGTTCATGCATATGTACACACTCTTGAGGAAACTTCGTAGAGATTGGGAATAGGTCAAATTCAAATTTTAGGTTTAAATTTTATAGACAGAAACCGTCCGGAAGAAAATAGATTATTGATGGTTATCTTCTGGGAACCAGTGCTGGCTAGGATTTGTCTCTGTTTTTGTTTTGTTTTTGTTTTGTTTTTACATTCTCAAAATCGACCGGGTACAGTCCCACCATCCTTCATCCATCGGTTTATGCACGAGCATGCATCGTTATACCTAAAATGTGTTGCTCTAAGATACACTTGCATCGTTCAAAGCATGAACTCGGCTTTCTCCTTCAAAGCATGAACCCGGGTTTCTTTTTCAGTTTTATAGTGCCAGATCGATCTGATCTTCAGATCTATACCGATCTGAGCCCACCAAGCTCACTTGCCCATCTCCGACCGTGTGGTGATCGGTTGGGCTGTAGCTTATAGCTTATCTTACTGTAGCGGGCTGAAATTGCACTAAATCTGAAGGTGACTTATTTGGTATAATTAAATTTAAAAAATTTTAAAAATAGAAAAAAAAATGGGTTAGCTCATCACATGTAATGCAAAAGAATACAGGAAAAAAGAACCGGTAAAAAAACTCAAAAAAATCCCAAAAAAATCAGAAAAAGGCGAAATTTAGAAATAGTAAAAAATAAGCCAGAAACCAGAAGTCGAAGCCAAAACGATCGGGGCAGTGAATGGTGAAGCAAGAAGGGCTCTTCTCATGTATTGTGTCGGTCTGTCGACGATCGAAAACGTACAAGCACTTGTGCCTGACGGCCTTCCAACCCATGTAGAGGAAGGACGTACGTACGGGTGAAACAGACCCTGAGCGGTGGCATGGCGCGTGCACATGTTTTTCCTGAGCCGTCAGTGCTCAGTGCAGCTCAATTGGTGTGCATACCGATCGGTTGGTCAAAATTAGCAGGAGCTTTAATATTCGCACCTGCTGATCTGACAGGTGCGTGCAGCGGTGGACGACCGAGATTTATGGTGCGGCCAGAGGCCACAGCGCTGCGGCGTGGCCCGTGACTCTTGGTCGTTACACGTCAATTCACAGTGATTTATTACACGCCAGGTCCTACATGTTAATTCACTCTCATATTCTGTCTTTCCAAACAATATCAATTATTTGGATACAAATTGTCCATTCAGTCAGTCTCCTCCCTTTACTTTCTAGCTTTTTCCTTCTGAAATCAACAAGTATGCCCGTTTGGAATGCCACAAATCTCAGATGAAACGGTTCCTAGGGTGTGTATAGCCATCATCCGGATGTTTTCCTTTTAACTATCATCCAGTTTTGAGACCGTTGGATTAGAGATCTAACGGCCCTTTCTTAGAGAGGGGAGATTATTTTTTGAGAAGGGGGAGATTTTTTGGGAGGGGGTGGGGGAGAATTTATGGCCGTTCGATCTCTAATCTAATGGTCATAAATCTAGATGATAATTAGAAAAAAAATATCTGGATGATGTAATACCCCTAGGAATGGGTAAAAAATTCGCCCCTCGTGGAGATACCAAACGTACAAATGTTAATTTTCAATTGTTGGATAAGAAATAAACGTCGGAGGAAGCCGACTCCAATCAGATGGGATCCACCCCTCCCAGCGTCATCGCTGGTGGCGAGCCTGAGGGGAGCCGCCCCTTTCCTCCAGTAGGTAGCTTTAGATCCATGCATGCCCCTGTTTGTTAGCTCCCACGGTGGAAGTAGGCTCTTTGCCATGACATGGAAGCCACTGGAGGTCTCCTCGGCGCTATGCCGGAGTAGACCACCCGTCCTCTTCCTCACCGTTTCTGTGGCGGTGGTCACCGTCGCCGTCACCATTTTCTTCCTTGGCCAAGAAGATGAGGTGCGCCGGAAATCGACGCAACGCACCTGTGTTGATCCCATCGATAGTCGACCAGGGTTCACTTTACCGGTTTATTTTTTTTTTGGAAAATTTGTTCAGTAGCACTGAAAGATCACCTCTTTCAAAAAATACCACTAAAAAATAGGATTCCGAAAATTACCACCGAAAGATTCATTTTTCTTCGGGATTTAACATTCTGGACAAAAATACCCCCTCTCCCTCCCCTCCCTTACCTTCTCTCCTCCTGCGCCGCCCCGTCCGCCTCCCTCTTCCCCCACCGCTTCGCCGCCGGCCTGCCCGCCTCCTCCCTCCTCACGCCGCTCGCCTCCTCCCTCTCCGCGCGCCCCATCCCCGCCGCCGTTGCCTACCTCCGCCCCCACCTCCCTGCGCCTCCTCCTCCTTTCCCCGCTCCCCCACGTCCAGCCGAAAACCGCCGCCGCCAGCGCCACCTCTTCCTCAGGCGGCGCTCAACCATGTACTGTGTTCTTAACTATGCACCACACAGATAAAAATCAGAAGTTAAAACCAAAATGAAGGAGGTATGCACACACACCACTAAGCTATGCGTCTCACATGCCCGGTCAGCATGAACTTTTTTCTAGAATACAATGTCAGCATGAACTAGACGCTATTTCCGTATGCATGGCCCAAACACTGCACTATCACTACATGACGCTCTATATTATCAGAGCATGAGAGGACCAAACAAAAATCTAAACAAACATGTACACGCAGTCCTGGATCGAGGATTACTCCAAGCTTTGGTGAAACATGCATCTACGCATTTATACCACGAGTTATGGTCACCAGCTAGCTGGTTGCATTTGTCAACCTTATCTACGTTGCCTAGCTTCTTAAAGCATATGCATGGCTGGCTGCTAGCGACAAGCCAGAGGAAAGAGAAAAATGATGACGTCGAAAGTAAGGGATGTGGCAATCACTCCTATGGCTAATCTGTATGGCACTGAAATTACCGTAGAAAAAGTTATCATAGATAATTTAAAACTGCTATCACAGATGATTTCTAAACTATCTGAATTTATATATTTTGATAGACGGCTCTTAAATCGTCTGTAATAAGTTATAATACAGACGATTTTTCAAAACAACTATCAGACCCGGATTTTACAATCCAGAATTCTCTATGATAAGTTACAACATATACGATTTTTCAAAACAACTGTCAGACGCGGATTTTATAATCCAGAATTCTCTGTTATTCCACCGCACTATTCCCTATATCAGTAGATAGTGCTCACAGATACAGTACTGAATATCAAAATACATATCATGCGGAATCGTAAATATAATAGTAGACTTACACATGGACCGATCAAACCAAAATTAATAAATTGTAGCAATGGAAACGAAACACAAAGGTGGGACCCAGGAAGTGCCCACAGTAGCCAATTGGGGTTCGCGACCTAGTTCTTGATCTCTTCATCTTCTTCACCATCATGACCAGGTGTATTGCTGAAGCGTAGCGATCTGACTCCTGATTCTGGATTAATTGAGTGAACGAGGGTGAGCACAAACTACCGTACTTTATGAGCCAATACACCGTGTATTATACACAAGATGCAAATAGATAACATGCATGGCTTATCATGGGAAGGCTCGGGTATTTTTATTTACCATAAATTGTTTTCAAAATACGATACATAGAAATTTCCTGAGACCTAACAGTTTGAACTAAAACATGATATTGGGTAAAAAGAATGCAGTAACAATAGTAGCACAGATTCCATTCACCGTTACATGGCTTCTGCACTATATGCTACCTTTCAGCATTATAACCACCTACTTTATCGCTGGGGTGACACCTAGTACAACACAAATCTGGGCTTTTCACTCCTCACTATTTTTCTAGTCCCACCCACAAAAATTTTGAAATAGAACTATATCTAGTTAAGTTCTCATATCCGCCCTTGACCATAGGCATGGCTATTCGAATAGTTTTCACTCTACAGAGGTTGTATACTTTACCCACAAGATATGATTATCTCACAATGTCGGCCATTATATGCTTCCGTAGGCGTACAACTGAGTAATCATAACGAAGCTATTACAATGCATCTTTCCAGCAGGGCCACGTCTGCTGAGATTTCAGTCCCTTAGGGGTACGGCCACCCTTCCAGAAGCCCCATCTTGCGTCGTCACGTCAGAGGATGTGGCCATCCTCTGCCCGCCCGTGGTCATACCGGCGCAACCCACACTGGATCAATGTAAATTAGTTAGCCCTGCCTACAATTTATCAACTTGTGGTTGTACTGTTATACAATGGAAGATCATCACAAGATTCGGTCCTCCGGGTTATCTGGGCGGTTCTACTACACTCTCGTGCATCCACTGCACCACACCCCGAACCATCCGCCCAGATGGTTAAACAATTTGAGGTTTTTGAGAGTATAAAATATCCATGTTACAACATACCAGCCACCTTCCATAAATGACTAGTCAAACCAAGTTTTCATGTTGAAATGATGCCAGGGCAAGTTAATGCCCTCGAGTATCTAAGCAGTACTAAACAGAACATACAAATGTAGACTTATTTTCAAAAGTTACCATTATAGTTTTCCTAGGGCGACAAGGCTCAAATGCTCAAATGCTCTAAGGGAATGTAATACTCGCAAGATAAATAATATGCATGTAACTAGAATCTTAAAATAATCATAGATTTGTATACAAAATAACAGTATTCAATTTTATAATTTAAACAGAAATAGATTGCATAAAATGTAGGTTCAACATGATCAAAGTATTGACTTGCCTTGCGCAGTTTACCGCGGTCTTGAGCTTACTCAAAGCTTTCTCATTCGATGGTCTTGAGCTCTTAGTCTTCATCTTCATCTCAATCTTGGTCTCGTTTGATCCATTGATTTTTTAGGATTCCAATTTCTAATTACACAATAAACAATTGAATCCAAATAAATGCAAATAACTCAAAAGGCCCAAATAAATCCAAATGAATTTAATTTAGCTTTATGTTGAGTTAATGGATGGTTTAAGGTAAGATTGATTGGGTACAGAGTATTGATAGAGTCAAACGGGGTTGGAGAAAAGTGATGATTAGAAGAAGGAAATGCGCTGAGACGGATGCCAAGGAGAGTTCATGATAAAGGAATATTTACGAGAATATTTCTGCTTAGAACTTGGAGATGGCTAGGCATAGCCAACGTCAAAATATCATGACTTGGCCTCTAATTTAATAACTTCTTTTATTATCTTATATTTATCTTCCATGAGTTAGGCTAGACTTACGGATAGATAGATTACCTTAGTGTCATTATTCCAAAAATGGATTCTCAGTTTACCTAAAATTTAAATCTAATTTCACCTAAATTTTTAATCTAATTTCATGATTCTATTTTTTTCTTACAGGATTTGAACACATGTTATCTGGACACTAATGACATACCGTTGTTAGCTGCCCTGAACTTATTCTTATTGAGCTGGGCCCACAAGATTAACAAGGGGGAGACATAGGGGGATTCTACGTACGAACAGAGGAGGGCAGTTGCATTCGGTTGAAACAGAGGGAGAGCAGAGGAATGGCGGCGCATGGTTAGGCGGCTTTGCCGACGGTGGGCATTGGCCGGGGAGGGAGTGGCAACCACCAAAATGGGTTGCAGGGAAAGAGTAGAGGCTAGGGGATGCGACTTCATGGCCCGGGCGGCACCGAGCAAGGCAGGTAGTAATGCACGATGGCTGGAGGCAGGGATGGAATGAGGCGACGACAGCTGGGAGGAAGAGGGAAAAAATAGCAGGAGCATGAGCATGAGGAGATCACAAGAAACTCACCAGAGCATGAGGAGATCATAAGGAACTCACATGAGGAGATCACAAGGAACTCACCAGAGCATTCGGTGAAGGCAGGGAGGAGCCGAGGTGTCCTGGCAATGGAGGCCTAGAGCGGCACGAATAGGCTCATGGTGCCAGCGAGCTAAGGTGGAGGGAAGCCTTGGTCGGTGATGAGGGAAGGCTCCGGGACGGTGGTGTGATGCTCCAGACCGAACAAATTGAAGGAGAGCTCACTGAGTAGGTCATGGCAACGGTGGATACGTATTTGGCCGGAATTGGGGAAGGTGGCCATTTCGGTGAACTCCGGTCGAGGAATTTCAATTGGTCGAGCGAATGGGCTCCTTGGGGGTGTGGGACACAGGGTGATGTGATCACTTTTGGAGGTGATGTGCCAGGCGACCGGAGAGGCGTGGGCAGCCATGGCCAGCACATGGCTCAAGCAGAGCATCGGCATGAGGAAGAGAAGAAGGGGGATGTAGGGGCTAGAGGTGGGCTCGGGTACACATTTATAGACAAAGGGGAGGTGCTATGGAGGCCCTGTGGTCAACGATCTTGCAACCGCTATGACTTACGACCATGTTGTCTTTTGACCATGACTGCCTTACAACCATGGCAGCTTTATGACCACGGTTGTTTTACGACCACGACTATTTTATGAATATGGTTGCTTTACGACCATGGCTGCTTTACGACCACGATTATTTTATGACCATAGCTGCCTTACGACCACGGCTGCTTTACGACCATGGCTATATCAACCACCAACTCTATTGACCATGGATCTATCGACCACACCAATTCTATCGACTATGGCTCTATCGACCACACCAACTCTATCAACTACGGCTCTATCGAACACACACCAATGTTATTGACCACGGCTTACGACCATGGTTGCTACAGTAACTCTACGAATGCTAGGACTTACGACTGCTACAGTAGTTGCTACTTCGACCACGATCACTTCGACTACTTCGACCATGACTTTGACCACAACTACACAGTACGAGTCAAGATTAGTTTCACAAGCCAGTGTAGGGCGGTGTTGGTGCTGGCTTGGGGGATGGTGTCACCTGCGGTAGGAGACCGAAGGGGAGACGGCGAGTGGTAGAATGGAACCCTAGGGGTTGGAACATGCCTAGGGAGGCGATGGGTCGAGCCAGGCGACACTAAGGGAGGGACGGCGGTGGGTTGAGCGGCCAATGACGGGAGACCACGAAGGCGGCAATGGCCAGAGGGGAGGGGAAAGAATCAAAGACGAGCATGAGCATTCGTGGGGTGTAGTGAAACTTACCGAGCAGCCGGCACATGGGAAGGAGCTCCAGGGGAGGCCGGCGATGTGAGGCTACGACGGCACGGGGAGCTTCGCGACACCAGCAAACTTGGGTGGAAGGGAAGCTTGGCCGATGGTAGGGGGTCACGGTGGTGCTCCAAGGGAGCTTCAGTCAGACGGAATTGGCCCGAGGTGGCCTCAGTTGCCGGATTGTTGGTTGACCGGAGTTGGGGGAGACGAAGCCGTCGATGAGCTGTGGGGCATGGGAGGCTGATTCCTTGTGGTGGGAGGAAGAGTGGGATGTGAGGAAAGTGTTGGTGGCCTACCGTGGCTTTTATAGGCGATGCAATGGCCTGGCAACGTGCGACCCTATACGGCTGGTATGGCAGAGGTGTGGGGCGGCATGGTCAAGTACAGCCATCGGGGAGGAGGAGTATGAAGGGGACATGCAACAAGTCAGAGAGGACCACGACGTTGCGAAGGAGAAATGGTACGTGCGTGAGCGAGGGATACGACAACAGTCCTACAACGCACGGTGAGGAATGGCGATGTGACGGGGGCTGTGGCTGATGGGGCAGTTATTACGTCTGGTCACAGCGGCGTGGGCGCACCCTGTGGCTAACCTCGGCAGATGTGGCGCTGTGGTCCGAGCGGTGCTTCACCATTCTCTTGTCAAGCAGCGGGTCAAAAAGGGCAGGGTTGGATGCAATGGCGCATTGTGGTGACAAGGGAGATGGATACGGCAAGATTTTGGAATTCATATTTCTAGTTTACATTTCCAATTTGAAAAACTCAAAATTAAATCCGAGTTTGAGTTCTCAGGTCAATTTGATTGAAGACGGATTTTTATTTAATTTGATTTCTAGATGTTGGTTTTTAGAGTTTTAAATTCACATTTAAGTTATTTCATATCTTTTATCGTCATGATTGTTATTTGTATTTGAGAATTATTTGTAGTTATTATTTTGCTTAGCACAAAAGTCAAGAAAAATAAAATAAGATTTTTACAAGGTTTTCAAATGCCAACGAGATGCAAATAAAAGTTTTAAATTCTTCACAATTTCAAACATCCGAAAGTTAGGATGTTACAACAATCGTCTGTGATATGTCAGATATCACAACGGTTCTTAAACATAGCTATCTGTGATATCTGACATATCACATATGGCTAATACCAAAAATCATCTGTGATATGTCACATATCATAGACAATTCTTAAACATTAGCGCGCGCGCACACACACACACACACACACACACACACACACATATATATATATATATATATATATATTGATAATCACAAAATAAATATTGGCAAGTTGGCAAACCTCTAGATCTTTCGTCTTATTGCCCACAATTTCCTGCATATGTCAGTAGACGTAGAATCCAGATACGTTATCCTATAGCTGTTGATGGCACTAAAAAAATGGAATTACATATATATGTATTGCCAGTTCTAAAGACATTATTACGAAGTGTGATATAGGGTTGTTGTATTGTAGCGGGTACCGAAAATTGCGTCCTATGTTGTAGTGTGGCACTGGATTTCTTGTGTCTCCCTCCTCGAGCAACGTAAGCGCTGAACAACCTATGTGATTCTAAAAAATTAGCCTCGACCATTGCAAACAAAAGGAAGAATATAATAGAGTTATATATAGAGGAAATGAGTCATTTGTCAATTGCATGTTGCACACGGGTGAAGTCGTGATTGTTCCTAAGTAGGGAATCAAGATATATTATCTTGCTCTACTTTGGTACAATTATAATCAAAATCCAGTGAGACCTAATCATGTATGTCATCATAGTGATTAATTCTAAGTTCATGTTGCGTATGGCAACTAGTGAAGCACTTACCCCTGGTTGAAAGGTACCAGGATGTAGTCCTTGTCACTCTGAGCAAGCAATCATGTCGTTATGTAATCTTCGAGGAAGGATACGTTTTTCTTGATGGATTGCTTAGAGACCAAGTGCGGGTCGAGGAAACCCACCGGTTCTCCCAATCGCTGGACTTGTTGGATCATGGATCTATACATAAGCAATGAGTTATGATATTTATCGGTACTACATGAATATAAAACTTGATTGTACAGTACACTTACAGTGTCCAATATTGTAGAAGTGAGGCATCGAGTTCGTTGCGGTTAAATAGTAAGAATAAGTCTTCGAAGGTCACAATGAAGTAGCCCGAGTCGTAGAGAAAATGCCCTCCTTATATCTCACGGTAAATCCAGTTTGCTAATTTGGCTTCCTGTTGGACCTCTGCATGTACTAGGTATGCAAATCCTACAAACCAGTCCAAGATCGGGAAATTGTGACTCGGGACCAACGACACTCCGATCGAGCTTGTACTTCTAGGGCCTGGGAGGCGCCTTAATCTTCTTTGATTGGGTCTTAGCGTCTCGCTTGTGATACATCTTCGGTATCATCTTCACGGGAGCTGATGCAATGGCCTTCTGAAGTGGAGCTTGAGGTAGAGTCATAGAGAGTTTTGTTTGATAGGCATAGTCGTGTAGAGATCGTGGCACGGAAGGGTCTAGGGCAATGTCCCTCTTGGCCCACTGGACAAATGTGTGGATGGCATTCCCTAGCGTCATAATCTCTTTGATTAGGGACTTCTCAAGTAGGACGGTCCTAAAAACATCATTAATTATGTTCACCTGGACCTTCGCGAAATCGGTCCCTAGCTGGGCACCGTGCACCTACGTCCCTGGCAGGTATGGAAACACCATCCCCTGCCCAGCGTCAACGGGAATAGAGCCAACAAGTCTGACTCTGAGGATGCACGATGTAGGCTACTACATAACGATACACGATAAGATAAAGCATCCATCAGGTCTATCTATGTAGCATTCTAGAGAGATACATTACCTGAATGCCATCGATAGATAAGCGGGCATTGCTAGATTCAAAAAGTGGCATGGTGTGTAGTAACTCCTACGTTGAGGGGGACTAGGTACCATAATAACAGAGGTGGCGTGCGAGTGGTTACAGACTTCTCTCAGTTCTTCCCTCACTGAATCTATCTCTTCTCGAAGTGAGGTAGTCATCTTCTCTCAAAGTGAGGCAGATAGTTGTTCCTCAAGTTGTGCATGAAGCTCATGTTTTATTTGTTTTTTTTTGCACAAGGCCTTGGATCTCTTCCTACTCCTATACACCTCGGAATCGTTTGGAAATTCGTACCTCCAAAATACACAAACCCCCAGGCCTCGCGTGCGACCTGGGTGCTCATTGTTTCATAGGGCCATTGATAGTATATCCTTCTCTCTGACTGATTCAAAGGAGCCTTGGGAAAATTTGGTAGTCAATGCTTGCTACAAGAGGCAGTCATGTTATTTTAGACCCTATGAAGTAATGGACCTATTAACAACTAGGTAGTTTAACATATCTTACCAGGTGTTGGGAGACTTCCTCATCTACAGGGTTTTTGAAAGAGAAGATGCCCGAAGACATGGTTGATGACTCGCTCTTAACCAGTTTTGGGCGCACTCGTTTGTGATCCCAATAAATGGCAGGGAGGCTTCCAATTGGATTATGACTTTGTCCTGCATCCTCTATTGTGGGATTTTACCCACGTACCCAGTAGTGCCGAGTCTATGGGGTGAGTGTTTTGCGCCTAGAGAGTCTTGTGCGCCGTACTTTGCTGTTGAAATTCAGTCATTGTCTTCATCGGCACAAAGCCCTCCCATATTTCCAGTGATAAGAAAGGATACCTCATGAAGGGGTGCAATCCTTGGTCACGTAGTGCATGACAAGCATGCTCTTGAAGGTCCTCCATACTTTTCCCATCACGAGGAGCGTCTGTCGTTGCATGAGTCCCTTAACTTCTTCTAGGAACTCAAACGAGTTTGAAATTTTCAACCCACTACTGATTTTTTCCTTTTTGTCAAAGCTTTCTAGTTTGCTATGGTGATGATGACTCAATGCCTTCCAAGTATCCTGCAAGTAGTCCAAAATGTTGCCGTTGTTTTCTTCAGTTTTAGAGGGACCCCATTCGAAGAGACCTCCATGATGGTCATTCAACCCTCTGGCCTTTTCAGTGCTCCTTTGCCATGCTTAGTTACCCTGGTCTTCGGAGCGTCAAACCCATTCGGCGATGTTGATGGTGATGATGATAACATCATCTCTCTTACAGGAAAAAAACTACTTACATCGAGTTGTAAGCGTAAACATTGGCACATGGTGGATCTTACAAGAAATAAAAACATTGGCACATAGCTACTGTGGACGCAGCTACAGGCCAAGAGGGCAACGACGGAGGTTCTCTATGAGGCATGATCATACGATGTCGATACGTACACTACGTACTTGCGGTGGTACGTCCTGTGCACGAGGAGCAAGCTGACAGACCCGGCACCGCAGCATCCACAGGACATCGTGCAAGAGGCCGTTGTGCGAGCAGTCTTGACCGACACCAAGACGCACGCCAGGACGAGACGGTAAAATATTTTATGCAACTTAATTCCACACCTCCACGTCTCTAACTCAGTCTTGGTTCCCTTGCAGTATGATCACTGTCTTGGTTCCCTTGCAGTATGATCACTTTCTCCGTATCCTCAATGAGGCTGGTGATGCTCTACAACATGGAAGGACAAACACCGTCAGTCGCCTCCTGGACTCCATACGTGCCATGTATGATGATGCGCTGGCGGGAATGAGGACCATCAGTTGCGGTCAGCACGACGACATTGCCATACAGCGAGGCGGACACCGAGGGCAGCCTCCCTCTGCACCTCCCTCGGCACGTCCGTCACAGTTCGAGAGTCGTCCCAACTACACCCGCTCATCCTCCATGCACCTTGGCCCAGCGGTACGACAGTTTTTAGCTGTTTGTTCATTCACTCCATTGTGACATATCTCTCAGTACCGCTTTTTCTTGCGGCACTTGCAATGGGAAAACAGCTTGCTTCAGCCGTCGTAGTCACAAAGTACACTATGTAAGCAACTTTCAAAATAAATTTTAAAATATTTTTACCTCGTTTTCTACATATAAAATTTGTACTAACGGTACACATAAATAAATTATGGATGAAAATTCTAAACGTTTCAAATCACAAAAAATACACAACCAAGTAAATTGTATTACTAGGCTTTTACATCAAATTTATTTATTTATTAACCTCATTTCCAGTTTCTAAAATTTTTTACAAAAGTACTTTTGTTTTTTCTCAAAAAAATCCTACCGGGTGACGGTGTGGCGCAGTCGCCGATGTGCTTGAACCTGTAGCCAGGGGCGCGGAAAATTGCGGAATCCCACGCTCAGAGGGCAGTTTTTGCTGTGGTTTATGGTATTTGGACTGTTTGTACGCAAGATTACAGAGTAATAGAAACTCACGTGCGGTTTTTGCCGATATAAATGAAGTCAGTAAAGTATATACTACAATTAACTAATAGACTCTATCTTGAAAAAAATACTCCGTTTAAAACTAGTTACTATACAAAAACCGAAAAACAGTTTTTAGAAGCTGAAAAGAACATAGCCTAATTTGGTTTCTCCGGGGCAAGAGCCAAAAACGCAAAACCACACTGGCCAGGGCTACGGTTGCAAAAAACAGGTGCCGCACGGCCAGATATGCAAAAAATTCCCCATTGTAGATGCTGAAGTATACATGCTCTTAGCTATGTAGCACGGACACGTGTCAAAACTGCTGTATCCGTGTCCGACATGGATACGACACGGACACGGCTCGGACACGTGTCGGTGACGTATCGAACAATTTTAGAATTAATTTTAATTGCTAAAATTCTCGACACGCGTCGGACACGGTAAATACATGAGTCCGACACGGCCCAGGACACATCCAGCCTACAGCCGGCCCAGGAGAGAGCTGGCCCATCCTAACCGGCTAACCCTAGCCCTACCCGAGAGCAGTCAGAGCACGCGCCTCGCTCGGCCATTCCCCACGCGCCTCGCCGCCGCCCGCGTCTTCTTGCTCGCACCGCCGCCGCCGCTTCCCCGACTTCCTCCCCGCGCGCCGCCGTCGCTTCCCCGGGCCGCCGCCGCTTCCTCGGCTTCCTCCCCGCGCGGCGCTGTCGCTTCCCCGGGCCGCCGACGCTTCCCCGGGCCGCCGACGCTTCCCCGGGCCGCCGTCGCTTCCCCAGGCCGCCGCCGCTTCCCCGGGCCGCCGACGCTTCCCCACGCCGCCGACGCTTCCCCGGGCCGCCGTCGCTTCCCCGGGTCGCCGTCGACCTCCACCCAGCGCAGGTATGAACTGTGAAGTAGTATGCAGTCGCCAGTCATTTCTTTAATATGTAGATGCAGTCGGCGCAGTCGGCAGTACAGGAATCCAAAGCTTCAGTTTAGATGCAGTCGACGCAGTTATATTTTTTAGATGTCCATGCCGTAGAGTTTAGATGCAGTACACGATTAACATTTATACTTGATTGCTTGTTTAATATCTATGCTTGATTGTTTGTTTTATCATTCTAGAAAAATGGAAGCCTCTAATTCTAATGCTAGAGAGGTAGAAAACACAGACAACAATAGAACAAAGCTTCCATTATGGAATCATCTTGTCTTTAAACTAGCCTTGCTATTAGAATTTGAGTTTGTGATGTATCTTAAGTTGAACCACTCCTATCCTATGTTGGATAGTGGATATTTGCTTTTGGTTGAACTCTAGTACTCTACATTTAAGTTTCTATGTTCAAACTTGGCTATTTCTTAATATTTATCGCTTATCTTTATCAATTATCAATTGTTGTTGGCTTGTTGCTCTATTAGTCCATTGCTTTAATTGCTTAAGAATCAAATATACATGTTAATATGTTATCTTTGTAGTCTTGCCGATCTGATCATGTTACTTTTTCCCAGGTTAATGGAATTCTTATTTCTGGAAATGGTATTCACATCAACAATTGTCATCAGGATTAACAAAACAATTCATGAGGTACATATTCCGAGTATACACTTTACAAATTACAAGTTTACACTTTATATTATTGCAGTTTAATAAGCATGTGGAAACATAGAAAATAATACATATATATAATTTATTTATTATTTAAATATATATAGCCGTGTCGCCGTATCGGTCCTTTTGAGAAAATGACGAGTTTCCGTGTCGGTGTCGGTGTCGTGTCGTGTCGACGTATCCGTGTCGGTGCTACATAGGCTCTTAGAGCTTGCTAGCCAGACAGCTTCTATAAAAGGCATGCGCTTGCACTGTCCTACTACACAGTGACCAACACGACGCCAGAGAGAAAGGCAAGCTGCCTCTGCTGCTGCTGCCGCCGCTGCTTCTGCATCCCCCATGGACATGGAGGCCAAGTGTTCTTCTGCCACCTTGTTCATGTCCTTCTCCCTTGTGCTTCTTGTCCTCTTGTTGCCTCCCATGGCGACCGCTTCCCAGGAGATGAAGTCCATCTACGCCGGCCCAAGGGTCCTGCCGATGCGGCTCGGCAGGCCGGCGTTCGGCCCGGAGAGCCTCGCCTTCGACCACCGCGGCCGCGGGCCATACACCGGCGTCTCCAACGGCCGCGTTCTCCGGTGGCACGCCGACCGCCGCCGCCCCACTTGGACAGAGTTCGCCCACAACTACAAGCTCAAGTAAGTCACTACACATGGAATGCATGCATGCACTGATGAGTTAACCGGAACCGGCCGGTGATCAACGGCGCCGCCATGCATGCAGGACGGTGGCGGAGTGCGCGGCGAAGAAGAAGCTGGTGCTGCCAGAGGGCGTGTGCGGGCGGCCGCTGGGGCTGCAGTTCCACCGCAAGTCCGGCGACATGTACATCGCCGACGCGTACCTGGGGCTGATGAGGGTAGGGCGGCGCGGCGGGCTGGCGGAGGTGGTGGCGACGGAGGCCGGCGGCGTGCCGTTCAACTTCGTGAACGGCGTGGACGTCGACCAGGAGACCGGCGACGTCTACTTCACGGACAGCAGCACCACGTACCAGCGAAGGTATAGCACGGGATCGGCATTTATTCAAGTACTGTATATACCATGATTACCCTTTAATTTCCTTTCTAATTTTTATATGCAACGAATGATAATGAGTAATAAATACTCGTATGAATGAAGTTACGTACAATCGAGCGTATGTGTACGGACGACCCTAGACCTAGTACGTACACGTGGTAGGTGTTGATTTGTGCGACGTGTCAGTGTCATGTGCATGGCACATGCACCCTTTCAAGAAGTGTGCACGGTACAGTCTCGTTGGGTAGTGTAAAAGTTGATAAAAAAACTGAAGTTTTTTCTATAAAAAATCTGATAAATTTGAAGGTTAACAAAAGAAAAAATTGTAGTTGATTGTCTGGTTAGCCTAGCTAGCCCACTTTGAATCATTTCTTGTAATCACAGTCCTTTAAATTTTAATCGTTAGTGTTTCTGAAGGTGGGAAATTAAATTTTGCGCCAACTATCAACGCTTTTGTTATGTACTATTTGACTTTTCAAAGTAAAAAATGTCAATTTAACCACTAAATTTTATTATCATATTTGTAAAATAATTTTTAAAAGTGTAATGTTGTGAAAGTATTTTTCATGATAAATTTACTTATACTATTTTCATATATAAAATTACATATTTTAGATAATATATTTGATCAAGATTATAGTTTGACTTCACTCATTCTAGAATAACTTCCTTTTGTGACTAGAAAGAGTATCAATTTTGGTTTGCGTAGTTCCTTAGTAGCATCTTTAGCGCAATGGTCATACTCCCTCTAGCCACAAAAGAGTAATGCACTGGAATATGTGCAGTCAAAACGTAACAATTTTGACCAATGATATTGTCTAAAATTTGTGGTCTCAAAATATGAAAATGATAGTAAATTTGTCATTACACGTGCTTTCATAATAGTACACTTTTGCAACTTTTTTCGAATAATGATGATAATATTCATCGGTTAAATTGATATCTTATTGACTTTAGAAAGTCAAAAGGGTCAGTCTTTCGCCGGAGGGAACATGTACTACTACGCATGTTTCATGTCAATCTCTTTTTATCAATTTCTGGATCAACCACTGTCACTACGAGAAAGTGGTTTTTTTTCCTGACGGGAAAAGGTAATACTTCTACAATTGACATGGGATGCTATGGTGATTAGTCCATACAAAGATGATAGGTACGTCACATGTCGGACCTGAAAAATTAATTCTGAATTCTATGTATTTATTATGCTAGTCTAATTATCAGTAGCTAGCACACATATACAACAATATTCATATCACATCCATACATGATTAAATAAATAGAGTAGAATGATATAATTGACAACTAAAATTAAATCATAAGCGATTAGTTTTACAACAAAAGGGCCAACTGGCCAAATAGTTCACATGACATAAAGTTTACAATGAAAACAAGGATAAAGAGACAACAAAAGCCTGCAAGTATGTTTCAGCCCAACCACAGACAACTTACTAGGATTAAACCTTAAAGATAGGCATCATCATCACCAAAACCCGCGACATAAAAGTAACAATATGACAGGGCTTCTTTCTTGTCTTCTGAATATGTTCAACAAGCGATCGTGAGTACGATATGGTGAGCTATGATACCTTCTTAGGATATGGAGAGCTCTCCAAAATCCTAAAAACTTATACGTTGTGTTGGTAAGCTTTGCAGTTCTCGCAAAGTCCCTACGAACATAGAGTTACTCTGCCATGCCCGCACTAGCCTCAAAGAAAACTTATCAACTGTCGCATGTGGTTTGATTACTAAAACATGACAACTTATTATGCTTGGTCCTCCCTATAAGAGGAACACGTGGTTTGTACCTTGTTTCTTAGATCTAACTACACCATAGACTCAGTTCTTATTGACTCAGGTAAGAGTACCATATACACAAATCTCATGCAACCATATCGGTCTCTACAACCACTCGACCAAGTCCAAAACATATTTTCAGGTTTATTTATTAACCAAAATAGCAGAGGAATCCCCTTTGGAACATTTCACATGTGTTTCCCATTTTTTATCATTTCACAACTTCCATCCTAACACAACTAGTACTATTACACAGGGCTAAGCATCTACTAATTTGCTTGATCCACAATTCCACAATTAATTATACAAGCATTGGATAGTAATACTATGGTAACACCAATGGGGATATCAATTTATCAGGATAAAGTTAATGCAATAATTGGGCATAACTACCCTCCTTTCCAACATGGCAATTTTACCAAAATTATGCACATGCATAATAAGTTTGAACACACATACTAAATAGTGAAAATATGGAGTCAATATGGTCAAAAGAGGGTGCTTTCCATGCTCGTTGAACAATGGTTCTTACTTTGGATCAACCTCACAGTATTTCTGGCATGTCGGTATGTAACAGGAAAAGGCCATGATACACCAATAAACACTAAATAAATTCAAAAGGAGAGAAACATCAAATATTTTTTTCAGACTATGAAATTTCATTATTTTTAAAAATTAGAAACAAGATTGACTCAATTTAGAGTTCATATGCAAAAGTTATAAGCATTTAAAGTTGGTTAGGTGGAGAAATTCTAGAAAAAGAAAGGAGAAAACACAGTGCATGAATTTTCATTTTAAATTCTATTTTCTTTCTAAAGGAAATTCTAGATTTACTATGTCGTTAGTCTGATAGTTGGGGTCGGGTGCATGGTGAACCAAGTTTATGGGCGTGTCCACAGGGCAATGGTCATACTCCCTCTAGCCACAAAAGAGTAATGCACTGGAATATGTGCAGTCAAAACGTAACAATTTTGACCAATGATATTGTCTAAAATTTGTGGTCTCAAAATATGAAAATGATAGTAAATTTGTCATTACACGTGCTTTCATAATAGTACACTTTTGCAACTTTTTTCGAATAATGATGATAATATTCATCGGTTAAATTGATATCTTATTGACTTTAGAAAGTCAAAAGGGTCAGTCTTTCGCCGGAGGGAACATGTACTACTACGCATGTTTCATGTCCATCTCTTTTTATCAATTTCTGGATCAACCACTGTCACTACGAGAAAGTGGTTTTTTTTCCTGACGGGAAAAGGTAATACTTCTACAATTGACATGGGATGCTATGGTGATTAGTCCATACAAAGATGATAGGTACGTCACATGTCGGACCTGAAAAATTAATTCTGAATTCTATGTATTTATTATGCTAGTCTAATTATCAGTAGCTAGCACACATATACAACAATATTCATATCACATCCATACATGATTAAATAAATAGAGTAGAATGATATAATTGACAACTAAAATTAAATCATAAGCGATTAGTTTTACAACAAAAGGGCCAACTGGCCAAATAGTTCACATGACATAAAGTTTACAATGAAAACAAGGATAAAGAGACAACAAAAGCCTGCAAGTATGTTTCAGCCCAACCACAGACAACTTACTAGGATTAAACCTTAAAGATAGGCATCATCATCACCAAAACCCGCGACATAAAAGTAACAATATGACAGGGCTTCTTTCTTGTCTTCTGAATATGTTCAACAAGCGATCGTGAGTACGATATGGTGAGCTATGATACCTTCTTAGGATATGGAGAGCTCTCCAAAATCCTAAAAACTTATACGTTGTGTTGGTAAGCTTTGCAGTTCTCGCAAAGTCCCTACGAACATAGAGTTACTCTGCCATGCCCGCACTAGCCTCAAAGAAAACTTATCAACTGTCGCATGTGGTTTGATTACTAAAACATGACAACTTATTATGCTTGGTCCTCCCTATAAGAGGAACACATGGTTTGTACCTTGTTTCTTATATCTAACTACACCATAGACTCAGTTCTTATTGACTCAGGTAAGAGTACCACATACACAAATCTCATGCAACCATATCGGTCTCTACAACCACTCGACCAAGTCCAAAACATATTTTTCAAGTTTATTTATTAACCAAAATAGCAGAGGAATCCCCTTTGGAACATTTCACATGTGTTTCCCATTTTTTATCATTTCACAACTTCCATCCTAACACAACTAGTACTATACTACTATTACACAGGGCTAAGCATCTACTAATTTGCTTGATCCACAATTCCACAAATAATTATACAAGCATTGGATAGTAATACTATGGTAACACCAATGGGGATATCAATTTATCAGGATAAAGTTAATGCAATAATTGGGCATAACTACCCTCCTTTCCAACATGGCAATTTTACCAAAATTATGCACATGCATAATAAGTTTGAACACACATACTAAATAGTGAAAATATGGAGTCAATATGGTCAAAAGAGGGTGCTTTCCATGCTCGTTGAACAATGGTTCTTACTTTGGATCAACCTCGCAGTATTTCTGGCATGTCGGTATGTAACAGGAAAAGGCCATGATACACCAATAAACACTAAATAAATTCAAAAGGAGAGAAACATCAAATATTTTTTTCAGACTATGAAATTTCATTGTTTTTAAAAATTAGAAACAAGATTGACTCAATTTAGAGTTCATATGCAAAAGTTATAAGCATTTAAAGTTGGTTAGGTGGAGAAATTCTAGAAAAAGAAAGGAGGAAACACAGTGCATGAATTTTCATTTTAAATTCTATTTTCTTTCTAAAGAAAATTCTAGATTTACTATGTCGTTAGTCTGATAGTTGAGGTCGGGTGCATGGTGAACCGAGTTTATGGGCGTGTCCACAGGGCATCTGGTCCCACATGTCAGCGACTCAAGTTTTAAAACCATTTTAAATTAAATTCTTTATTAATTATTAACCTTCTAGTCCCACATGTCATTGATTGCTTAGGGCAAATCATGATTAGATTAACCTAAGCTAATCCTAATGACACTCTAAATCGATTGACAAGCGAGCCCACTTGCTAGCTATACAGAACAGAGTAGTGGTAGATGCGTCCATGGTCAATTCCTTGTGCTCGTCGGCAACGAGGAGAGGGTGGAGCGGCCTATGTGTGCTCAAAAATGGAACCACGAGGTTGTGGTGAAGTTACAGGCGGTGATGACGGTGCTTTCTTTGGTCCAACATGCTGGTGCGACGGCAAAGAGCGGTGAGGCAGATACGGAGGCTAACACGATGCTAACAAGTTTGGCATGGGGACCAAGGCTCACCAGAGTAGTGCCATTGAAATACAGTTGTGACGAGGCGGAGATCTTGATTGACCAGAAAAGAAGTATGGGTGGCTATGATGAAGTCCAGGTAAAAGGAGTTAAACTTAAAATCTAGGTAGCTCATTAGCTGTAGGGAACTACCAGGAGCTCACCACGATGACTGGTGACGACGAAGACTGCCGGAGGTGGTGAAACGATGGCGAACAGGGGTGGCCGGAAAAGCTACACGGTGAAAAAGGTGTGTGTTAGCTTGCATGCAAGCGGAGGATGGCAAAGATGAAAAGAATCTATCAGAACTCAACGAAACATGGGGAAATCGACAAGAATAGCAACAATGGCCGGAGATAAAGAAGATGCATGGTTTTGAAGGCTCACTATAGGACAAGGAATTTGAATGAGGGAAACCTAGAATTGGTACTCAGCGATGTAAAACAACACTAGAGAGAAAGAGGAAGGCTCACAAGAATGGGGAGTACATGGCAGCCAAGATCGATGGCAACATAGCTCTCCATGGCTCCAATTGTGAAGGCATGCACGAAAAAGGAATAAGTGATGCTCTAGATGGAAAAGGACGCATGTGTCGAGCAAGAAAGCTCACCAGAGAAGCTATGGCATGGTGATGTGCTCATCGATGTTGAGGAAGACGGCACAGTTCCCAGTGAACAACAAGGCCAGTGCTATGGTTTTTGGAGGGAACGCTGGAAATGGTGAGCTGAGGTAGAGGACATGCATGGTTTGGCTTATAAATAGAGGAGAAGAGTGTGAGATGGAGGGAACTTCTCATTCATGTGGCGAGAATTCAATGGTGTGCTCTCCGTCTCCGCCCGAACAGGACAAAAGGAGGCGACAAAATGGTTTGATGGCACGTGCAGCTACGAGACGGGGCGGGATGGAGGTGACGGCTGGCCACGTGATGAAACGGTGGGAGACTGTTGAAAATCAGGGGTGCATGCGCAAGCTCACCATGGTGTCTCGCTGCTTAGGCTGGAGGTGGTCATCGATGGCTGGACGCGGGCCCCAGGGGTCCACTGGACAACAACGCGACTAAGGAGGGCAGGGTAAGCGCGTCTTCGTGCGAGCGCACGCATGACCACGCTATCGAAGGGAGCTAGTGCAAGGTGCAAGACGATCACTGACAAGTTGGGCCTGAGCTCGCCGGTCAGCAAGAGCGAAGACGAGGCGAGAGAGAAGGTGTAAATTCGAAAATATGCTTTCGCGCGAGAAAAACATAAAGAAGAGAGGAAAAAAGCGGCTCAAGTCGGAGGTTGGCACACGGGTCAAAAATTGGCCAGAGTAGGAATAGGCTAGGCCAAGGTAGGGTGAATTGGCCCAAGAAGGATTTTAGAATTTAAATTATTTCAGATTTGATTAATTCCAAAAATCAAGTTTGAATTTTTTAAAAAATTAGCAAACCAACTCAAAAAATTATGAAATTATTACCAGGCCTTGGCCAAGTTTTAATTAATTACAGAAATTCTTTTTTAGCAGTGGAAATTAAGAAAACATTTTTCTTAAAAGCAGAATTTTTTGGAAATACATGGAAAAGCAGAAATAATAATTTTGAAATTAATTGGATAGCTTTTAGAAATTGTGCGACGTTACAGCACAAAACAATATATGATGATTAACTACTTAAGCCGAATACAACGGTGTGTCATTGCACGCTAAGGGCATTTAATACTTATGAGTCCATATATCCGATCTTAAATCTTAAGAAATGACACGACAGCAACTTATAACTACTACAAATAACTGCAATTACACGTGTACTTAAGAAAAAATAAATCCTCCAATTTGCCGGAGTAGTACTGCTGTTTGGTTTCATTCTTTTTCCAATACGCGCACAGTAGTCCACGGAGTACGTTTGTCCCTGCAATTTGCACTTACACCCGGAGAATAGAAGCTTAATTACTGCATGTAAATTCACACATGCATGTATAGTACCTGCATGTACAGCCCAACAGCTACCGTCCTTTCACGCGTCCAACACTATGTAGTACTTCCCATCCATCATTATTCATTTTTTTCATTTTTGTCAAGAGACAATAATCTTTTCATCATGCCTGCATGCGCTATTCTGGACATGTATAAATGTATAGCTAACACTCAGCTGCAGTTTTCTCAGTACATTATCTATTTATTATTTATATAATTAGTTTGCTTAGGCCCCGCTTGGTTGGACTGAAAAGCTGTGGCTTATGGCTGAAATTGCACTGTAGCGGCTGAAATTTTACTGTAGCTGAAGGTGGCTTATTTAGCATAATTAAATTTAAAAAATAGAAAATAGAAAAATATGTTATCTCATTACGAACAACGCGAATGAATACGAAAAAAGAACCAGCAAAAAAGCTAAAAAAACAAAAGTTCAGAAAAAGATGAAATTTATGAATAGTAAAAAATAAGTCAGAAACCAGAGGCTAAAATAAGCAGGGCTTAGACATTCCAAAATTGAGATGGGATTTGGCACTAATTTGACACTAATTATACTGGACATTTCTAGCTACCTCAGTTTACCCTTACGAGCAGATCAAGTTGTTGCCGATCTGGTGGAAGCAACATGTTAGGCAGCCACTATTACTACACACACAACATTCTTTTGGCAAAAAGGAATTATTCCGCACTCTTGCATGTCCCAACTAGAGGTGGGAATTGGGCCGTGCCGTGCCGGCACGGCCCAGGCCTACCGTGCTTCGGGCCGCATCGTGCCGTGCCAGTTCGGCCCAGTCATCTCGTCGTGCCGGCCCGCCTCGTCTTCGGCCAGGCCCAAGCACGGCCCAAAGCCCACCGTGCCGGCGTTCGTGCCGTGCCAGCCCAAGCCCAGCCCAAAGTAACTATACACGACAAAAGCGATAGCGACAATGGTAGCGGTGGCCGCTATCTTCCTTTCTCTTGTATCCGCCTTATTAAAAACCTACTTAAAATTCGATTCTATTGTCTCATGCCATTTCACCTTCGAACTTGGTCATCTAGTCCAATGGAATGCATATCTTGGTGCAAATTAGACTATGGCGTATGTGGACATCACCCGACAATCTAGCATAGGCCTACCCAACTAGTCAAATAGAAAAGCTCAAGGAGAGTCATGAATACAATTTACTATAGTTAAGAAATCAATTTTAAATAGTTTCTGGCCAATCGTGCTCTTCGTGCCGTGCCGGCCCGAGCATGGCCCGATCTGCCGTGCCGTGCCGTGCCGCCCACCGTGCCGGATTTTGAAGCCCAGCCCGGCCCACCGTTCGTGCCGTGCCGGCACGGCCCGCCACGTGTCGGACCGGGCCGTGCTTGGGCCGGGCCGTGCCGGCCGTGCTTCGGGCTGGCCCAAAGAAGCCTGGCCCAAGTCCCACCTCTAGTCCCAACTGTACTGGATCTTGGGCATGTAGTAGCTAGGCAGTAATACCATAGCTCTTCACGTGGTTCGAGATTAAACGAGAAATCCTTGAAATCGCCGTTGCTGGCAAACTTCTTATTGCTAAAAAATGCACAATAATTAATATTCCATCTGTTTCCCTGCATTTATCGATGGCCTTGAGAGTATCTGTTTCAATATATTTATCAATTAAGATAATTTAAAGTATAGTTATTGTAATTTTTCTACTCTCAACCTCTACTTAAATATTTTGAAAAAGATTAAGTACTAAGTATTTTTTAAATTTAAAATTTCTTTGATCTATACACATGATAAGTTCTAGGCAAATATAGATAAACAGAGCGAGTAAACCTCCTAGTGCTCAATTGGAGCAAAGCATGCAATTGGACTAGTAGTAGCATTAACAACTCTTACTCTTCAGTTATTAATGTACTACTCACCGATCTGCCGAACACAATTAAGGCTCTGCGTTAAGAACCGGAGCAGCTTTTTCTCTAGTCTACGGAGGTTCAATCATTAATTCATTGTATTGTTATTTATTGGTGTTATTAAGCGTAGACTAATTATATCTCCACCTACGCGCGTGTGCATAATGCATGCAGCGACTACCTGCTGGTGGTGCTGTCCGGCGACGCGACGGGGCGGCTGATGAAGTACGAGCCGCGGACGGGCAACGTCACCGTGCTCAAGTCCGGCCTCGCCTTCCCCAACGGCGTGGCCGTCAGCGCCGACCGGACGCACCTCGTCGTGGCCGAGACGGCGTCGTGCAGGCTGCTCCGGCACTGGCTGCGGGGGCCACACGCCGGGGAGACGGAGGTGCTCGCCGAGCTGCCGGGGTACCCGGACAACGTGCGCCCCGACGACGGCCGGGGCGGGTACTGGGTCGCCCTGAACCGCGACAAGGAGTGGGCCGTCAACGGGACCACGCCCAGCTCGGTGGCCGCCGTCAGGGTGGTCGCCGGCGGCGGCGACGGTGCGGTGACCGAAGCGCTGCGTGGGTTCGGCGCCGCCACGGTGAGCGAGGTGGTGGAGCGGAACGGCTCGCTCTGGATCGGCTCCGTCGACACGCCCTACGTCGGCTTGTTCAAGTTCACCTCTCTCTAGCCTCTAGTTGTTGTCGTGAGCATAGCGTGCCAATTAATCTTGTCTAGTAGACTCGTGCGTGCGTGTACTGCATGTGCACGCGTGTGGACCCAACTTGTGTGGACTCGTGCGTGTGTGATGATACCTTGTCATTTGCATCCTACGGAAGTGTGGGCATTTTTAGCCCACTCCAGTACAATAATACCAGAGTAGCCTCTGAGTATATGCAATGTTATTTATGGCCTCCTTCCCGAGCACGGGACTCCGGCCGACCGATGCGTGTACAGTTTGCAGACCCACGCCTCGGCACCGCAGCACCTGAGTCATGCAGTCCGGGAGTGTCTGATTCTTGCAAAACTAGCGGTGGTCTAAGGTTGTATGTAGTCAAAAATGCTATCGTGGTTGAATACGACAGTAGTCGAGTAAGATAGTTGTCGAACAGGTAGTGGTCGAATATAGATATGGTTGAAAGCGGTTGCGATCGAAAGTAGAGGTGGTCAAAAGCAATAGCGGTCGAAAGTCGAGATGGTCGAGGGAGACAGTGGTCAAAGGTGATTGTGGTCGAACAGCCGTGATCGAAGCGGCTACAGTCGTACGCGACCATGGTTGTGAGCCACGAGGAGAGGATGGCGGCGGCGCTTTGGCTCCGACGGTCGAGGAGTTCGGCGGTGTCCAAGCTTGGCAAAGTGATCGACGGTGATCCCCCAGGTGTAGTGAACAGGGGCGGACCCAGGACAAAATCTGAGAGGGGGCACAACAATACACATAGTATGCTGAATTGTTCTCATTCATAATTTTAGCATGAGTGAGGGCCTTTTAGTTGGGCTGAGTGGGGGTACTAGCATTAAATCTTGAGCTATATACCTGAGTTGCTACGAATTGAGTGGCGGCCTGGGCCCTCACTCCCCCCTCTTTGGGTCCGCCCCTGGTGGTGAAGCTCGCACAGTCATCGACGAAGCCGAAGGCGATCCCGAGCAGCAGCGATTGCTCACCGAAGTGGTGCCAGGGCTCAGGAAGAGAGAAGCGTGATGCGGGGATCATACGCTCCTATACCGTATGACTCGGGTACTGCGATGCCAGAGCGCAAGACTGCAACACGCGTTAATCGGGCGGAGTCCCGCACTTGGGGAGGAAGCCAAAAATGGTATGCATATAACCGAAGGTTACTTCTAGTATTACTGTGCTGAACAAGGCCATAAATGTTCAACCATCCATCCTATGTCGCTACGTTGTAACCTTAATTAGCCAGAAGTAATCACCGCTGTCGTTGTTCGTCAAGGAAATGTATGACGTACTAACGCAGTGTCGACTAAAACAAAGTGTTCGTCACCTCTCGTGAATGCCTCAGACGGAAAAAAAAATCTTCATGTACATCGCCTCTATTTAGAACATGTGAATTTCACATGAAACAATTCAATTCGCGTAGAAAACAGAAAATTCTTAGCGCGAAAACTCCTCAAGTTACAAAAGGAGCCACGCTTTCTCTGTGGTTTTCCTTTCAAGCTACTCCGAGCAGGAGTGGCTACTCCAGGTGAACAAGGGCATCTTTGCAAGTCGATGCATACAGGTCCCGTTTTGTATTTGCCATATTATCAATCATTCTGTGTTGCCATATTATCATACCACAACGCATTGTACTTCCACACGATACTTTTTTGACGGCTAAAATAGTAACGAATAAGATTACAAATTCAACCGACCAGGAAACCTTTGTCCAAAGATAAGAACAGACTATTCCCGCTCATATGTGGCTGTTTTTGCAATGAAACAGACAGAGTAGTAGTTGAAAGAGAGCAGTCATAAGTGTGATAAAAAGGCATTTTCCTTGTGTATGGGTGTAGTTCCATGACAGGAGCACGAGTACACGACGTAATCCCAAGCATAGAATGTTACGTGCTAATCAGGTTGAAGCTGTAACTTCACTTCCTAACAGTCCATATGATGATACGATGGCTTTTCTAATAGCTCAAGCTACAGACGCAGATAATACCGTGCATCGAAAAAATATAAAGCTGCAAAAATTGGGATGCGTCGTGGTACAAGAATGTCATAGATTGAAATGGTCCAGCAACTTATTTCTACTCGACAGTACACACAATTGACGTCCTCTGTGGAGATCTGAACGATCCGGTCTGTATATTTCTTATGGAGATCTGAATGCTTCCCCGGCATACCGCACGTTACCTAGCTCTTCTTCGATCCGCAGGAGCTGTACGGAAATAAAAACATAGTCAAGGATACTAGGGGAAACATCACACCGAAAAAACACACTAAACCAGAATAGAAAGATTACAGATGGAAGTATAAGCAGGAGGGTATTTCCTACATAGAGCGGTAAAATTGCACGCACAACAGGATAAGCATATTTACCTGATTGTATTTGGCCAGTCTCTCACTTCGGCACGGAGCTCCGGTTTTAATCTGAAACGTACAATTGCGGGTGTTATTAGGATCATCTGATGAATGCTGTTGGAATTGCAATACCACAATTACGATTTCTGGTGGTCCCTTACCTGCCCACTTGCTAAACCAACAGCCAGATCTGCGATGAAGTTATCTTCTGTTTCACCACTCCTGTGGCTGACCATCACGCCCCAAGCAGCAGCTTTGGAATCAAGAGCAGCTTGAATTGATTCAGTGACAGTACCAATCTGATTAACCTGGGAAAGCAAAAAAAAAATTTTTTTTTTGAATAACTATGTTATATTCAGCAGCCCATGCTTTATCTTGGCTTAGTACTGTTCAGTAGCAGGACTCAAAAGGAATTTGATGGTAGACAGTGCTTTGCATCACATCTCCATAGTCATTTTTGTTTATTGTAACACAAAGAACTATGGGTTTATTGTAACACAAAGGAACTATGTTAACTACTGTGCCATCTTATACACCAATTATGCTCACCAAATACAATACAAGAATGAATATCCATTTTGTCCATTATCATATTAAAAGTCCATCATCATATTAAAAGAGCATGTCAGAAATAGACAGTAAATGCTTACCTTTAGCAACAGAGCATTGCAAGCCTTTTTGTCAATAGCCTCTGCAATACGTTTCGGGTTTGTGACAAGTAAATCATCCCCCACAACTTGGATGTCAACTGAGGACTGCAATGAAGCCCAAGAGCTCCAGTCATCTTGATCAAAAGGATCCTCAATGGATACTATAGGGAAATCCTTGACAAATTCTTTGTACAGATCACACATGCACTGGGCCGAAAGAACATGAGCTCCATCATTAGGCTGATTCTTGAAGTTCAAATCATAACTTCCATCTTTGGTAAGGAACTCTGATGCTGCAACATCCATTCCAATTTTAATCTGCACTAGGATTTTATTCAGTATTAGAAATTAAAAAAGAAAGGAGTGATCGAACAGGTGGCAAATGAAACAAGATGGATTCACACCTTTCCCGTGTAGCCTGCCTTCTCAATGGCACCCATAAGCAAGACGAGGCCCTCTCTGTTGTCTTGAACATTAGGAGCAAAGCCACCTTCATCTCCAACGTTGCATGCATCTTGACCATATTTCGCCTTAATGATGCCCTTCAGGACATGGTAAACTGTATTGCGGACAAAGTACAGCACACAACGCAGATATTTTCAGCAAGGATTAAGGATCAAATGACCAACAACAAAAAATGAGAAGCAACTGTAGCCCGAAGAGTCTACTGAATAATCATGACATGGGGCAAGTGTCAACCAAGATCAAATAGAATTCATAAAGTTGAAGTGCACTGCCCTATTTTAAATACCATTAAATTACCTTCACTGCCCATACGTAGAGCTTCAGCAAATGAAGTTGCCCCCACGGGTAAAAGCATGAACTCCTGCATGGCCAGATTGTTGCCTGCATGGCTACCTCCATTTATTACGTTGAAAGCTGGGACAGGCATGACAAGCTCCTTGGTTCCCGCCAACTCCTGAATATGCTTATACAAGGGAACTCCCTTTGCACCAGCACCAGCCCTGCATACACTTAAAGAGACTCCAAGAATAGCGTTGGCACCCAACTTTGATTTATTCGGGGTTCCATCAATGTAAAGCATAATCGCATCAACGTCACTCTGGTTCCTGGCAAAATGATTGATAGATTTCATTACAAATTAAATCCCAGAAACAGATCCAAGGTTGATAAATGTAATTTGACAGTACCTCCCAAAATCTAAAAATCTATTTAGATGCAAACTGACAAAAGCAATACCAGTCCTTTACAATCCTATAGACCGCAACAGGGTATGGTGGTAGCAGATTGTTTCTCTCTCCCTATGCCCAACTGCCCATTTAGTTAATTCAGGCAAATTCATCCCCATTACCAGAAATTTGGGGAATTAAGCCCATCAGAAACAGTGGTTAGAAATATCCAAAATCATTTTATAACTGTATGTATAAGTTTAACAATTGAGTTAGATGTTAGTATATTTGGTAGTGTGAAACACAGTTAGTCACGCAATAAAAATATTATGTATAAGTTCAACAATTGAGTTAGATGTTAGTAAATTTACTAGTCTGAAACACAATTAGTCACTATGATTCTTGGCTCTGGATCTAAGATAATTTGAATGGGTAGGATGGGGAGGGTCTTCGATTTCCTGGCGTGGCACTCCTTGCCTCACCGTGGTTGAAAATCGGCTTAAAGAACTAGGGTTTGGGGAAGGAGAAGCTACTTTATTTCTTTCCTGTCCTCTCTGCTAAACCACAGGAGGTAATTTATATATTATAATTGCCGACTATAAAAGTCCAAGTCAGTTATAACTCCTTATCTAATATGAATTATAAAGACTTTCCTAATCTAATAAAACTTCTACGGATAGAACAGTACTCAGAATCCAAACAGAACTTGTTAGTTCTTGTTGGATTCGACTGCACTTTTGGGCCACCTACCATAATACTTCCCCCAATATGCATCCACAACATTTCCCGCTCCCGCGTGAATAGCTCGTCCTCGAGCTGAAAATTAGGATATTGATTCTTGAAATCTGTAAAAGATATCCAGGAAGTTTCAGATGCTGGTTGACCAACCCATTGCACAAGTACCTCCCATTTGTCCTTGTAAAGGCGAGAAGAAACAATCGTTGATGGAGTAGGCAGAACACAACCCTTAAGTATAGAAGGAAGAGCTGGTGTAGCTGATGGAGGACAACCCACAAACTTCTTCAAGAAGACCACATGAAAAGCATCATGGATACGTGCAGAAGGAGAAATTTGAAGCTTATAAGCAACTGGACCAATACGCGCAATGATTTGATATGGGCCAAAATACTTGGGTGATAGTTTGGAGAGTTTTTCTGTAATGCCAGCAGCTTGGCGGTGATGACCGGCCAGATGTTTGTGTCATCTCGGACCGTAATGTCAGGTTGCTATTCGCATTAACCACGATGCAGAATGGGATGGAGCTGCCTTTGTTGTGGAATGATGTGAGGAGCTGTTGATGTATGAGGTATCTTGTGGCTAACTTCCACACAAGGTTCTGAAGCAAGAAGCTGACAAAGTTTTTCAAGAAGTTGTGCATTCAGAATCATAAGCAAAAGTTCAAGGCCATGTGGAGATGGCTAGATAAGGAGACTAGTAAGCATGTAAGCCATTCTGAATCGTCAAACCGATGAGTTCGCACTCACATGCAGCCAATTTGGCATGGTGAGGCTTAATTGCCCAGCTAAAGAAAGCAATAGGCTGTGATCCTTGATGGGCGACAGCCCCAAAACCACTCCCTGAAGCATCACATTCTAATATAAATGGTGTTATGACTTATGAAATCTGGAAGAGCTAAAAAAGAGGGTGAGTAGAGTGCCTCTTTCAACAAAGAAAAAGCATAATCAGCCTCATTAGACCAACAGAAGCCTTCCTTGGAAAGTAATTTGGTTAGGGGAGCTACAATGGATCCAAAATTATGCATAAATTTACGATAGTAACCTGCCAGCCCTAGAAATCCTCTCAATTGTCGAGGAGTAGGGATCAGTCAATGCTGAATGTCTTGTACATTGGAATGATCCATAGAAACACCAACCGCAGATATAACATGGCCCAAGTATGATACTGAAGCTGTGCCAAAAGAGCATTTTGAATTCTTGAGAACTATCTGATTATGGCGAAGAAGGGAAAAAATTGCTCGCAAGTGGCACAAGTGTTCAGAACATGAAGAGCTGAAAATGAGGATATCATCTTAGAATACCAAAACGAACTTACTAAGATATGGTTTGAGAGTAGTATTCATGACATCCTGAAATGTGGCAGGGGCAGTCGAGAGACCGAATGGTAAAACCAAATATTCAAAGAGACCTTGATGCATCCTGAAAGCCGTCATATGAATATCATCTGGATGCATCCGTATCTGGTGATAGCCCAATCGTAAATCCAGCTTGGTAAAATACTTAGCATGTTTTAATCCATCCAATAACTCATCAACCACAGGAATAGGAAATTGATCCTTTATGGTTTGGGCGTTAAGAGCACAATAATCCACACATAAACACCAAGATCCATCCTTCTTTACCAAAATCACTGGTGAACTAAAAGGAGAAGTACTAGGTCGGATGATACCTTGTGAGAGCATATCTGCACACAATCTTTCTATCTCATCTTTGTGGTGGTGAGGGTAACGATATGGGCGGACAACCACTGCTTTGGAGCCCAGAAGAAGGTGAATACAATGGTCATGTAGCCATTGAGGTGGCAATCCAGAGGGAGTGTGAAAGATATCCTCAAAGTCTGATAACAAAGCTGGCAATAAAGCTCGAGTAGGCTCGTCTATGGTAAAAATACGAGAGGATGGTCTTTGAGGTATGCCCAAAAACTTAACTTGATGTCCCTCATGCCAGAAAGAAATCAAAATGTGGAAAAATCCCATAGAATTGGTCCCAAAGTGCGAAGCCATTGGACTCCTAGAATCAAGTCAAATCCATGAAGGGATAAAGCGTAGCAAGTGATGGAAAAGATTCTTGATCAATGGTGAATGGCAAGGACTAACAGATGCTTGGGCAAGGTATCTGCTTGCCATTAGCCACAGCCACATGAATACCCATTCCATCTTGAAGAGGAATACCTGACAATTTAGTAGCCTCAACATTGATGAAGTTGTGCGTGGAACCAGAATGAACCAACACACAAAACTTGTGGTGATTAGTGAGGACTATTAGTTGCATTGTGTTCCCAGAGGAGATCCCCGTCAGTGCATGAAGAGAAATCTGAGTGGGATCCTCGATACTTTCATTTGGTACATCATCTTCATCCAAGATTTCAATCCAATATAACCGTTTGCAATGATGGCCTTGTGTAAACTGTTCATCAAGTTAAAGCAAAGACCTTTCTGTCGGCGCTCAGCCATCTCTGAGGGAGTAAGGCACCGAAAAGTTCGCTGAGGTAGTGTCTGACGAAAAGGCTCACCCCAAACCAACCAAAAATCAACCAACTTCATGCTCCGGAGAAAGTTTGCCAACGCAACATAGTACCTTATAGAATTCTTGAGCATATCCTTCCACTAAACCTGTCTGACGAAGAAGAGCCAATTCTGAAACAGGATTTGATCTAAAGGGTGGACCAAAACACAGCCGACAAGAATTTTGAAACCGAGGCCATGATGGAATTCCTTCTGTGCGTTCCAATTTGTAATACTACTGCTGAGCAAGGCACGATGACAACGAAAGAATTGATCACAACGAGAAAGCCACCCCAGAGCAGTGATCAAGAAGGTGGCCTGGGTGACCGCCTAGGTGTTGCCTAGGTGCTGGGCAGCAGGGTGCCGCTGCGCCTTGGGCCCTAGTTGGGTGGCTGGGCGGCAAGGCAGTCCAAGGTTGGCCAAGGCGGCCTCGGCATGGTGGTCTACCAGGCGGGCGCGGCGGCGGTGCTGCATCTAGGCACGCGAGGTGGCGACCAAGAGCAAGGGAAGGTGGTGACCAAGAGCAGGGGAAGGCAGCGACCAAGAGTATGGGGATGCCACTGCCGACTCACCGGATTCTGCCTCACCGGTAAACGTTGTCTCGCCGGATTCCGCCTTGCCCAGCCGCCCAGGTGCATTCCGCCTCCCCTCCCATTCATCGTCTTCCCTCCGCCCATACCCGTCGGTCGTCTTCCCCACCTCCCTCCCCTTCGCCTCCCCTCCCATCCGTCGTCGCTCCCGTCCACGGCTCCGCTCGGCACGTCAGATCAATCCAACGAGGAGGAAGCAATTGAGAGAGGGAGAAAAAGCGGCGGCTGGTGGTGGCACTCTCGCGGGAGGAAAAGCAGGAGGCGGCGGCGACGACGCGCAGTGGTGGTGGGCTGAGGCGGTGTGGGGGAAAAGGGTTTTTGGGAGGAGGCGTTGAGGGGAGCTTTTATATAGTTGTGGGCGTGAGGGTGGAACCCTAGCTGCTGTGGATCAGACGGCTAGGAAGGATGCGAAGTGGGATCTAGGGCCATGGATTCAATGGACTTCACTAGCCGCTACTGTCATCTTGGGCCTAACTTGTCAAGAATTGGCCTAGTTTGAGGGTCGTATAGAGCTTCTCTGGTGCGAACTAATTTTGCCTATTCAAAAAAGGCTTCATGACATACAATAGTCTCATTTTTAATTCGGTTGCTTAGGCCCCCTAGGCGCTAGGCCCCATCTCGCCGCTTGCCTAGCACCTTCTTGAACATTGCTCAAGAGGATCGGAATTACCATCAAATAGGGGGAAATCGACCTTGTAGAATCGACCCGGGGGTGGAGCTTCAGCTTGATCAGTAGGAAGACACCGTGCAAAAGAGTTTGCAGAATTGCTAAGCATAGATGGTAGGGACCAGGGTTCAAAATCCCGGCAGTTACCGGCCGGTAACCGCCGGTTACCGTTTTTACCCGTGGAGACCGGTAACCGAAAAAACTGGCCGGTATCAGTTTTGATTTTCGAATTTTGGTCGGTTTTTTCCGGGTTTTCCGGTTACCGGTTTCAAAACATCTCAAAATTCAAATTTTGATTTTCAAATTGTGTCCGGTTTTTTCGGTAACCGACCGGTTACCGTTACCGGCCGTCGACCGAGATTTCTTCCGATTCTGGTTTTTAGAACCTTGGCAGGGACACACGTCCTTCGAGATCAAGGATGGCCTGAAGATGTTCATGGGCTATAGATTGTTCTTCTTGACACTTCAACACTTTGCCTATTAACTCCTTTAGTTCGCGCAGCTCCGTAGTGATGTGATCGTTAGCCATGGAAACTAATACCAAACTATTATGATTCTTGGCTCTGGATCTAAGATAATATGAATGGGTAGGATGGAGAGGGTCTTCGATTTCCTGGCGTGGCACTCCTTGCCTCACCGTGGTTGAAAATCGGCTTAAAGAACTAGGGTTTGGGGAAGGAGAAGCTACTTTGTTTCTTTCTTGTCCTCTTTGCTAAACCGTAGGAGGTAATTTATATATTACAAGTGCCGACTATAAAAGTCCAAGTTGGTTATAACTCCTTATCTAATACGAATTATAAAGACTTTCCTAATCTAATAAAACTTCTAAGGATAGAACATGACTTAGAATCCGAACATAACTTGTTAGATCTTGTTGGATTCGACTACACTTTCGGACCGCCTGCCATAATACTTCCCCCGATATGCATCCATAACAGTCACACAATAAAAATATTATATTGCACTAAATGTCCCTAAAGTAGTTCTTCCATGACCCTTCAGTTGAGAAAGTAATCAAACTTTGTCTTGCTCCACCATGATTTCAAGTTCACAAATCATAATCCACTTCTAGATGGATATGAGTATGATATCATTAGAAATCAAGATATGGTAACATGATGATGCCACAGTGTGAGGCACACTCTTCGTACCATCAGTAATTCAGAAGCACAGGCATACTTCTAAATAAGACAGGCTTGCAAACTAACATGCTATCACATTAGAAAAGCATATCAAAGTAGCTCAAGCTAGAAATTAACTAATCCCATTTAAAATACACACTACTAACCAATGCAAGCGTAAAAATTCAGAGCTGTAATGAGTCACTACAACCATAATCATGAAGAGGCTACTAACACAGTACCACATCGGAAAAGCAGATAGTCATTGCTTGAACAAGAACTTAATCGATTTCATTACCCTGCATATATCTAGTGAATGCAAATCATGCAGAGTGATCGTCATTATGCACTTGCAGTACTTGAAAAATCCATTTCACATTAAGGTAAAAGCATTTCAAACTTCACTAATCATAACTAAATGTCTAAATCAATACAAAGCAACAAATTTCACTAAGTTTCATAAGGGACCTACTAAACAAACAAACATGGTGTCCAGGATAAGACGATCAGTAGCAACAGCAGCATGATTTTAACCAGATATTAGCAGGAAGGCAAGCCCAATAGTAGCACGAATAATAAATGAATAATTACTCTTTATATGAAAAAAAAAGTTCATCAAGAATGCGTACGACGCCCAAAAGTGACTAACACCTACAAGATCAAATCATGCTAGTTTGTTCCACTACGTAAACAGTAATCACTACTCAGAAGGGCGATCCAATTCTCAACTAAACACGAAAAAATAGTTCCTTCGCATCAATTTAACCACATTTCACTTCTATTCAAATCAATATGTATGATCACGAATAGAAGATCCAAACCTCACTGTCAGACAGCAGTCAAACTGGTCAACTCACTAGAACCCCTACAGCTAGGCAGTTGGACCATGGATCTCACACACAGTGACACACCACGTTTCCCACCAACCCACTAACACAGCCACCGATGATCAGATCCAGCATTTGACTGAAATTCACTTCAGACTTTGTAACTCCGGCTCACCTGACGTCGACGCCGACGAGCTTCGGCGCGATGATCTCGTTGATGTTGCGGACGGCGTTGAGCACGCCCTTCCCGCCGTAGACCGCCTTGTCTCCGTCGCGGAGCTCGAGGGCCTCGTAGATCCCAGTGGAGGCGCCGCTGGGCACGGCGGAGCGGTGGAGGCGGCCGTCGCCGGCGACGAGGTCGACCTCCACGGTGGGGTTCCCGCGGCTGTCCACGATCTGGCGCGCGCGGATCGACCGCACCGCCTCCGCCCCGGCCGCCTTCGCTGCGGGCGCCGGCGACGCGGAGAGCGCCGCGCGGACGGCGACGACATGGCGGCGGCCGCCGCCGCCGCCGCCGCCGCCGCGGCGCGGGTTGGCGGCGGGCAGGAGGGGCTTGGAGGGGAGGAGGAGGTGGGGGGCCATCCGGAGGAGGTTAGTGAGAGGGGAGGAGCCGGAGGAGGGGTTTATATAGCGGCGGGGGCGGTGGCGTGGAGGAGGTCGGGGGTTGATTGGTTCGTTGGGCGGAGACGGCGAGGTGGGAGGTGGAGGGGGTTTTATATATTTTCGCGAAAAAATTTTGAAGGAGGCGGGCTGGCGGGCGCGACGAAGCGGAGGTGGCGAGTGGGGCCCAGTGTCAATGAGTGGTTGCTGGTTATGGTTCTGGGGTTTTTTTTAGCCCGGTTTTGCCGTTCTTTCGGTTTTTGATTTTTAAATAGTAACAGCTAGAAACCGCACGGGAAGAGATATTTATATGTAATTTTGATTAATATAAATAAAATTATTATAGTATGAATTACAATCAACTAGTAAATCTTACTTTTAAAAGATATTTTGTTTAAAATCTAGATACTATAAAAACTATTTATCGTAGAAGAAATATGAAACACAGGCTTTGGCCTACGGGTTAGCGGTGGTGAGTGGTGACCGTTGGGCGGATTGGTGGGAGGGCGAGGTGAGTGACGCCATGTGCTGAGAACGTGAGCACGTGCGGTCCGGTCACACGTGCGTTACCGGAGTTCGCCGGATGTACATGTGAGACGGCGGGCCGAACCGGCCGGCGTAGAGCCGGGCCAACATGGCGCAGAGATATCGTAACAAAAGCTCAAGTGAATTGCGAGTTCGCAACGGAGGGCTCGCAAACTTGTCCTCTCCTCCAATCACGTTGGTGCTGAAGTTCCAAAAGGCCTGTTTGGAACGCAATATTCCTATAGTACCGAACGTAACATCAGATGTTTCGTTTCCTACCAAATTCCTGTGTTACAACCGATGGCTCTTTTAGCTGACTTGCATGAAATGTTATTGCCGGCGCCAGTGGCGGACCCAGGATTAAATTTTAGGGGGGGCTAGCGGGACATAATATATAAAAGATAAACATACTAAATATAAAGCGAACTATATTTTGTAATCCAAAATCACACATAATTAGAATAGGAACATAGTAAAAATACAAAATACAATAAAAATTATATCTTGGTAATGGATAATGTGCCTTCCAATGCCCTGAAAATTGTAATGGATCAATCTTTGTGTCCTCCTTTCTCTAAATCGGATTGCCCAGTTGCCATGACAACTGTCGGCAGTCGGCTGCTGCCAGCAATCCACTGAAACGGCAACACCGAGGAATAAAAACGCACTCAGACACAGTCTCCACTCGGCCTGCAGCCCAGATCCACTTCCACTCCACTCGCGTCTCGCCTTCTCTGCCTCGGCGCCACTCCCTCCGCCCTCCGTGAGATCTAGCGCCTTCTTCTTCTTGCGGTCTCGCCGCCGGCCGACCTCTTCCTCCGCACTCCGGCCGACCGGTATGGATCTGGCGCCCTCTCTCTCTCACGGTCTCGCCGCCCTCTCGGCCTCTCCCTCCGCCCTCCGGCCGACCGCCGACCAGTCTGGATCTGGCGCCCTCTCTGCTCGGCGTGACGGAGACGAGGTGGGAGCCGTCGGGGAGGAGCGGGCCGACCGCTGGGGACTGGGAGAGCGGCGGATCTGGCGCTAGGCGGCTGCCGGCCGGTCGACTGCTCCTGGCCTCCTGCTTGGCTGCTCCAACGCCGCCCGACGCCCATTGCCCCGTGCCCCCGTCCGCGCCGCCAACCGCAAGGACTGAGAAGCCGAAAGGGGATGAAATTGCTTTGCTGTTATTGTGGACTGTGGTGTCCGAATTTGGATCTGGATTCTGGGTCGATTTTGCAATGCATTTTTTGGTGGGCTTTACCGATTTTGCAATGATGTTTTTGGCCCAAATCGACACTTTGTTGTAAACTTGTAATGTCGTATACTTGTATTGGCCCAAATCTTTTTGCCTTGGTTGTAATGTCCAGAGAGAGGCCGCAGCAGCATGGCGCCGGCGGTGGGCGGCGGCTGCTGCCTGCTGGCCTCTGGCGGCGTGGCGCCGGTAGGGGGGCTACAGGGGGTACCCACGGTCCGGCCGGAGGTAGGGTGGGCGCCAGCCCCCCTTGACCCACCGGTCGGTCCGCCACTGGCCGGCGCAGTGAACGCCACTGAAAGACGAGAGCAGAAACGGCAAAGCAGGCCAAAGTTGGTAACTTCATATGTCATATTTTGCTGAATAGCAAGCAAAGGTGCCATGGTATACTGAATTGAAGCGCCAGTTTCTAACAGTGTTATCAGCAAACAACATAATGTGGCAACTCTCACAAGCACTCTACACGTATAACCAGGCAGCAAACCTCTTCTACAGAAGAAAACTGTTACATAAAGTTGCATAAAAGTCAACACATCATACAACTTAGAACAGCCAAACCAACAATGGTCACAGAATGATCACCTACCAGCTCACGCTAATGTCCCGGGAGCCGAAGCCATAGTAGAAAATTTAGATGTCTAGACAGTACTACACTCATGACTCACAGAAGAGCGATGATCCGCCGAAAACCACAAGATACACATAAAAGCTGAAATATGTCACATAGCCACCAAATCTTTGCTCGCCAATCTCTGGCCTACAGCCAATTTATGCAGAGTCGGCGGGCTTTGCCTCATCAGGCTTCTTGGCAGTTACCTCGGCGGGCTTTGCCTCATCAGGCTTCATGGCAGGTACCTCAACACCCATCTCGGCTTTGAGGCTGTTGACGCTCTGCTCCAGCTCGTCAATCTTGGCACCCATTTCGTCTAGTGCAATGTAGTTAAAGAAAACAGAGAATTGCTGCCTGGATGTACGTACTACATAGAATTCATGCAACAATCAACTGAGTGTAAATTTGATGGCTTAAAAAACAGAGATGCATTTTGTCTATTTATCAAAAGTAAATTGCATGATGCAGAGAGTTCTTGCCAATGTCAATAGTACTTCAAATTTTCAACAAGTTAGATTGTTTAAATTGTGTCAGTAGCCTAGCAGTAATGTAGCAAGTATCTTGGTACACTGTCAAGTATCCACGTTATGCTACAGCAGGAACAGCCACGACACATTACTATGGTAGTATCATTGTACCAAATTTGGATTTATAGAGTGCAGCTGAACAGAAAGCAATACCATAAACCAAGCATAATAAAATAATACCAGAAGTGGCATTTCACTTAAATTCTAATGACAATTTTCAACTCTTCTATCTGGCTCAGCTAAGGTATCAGACCAAGGTTGTAATGTTAAAATTTCTCTTCTAGAAGTGATTGTGTGGAGTGTGTCAAATGTTGCTTTCATCTATAATTACATTGTAGTCCAGCAAACCTTTAACCTCAGTAATGTAGCTTAGACAAAAGAAAGGCCACTGGATTTTCTTATTTTATATTGAACATAAAGAAGCTCCAACAAAATTCACAATTAAGGGATACAAAACTAGAGCACAAAAGATAACAGTAAAAAAATCCCACTTCTAGTTAGCTATCGAGCACAGTACAGACAGGAAACAACAATCCTGGATTATAGCAAAGCAACATTGATTTTCTCAAAAATCAACAATATGATTCCATGGTTATTGGTTAATCCTTAAAGGTGTGTGCTATATGTATGCATACTCGGGTCTTTTCTGTTTATGTTGTGAGCCTTGCTTCGGGGTCTCAGGTTATAGGGATGAGATGCCTGATAGCCTTCGGCTGCTTCCCGGCGGAGGTCCTCCTGACCCGCCGTGGTTGTCGCCTGCTATCTGGAGCTAGGGTTTGGGCTAGGGTTTGGGGGAAGAGATACTTTATTGCTTAACTAAACTCTCCGCTCAAACACAGGAGGATATTTAAACCCTTACAATCCTTGTCTCATAAGGAGACCGACTCCTATTCTGTTCCTCAATACCGGAACTTATAACCAACTTTCCTAATTGGACTCTGACTCGATCTCCAAGCCGAATTGGCTGCTAATGTGCAGCGGCTTGGTCTGCTCCTTTGGCCCTTCTGCCATAGTGACGTCCCCAATAAGAGTCCATAACATTTCCCCCCTCCTGCGGAAACAGCTCGTCCTCGAGCTGGAAATCTGGATATTGTCGTTTGAAGTCTGAGACTGGAATCCAGGAAGCATCAGCAGCCGATTGATCGGACCACTGCACCAGCACTTCCCACGTGCCTTTATGCAAGCGGGAACGCACAACGGAGGACGGAGTAGCTACAACCCGCCCATGAAGAATGTCTGGAAGAGCTGGCGGTGTTGCAGGTGGAGTACCCCGGAATTGTTTTAAGAAGGCCACATGGAACACATTGTGGAGGCGGGCAGACGGCGGAAGTTGCAGTTTATAAGCCACTGAACCAATTCGAGCCGTGATTTGATAAGGGCCATAATACTTTGGTGACAATTTGGAAAACTTTGTGGTAATACCCACTGCCTGGCGATGGTGGAGCTTAAGTAAGACCCATTGCCCCACCTCGAATTCAACTTCCCGATGACGTTTGTCGTAGAAATCCTTCATCCTTTGCTGGGAAAGCAATAAACGGTCCCGGATTTCAGTTAAGAATTCATCACGGTCCTGTAAGGTCTCGTCGACCGCCGCCACTTGAGCTGAGCCCGCTTGGTAAGGAGTGAGGACTGGAGGAGGTCGTCCATATACCACCTAAAAGGGGGTGCAACGGAGGGCCGAATGAAACGATGTGTTGTAACAAAACTCAGCCCATGGAAGCCATCTGACCCACTGACGAGGACGGTCTCCACTGAGGCAGCGAAGGTACATTTCAATGGTACGATTGACCACTTCGCTCTGGCCATCAGCTTGAGGATGAAACGCGGATGTCATATCGAGGGAAACTCCCGCCAGCCGAAACAGTTCAGACCAAAAGTGGCTTGTGAAGATTGTATCCCTGTCGCTGACGATGGACTCAGGAAAACCATGAAGTCTTACGACGGCCTCAAAGAAAGCATAAGCCACCGACTGAGCCGTATATGGGTGAGCCAGGGGAACAAAGTGGGCATATTTAGAAAATCTGTCCACAACTGTCAGGACGACTGATTTCCCATGTACTCGCGGAAACCCCTCGATGAAATCCATTGAGATATGTGACCATACTTGCGTAGGAATTGGCAGGGGCTGAAGTAGACCGGCTGGATGCAGGTGGTCCACTTTGTTGCGCTGACATGTTGCACAACAGGTGATATGATCATGAGTACGCTTCTTAAGGTGGGGAATATAGAAATCTTGTCGGATTCGGTGCAGTGTTTTCTGAATCCCTTCATGGCCAATGGAGTGATAAAGAGCAAGGATCTGTGATACATACACCGACGATTCAGGTACAAATATGCGGCCGTGATAGAGGAAAAGACCATCTCTGAATGACCAATGTGCAGACAGGGCCTGGTCTGTCCATTGCGCTCGGAGTGTCTGGAATGCTGGGAGGGAACGGACTTCTTCTTTGAGCTGTTCAAGCAGCTGAAAATTTGGTATGGACAAAGCTGATACTGACATATGCTCATCCCGGCGAGATAAGGCATCCGCAACTAAGTTGGTTTTGCCCGGTTTGAACTCAATTTGGAAATCGAAGCCGAATAGTTTGCTGACCCAGTGGTGTTGGGGAATCGTGTTTAAACGCTGATCCAACAGGAATTTCAGACTGTAGTGGTCTGTGCGGATGATGAACGGTTTACCCCAAAGATAATGGCGCCAATGGCGCACTGCTTTGACCAACCCAATGAGCTCCCGCTCATAAGCTGCTAGTTTGGCGTGGTGATGTGGAATTGCACGGCTGAAGAAGGCAATTGGTTTGGATCCTTGATGGAGAACAGCCCCAATGCCACTACCGGATGCATCGCATTCTACTATGAAGACAACTGAAAAGTCTGGCAGAGCCAAAAAAGAGGGCTGACATAGGGCATCCTTGAGGGCTGTAAAGGCGTCATTTGCTTCCTGGGACCAGCAGAACCCTTCTTTAGTAAGCAGTTCGGTTAACGGTGCTGCCAGGGAGCCAAATTGCCGTATAAACTTGCGGTAATACCCAGCAAGTCCTAAAAAACCCCTTAAGTGGCGAGGGGAAACAGGGACCGGCCACTGCTGAATGTCTTGTACTTTGGATTGGTCCATGGAAACCCCATCTGCTGAAACCACATGGCCTAAGTATGATACCGATGTGGTGCCGAAAGAACACTTCGATTGTTTGAGAAAAAACTGATGGTGCCGAAGAAGAGTAAGGACTTGGCGTATATGGCATAAGTGTTCTGACCATGATGGACTGAAAATCAAAATGTCATCAAAGAAAACCAATACGAATTTGCGAAGAAAGGGTCGGAGAATGGCATTCATAACAGCCTGAAAGGTTGCCGGCGCATTAGAAAGTCCGAAGGGCATTACTAGATATTCAAAGTGGCCATGATGCGTACGGAAGGCTGTCATATGGATATCCTCCGGATGCATTCGAATTTGATGATAACCAGACCGTAGATCCAATTTGGTGAAGTACTTGGCGTGTTTCAACTCGTCCAATAGCTCATCAACTACGGGAATAGGAAATTTATCCTTCACCGTTTGGGCATTAAGCGCGCGATAGTCCACACAAAGGCGCCACGAACTGTCCTTCTTTTTGACCAAAAGTACGGGCGAGCTGAAGGGAGAAGTACTTGGGCGTATAGTGCCTTGCAACAACATTTCCTCACATTGTTTTTCGATTTCATCCTTGTGATGATGGGGATAACGATATGGTCGTACTGCCACTGGTTTGGACCCTGGTAATAGATGAATGTGGTGGTCAGAGCCCGTGGTGGAGGTAGCCCTGAAGGCTGTTGAAATGTCCTGAAAGTCTGATAATAGCACTGGTAAAAGTGTTTGTGTCGGCTCGGTAAGTGATAGCAGTCTGGAGGGTGATCTGTGTGGTAAGCCCAGGAAACTGACTTGTCGTCCCTGATGCCAGAAGGACATCGATAGATTGGAAAAATCCCAGAGGATTGGTCCTAATGTGCGGAGCCATTGAACACCCAGAATGACGTCAAAGCCCTGCAAAGGTAACGCATAGCAATTGATGGAAAACTCTTCTTGCCCTATTGTGAACGATACAGATGGACAGAATCCCGGGCATGGTATCATGTCTCCGTTGGCAACTGCCACATTGATACCTGTACGGTCTTGCAAGGTAATATCAGATTGTTGAGCTGCCTCCAGACTAATGAAATTATGAGTAGACCCTGAATCAACTAAGGCACATAAAGTGTGGTGTCTAACTCTGATTGTCAACTGCATAGTGTTGCCCGAGGATATACCAGTCAAAGCATGTAGAGAGATCTGCGGTTTGTCATCCTCGATCTTGTCTTCTGCCACATCATCCTCATCCAAGATCTCAATCCAATAAAGGCGCTTGCATCTATGGCCTCTTGTGAATTGTTCATCACAGTTAAAACATAGGCCTTTCTGACGACGATCCGCCATCTCGGCCGGAGTAAGACGCTTGAAGGATCGCTGATTTTGCACTGCTGACCTTGGTGGCGGTGCTGTCAGAAGCAGAAGGTCCGGTGGTTTGGTCAGAAGAGGAGGCGTGCGTTCAGCTGGAGCATATTTGGCAGAGGATGACTGCGGGTTGGCATGTGGTTGACGAAGAAACATCCCCGAACTATAAAGTAGTTTGTAATGCCTTTCCGCTGCTTTGGCAAGACTGACAGCGGTGTCCAATGAAACAGGACTCTGCAATTCCACATCAGACTTGATGAGCTCCCCCAATCCTGCCAGAAACAGTCCAACTTCATGATCTGGAGAGAGATTGTCTGTGCGGCAGAGTACTCTGTAAAATTCCTGCGCATATTCCTCGACTGACCCTGTTTGGCGAAGAAGAGCGAGTTCTGATACTGGATTGGAACGAAAAGGAGGTCCAAATCGCAGTTTACAGCAACTCTGGAACCTAGGCCAAGAAGGAATTCCTTCGGTTCGTTCCAATTTATGATACCATTGCTAAGCTATGCCTGTCATGTGATAAGTTGCCAACCATACTTTCTCCTCTTCAAGGGTGTGGTGCCCCCGAAAGAATTGATCACAGCAAGCAAGCCACTCCAATGGATCTGAGGTGCCGTCGAACAGAGGAAAATCCACTTTGTAGAATCGGCCCGGATGTGTCGCCCTGTTTTGCTCAGCGGAAGGCTGTCTTGCCGAAGAATTCGCCGAATTGGTATCTTTAGTCGGCGACGACGGACGTCCCTCAATAGCAAGAACCGCCGCCTCAAGATTGGCGTGCGCCACCGCCTGTTCATCTTGTCGCTTCAAGATCTTTCCCAGGATCTCCTTTAGTTCACGAAGTTCTGTGCTAAGATCATCAGGAGCCATGGAAACTGATACCAATCTGTTGTGAGCCTTGCTTCGGGGTCTCAGGTTATAGGGATGAGATGCCTGATAGCCTTCGGCTGCTTCCCGGCGGAGGTCCTCCTGACCCGCCGTGGTTGTCGCCTGCTATCTGGAGCTAGGGTTTGGGGGAAGAGATACTTTATTGCTTAACTAAACTCTCTGCTCAAACGCAGGAGGATATTTAAACCCTTACCATCCTTGTCTCATAAGGAGACCGACTCCTATTCTGTTCCTCAATACCGGAACTTATAACCAACTTTCCTAATTGGACTCTGACTCGATCTCCAAGCCGAATTGGCTGCTAATGTGCAGCGGCTTGGTCTGCTCCTTTGGCCCTTCTGCCATAGTGACGTCCCCAATAAGAGTCCATAACAGTTTAATATCAAATAGTTGAAGAATGCTACAAGTTTGCATGCACAAACCCAAAAAGAAATGCATAACATTGTCGAATAATTTTCTACATATTTCAGCATCTGAAATGCATAATGCATCATAAAGCATGACATCAGATATCAGAATACAACAATACATTAAAGTTAACTATGCATTGGCATAAGATTCTTGGTCCGATGTGGCAATGCTAGGGCTCCACTTTCAGGTTTTTCTTTCAGAACATAAGAATAGAATAGAAATAATGGCCTTGCAGCAGATAAGGATATTCTTTGACACGATGCTCTGGGACATAGACTCGAACCTTGATTGCTGAAATTCATCATTATTTTAGTGAGTGCAAAATGTTTGCAAATTCTTCAGTATAGATGTTAACAAAAATATATATGCAAAGGCACTCACCATCTGGCTGAGGAGGTTTTGCACCTGAAATAGAATGTTTACCATCAGTACAAAAAATGTTCCTTTCTGTTAAATAAAGGGATACACTTCTGCTTCTACAAAGTAAAATACGACTTTTTAGCGGTAGAAAAACACTAAATAACTTAACTGTTGATTTCACCATCTATTAAGTCAATGCTATGCTAATGTATTTGATCTTATTGGTTCAAACAGCAACTGAATGATACTAGAGAAGAGGGATCATTCACTACTGCAGAATAAGTAAGCACATCAATGTACTGCATAAAGCATGTAAAAACTTGTTTAACATATTTTTGGGTCTTATGTTCAGACGATTATTATACCAGAAAACAGAGAAAATATCATTAATGCGACTAATTGCATGCCTACAATGTTATGATGCATATGACATCAAACTTACAAATGCTGTCATATCTGCTGGGTTCTGTGATGAGGGTTCTGGATCCATATTGGCCTGCAACAACGGATTCAGTGAATAAGTTAAACAACGATGACATGATGCAGAAGAATTACATATAAGTGAAAATAAATGACGTATGCATGAGGGCATTAACACATAATGGGCAAGATGTAGCATAGCGTTAAATAACATTAGCATAGTTTATTACATTTCATACCAGTAAACACAAAACGAGTGAAATTCTAGAATTATTTAAAGCATCCTGACAGATGTACACATGATTGTAAGAACAGGAAAAAAGGTAGATACAATAAAGAAAATAATAAGCATCATATCATAGAACATTAGTTCATATCAGTAAATGTGAAACAGTTGAAGTTTTGGAATAATTCAAAACATCCTCACGGTCACAGACAAGCACGTTAAAAAAAAGCTAAAAGATGACACGGACACGGTAGATGTACTTTAGAAATACTCCATCAACGTCCCTACTTTCATTAATTGGATCACTGAGTCGATGATACTCATAGAACTTCCTTACGAGGTAACCGTACACATTTTACTACCTCAGAACTTGTACACTAGGGACACAAACCAGAAAACAAAATATGGTAGAGAGCATGTAAGCAAGAGCTGAGATATTAATGTTCAGCCTCCTAGTTTCCAATTTTCCCTCCATTGGTCATCACCAAGATCATGCCCTAATTCATGGTCACTGCTCAGACTTCTAGTCTCCTCTGCCCTCTTACTACTGCAGATGATACTTGACATTTCTTGTATCACGCAGGAAGTGCTCCGCGGCATCCTATCAGTGAGGACCTCAAGTTGGTCTCTCAGGCCAAGCCTTATCAGCCTATCCCTCAACACCCTACAAGTAGCCTGGTAAAGTGTGATACCCTCATCCACCATCCTCACAAAGTAGCTGCAGGCCTCCTCTGCTCTTCCCTTCTTGCAAGATAACCCATGGATCATGACAGCATAAGTTGATGCCCCTGGGTGGAAACCATGTTTTTCATCCCATCCCAAACTTCAGTTGTGCTATCAATCCTTCCTATAGCAACCAACATTTTTAGTAGCATGTCGTAAGAGTGTCGGTCCGGCGGACACAAGTCTTTATCCATTCTTGCAATAAGCCACAACGCCTTGTTCACTCTTTCAGTTTACAGTGCGCATTAAGCAATGGGTTGTAGCTCCAAACATCATGCTTTTCCCCTCGGGTGGTGATCTCATCCAGGATATTGTAAGCCTCAGCAGCCTCTCCCAAGCCACACAATAACCGAATGACAACATTATATGTGAATACATTTGGTGTGAGTTCGTGTACACGCATCCTATCTAGCACACAAAGAGTGGCATGAGCATCCTTTGATACACATGCAGCACGAAGGAATGGGCCATAAGTGGCAGCATCCGCAACAAGCCCATGGCTCTGTTGCATAACTTTCAGTAGCTCCTGTGCACGTGCAACATCCCCTCCCCGACATAAGGAGCCAATCAACGCGTTGACGCAGACACGTCAGGCTCAACACCTCTCTCAACCATTTCGTCAAATAGCTTGTGGGCATTTTCCGGCTTCATAACAACAGCCCACCCAGAGATCAGGATGGTGTATGTCTTCACTGAGACATCGAACTGGGTCGCCAACTCTCTGAAAAAGGGCTCAGCATGCTCTACCAGGCCATTATGCGACGAGGCAAAGAGCAGCGAGTAGAAATCGGCAAGCGCCGGCTGGAGCCCAAAACCCGCCATGGAAGAGAACGCCCGGATCGCATCATCCGGGAGGCGGGCACGGGAGTATGCGCGGACGGCGGCAGGTCGGACAGCAGCGGGAAGAGCCGCACGCCGGCGAGCGAGTTGGCGAGGATGATGAGCGATTCCGGCAGGTGGGAGAACCCGAGCAGCGCCCCGGCGAATAGGTAGAACCGGGAGATGGCACGGGGAGGTGGCGGCAGCGGCGCAGCACCGCGGCGGAAGCCTCCGACGCGCAGCGCGGAGGGGAGGTCGTGTTGCGGACAGCGGAAGTAGCTGAACACGCGGCTGAGCTTGCTCACGAGCCTCGGGTCAGCATCCCGGCCAGGGCCTGGATCGGGGCACGGATCCTGGGGCAAGGCGGAGGAGGAGGGGAGCGCGGGCTGCGCGGCTGGAGGGAGCGAAGCGCGGCGAGAGATTTCGCGGCGGGTCGCATCGTGACTCGTGTGGCTGTAGCGACAGCAGATTCGCGAGTAACGTGAGGATGCACGCGCGCGAGCAGGCAGGAAATGGATGGGATGGGATAGGGGAGAGGATGACAGGGCTTACCGAGAAATTCGGGTCGCCGAGGAGGAGCTCGCCGCCGGCCGGTGGATTCGGGGGAGATCGCGGTGGGTGTGTCTCCGGTCGAAACGAGCAGTGAGGGGAAGCAAGGAGACGGGTCGGGATAAGAGGGGTTAAATCTGGGTCAATGACAAGTGGGCCCAGGGCTGGTGGGCCTGTGCGCAAGGGTTTCCAATTTGGTAGACATCTAAAGCTATTACTTCCCGGGGAAACGCCGCGCGGAGGAAGGGCCACGTTGCCCCTGCGATCGCTCCGCCCAGCGCGTGGCTTCGGAATTTCTGTACGGCCGGAGGAGGCAGTTTCCCTGTATTTTCCGAAAATTACGTAAAGGTCCTTTTTCCTCGCGAATAGGTCTCTGCCAGTTTTTTAAGCCCCTCCACTTTGCAGGATAGCGCCCCGCGTTTTCTAAATTACGTACGGGTCCTCGTTTATTACGTACAGGCCCTCGGTTTTTTACGAAAAAGACCTTCGACTTTCTCATTTATTACGTACAGACCCTCGGTTTTTTTCGAAAAAGACCTTTAGCTTTTTCGAAAATACACATGCGCCCTCGATTTTTTTAAATTTTTTTTAACAAACTCCTCACGGATTATCGCCTCTTTTACTTCGGTACACACGGTGGCTGGCGCGGCGTGGCGCCGCGCCTATGAGGCTAGTTTAAAAAAGGATCCGCAAGAGTGGACCGTATGCGAGGGCCAGTGTTGACAAAAGTAGGCATCCGTGTAGAATTTTGGACACTTTTAACACTGTTGATATCGACAATTCCCGAAATAGCCCTCCGCGAAACGAAATTCCCGATCTGGCCCCTGCCGACCGCACGACTCACCCCGGGGAGACGCGTGGCAATCGTGCGGCCGGGGAGCGCACGACACCGAGATCGTGCAGTCCCCAACCGCACCATCACCGCGTCGGAGTCGTGCGCCCGCCCACCACACGATGAAGGAGATGGTGCGTCCGCCAAGCGCACGATTCCGCAAATGGTGCGCCCGCCGACCGCATGATTCCGCCGTCACGTCACCGCCGAAAGCACCTCCGTCGCTGCTTGCTTTGGCTGCCTGTGAAATCGCTGGCATTGCGCATGCTGCCGCCCGTGCTTTGCCCTTTTAATTTTCTATTGTATGCCATGCACACGCGTCAGCTATTTGTGTATGTTTTATCCGTCCCCCACCAGAATAGTGAGCTCAATGCAGCATAAATGAGGTTGGGCAGCTGCGTTTGATTGTTTAGAAGGTAGAAGCGAAGCCAGAGCAAGAAAACTTCAGAGTAAGAGAGGGAGAGAAGTGAAGGAAGAAACGAGCACGAGAACAAGATTTTGAGTCATTTTTCTTTGGAATCAGAAGTTTTGGCAAATGTGAAAGTTGTAGATCACCTCGTGAGCTTCAAGAAAAGGTAAATATCATCTCCATATGCCTATATTATTATCCTAGTAATTAGCTGGTAATTAGCGTAAACGTTCTCCATATGTCTATATTTTATGTGAAGAAATTATGTACTGCTGTTGTCCACTGTTATGTAAAATGTTTGTAGCTGTAGTGTATTGCATTTTTTTGATAAAATGTTTGTAGTTGTAGTGTATTCTATTTTAGATTTTATGTGAAGAATTTTTGTACTGCTCTTGTGAACAGTAACCTAAAAAAATTTTAACTGGATTATAACTACATTTCAATGATGTCATTGTGAAACACACTGCTAGTCGGAAGTGTCACTTGCGTAGGTACTGTTTGTATTAATATTTACTCATTCTTGTAGCCAAAATCACTTATATATTAGATCTTGCTATGCATGTTTGTGAGAGCTTGCTTCCATAAATGAAAGATTAGGAAAAAAAATGTAATTATTTGACTGGCACTCCGTAAATGAAGTAAAAATTAGATTTACAAATAAAAAAGTATCATTCATATTTGTATGGAATAGGTAGAACAACGAAATTGAGATGAAAATATTACGGTTGTATCTGCTAGGCGGTACCTACCTGCTGTATGATGGTACACTTGTTGCATGTAATATATACTAAGAGGGTTCAGTATGGACTTATGTTAGATACGTCGTGGGTGACATCCAAGACTTGTTCGTGTTATACGGAAGTGGTCTCGTACGCAACGGGACGTACGGGGCAGACATGTCTAATTGTGACCGGACCGTGATCCGGGCACCCAATCTGAACACCATGAGCCTGTCGGAGCTACGGAGATGCGTGTGTTTCGCATTCGATCGGGACACCGCAAGGAACAAATTACGGATCAAGGCAGTGTATGCCGGAGTTGTAGGTGGTGCACGGGAGATAGTGTGGCAACTTACAAAGGTGACGAACAATGCTTCATGGGCGAACTACATGGAGGTCGTGTGCAACCCTGACGCAGTGATTTATGCCAGGCTAATGGTGTATGTTCAATTTGTGGAGAGGACAGAATCATCCGCCATGGGTGGTTCTGCTGGTGCTGGCGGAGATATAGAGCCTGCATTACTCTCCTGCGGTCATGAAGATGCTGGTGAAGGAGAAGGAGGCAATGAGTCAATGGGAGATGGAGACATGCGGAGGCACGTGGAGAATTTTCAGACGAATGAAGGTGCGGAGAGGTGGTGGGCCGCCCGTGTTGACTGTTACGAGTACCTTGCGAACCAAGTGGAGGAAGTGGAAAGTGAGGAGGAGGAGGATGTGAAAATAGCCAGTTCAGGAGAGGAGGAAGAAGGGGAACCTACAGCGGGAGGTGTGTTAGGTGGTGTTGTAACCACGGGGGGTGTGTACGTGCCGTCCAGATTGGACGACATCGCGGCGGAATCCCTAGTTCTGCCACGGGCGGAGGAGGCAGAGTGGGGATTCAATGAAGGCACACTCTTTGTAGGGCAGAGCTTCCATAACAAGAGTGCTGCAGAGCAAGCTATTGCCACATACGCCGTCAACATCAGCCGGACATATCGGGTGCACAGGTCCAACCCTGACACCTACATTGTGAAGTGTGTCGATGGCTCCTGCCTTGGCAAGGTCCGTGCGCAGCGGTTCAGGGGCGCTGCCACGAACTTCCGGATAACGGGGCTGAAGGATCACACTTGTGAGCTTGCGGCGCCACTACATAGGCACCGCAACATGACGTCGTCATATGTTGCGGAGCTGATAAGCCATCTTGTGGCGGCAAATGTATCCATTTCTCCCAAGGTTCTCATGGCGGAGGTAGCGAACACAGTGGGGTTTGATGTTAGCTACAAGAAGGTGTGGCGGGGGAAACAGAAGGTCCTGCAGCGTATGTTCGGGACGTATGAGGAGGCATATGATCTGGTCCCAAGAATGTTGTCCTAAATTGCAGCAGCAAACCCAGGCACATACATTAACAAGTATGAGCGGGTTCATGAGACGCAAGAACCGAATTGTTTTGTGCTTGACAAAGTGTTCTGGGCCTTCCATCAGGCAATAGAAGGCTTCAAGTGGTGTTGTCCAGTGCTAACGATGGACGGCACATTCCTATCTGGCAAGTATAAGGGTACTATCCTGACCGCGGTTGCAGCAGACGCAAATGACCAGTTACTCCCAGTGGCATTTGCAATTGTAGAGAATGAGAATACGGATAGCTGGCTGTGGTTCCTAGCCAATGTGAAGCAGACCGTAGTATAAGATCGGCCCGATGTGTGTGTCATCCCGGACCGCAATGCAGGCTTGTTGTCTGTAATGCGAACGATGCAGAACGGGACACAGCCTCCCTTCCAGTGGAATGACATGAAGAACCGGTGGTGTATGAGGTATCTTGCGGCGAACTTCCACAGAAGGTTCCATAGCAAGAAACTAATGAAGATGTTCAAAAGGCTTTGTATGCAGAACCAGAAGAAGAAGTTCAAGGCCTTGTGGAGGCACCTTGATCAAGAGACCAGCAAGCATGTAGGCGTCTCGAGCAGGCTGAAGCTGCGGGCGTGGAGGGAGGCTCCACGAGAGTTGGGGAGTTCACACAATGGGTTCAGTCCAATGCACCTGACTTGGAGATGTGGTCTCTACTGCATGACACCGGCGTAGCAAGGTATGGAATCATGACGACAAACATGTCCGAGGTGTACAATGGTGTTCTGAAGGGCATGAAATCCCTACCTATCACTGCAATCGTGCAAGAGACCTGGAACCGTTCAGTTGGATACTTTGTCAATAGAGCCATAATGGCGAAGCAGCATCCGGACGAAGGCAAAGAATTCTCCGACGTAGCGCAGGCCTACATGGACAAGAAGATGGAGAAGGCTCGTTCGCATATTGCTCAGACCATTGATGGCTTACGGAGGAAGTTCGAGGTCTGCCTCAGACAGAAGTACATGATGGGCCAGACAAGAGGGGATTGTAAGCAGGTGTGCACGATTGATGACAAAGCATCTTGCACCTGCAACAAGCCGTAACTTTTACACAAGCCATGCTCCCACGTGTACGTGGCATGCGCGGTATGGCACCAGGCGCCCACGCATTACATCTCAAAGTACTATGACATAAAGCACTTATTTGAAATCTGGAGCATGGCGTTCCATTCCTATGGGGTGGACATGCATTATAGGGACCTCTGGCCAGGGCAGATGAAGTGGGTGCCGAACGATACACTGAAGCACATCGCCCGTGGGCGACGACAAAGCCGTCGCATTCGTAATGACATGGATAATAGTCAGCGTGGGGATCGGGTTCGGCGCCCGAAGTGCAGACTATGCAAGACGGTTGGCCATTCATTTAGGCAGTGCCCAAACAGGCCGACATCAAGTAACGCTCCATAGTATGAAGCACATGGTTCTTCGTTGTTCACTGCTGGTTCCGTGTTTTTAAACTATTAAGAGCCTTTGTTGTGCGCATCTTGTTTATGCGAGCACATGATCTTGCATCCTTTAACCTATGCTGAATGTATCTTACGGAAATATTTGCGTGTACAATTTGTTTGAGTCATTTCTTGGAAATTATGTTATGACTTATTCGATATTTCGTTATCATTTGTTGTCGTTCGCTGCAAATTAGGTTTGTTGGAAATTATCTTGTCATCTGTTGCGCACTTTATTGTCATTCGCTGCAAATTACGTTTGTTGCATATTATGTTGTCATTTATTTCACACTCTATTGTCATTACCTGCAAATTACGTATGTTGCATATTCTCATGACACTGCGTACTGACTTGTTTTCATTCATCGGCAGGAGATGGCGTACGAGTTGCTTGAGCCCCGTTGGGATGACCAGCATCGATGCACAGCGTGGTCATCTGCTAACGCTGACGGCCCTCCGAGTTTCATCCTTAGGAGCCCCCGAGAGCACTGACCTCTAAACCATCGGTACATCCCACTGCTGTGAGACACCAGCCTTTTTCCCATTGCTCGCATGCTGGATGTTCCGTATGCGTTGCAGTTCAATGCGGCGTTGCTATCCGCACTCGTGGATCATTGGAGACCGGAGACTCACACCTCCTTCCACTTCCGGTGGGGCGAGATGACTGTTACACTTCAGGACGTGTCCATACTGACAGGTCTACCCCTCCGTGGTGCAGCAGTAGTGCCACCCCCCAGGGCGGCAAACTGGAAGGTCGCCCTGGGTGCTCAGTTCGGTCACCCGATCCCAGACAACATGTCTGGTGTGCCACACTTGTGTCTACGACAGTTCATGACCTGCCCTGTGCACGCTCCTGAGGGGGTCGTGCGGACGCACCTCATGGCATACCTCAGCTTTGCCAAGTGACATGACAAAATGGGGCAGCTTTGCGCAGCGACCAAAAATAATTCACATGCCTACCCTTTGTCTTATAAAATGAGGTGCAATGCATCTGCAAGAGAACACTACACAATCTAACACTACATCATACCTTCCTTCTCCACGTCGAGATGAACAACAAGCAACTAAAGGAATGGCAGAAATTCGCGAACAACATACAGGAGAAAATTACGAAGAATAGGGAGGAGGCCCGCAAGAAGGCACAATGGGAGGAGACCCACAATAGCAAGGGCTGCTGCGGCTACGAGGTCAGCTCCCCGCAATGAACGGCCGCGTATCAACAACCCCATCCCGAACGTCCCCACCGAGCGTTCGCCACAGCTCCCACTTGAGGGGGAGACACCCCCCTTTGTTGGTGCGGGGACATGTGCAAGTTTTTCAAGTCTAAGCACCGCATCAGCATAGGTATGCGTTATTGGGGTTACGCAAACTACTCCAGTGACTACCCAGACTGCCGTTTTGACACTGCAACCTATCGGCAGCCGGTAACGACCACATGCACCAATTTTCCCCTACCTTTTCTCCTTCACAACACGCACTAACTATCTCTTCCCTGTATTTACAGTCTCCGGAGCCCCTATGTGGCTACCGCAAATGGATCGATCTTGAGATCCACCCTGCGGACCAATGGACCCTCGACTTCAAGGAGTGGAATGTCACACAGGAGAAGGAATTGCTGGAGGAGGAGCGCCGCAAGAACGAGCACACCCTGCGTATACAACGCGAGACGCAAGCTCATCTCGAAGCGTGCACGCGTAGGGAGCGGGAGGCTCGCGAGATGGAGCGTGAGAGAAAGAGGGAAATGGCGGCTAAGGCAAAAGAGGCCGCGGAGGAGTTCAACGCCGAGCAGGCAAGGAAGGGAAAGTGGCCCCGGTTCACACAGTAGGTCGTACGAGCAGTTGGGCGGGTTAGTCGCATATCATGCTATATGTTATGCATGTAATAAAAATGTACGCGGCATGTTAAGCCCAACTGTATTATGAAGTTTATTTCTATTCAGCTAAGCTTATTATCTCGTCTTTTCACATTCAATGATTCCCACGTGTTCAATATCACTTTCCTTCCTTTCGTCCAATTGTTTCTATCACAGTTGTCCTAAAAAAATTTCATTAAATTTCTTCCAATAAAACAACATAACATGATCGAAAAATGTTTTTGCCAGTTCAACATATTTTTCACGGTCAGCAATGTACGAAAATCACAAATACACTAATCGTTACTTCGCACAAATTTCGTTCGTACTCTACCAACCAAAATTCTTAATTTTCATAATTGCAAAAAAAATTACACTAGCAGCAAACTCCACTCCACATCAAATTCATATTTTTTTTCAAACACCATTCACAACGTACCAAAATATTTCAAAAAAACAATCTACAAAAATAATTCCTACATGTATCATCTGGAATACATAACGAATTTTCAAAATAAATTTCATATTTTTTTGCATCTCCTATTTTATATTATAAATTTGCTGCACACTCTAAAAAATATATTACATGTGTATGCATAATATTTATAATTACAAACATTTTATCTAACTATCTAATCAAAACAAAAAATAAAACTTATAAATTATTTTGCGCAAAATCGCTGATCGGGGCAAACCCTAACTACTGTAGCCACCGAGTGGTGCGGTTGGCCGCCGCATGACTCGCCGAGTGGTGCGCTCAGCGACCGCACCACTCGAGTCATGCGTTGCGCCACCGCACGATTTGCATGGTGCGGTCCACGACCGCACGACCTCGGTGTCATGCACTCCCCGGCCGCACCATTGCCACGCGTTAGCTCCCGATTAATTGTGCAATCGGCTGGGGGCTACATCCGGAATTTTGTTTCCACCGGCGCCATTTTTGGAATTTGCGACAGTAACAGTACCAAAAGCATCCAAAATTTTCCGTCGTAACCCTAGCCGCCGGCCACAGCTCCGTTGATCCGCCGACCAATCTCCCCTCTTCGTCGACGCTCTTGTTGGTGTTGAGCGGATGAAACATCTTTTAATTTTCAAAAGTAATTTTAAATTTGTTTAGTTTATTCTGTTTTGTTTTCTAGATCAATCCGTTCTAAGTTTTGTTCTTCCATATGACCACTTGGTCGGATTTTCTTTACCTGTAATGAATTTTATTAGACCAACTCACTTGGATGATGATAGCGATGCCTACATGGAAGATCTGCACCAGGCCGAGTTGGGTATAAATAAATCCCCTCCGATTTTCTTTCGACAAACAATACTACTACTGAGACGGAAGCCCTAAACATCAATGGAGATCATCAACATTATGCTTCCCGCTTTTGTAATTGTTGGCAATCATGACACTATTACAAAGGCAGGTATCAGTCGTGGCACCTAGCCCAATTCTGCTAACTTGTTTCTTAAAGAAAAATTATCTCTCACCGTCCTCTAAAAAAATTGTGTATTTTTAAGGGGACTTGCGTTTTCTTAAATACAAATTACATTTTTTTAACAGTTCCATCAATCAAGAATCATATCTCAAGACTAATCCAAAGGCTGAGAAAATCTACTTACAGTAGCAAACTTGCTAAAAAAATAATTTCTCACTAAAAACGATTGCTCTTAAATGAAAACACACGTGAAAAACAGCGTAATTTCTAGTACATGATTGCTCGAAATATTTCCGGGTTACCATAGGCGAGTAATATACAAGCCTTTTTCTCAGTCTACAAAATAAATAAATGCATCCTCATTTCCGATTAGAGCTTTTCCCTGATTATTCATGGGTTACTGTAGCACAGGTCTAGCGTTGATGTGCATATAGCTAGTGTTGTAAGTCTCCTACGCCCGGCGTCTTTTTTTCTTGATGTTGCTGTGGTGTGCCCTCTTATGCGGGTGCGGCTCAGGTGCTGTGCCCCCTGCACGTGCTAAGTGCAGGGGTGCGTCCTGGAGCCGCCACGTGTCCCCAAAAATTCAAAGAATTTTCGAAAAATTCTAAAAAAATACTTAAAAATCCGAAAAATTGTAAAAAGTACTTTTTGTAAAAATACTTTTATTAAAAAGTATTTTTAAGTACTTAAAAATACTTTTTAATAAAAGTATAAATCAAAAAAAATAAGTATTTACAAAAAAATACTTTTTATTTGTAAGAAAATACTTTTTACAATTTTTCAAATTTTGTAAGTATTTATTTAGAATTTTTCGAAAGTTTTTTGAATTTTTAGGGACACGTGGCGGCTCCTGGGTGCACCCCTGCACTTAGCAGGCACAGCACCTGAGCCGCACCCCTCTTATGCGCCGTGGTCGGTCCTTGCTCTGACACCGTTGTTCCTACATGTAAAGGAGAAACACCATTTGCATGGCTTGCTCTTGACGTGATGGACTTGACACATCGAGACACACAAAAAAAAAGTAGAACAGCAATTGCGTTGATCTCTCTCGTTTCTTTATCGCTCTGTCTCTCTTACACCTGAAGACTCCCTAGCATTTGCTACCCGATCACACCGATTGCTTTGTACTCACATCATTATATTGCTATGCATAGCCTTATAAAGGCTGCACACGCGACTCGCACACAAACTCGAAAACTTACTCGGCGTCTACTCGTTTACGATACGGACTACTAGTTGTATATACTAGCCACGTAGGCGTGGCGCCACGCCACGCCAGCCACCGTGTGGACCGAAGTAAAAGAGACGACAAGCTGCAGGGCTTTAATAAAAAAATCGAGGACACATGCGTAATTTAGGAAAAACCGAAGGTCTTTTTCGTAAAAAACCGAGGACCTGTAAGGACCTGTACGTAAGTAAATAAGGACCTATACGTAATTCTGGAAACCCGCGGGGCGCAATCAAAAAATTTTGTAGGAAAAAAACTTGCAGGGGTTTTTTCGAAAAAATCCAGGGACCTCTTCGCGAGAAAAAAGGACCTTTACGTAATTTCCGAGAACCCGGAGGGAACTGCCTCCCCCGGCCGTACGCCAAAACGGGCGACACGCGCCGGCCGGGGGGAGCGCGGGGGGGGACGTGGCTCGGCGCGGGGGGCGGAACCCCCCCGGCTTTACTTCGGTTACGATATGGCAAAACAAACTTGGATACCACAAGATAAGATTACTAATTCTAACATCTAAGAATGTGTCAAGGAAAAACATAAAAACGAGAACACAAATTTTTGTTCTCGTGAAAGAAAGATAACAAAAATTTTATCAAGCCAGACTTCAAACGATTGGGGCTTGTCTAAGGGTCTGTTTATATTAGCTTTTAACTTTTTTAAAAGTCAATATGTATGTTCTTTTTTTTTTGCTTCGGCTTTTGGTTTTTGACTGTAACTTATGGGTTTTAGACTGTTTGTAAGAGAGAGAGTGTAAAGTAACAGAAAACTTGCATGTTGTTTTGGTCAATATAAATGAAATCGCTAAAGTATGTATTACAATTAACTTGTAGACCCCGTCTTGAAAAAACATTTCGTTTAAAAGCTAGTTACTGTATAAAAGGGGAAAAAACAAATTCTAGAAGCTGAAAAGAATTCTTACCACTCGCTCCCTTACTTTCCCCACTATTCGCTTCTCTTTCTAAAAGTCACTTTTTTAACCATTACTATTTATTTTTAGTCAAAAAAAAATCAGTTGCAGCCAATATAAATAAGCCCAAAGTACCATGACGACGAGGGTGGTGCAGGTTATTTTGCCATTGTATCTGGCCAAGCGCTTGCTCGGTTGGTGAGCGTGGCAGTGGCCACCTCACCCGCCCATGTTCGAAGTCGGGTGTTGCATTTTTCAAGGGCACTATTCACGTGAACAGTACCCTCTGGGTACACGTGCGTACATGGATACATTCAGTGGTCAAAGCGCATGCCCCGTGCTCCAAGAAATCTTAGGTCTCCATCTCTAGTCTCAAACGTGTGCATTAGACCTATTTATATAGGTGTGTATGGTGTTAAATGTGTATATGCGTAAGTGCGCCTTTATTGTATTCATGATCTCAAAAAAAAAAAATTTGTATCACAAATTGCATTCTTTAAGATTTGAGAAAGCCATCTCTCAGCTGACGGTAACATGGCCCGAGAACAGGCAAACCACATCCCTATTACACACCCTTCGCGACAACAGTATCATTACGCAATTAAATCGAATTAGAATCTTAAATATGTAACAAATAGTCAAACTTTATTTGATGCTTAATTCATACACAATCGACACAGCTATGAATATGAAAACCCTACTTATACACAATAATCTACACACACTTGCCTTCCTCTCATCTGCACTAACCTCCTCTTTCTCCTCCCAAAACCCCAATTTAACCACCAAAGCCGAGTCTTCCGACAAAAGCCCATTCCTCTCCAGCTCCCCTCCCATCAACGAACAACCGACCAAAATTAGCGAGGTTTTCAGCTCGATCCCATGGGCGCCGCCACACCTCGCCACCATTTCAGCTCGCAGCCGCTTCCCCTGCTCTCCAAGAAGATCCTCGCCTTCGCGCTCTACGCCCTCATCCCCCTTGCCCTCCTCCGCTACTTCCTCTCCGCTCCTCCCCCCACCGCCGCCCCTTCCTCCTCCTCTTCGCCGCCCCACGGTAAGTGTGTCGCCGGCGGCTCAAGAAACCGTTGATCCGGCTCTCTACATGGTCGCCGTTGATGGATTGGCACAGTGACACTATTCTTTGTTCTTGGCTGCAGGTGGGAAGCAGCAGGGGGTGAAGGCTACTGCCGGGGTGGCGGCAAGGAAGGCGGCGGCGGCGGCGCCGTCGCGGTGCGACTACTCGGTGGGAGAATGGGTGCGGAGCGCGGTGGCGCCGCGGTATAACGGGACGAGCTGCGGCGCGACGATCAAGGACGGACAGAACTGCATGGCGCACGGGCGGCCGGACACGGGGTACCTCTACTGGCGGTGGCGGCCGCGCGGGTGCGCGCTCCCGCCGTTTGCCCCCGCGGAGTTCCTTGACGTGGTGCGCGGCCGACACGTCGCATTCGTCGGCGACTCGCTCGCGCGTAACCAGTGCGAGTCTCTGGTCTGCCTCCTGAACTCGGAGTTCCCCGCGGAGCTGGTGCTCAGTGGCGGCGGCGAGCGCAAGTTCCGGCGGTGGGCGTTCCCGTCGCACAACGCGACGGTGTCGGTGTTCTGGTCGCCGTTCCTGGTGAATGGCACGGAGAAGTCGGCGGCGGCGGGGGGGCTCGACCACAACAGACTGTACTTCGACCAGCCCGACGAGCGGTGGGCGGCGGAGCTCCCCGGGATCGACGTGGTTGTGCTCTCCATCGGGCACTGGTTCCTGCACCCGGCGATGTACTACGAGCGCGGCGCAGTGATCGGGTGTCACCACTGCCCGGAGCCCAACCGCACGGAGACGGGCTTCTTCGGCGTGTTCCGCCTCGCCGTCAAGAACGCCCTCCGCGAGGTCATCACCGGCAGCGCCGCGGCCCGAGGCGCGTCAAGCTCCAACTCCAACCAGGAGAAGCTGGCCGTGGTGACGACGTTCTCGCCGGCGCACTTCGAGGGGGAGTGGGACAGCCCGGCCGCGTGCGCGCGCACAGAGCCGTACGCCCCGGGGGAGAAGGAGATAGGGTACATGGACCGGGAGATGTGGCGGACGGAGGTGGAGGAGGTCGCCGCGGCGGCCGAGGACGCGAGGGCGCGCGGGGCCGGGGTGACGGTGGCGGCGCTCCAGGTGACGGGGCTGGCGGCTCTGCGCGCCGACGGGCACCCGGGACCGTACATGCACGCGGCCCCGTTCGCCGGCGGCGAGAGGGAGCGGGTGTCCAACGACTGCGTGCACTGGTGCCTCCCGGGCCCCATCGACACGTGGAACGAGATCCTGCTGCAGCTCGTCAAGCGATGGAGGGACGCCTCCTCACCGTCTTCGAGATGAAAATCACCTAAGTTATCAAAGGGGTTAATTAAGTTAATACGAGAAGGCTTTGTTTTTTTACACTAGCTAGTGATTACTGAGAGGGTTTGCACTTGTTTCTGAAAATGTGGTGTGAATCGAACCATGATATCAATAGCACCACACTTTTGTTGATCTTTTCGCTGCGAGTGAATTTGTTTTGTTCCATTTTGCTCGTGTTTTATGCTTCAACGCGAGAGATGTACACACATGGCTTCCCGTTAAAGCATACCGTTTCATTCGTCGGCGTCGCTGTGCTAAGATCCTGCGTTCCGCGCACGGGCCGAACCGGCGCCATCAAATGCGGCGGAGCGCAGGGATGTACTAGCGTTGACCATTTCCACTAATTAACCGTCCAGACTGTTTGAAATTTTAATTTTAACTTCTCTAGAAATCAAAATTAGAAATCAAAATAAGCAGGACAAATTCTCTAAACTATTTCTCGAAACCTTTTCTCTAAATAATTTTTTGAGCCTACTGATGTATGTGTGTTTATATTAACATTTTTATCGTTCATCACCATATCAAAAAAACACAACTAAAAACCATGGCTATACCTTAGAAGAACACTCCAACGAGCTACGGTGAAATTAGCAGTTAATTGATCGACCAGCCATCGTCAGCTGTAAGATCAAGTGATTAACTAATGGAGGTAGTAGTCCGTGGCAGTGATTAGCGAGTGACAGCAGCAGTAGCGATTCAGCAGGTACATGCAGGAGCTCCGAGACATGTCGGGGATGTAACGCCCCGACTTTTGGGAACAGGGACGTCGTACGGCCCGCAACAGCCCAAGAGTTCTGTTGCGGCTTAACAGGGTATCATGTCTGCTCACGAACAATTAAAAGAAGTTAATTTAAGTGAAATAAGACCTAATGGCCAATGTTAAAAATAATACAGGCGTCCAAGCCCAAACTTAACTTACATACAGAAGAGCCGAAGAAAACTCCATAGGAACACTTGAGTGTAGTCGTAACCCTAACACGAACATTCGCAGCATCTTCTTTTCTTCTGGTATCTGTTGTGGGGGAAAAATTTGCAAGGCTGAGTACTCCAACCCCGTACTCAGCAAATCACATGTGGGAATACTATATAACTATTTGCCAGGATTCTCAAGGGAAGGGAGTATAGTTGTTTTATTAAGAGGTGGATGCAATTTTATTTGCAAACAAATAAAATTTTGAAACAATTGCTCCTTAAGATCAGGGGGTTTTCTGTTATCAGATAAAATCTCATCATTACTTAATTTAACAACATCAGAAACACTACTTATGCATCGTTGTTGGAATCACCCAATTAACACAGCTTCATTAACTGGAAGCACGGCGTATTCGAATACCATTTATTTCACTCTGCAGAGCTGCCCTACTTTACCCACAAGATTTCTTAATTCCACGTCTGATATTAAGAAAACAAAGCTTTTCGCTGCTCAAATCTTTATATAGCCTCTACCTAATAGGCCTCCCAGTAAGCTCAGGCAGTACCTGACTTACCTTAGCCTACTATTGTGCGGCACACATAACACATGATCGAGGTTCAGATCGATCGGTCAGATTGTTCAAAATAAAATAACCAACTTCTATACGGCCCTTCTTACCCCTTCCGTATGGACTCGCACCTTGCCTCCAAACTGCTTTTGTAGAGGTTCAATAGAATTTGAGCAGCTACTAGACCAGGGTTGATGTATCAACACTTGTGGTTGGACGATCACTGTGTCATTTACTTAGCACAAGGTTCTTGCCCTTATATTTTTGCTGAGGTCCGCAACCTCCTCTCTAGGGTAAAGCGGTGGGCGAAGGCCGTCTAGCGGTCTCCCACAACACCTTTACCCTAATTGTGCACACCGGCACCTCCGCTCTAGGGCACGCTCACCCTAGATCGGGTTTTTCCAAATCTACTAGCCCACAGTTCAAACCTTAATAGTGTACATGTTGAAGGGTAAAGCGATGGGCGAAATCCGCAGCACGGTTTCGCGCAACACCTTTACCCCACTCTATACAGCGGCATCACCGGCCTAGGGTACGGTGTCCCATTCCACCCTACCCTCTCCGGGTTTTTCAAACCTACCGGCCAACGGCCAGAATCACTTAGTAGTGTAAAATGTTGAATGAGATGATCTATGAATAGTTGTACAATATTTTAATAATTACTAAGGTTGTCAAGGTGAATATGGCCATCAATATAAATAGGGCTTTTTCAGTGGTAGGATTTATCTAAATAGCATGTCATTCTAAACATTTTATTTTACGCAAACTATCATTTCACAACTATCCATAATGAAAATACATAAGTAAATAATGTAAATTTTATGGGATTCAATATGATCAAAAACATGTGACTTGCCTTCTTGCTGTTGCTCTTGATCAGCTTCAAACTGTGCTGTTCTTCGGTTGACCACTTCGCTTGGTCCGTTCACTAGCGCAGAAAACGAAACCCATTAGTTCATGCTTTGCAGAATGCAAGCTGGGAACAAAATCCAAATTAAAACAAGAAAGAGCATAAAAAGAAATAGGTTGGGTCGGAAGATCGAGATTCAACGAGGTTTGATAGGTGGATATGGCGATATTTGGACAAAATAGGTTCAGGGTGATTAGAAGAGGTATATATGTTGGACGGATTTTTGGGAATAAAAGATAGACATTTGGTATTGGATGGTCGACCTTTGAATTGGGTGGATTTAGATTTTACCAAGGTTCAATTCGGCAAGACGAAAGAACTTGAATTTATTTGGAGATGGATACTACGTAAGGGTTAAATTTGAATTAATAACATTTGAATTTATAAAATTTGAATTTGGTGGAACGGGGGAATTTGGAATTTATAGTATTTGAATTGGGTGGAATAGTGGAAATGGAATTTAAAGAGTTAAGTTTACGAAATGGTAAAATTTAAATTTTTAGAATTTAAATTTGGAAGAATGGATGCCAAATTTGAATTTGGGATAGTAAACTGGTCAAAATGGTGTATTTTGGTATTTTAGGGTTTTGTGGATTTTTCTGGGATTTTTACTCATTTTTCTGAATTTTTAATACTCATGAACAACAACAGGCCGGTTAACTACACAATGTGGCCCGGTCGGGTGAACAGTGATGGGCTCAGCCCAACCACGATGCGAGGCCGACGGCCTCTTCCCGCGCCCGCACGGTTGCTTGGGCCGGCAGGCCGTGGCCCAGGCGCACGCGTGCGCTCGCTCGCCCGATGGGCGACACGCGGCCTGCGCCGACGATCCGGATGCGCGCAGAATGAATGGCCCAGATGGGAAGGCATTAACAGGCGCTAAGGGCTGAGATTTGGCCACGCCGCCCCCCCATTGGTCATCTTCTACCTCCAGACGGCATACCCGGCGGGAAACAGAGGAAACGGGCTGCGGCGGTGCGACGGTGACAGGGCACTAGAAGTAAATTGGTTTCACCAAAGGTTGCGCATATGGATTGGTTTTCCATTTTGGGCCTTAGGGAAATGAATGAAAGAGCGATGGCAGTTAGAGGTGGCCGGAAAGACAGTGACCTCCACGGAGGCACCATGAGCACCTAGGAGTTCTCCGGCCAATTGGAAAGGCTTTTCACCATCTAGGGAGCCTAAGGAGCATGAAGGAGGTGACGGTTTAGCTCGGGGAAGGCTTAAACAAGCTGGCCACGGAGAGGGCCTCATCGGCCGGTGACGCCATTCGTGGCCAGGGCGCTAGACAAATGTTCCCGCTCCGGCGAGTTCACCCATGCATTTGGGAGGTAACAGAGAAGGTGTCAGTGCAACGAATCGAGAAATAACCAAGTAAATCGCAAGATGGCCATTAGGGCTTACCGGGCTCAGGGATTCCGATTGTGGGCAGTAGAGGCGACGAGGGCTCAATTAACTGGGGAAGAGGGTTTGTGAGGTTTCTAGAAGGCTCAAGGAGGTGAGAATTGGGCTTTATATGCAGTGGAGATTGGTAGCCACGGAGAGGCGGTTCGGGTGAGCTTCTAGGGCATGGAGAGGGAAACGGGGAGGTCTCTGCTGCTGGTCAATGGGTAAAGGGGAACGTGGCACCGCTACTCTGCTAGGGTACGGGTACTTTGAATTGGGCTCTCAAGCAGGAAGGATCGAGAAGAAGAGAGCTGCGACCAGGGGAGATGAATGCGACGCCGGTTGCGCGCGGGGCAAGAAAGGGCAAGGGCGAGAGGCTAGCGAGTGGGACCGGATGCTTAGGAGTGACACTGCGCAAGGGAAAAGAGGCGACTCAAACCAGTGAGAGGAGGCGGCGACGCGTGCACGGCCATGGCTTCGGGCAGGAAAGGAAGAAACGGCGCACGGTCGGGGACGCCAGGGAGAAGGGGTGGTGCATTTGCCAAAAGAGGAAAGCGCATTTTCACTACGATTTGCCAAAAAGGGAAAGAAATCCGAATTTAATCAAAATTAAATAAAATTTCAAAAAGTTCAAAAATTTGGGGTGTTTCAGGGGACACCATGGATGGCCTCACCTTTGGATTTTTCAGAGCACGATACGTTACCATGGATGGCCTCACCTTTGGATTTTTCAGAGCACGATACATCTTAACGTGAGGGATTTTTTCATACATTATGCCGATAATAGAAAGGTGACATTAGACATAGTGCTCTTTTACAGTATCTTAAAATAAACATGAGTTGTCCAATCTATATGATCTAATTGTTCAAATTAGTTAGGATTTAGTTATATAACTATCTACACTACTAGCAGTATAATATCTAAATAGGTAAATTTAGAAATGAAACAAGTGGTATAAGATTAATATTCGCAACTTCGTGTGCCCGATCTCGCTGGAGATCATGCGGGACCCGATGACGCTGTTGTCAAGGATCACTTATGACCAAGACAACATCAAGCGGTGGGTATTCACCGTGGGCCACGGTGAGTGCCTGGTGACCAAGCAGTCGTTGGGTGCTGCCAACCAAGAGCCCATGCCAAACCACACAGTCCGCTGCCTTTGGTATCCCAAGAAAAGATGTGTGGCATGTTGGATTCACCAAAGGCGAGCTCACCGGAGGAGGTAGCTTTGAGCATTCTATGTTCGCTTAAGCTCCTTGAGGAGAGCCTGAAGAGGGTCTTGAAACTTGAAAGACAGCGATAACTTCTTAGACACCTTGGCATCCGTGCTGCGACGGCCAAGCTACCTCTCGCGGACGTACAACATCCACCTACTGAGAGCGATGGTGTCGACGATGCCTCCCGCGCAGCTAACCTCAGCAAGCCCTGAGCTAGTCGAGGGCGTCATGAGGGTGGTGGGATGCGTATCCTCTGCCTTCAACGTCAGTGACGTTGGGTCACTACGTGTGGGCCTCACGCGTCAGTGACCCAACGTCGCTAACATTGAAGGCAGAGGATCTCAATTGGAGGGTGGTGGTGGATAGGTTATCAGTGAAGGCAGTCAAGGTGGCACTGGCGCATTGCACGTGCCCTGTCAGCTTTGCCTGCGCGGCCAGAACCACATTAATTGAATCGGTCAATTCCTCGGTTAAGCTAAACTGATTCAATTCATAGCATGTAGGGAATGAAGACGCAACTACGGTTTACACACAGATGTTCACATGAGATAGTCTAAAATACCCTCCAAAAAATAGATTGAAAAACAAAAATCGATAATACCCTCACAAATCAACGATCAGATTTTATTTGTAAAGAATTTTTTACGTACATTATACTAGTAATAAAAGGATAATAGAAGAAATAAAACCATGAGCAACATAATAATTCATCACATCCATGCGACTTGCGGTGCTGGCCTCCTCGGCTTAGATTCGATCAGCCTTGGCCTCGTCGTGGCCAAGTGGAGGCGCCGCCGTCGAGGTCCCGACCGGACGCGAGCCCGGCGGACGACGCCGGACACGCGGTGGCCGACGGGCGCGCCGGGCAGCTGAGATCGGTAGCAGATCACATGGCCTCCATGTGTTGTGCTTAGCCTAGCTTACAATTGTTTAGAACAGACTCGTTTTGACAGCAACCATCACTCATCAGTCATAAGCATTACCAGTTTCTATTCAAGGATAGCACAGTCGTGACTCGTGAGTTATTTGGGATGGACGGTTGTAATAAACCTGTAGGAAAATCAATTTGCAAGATGCACTCCTCGAATCACCAGACACAATACCAAATGACCAGAAAATGTAGTGCAATTTACTTAGAATTGTGTACAGAATTGGGCTTCCTATACCCAGTACAAAACCAGTATCTGCATTGTAGCCTACCCCTAAATTGCTATACAAATGAAGGCATCAAGCACAGAACACACTTGCTCAACTGAGTCCTGTAAACAATGTAAACAAATCTGGAGACTTAAAGAATGAGAACAGCGAAAAAGTAGTTTCAACTTTCAAGGCACACGATAACCAATAATGCATTACAATAAACTTGAAGATGGGTAACAATTTGTGAAGTCTCTACAATTGACGGTGGGCACATTATCAACCAAAAGATTAAAGAAATAATTAGAAATATACTGTATGTGTTAGGATACAGTATGAAATAGCCTTCTTCCCGATTTTGTCCCCCCCCCCCCCGGAACCAGGTAAATTGGACAATGATATGATATTATCATTATGATGTCCTTGTTAAATATGATTGTCCATCCAGAATGTTCTTGACATTGTACAAGCTACAACAACACCTGAAAATAACCATACATTAGATTTACTGTAAGAACATATATGCAATTGCTCAATGGACTATGCCTGTAAAATGGTACTGCCTGATAATATGTAAATATAAAATATGTCAGTGATATCTAGCTTTTACCATTTGCAATCATGGACAACGTTGAATAGGTGCTTTTATACAATAATATGCACAATAGTGTTCTGTTGAGTAGGGTTCCGAAAACCTCACGTGTCCGGTCGGTACAGGAATCATCCCGGTCCGGTTTTCTGAACCCTGTCAAGGTTCAGTGCTCTAGACACCCCCATTACTCAGTTCTCATGTGGAATGTATGTTTTACTATTTGTTAGTTATATTCCAATGGTTGAAAACATGTCAGGTTCGGTTTTTCACCCCAAAAATGGTCCCCAAAAGCGTTCATAATACAAAGGAAGATAGACCATTAGGATGAAGAACATATCCAACATTTTGGTCAGTGGAATGTTGTTCATAAAAAACAGGGGAAATTAGCTTTGTAAATCAATTACTTGTTTTCAAAACTATTGGCACAGGAAATGGCATAAATGATCATGGTAGGTACTTGCTTACTCTACATCTACCGCATGCAAGTCAGCCATGCACCCCTTGCCTCCACACTAAACTCCAAGTACTGTCCATATGCCATAGCAATCGTCTAAAAGCAATTGATCTGGTGTATGGTCAGAAAGATACTGAATAATAGTGGTAGCCAATAATATCACACTACCCTAATCTATACTGGCTTGAGGTGGCTAAAAGCCACTATCAAATTCTAGAATGCCAGTTTCTAAATCAAAATTTTTTGGAGTGTCATAAAACCAACACTCTCTAAAATACAATGTAGCATTTTTAAAAACAAGAAGATACCTGATGAGTTGAAATTTGCAAAACAGAAAACAACACATCATCTTGTTCAAGTATCTTAGTGATATGATGATGATTTACAAGAAAAGCGACGCAATTCAAAATTTTCTAATTGATTTTGAACTTTAGCAGCGACCGAATAACAAAGGTCATCTAAACCACCTTTAACTATTTAGGGTACACACAGAATATTAACAATTTAGCATAATTGTACCTTCTTCCAAAATGGTCAATTATACATGTCAAAAGTTACAAGTACAATCTGTTCTTTGCTAATGTCTGAACTCTGGAGATATAAGTCTAATGGCCATGATACACTATTTACTTTTTTTAGTGGTGGAAGACTACAATTATGTCTATACAGAAATTTGCTTTGAGGGAATCATGAGATAATTTAGTGTTAAGAGTTAGGACTTCTTTTTTGCTACACAAAGATCATAAGTCCAATTCATTCCGAGGGAATTAAGTGATTACTTAGTGATTAGGTTCACTATCTCAGTCATCACTTTGATTCCTCAGAGATAAAAGCAAGCAAAAAATTGCTCCGTAAAAGGACTGCTCGGTTCTTGATTAGTCCACTCTAATTCAGCACTCTTTAATCTTATCCACCTCCTAGTTGGTTGTATCTTACTGTGACATTGGTAATGATTAAGCATCAAGACTTGGAAATTTTAGAAAACACAGCAGGTAAGCGGATCACAGAACTAAGATCCCAAGTCCCGGATCAAGATCCAAGTTTTTCACCTAATTAAAACCCAATTAAAGATAGGGAGGAGAAGCAGCTTACCTCTCAGTCGGCTCCAGTGCCGCCGCTGCCGCCGAGAGGGTAGGACACCACCTCCCTAACCGCCGGCGCGACCTCGACCAGCGCGATGTCCATCCCGTACCCTGAGACGGGCAGCAGCTTGAGCTCGCGGAGCACGCAGAAGGCCTCTGCCATGCGCCCGCGGGGCACGTCTACGGCGACGGCGCACCGCGGGACCCAGTGGTCGGGGCGGAACCCATCGGGCACCTCGACGCCGGCGTCCTTGCGCAGCAGCTCGCAGAGCTGCGCGTGGAGTCCGAGCAGCGCGGCGGAGGGCGTGGGCGCGAGGAAAAGGACCCCGGCGTCGAGGGAGGAGGGGGGAGAGGCGAGCGAGGAGAGTGCGAGCGGGAGCGGGTCGAGGCGGGAGGCGAGCGCGCGGAGGGAGGGCGCGAGGCGGAAAGGGTCCGGGAGCGCGGCGGCGGGGAGGTGGAGCAGCGGGAGGTGCGGGCGGGAGGCGGTGTCGATGAGGCGGCTGCTCAGCTGCCGCCGCGCCAGCGCGTTCCACGCCTTGAGCACCTGGTTCTCCAGCGCCGGGTCGAAGTAGAGCTCCACCGCGTAGTACCCGGAGGGGGCCGGCGGAGGCAGCGAGCGGGGGGTGCCCGGGGGAGTCGTCGCCACCGCCGCAGGGGTGGGGGTGGCGCTTCCGCCGCCGCCGGCGGAGGGCGCGGTGCCTTGCGCCATGGGAGGGGCGGCGCGATTTGGTTACTGGGTGCGATTCCGACACGGAGGCGAGGGGGCCGGAGGAGGGGTTGGGTTTTTCGCTGGAAACGAGAAATCGGAAGAGATCTCGTGACTGTGGTGTGCACGTTTGGACTAGCTACACTAGAGGTGGCCAAGCATGACCTAACAGCTCCCATTCAGGCGCGGCACGCCCTCATCACCTAGATAGATTGTTCAGGCCCATTTCCATAAACCGTGCCATGCTTGGGTCGACATCTCGTCTCAGCGGATCAACTCAGGCATGTTCTCTTTTAGTGAGACTTATTACTTTTAACTATAATTTTTAACTTTAAGCTGTTTATATGAAAGATTACAAAGTAATAAAAACTTACATACTATTTTTACTGATATAAATGAAGTCGGTACAGTATGTACTTAATTAACTAGTAGACTCTATTTTTAAAACATACTCCGTTTAAAAGCTAGTTACTGTAGAAAAGACAAAAATAAAAACCAAAAGCTGAAAAAGAACATGGCTAAGTTTCGGGCCTAGTACGACACAACTCAGACATGGCTTAGCCCAATAAGGCTCGTTAGGCCTATGTTTTAATTATTTATACTTTTCTGTATTTTAATATTTATATATTTTATTTAATATTTTTAAATTATGTATGTGGGATTTCTTTCCATTTTTTCTTTCAAATTTTCATGCTTGATCAGCTAAAATAGGCCAACACCGATTTGATAGGCTAACTGTGCCAGGGGCGCCTTAGCACAATATATGAGGTTAGCAGATTGTGCTTGGATTGGTACGTGAGCCCATGAGCTGGCACAACATGATCTAGTAGTGCAAACAGACCTGTGCCTAAATGGGTCTTGCCTATACGGGCCCGTCCTGTGTCATGCGGAGCCGCCCCATTTAGCCACCTCTAGCTACACTAGTTGGTGGGCCTATTGAGGGAAGGAGGGGGACCCGCATGGTTGCCACTATGGTGGCAAAAGTTCATGGGAAAAACCTTCTCTAAATTTTGTGCGAGTGAAAGCACCCTAGAGAGCCATCCAGTTTTATCATACTAGGTCTAAAGAGCTAGCCAAGGTGCATGATCAGAACAACCACGTTTGAGGTAAGAGATGTGGAACAGGGCCCACCATGAGGGGGGAGGAACACGACAGAGCCAGGGAGAGAGCACATTTGTTACGTGGAAAAGCTGTCTAGGTCAAGAACCAAGGTCACAAGCCACGGTGAAGGCAGACTAGCCCAACAAAGGGGTCGACCATCACTGCAATACAGAAATGATTGGTCTACAACGAGATCGTGATCGGAAGAGCAAGGCAACAGGGGTGGCAACGGGGCAAGACCATGGGAAGGCTTCGTTAGGTTTACTGGGAGAGATTACCCCCTGTCCTTGGTCCCACGGGGACTGATCCTCATGGGATTCCTTTGGAGATTAAAAATAGACTAAATTATTTTTAAAAATTTTAATAATATAATTTTGTTTATTAATTCATAATTATTTAGGTATATTTGTAAAATATAGCTTGACAGAGCATAGCTTCGGTCGTTTCGGCTTAAGCTTTTGACTTTTAATTCATTATTTCTTAATTTTTCCTTTTTTTAGGATTTTTGTCTTTTCATTTTTTCGTATTCGTTTGTATTATCTGTGATAGGCTAACATGTTTTTTCTTCTATTTTTTACTTTTTTAATTTAATTATGCCAAAAATGCTATCAGCAATTACAGTACAAAATAAACTAGTTATAAAATAAAATAAACTGTAAATCAACTTATTTTAGACGAATTGAATGCCCCGTAATCTCTCAACGATCAATTAATGATGGTATCCGCATCCATATACTTCGGCCCCGTTTGGCACAGCTCAGCTTCACTAGTGAAGCTGTTTTTTTTGTTTCAGCTTCACGAGCAGCTTCACCGATGAAGCTAAATCTGTTTTGGAAAACTGTTTGGCAAAACAGCTTCACTAACATCTTCATGCATGGCTGAGAGAGGGCAATTGTCCAAGATGCCCCTGTCTACCTGACTTGTTCGAATATTTGGAGTTGTATGTTTGTATATGGTCATATGAATTAAAAAATAATATATTTGAATGAGTATGAATTAAAACATTAAAATAAAAAATAAAAAATTAAAATCATTAGGAAGCAATATTAGTGCCTTGTTTATGTTTCGTGAATGGGAGAGGTGAACGAGATGGACTAGTGGCAAATGCGTGTAATTTTGGTGAACCAGAGGGGCAGTGGGTTCCTAGGACTGCGGGCCTGAGGGAGAGAGCTGTGAAAAGCTACTTTTTTCAGCTTCACCTCTCCCCATTCCTTTGTGAGAGCAGAAAAAAAGGAGCTTCACCCATGAAGCTATTTGCAAAAAGGGTGTTTGGCAAAAAACAGCTCACAACAGCTCATAAAGCTGTTGATGAAACTATGCCAAACAGGGCCTTCCTCTCCGGTTTTTTTACTTGGCATCCGTACCGTCTAAAATTTGACAATCCATAATTTAAATCCGGTTAGATCCACTGTACATAAGTTATATCATTATATTTACCGTTAAAATACATTTATAATATTATAATTTTGCTATTATATCTTCATATGTAGTAATAAAAAGTAATAATCAAAATTGCATCTTGAAAACCATAAAAGATTAAAAGATAAAGTAAAAAAGAACACAAGGGAATATGAATGATAACAAGAACTCGAATTAATTGATGCAAGAAAAGCAAGAAGACTTCAACAATTATCACCGGAAAACCTAAATCCATCAAATTGGCGTGTACTAGTATCGATCAACTTGTAACAAGGTCAATGCGAGTTCACCAATTCAACGTACTGAACACCGTCTGAATTCTCAAACCTCGACGATCCAAGAACCGTAGAGTTCACCAACTTCATCGATGCTATGCTGCAAGAAACAGCGAACCCCTACGAAGAATCTCTCCATCGGGATTCGGGAAGGACCGCGGATCCTCTAGTCGAAGCCAACGATCCTCGCCACCTTCGTCCACGCGCCCCGCCGCCCCGCCGCCGTACCCGTCGTCGGTCCCCCGCCGGGCGCCGCCGCCGTCGCGGCCTTGCCGCACTTGTCCAGGGAGGCGGAGGCAGCGCCGCTGCACTGGCTGTTGCCGTAGCCGTCGGCATGCGCGGCGGCCGTGGCGGCGGCAAGGGTGTCGTAGGCGTCATTCTTGACGATGACGATCTCCTCAAGCTGGATGCGCAGGTACTCCTCGTCCCCCTCCAGCTCCTCCTCAGCAGCGGCGGGCGCGGGAGCAGGGGCGGCACGGCGGCCGGCGACCATGGCGGCGAACCTCTCCATGCCAACAACTCCCTCCCCCCCCCACCCACCCCCTCTCTCGATGGAATGATTCGAGAGCTCTTCTTGGAAAGCGCAGAGACCTTCTTGCTTGGTGGTTGGTGATGGCGTGGTTGCTCTGCACCGCGCTGATCTGAGAGACCAGCATATATAGCGGAGAACGGGGGTTTGTCCCTGCCCGAGGCGGCGTGCTCGGTGCGACCGGACTAGACGGGAGGCGCTATATTGGGCTCTTGGGCCTGGGATGGGCTGCCAAGTTGGGCTCCATGGAAAGTTGCGAGCACCTTCGAAGTGCCCCAAACTTAAGAACTTAAAGGCCTCGTGTGAACACAGGAATTCTACGGTGATTTTTACACAGTAAATTACACTTTACGTGGGACAACTTAACGCATGTTTTATTTTGCATATGATTAACTTATACTTTTAATTTACACCAGAATGGACCAACTAAAATTTTATTTTGTACTAGCTCAACCTTATTTAGCTCAAACGACTCTATACAATGACAAGTCGGTATACATAATTTTGATTGCTCTGTTTAGGACTAGAATATATTGACTAGTGCAAAGTAAAATTTTATTTGATTCACTCTGGCGCAAAGCGAAAGTATAGATTAATACTGGTACAAAATAAAACAAGCGACAAGTTATCTGATACAAAGTGTGATTTACTCTTTTTTATATGTCTTACTATTTTGAGAAGGATGAGACTTCATAGTGAGGAAATTTTGGGATCGATTTGAGCTGATCATATTCTCTCTTTTTTTCCCTCCTCTTTATGTTTTTTTTTGTCTTTTTATAAGAACACTACATCATTATATAGTTATAATGAGAACTCTCACATGAAAATGGCTACATAGTAGAAAATCTGCAAATTTTGGATATAATCCATCGGATTGTGGACCAACGGGCATGATTGAAGCGGATCAACTGACCACAACTTAAACGCCATCTTGCACCGTACATTTTGCTGATAACTCCCTACCAAATGTTTCGACTGCAATTCAGCTCCTTCCTCAATCGCCCCTATTTTGGTTCAAGTGGCTTTTGACGTATACCTTAAATTATACTGTAGCGGCTGTTAGTTTTTTTTTAAAAAAAACAATCATATATAATGCAAAGGAATATAAAAAAGATTGAAAAATAAAAAACCTAAAAAAACAAAATAAAGCGAAATTAGAAATTGATGTGTTCCAAATAACTTTTAGTTTAAATAAGCTGAAATCCTTAATAAATCAGAATCTTGAAGCCGTTTGCAGCGGGCCGTCTCCTCCTGCCACAAGTGACCTCCGCGCCGCTCACATGAACGCCGCTGTGTCGTCTCTCCGGCCACTTCACCTCACCTCCTCCCCAAATAGGCTCCAACCAAGGGGATGGATCCCCAAGATGAAAGCTTGGGTTTGCTCCGCACCCGCGCCGCCGCCGCAAGCACGCTCCTCATCCATGTACAGCAGTGGCGGACGCAGGAATTTTGAAATGGGTGTTCGAAGTTGTAAAAAAATTTTGTAGTACAAAACATAAAGATCTACAGTAGTAATAGTTAACAACTTAACATACAATTGTTCATACTAGGAATAATATGTCAAATAGTATAGAAAAATTACAAAACAATTCAACAATTCAACATTTCAATTTTCAATTCAACAATAAAGTCAATGTTTCTGATTCTGAAATTCAACAATAATTCAACATTTCATCTAAAAATATAATCTTGATACAATGAGACATTGAGACATCACCATTCACCAATCACCAATCACCAGTCTAAAGTCTAAACTGCCATTTTCTCAACCGATTGTCAATCAGTCATCATCATGCTCATTGCTCAACAATTCAACATTTCAATTTTCAACAATTCAACTCAATAATCAACATCAATACTGCAATACATCATGCTCATTTGCTCAACAGGCAACAGCTCAAGTACTCACTGGCCGACTGGGCAACTGGGCACTGGCGGAGGCGGCGAGGCGCGGTCGCGCGGAGAGGAGGCCGGTCGGCTGGAGCGGCGGAGCGGAGACGCCGGAGAGCCGGGTGAGCGGAGGGCCAGACGGCCAGATCTGGAATCCGGGCCCGGCGGAGCGGAGGGCCGGACGGCCAGATCTGGAATCCGGCGCCCGGCGGAGCGGAGAGCTGCAACGGCGGTCGGCGAAGCGCTGGAGCGGAGGGGCGGAGCGCCGGAGCCCGGAGCGGCGGAGCGGACCGGCAGAGACTGGAGGGGCGGAGCAGGCGAGCGGCGCCGCGGACGACCGGACGGCCAGATCTGGAATCCGGCGCCTGGCGGAGCGGAGAGCTGGAGCGGTGGAGCGCCGGAGCCCGGAGCGGAGCGCCGGAAACTGGAGGGGCGGAGCGGGCGAGCGGCCGCGCGGAGCGCTGGAGTCGATTAGGGTTCGGGAAATGGGGTCGGGGACCGGGGGTTCGGGGTTTGGGGGCCGGGGGGCGGGGGAAATGCCGAATGGCGAATGGGGGCCGGGGGTCGGGGGAGCAGGCCGCAGGCGCGCGGATTGCTCGGGCTGGGCTGGATTTTCCTCGGGTGCGCGCGCGCGGAACGGATTCCTCGGGCGGTCGCCGGTCAGCAATGCCAGCAAATGTATAAACATACAGTTGTATATGTATACATGTAATATACCCTACATATACTAGATTTTTTGTCAAAAATTTTGGGTGTTCAGCTGAACACCCTTGACCCACTGTAGATCCGCCCCTGATGTACAGCGATTTTGATTTGCCAAAGCAAACTTTGCGCAAGCATGCGCTTCATTGTTGGCCTCGCGGCCGATATAAGAGCTAGGAAAACTACGAAAACACTTGTTAAGCTCTTGCATGTTATGCCAACCCTGCAATTTCTGATCTATCACCCTCCTTGGAATTTAACCAATTAGCCCTTTTCGCAAACCATCCGGTCCCAATCAGTGTTTTGTAAACCGGCTTAAAAATCTTACGGAGAGACCCGATATAACCCATAATCAGAAAATTTCGGAGAATTTGAGGCCGAAATTTTCAAATCAAAATTTAAATTTTAAAAAAATGGGCCAAAAATCGGTTGAAAATAGCTGCCGAATTTTTTGAAAACAAATTACGATAATTTTTTATATTTAACAAAATTCATGCAAATTATTTTTCCGGAGCAGGTTTGAAATTTTACAGGTGCGACCAATACGGCCGATCAAACCGATAATCAGAACCATGATTCCAATCACCTGCAAATCTTGCATCGCTTGTGCTTCAGATGTGCCATTATATGTCTTGATACTTGCTCCGTTTTTGGGTTTTTGTCGTGGGTGATTTCATTTCACCAATGTTTTGCACAGAGAATAAAGATTTTACAAGAGCTTTTTTTAGCTGACTATTACAGCTGTAGCAGTATTGACTATTGAGCTATGGGTTTTTTCTTTTTCCTAGCCTGATTCCGTTCAGCTTTCAATCTCTTCTTCCCTGAGTAAAATTGCTCCATGCTTCTTTCTACATGTCCAGTCATAGCAATAAGTACTGCTAGTTCAATGGACAATAGCATGCTAAGCTAACTGTTGAACGAGAGGTCATACACTCCATGGATTCGCAAAGTGCATGCTTTTTTTTTAATTAAGGAATATAACATTCCAGCCTCCATCATTCACAAGTGAATGAGTATAGTCAATTCCAACACATCCATAGTATTTAGACTACAAACCACCACACGGGGTACAAAACACGGAACAGAGAAACGGAACTCAAGTCCCAATCCTATTCCTACCTCATTACACAACTTGCTAAACAGAACCAAATTCTCTGTTGTCTTCATCAAGCGACTGTATTCCTCTAGTGAAGACAACATCACTCGATGCATCACATCGATGCTCAACAGGGAGGATCTTCGGCAAGCACTTCATCTTTCTCAACCAAATAGTCCTCTCTTCGGCCAACACCTCTAACCTTCCTCGGACCTTCTAACACAATCAACGGAACTGAAATTGCCTAGCAACGCCTTCATGAAGGTAACAACACCCAAGGCGCTGACGCCGCCAGTCCACCATGGGAAAGGTTTTCACCTGCAATCAACAACCGGGTGGGGGGACCGGGGAAGAGGTACAGAGAGGATGCCTCCAAGGAGGAAGCGGCATCCGCAAACGTCGCCGTCCAAGCTTTCGCCCTGACCTCAAAAAACCCACTTGCCGAAGCTGCCTATACGCCGGTGGCGAACATGGCGCCGCCATCGCGCACACCACCGTCCTGGCCTCCAGCCTCCGCTACTGCAGCCCAAGCGAGGCCTCACCGCCGTCGCCGTGCAGCCCACCCACGCCCTCCGCGCCACCGCCGCCCATCCACGCCTCACGGAACCAACGTCGCAGCACGGACGCCCATCAGGGAGCCTACGAACTGGCCCCGGCCGCCGCTCACGTCGCGATGTCGCCGCCGGCGACCTCCTCAGGGGCCCGGCCGCCGCAAGCCCATCGTCCAGATCCAGATGCAGCCGTCCAGATCAAGGTGAGATAGCCCCGCCGTCGCCTTCCTAGCATCCGCACAGGCCTCCGTCGGCGTGCTCCAGCGGCGGCAAGGCGAAGGGGAGAGGTAAGGGAGGGGTGTCGGCACTAGTTTGCTGGGGAGAGGAAAAGTTTTTTGTCCCCCATATACTCTCCTATGTGATGTTTGGGACGGTTCTTGGGACGGTGGGTTTGGTTTTTCTAACGAATCTACACCCTGCTTTTACTGTTAGTGTAGTGTTAGTGTAGGCCGTTCCATTTGGGTTTCTGCTATGAAATTACTGTGTCCTTGCTAGCATCCAAGTTGGCTTTTGGGGCTTATATTACTGTGACCTATGAGCCGTTTATATTGGTTTTTATCTTTAGCTTATGAATAATAACAGTTTATAGATAAATTTATAGAGAGAGGCACTCACGTGTAATTTTGGCTGATATAAATGAACTTACTATAGAGTGTACCACAATCAAAGTAGATTCTGTTTTGAAAAGACACTCTGTTTAAAAGCTAGATATTGTAGAAAAGCTATTTACCGTAAAAAAAATACTTTTTAGGAACTAATGCGATCAGGACGATAGTGGACCTCTTTTTGGTGGAAATTCATCAAGGTTTTGGTTGTTGTGCGTGCATGCCGTACACGGTGCCACCAGCACACGAGCTTCCTCATGTTCTGTGTGGGTCTTCATTTGGCACAATATAGTGTCCTCCTGATAATCGGGTCCTTTGTTCATGGATTGCAAGTAGGTCCTTTGTTTCTTGTCTACTTGATGTTTCTGTAAGTTCTATGTACACCTAATTCAAGAAGAAAATATGAGGAAGTGCATAACTAAAATCTTATTAGTAAAAGAAAATGCCTTGATGAAATTACAATAAGAAGAAGCTTACTGGTTCTTGCTTCTTGCAGCGTGCTTTACTTTCCATTAATCTCTGAAATTTTGGAGGAACTAGTGTTTATTATGAGTTTTGTTGCAAATAAAGAGAGGAAGTAAGACTGTAAGAATCAGTACGAAACAGAGGAAGAGCTTTTCTATATTCTTCACAGAGTGTTTTACAATTAAGAGAGAGATAGGGAGGTTAACAAGGTTGCTGAAAGTACAAAGCAATTATATTTCTATAGGACAACGAGAATCAACTGCAGCTCTGACCTTGTGCAACGTTGCTGTACCTCATGATTTAGTATGCTTCATATACTTAGTGTGTTTCTACTCCATAGTTATCTAAAGAAGAGAGAGCATCATTTCTCTTAAGAGCACAGCAATTGCTTCAGTTGCTTTTTCTCTATTTGTGAGTAGCTTATAACTTAACCAGAACTACGCAAAGCACTTGTCTGAATATTTTTCTGGTATGCATGTGGCAGTTCTTCAATTCTATATCAATCTGATTATGTACTGTAAGACAACAATCTCTTCTGATATACTTCACTTTTTGCTGGTGTGTTTTGTATGCATAAACATGGTAGTCTGATGCAATTTCTTGGAACATTCTTATACTGTGAATGCAGACCCAGGAACCACACTCTTTGTGAAGTATAACTGCTGTAAATAATACACTTGACTTTCATGTAATGTGAATTGGAGGGTCCTTTTCCTTTTGCTTAAATATGTTTTCCTTGGTATTGCATTATTGTTCTTATGTTCTTGCATGAGTCACAGTTAGTACTTACTACTTAGTACCACTAACAATGAGATGGATGTAGTTGAAAATGCAGGAGACTAGTGGAAATAAAAAACTGATGCTCATTGCCAAGTTAACAAAATATCTTGCCAATAGTATTTTGGGGAAAAAAATTGATGCTCATTGATGAATGGAACAAAATTTGTTTTTAGATGATTATGAAAGCTAAATTCATCTTCGCATTGCAGGATGTCTGGGCGTGTGGTTGGGCGCAACGTGACGGCCCAAAAATTTCCAAAACTCATAAGGGTCCCTTTCGTTCTTTAAGTGTCTTGCCTTGTTTTTCCTTGTGTTTCCTTGGTCTTATTTCTTTCCCCTTCTTCCCCTAGCCTTCTATGAAAATTTCCGAGCAGACGGAGCTTCTAAAGCTTTCTTCCGACTAGAGCCATCGACTAGTGGTAGTCGCCTCCCTCGAGTGCCAGCCACCAATCGTTTCTCAAAGCCCTGATCGTGCACCGGTCACTTCACCTTATCATGCACTGCCTTGTCTATCATGTGCTAGACTCGTTTTTCATCATCTCCTTGCTGTCCCAGTGCATGACCGCCACATTGCCAATCAAATTATGTTGAGCCCCAGTAGTTGGGTATATTCTATATGGGATTACTTTCAAATGTTATTTGTTATCATTACTTTTGATTAATCCTGCTTAGTTATACTCCTCAATTTAATATGTGTTTATATTGTTGTCCTTGATAATTGCTCCATCCTAACATCTTTTGCAAACATTAAGATTAGAATATCAGTCCTTCAACTAGTATTGAATGGAATCAAAACTATAATAATTACTATTGTTGTTGCCCACCATCACAAGTTGGGTGGAGTGTGGTAAATTAAGTTGGATCACTCGTCTAGAGTGGTGTTCTTAGTTGTTGTTGGCTCTGGTGTTGTATGGTTGCTCCAATGATCATGGTCTGTGGTAATTCACGCCATGGAAGTTGGTGGTCCCCATTTGATCAGTGGCATGTGTGAAGTTTTTGTGATAAGGAAGGTCATATTTAGCACCTAACCATAGGGCTGCTTTGTCAGATCTAACTCGATTGTTGTAGTAGTTTCATTGGATGCCTCACAAGTAGGTTTGGTGTTGGCAATTTTCAACAGACCAACTTATGCCACAGTATGACCCCTGGGAACGAGTGGACAAGTTACACGAACCTAGGCCTAGATAGGATTGCTGTTGAGAGGGGACCTTTCTCTGCACTAGGCGGCATCCGTGTTGTGAATCAGTCGTGAGTTATGTTATCCTGACTCTAGCTAAGTCATGGTATCCTGCGGGTAAAGCTGGATACTCTCTGTAGAAGGGAAGACTTGGAAACATTCAAATGTGCTAAGTCGTATTCTTGTATCAAACTCCAGTTACCATCACCTTGAGTTGCTAGTTGTCGATATCTACGTAGTGAAATCTGTAACTATTAGTAGTAGAAAGTTGGTAGTCGCCAGAACCCCAGAGTTGTTGCTCGTTACCAGTACACAAAGTTGCCAGGTGTTATCACCTAAGTAATGAAATCTATAATTACTAGTAATGGTGAATTGATAGTTGCTATCACCTATAGTTGCTGGTAGTAGACACCTATAGTTGCTAGCTGACAACGATTGCATCAATACGTCTGCAAAACATATTAAATATGTATCTTGTTTTGTTCCTCGTTAGGGCATCTGTAGTGTATGAAAAGAGGAGGTCTTAAGCCACCTTAAGGTCAACCTTATATATTACAGGGGTGACCTTAAGCAGATCCTAAGCAAAAAAAAAAGCTTAAGGTTGGTCCTCAAGCTAAAGACCTGGCCACAAGTATTAAAATACAATTTTTCTTTATCTGCCAAGTGGGATCGTCTTAAGGCCCCTTGGGTTATATACACTATGGAGTTGGTCTTAAGGTTTAGATGAGACCCACCTTAAGACCCTTTGGGTTATATACACTACAGATGCCCTTAAGTAGATCACAACGGTTCAAATGAAACGTAAATCGGACACTCGGCCCAATAGATATGATCACTTAAAAGGGAAACATAAGATCTGTTTGATTTGGGTACATCATCTTTACACTTCATATAACGACGGAGTGTGCTAGGCGTAGACAGAGCGATAGAAACGGAAAAAAAGAAAGGGGGGGGGAGCACGCGCAAACCAGGAAGGAAAGAGAAGAAGTTAGAACGCTGCCGGGAATAGAACGGAGGGGGTGATCGCGCTCGGACGCGAACGTGCAACTGACGGCGTGTTAGTCACGTCCTAAGCTTAAACCAAACAAAGATTGCAATTGCAACATCGCAAAACCCATGCGGGCGCGGCGTTTGTGTCTGTGTCGACTCATATCTTCATGTTGGCGTACGTGATGAGCTGGAGCTCCTTGACGCAGTCCTGCATCGACGGCCGGCCGGCGCTGTCGAAGGACACGCACCGCGCGGCGAGCCCGGCGAACATGGACACCGACTCCACCGTGTACGACCGCTTGGACATCTCCCGGTCCACCGCCTTGCGCAGCTTCTTACGGTCCCCCACGATCTGGTGTATCTGTACACGTGCATGCAAATCGTCAGTGACTTACTGAGTTTTGGTCACTGGTAATTAAGATCGATCGATCAAAGAACGGCGACGACCTTGACGATGAGGTTCTGGTCCTGAGGCCCTTGGCTCAGATCGATGGCGCGGCGGCCGGTGAGCAGCTCGAGGAGGACGACGCCGAAGGCGTACACGTCGCTCTGCAGGGTGAGCTTCCCCGTCTGCAAAATGCAGATCAGAATGTGCGACACCTACATTTGCAGCGAACATATGACATATCTGAACTGAATGCGTGCAAGATCGTGGCCATCGTACCAACGCGTATTCAGGATCGAAGTAGCCGAACGTGCCCAGCACCCTGGTGGTCGTGTACAGGTCCAGGTCCTGTGGCATCAGCTTGGCAAGTCCGAAGTCTGAAATCTGACAAGTTTTTTGGCACGCCATGTTCGATGTTCGATCAGGCAATGCAATGCAACGCACAGGTGATGAGATTTTGATCGGATTCTTAACTACCTTTGCCTCGAAGTGTTCGGTCAGGAGAATGTTGCTGGACTTGAAGTCCCGGTGAACGACGGGGACGCCGACAGCCGTGCTCGAGTGCAGGTAGGCCAGCCCCCTCGCCGCGCCGAGCGCGATCCTCAGCCGCAGCGGCCAGTCCATCCTCACCTCGCCGATGCCTGAAAAATGCCAGATTGGCAGCTCTGGTGATGAGACGCATGTATGTGGTAGCACAACGGAGTCAAGAAGGTTTTGCTTGATGGTGATCTTGCCATTGAGGATGTCTTGAAGGTTCCCTTTGGGCATGAACTCGTAGACTATAAACCGGTGCTTCCCGTCAGCGCAGTAGCCGATCAGCGTGACCAGGTTGGGGTGGTCTAATCTGCTCAGGACGTCGATCTCGACTCGGAACTCGCGCTCGCCGTCGGCTTGCTTCGAAGTAGGCAGGTCCATCTTCTTGATGGCAACAATCTTCACATTGAGCAGAATCATTCTTAGTTTAAAAACATGTTCTGAAGCTATGTAAATGATGTAGTACTGAAACTGACAGATTAACTACTGGAAGGAACAACATGAACAGTATTATGTTCAGAACTTCAGTTCCAAATTTTATCATGAGAATTAATTGATGTTTGATCATTTTGACTGGTGGTTGCCACAAGCTTTTCTTGAGAAGGATGTCACCTACCATTCAGGTGAGTGTCCCCTACAAAATCCAATAATGGGCCAAATACATGGAACTAAAAGAAATTCTCTTCCAAACTGAATCATTGGTGCTAGTAATTTGAAGCACACTGCACACAAAGGCTAAATGACAAAAACAACACCATCTTCTAAGCCTAAGCAAACATGTTAGCATGCATCTGAAATTTTAAGCATAAGGTTGAGACGACGAAAGAAAGAGACGGGATTGCTGAAAATTCAGTACCTGCCCATCTTTCAGCACGCCCCTGTAAACCCGGCCGAAGCCGCCCTTGCCGATGAGGTTCCTGTCGCTGAACATGTTGGTCGCCTTCTCCATCTCCTTGAGGGTGAACACCACCGAGCAGTTGCGCTTCTTCGGCGGCGCGCTCTGCTCCTTCATCTGCCACAGCTCAGCCGGCTTGTACACCCCTGCAAAAGAGAGTTCAGATTATCATCAAACTCCTCGAGGCAGCAACTGGTCAAGCGACAAAATCCATGCATACTTGCAGTATTGCACTGAAGAAAATATAACACTGACAAAGTGAGAGAATCCAAGTATGCATAGAAGAAAAGAAAGTGTTGCACTCACATGGATTCAGTTGATCAAGCGATTTGCTTCTCCTCCTCTTGTTCCACGATGAAACTATGTTGAACATCTTGGCTCTTGGAATTATTGGCTGAAGCTTCCACGCCTTTGTCGTCGTCTTCTGAAGATCCTTGCGTCAAAACTTTTTTAAAAGTATCTAATTCCAATACACCTTTCCGTGATCAAGAACTAGGAAATATTCCTTGCTCCAGTCCAAGGCACACAGGCCCCTGCACTTTATGAGAAAAGCACATGCGCTGGAAGAATGGCTGCCACTGCAAGTATCCGACAGACAATGCAACATAGAACATGGCGTCAAAATATTCAGTGCCCATCATAGTCATAGCAACACTCCTCTCCTCAAAGCAAATCACATGATGAACAACCACACACGCAAGCCAGGCTGACCTGAATCGATCGAGAAGGCGGCTTCGTCGGACGCTGCGAAGAGGAGCTGGAACATGAACAGGACAGAAGAATGAGAGGACAACAAGACAAGGAGTGCAGTACAGACGTGCTTGCATCAAGGATTGATCAGAGATAAAACCGAGATGGTCTCTTGGGAGCTACGTACGACGGGACGCGCCACCTAAAGCGTTGGCAAAGAAGTAAAGGAATAGGCATTGCATTAGCTAGCAAAAGCGTGTGGAGAAGGAGGGTACTGGTGGATCAAGAAATACCCAAATGGACGATGGCTTGATGTAGTGCATGTGATCAGTCGATCGGCGTAATCTTGTGATAACTTCACGAGAAATGAAATGAAATGAAGTTGGAAGGGAACAAGAATTCGATCGACCACGCTGTTTCTTGTTTTCTAGAGGGGAATCGACAGGGAGGGGTTTGGTTGGTGAATTGCAAAAAAGAAAAAAAAAGAGCAAAATTTTTGGACGGTGAGTGAATGCGACATTCGTGGGGAAGAAATGGATGGTCTGATGGCGACTAAGGACTGATGAGGAGCGGTGGTAGAGGTGGGGGTGGTTGCAATGTGGCCGTTATCAAGAAGATTTCAGGCGCCAGTGATTCGTCCTAATCTTTCTTCTGAACTACGAAAATGTCCAGCTGAATAATTTAACAATTCAGTCAGACGTCTTCCTGATTTCAATCCAGACAAGACTTTTTTTGTAATCACAGACATTCATCAGCCAATCAAAGAACATGTGATTTGTCAATTGGCATCAACGGCAGCTTCAGGAGGAAGAATTGAGCCTAGCTAGGCAGGAGAAAGCATTACAACCTGGTCAAGATGCAAGAAATTAACAACATATGTATACTTTGATTTTTAGTGAAAGGGAAAAGTTAATCTAATCTGGGAGGATTGATTTTGACGCGGTGAAACGACGGTTGGGGAGAAGTAAGTGTGCTCCTTAAGTATTTTCTAGCTCAATTTGCTGATGGCAACGTGTTGTGGCGTGTCAAGTTATAGGTGAGGTTCGTGGTTGCAGGTTTCAGGAACAAATGACCAAACTTGCCACTAGTTAAGATAGGGATTCACACTTGCACAGGATTCAGTTTATGGCTTGAGCAGAACAGAAATCAAATTAGGGTATTAGGCGAGGTCAGGCTACCTAAGCAGGTTTGATTGTGATTCATATAAAAATACATAGAAAAATCAGCACATTCTGGTAGCTCTGACCCTCCTACTGATAGAGATAACCTGGTCCTGGTGTATAACGTTAGGTTTAGGGTCCGTTTGAAGAAGCCAGAAGCCAATATAAATACCTAATTTTTTAAAGTAGATTCTCTACTTATCTTACTCATGTTTTGCTTTAAGAATAAAGTAAGGATCACAGACGCATCATGCACCTTGTTCCTCTTACTCCCGTCTTGCATACATATCTCTCCTTCACTTTTTCTATCGCTCATCTCTCTCCTTTTAAAAACCACTTATTTTAACCACTACTACTTATTTTCAGTCAAAAACTATCCGTCATAACTAATAGTCATCAGCGTAGCTAATATGAATATGCCTTAAGATCAAGTGAGATTAGTTGGAGTGAGCAACCAGACATTTTAGCTATTTAGCTCAAATACCGCCTAGCCTTTGCTATAGAGTTTTGTCCATGACAGTTGTATGTGGGATAGAAATGGTAGACATTATTATAAAAGTAACTTTAATATAAATCTATTCATGCTATCTTGCACATTCAAATTTAAATATAAAGCTAGACGTTTCAAGTTCTTTTTATCCAACTATATGCACAAAGAGCAAGGAGGTACACGACCAAGAAAAAAAAAGACCATGCTAGCATTATTTGTCATGACTTTCAAGCATAAGTTGATATCGAAAAAACATAATAGGTATACAGTTGATTTTATTACACTAATTATTTGATGAATTGTCCTAACTTTTTTTAGAATTGAATTGTCCCAACTTGACTAGCTAGTTTTGTCTTGTAAGTTTCCATTATTTCCATAAAGCAAATACTATTTTCTCAAAAAAAAAAAAACCGACGTCACTAGCAACATGCTGGGAATCTGTTGAAATTTCAAACGAATTACCCTATATTATGCAAAATTCTTGTAAAATCGCCAAATGATGGTGACCGCCGACTAGCTCAATCGATATATCTTGTGGCAAAAGGCTATTTGTTCAAGCCTTGCTATCAGTTGTGGAGCCACTCTAGAGGTGTGTGATCAGTAGGCCCTACAATTTTTTCATGAAGGCCCAATATACATAAGGAATTGCAAAAGAGCTCATAACACAACACAAAAATTAAGTGCTCTCAACCCAAAGAAATACATAATATCGTATTTTGACCCCATAGGGTTAAGTTTTGGCTCCGTTAGAGTGAGTCTAATCAATGATTTTCAGGAGATCATGTGATATTTCAGTTGCTAAGATAAAGAGAAATATGATATTTCCTACCTCTCGAGGGATGTATGTAAAACATGAGCTGCAATTAGAGGTGGAAACTGATCGTATACGAATTGATTAGTGTCCTTATTACATTTGTATTTATATTTATAAACAAAGACAAATATGAACTTAAATATTCTCAAATACGAATCAAATGTTGTAATGAATGTAAATTCGAATCAAATGTCTACTCAATTCGGTCGGATCCGATTATCCTCGCAACTCATGTAATGTGAAAATATTAATGATATTTTTATCCTTTTCCAGTCACTCTTAATCATTCTAATTTATTTATTTCAGCTAAAGTAACATAAATTCAGATTGAATTAAAAATTTTGTTCATCTAATTAGTTATATTGCAATAATATATGTATATTGATTCGTCAAATATAAATAGTTCAGATAAAATAACATTTCAAATGGTAAAAATCGATATCATATTCGCATCTATATGTTTTATGCAAACTTGAATACAAATACTTATAGGAGAGATTGTTAATCAGTTGGGAAGATCTATACCTTATTTGTGTTCTATTATAGTAGTCAAATAATATGGATAATTTGTATTCATTTCTCACCCTAGTTCCAATCAACCCCGCAAACAACATACCCTCTCTGTTCTTTTTTATCTAACGTTTTTTTATTTTTTACGATTTTTAAGATGGCCGTTACTTTTTATAACTTTACACTAAGATATATTATTAAAGTTATAATATATGAAAGTATTTTTAATAACAAATCTAATGATATAATTTTTATATAGCTAATTTAGATAATTTTAAATCTATCAATAATTAAAGTTTAGAAAGTTTGATAAGAAGTCAACTAAGGAAGAAGGGAGCCCAGCAGGCAGGGCTGTAAAAAAAGCTCGAGGCTCGCGAGCTGCTCGAGCTTGGCTCGCTCTAGACTCGATTCGAGCTTGGCTCGAGCTCCAAACGAGTCGAATTCGAGCTTCATCCTAAGCTCACGAGCTTTAACGACCGAGCTCGAATAGCTCGCGAGCTTAGAATTTTTTACCCCCCTCCCCAATTCCCCCCGCCCCCTCCGCCACACGCGCCCGCCCTCACCCCCACCCGCGGCCCCGCCTCCGCCTGCCCCCACCCGCGGCCCCGCCCCCGCCGACCGCCGCCCCTCGTCGCCCCCGCCGCTGCCCTTCCTCGCCCCCCGGCCCCCCCGCCGCCGACCCCCTCTCCCTAGTCCCGCCCCCGTCCCCTTCCTCTCCCCCGCCGCCGCCTCCCCGTCCCCCTCCTCGCCCCACCGCCGCCTCCCCGTCCCCCTCCCTCCTCTCCCCCGCCGCCGCCCCTCCTCCCCCCAACCCCTTCCTCCCCCCCCGCCGCCCCCCTGTCCCCCTCCTCGCCCCCCGCCACTGCCGCCTCTCCTCTCCGTCGCTGCCACCGCCCCTCCTCCCCCCCCGCCGGCGCCCCTCCTCCCCCCGTTCCCCTCCTCGGCTCCTCGCCTCTCGCCCTGCCGCCGCCCCCTCTCCCGCCCCCGGTCCCCCTCCTCGCCCCTGCCGGCCGCCGCCCCTCGTCCCCCCGGCGCCCCTCCTCAACCCGGCCCGCTGCCGCCCCTCCTCTCCCCCGCCGTCGACGCCTCTCCTCCCCCGACGCTCCTCCTCGACCTGGCCCGCCGCCGACGCCTCTCCTCCCCCCGGCGCTCCTCCTCCCCCGCCGGCGCCGCCCCTCCTCGACCGGGATCCGGCCACGCAGGTACGCACGGTGCACCGAGCCTACACGAGCCGAGCTCGAGCCTAGCTTAAAGTTCGATGTTGATCTTAGGCTCGCTCGAGCTCGGCTCGAGTTTCTACCAAGCTCGAGCTTGCTAGGTCAAGCTCGCTCGAGCTCGGCTCATTTACAGCCCTACCAGCAGGCAGCAGCACTAGAAGGCTGTAGACTACTGTTACGTAAAGGTCGAGAATACCCCTGTCCCGGTTGGCAAGTTTGGCACCACACACAGCGCTTTTCCCTACTGACCCCAAAAACTCCCACCCTTGGATCTCAATCCAACGGCCGAAAGAACCACCCTGATCAACCGAAGAGCGGTGGAACCATGGAAGAGGCCAACCTGCAACCCGCTGTTCCAAAAAGCGCCTTCTTTTTTCCTCCCAGGCGACGCGAATGGAGAAGAGCCCTGGCGCCGCCGCGGGGGGCAGCGTGCCGCCGCATCTGGAGGAGTTTCAGTTCGAGGGAAAGAAGCCTGTGAAGAACCCCTTCGTCCCCATCGGTACGCGCCTCTCCCTGCGCGCGCGCGCCCCGCGTGGCCCTCCCCGGGTTCTTGAGTTCTTGGGGAACTGGTAGGATCGATCGCCTGGTCCTAGATTTTACCGGGTTGGTGGTGTCTTGGAAGATTCGGGTCGAATGGTTGGTGACTGGTGCTTAGGCAGTGGGGATTGTGTTATTTTAGGATTTAAAGGCGGTAATTCTTGAGGCCTTTAGGCATGAAAATTGAGAGTGGGAAATTTAGGGCTATATTTTCTAAGGATCGTGTATTTTTGCGAAGACTAGTATTAAGCAAAACTGCTTGACGGGTTAGCAGATGTAAAAGGATAAATGTGCCATGCCATGTAAAATTTGATTGTTGCTGAGTGCTGACTCGATGTGCTCATATGCTTCCATAGATCATAACATCTGTGTGTGTGTGTGTGTGTGTGTGTGTGTGTGTGTGTGTGTGTGTGTGTGTCAATGTCTGACCTATTGGCAACAGTACCATTTCTTGCACTCCGTACATTATTTTATATATTCAGCGGAAACTACAGTATTAGGAATGAATTGGTGAAAGTGTAAAGTTTCCTTTTAATTGAGCTGGTAAGCAAAAACCCCCGCTTTGTTGTCTTTTTGCATGCAGACGCAGCTTGAATATGTTGCTTCATCAGCTTTCAAACATAACTTTTCTTTTTTCTAAGTTCTAACATAGCTTTGCTTTGGATCTCGTTAGCATGAATTGGGTTGGACAGTGCACTTGAAGGTGGTTTGGATGGAAATTCAAAGGGCAATGTTCCATTGATGTTTAGTATTCACTCAAATTTTTGTGTGGAGTATACACACTTAGAACATTTTTGGATAATTGGATATAGACGGAGTATTGGAGTCACGTGCCAATGTACCAGACTACCAGAGAACTAAAAGAAACAATTAGTTCTTGGGGGCCTTCAATGAATGACTGATATTAGGATAATTGTAAAGGTACAGAGTGGGATGATCATGGTTTTTCATTCTAGATGTGCGTTGTGTTCATTAACATTGCCCTGTTATGGGTAATTTACCCTTTTCTGCTCTAATGCTTTTGCCTCACTGAGGTAGGAGTCTAGGGGAGGAAACAAGCTGAGCCCAAGAGAGCTACCCTAGGATCCACGTGGCTCATTTGCAGAATTCAGCTGAGTTGAGCCAACTCCCTTTGGATGTATGCAAGAAAAATATGCTCAGCAGTCAGCACTGCACATGTCCAAGGAACCCATGAGCTTGATTCTTAGAGGGTTCATATGTTCTTAACCTTACAGTCTATGGTTACTTGGTACATTATTCACCGAGTTCTAGTTTCAGAAATCATTTAAACTCATAGAGTTGGCTTCTCAAGTTACTTTTTCAAGCCAGGTGAGAAACAAGTTGGCTTCTCAAGTAACTTACATATAATGATTTAAATATATCTAAAGCGGGTTGGCCACTTGCTAGGGTGTATGCGAAGAGAGGCACTGGTGCGGTCATTGGACTATTTAGTGGAAATAAAATGCAGTAGGTGGGGTATATCAAGGAAAATTAGAGCTAAAGGTGCCTAAGGATGGTCCTGAGGAACTTCACCTGGTTTAAGGCACATGCAGTGGGTATGCTTGGGTTGGTGCTTATGGATAGGGAATAGATGTTTAAGGAGTACTATGCATTCGCTAAGTACATATTCTCTCTCCTTAAGCACCACTTCAAGCATCCATTTGGAAGATGCCGTTATAGTTTGAAGGAACCTAAGGATGACTTTCCTTTTCTGGCTTATATCTGAAGCTTGAAGCTTCTTCAAGAGGTGGACCTGTCACGATTAAGTTTATTGGACATCTACTACCTTTTAAGTTACAAAAGTAATCTGCTTGACCTAACAGTATTGATGTACATGATTAGTAGCAAGTCCTATGAACTTTTAGAACACTTCCAATTTCGTCACGTCCTGCTTTGCTCAATTCTCATTTAAACATTTCATAAAATTCAGTCCCATGTCATACTGCATTTTCTGGATCCTCATGTTGTTTTGGTATGTATGTACTGAGTGCACGGTGTCAGACTATCAGTTTTCGAATGAGCTATAACGCTGCTTCATGTTTACCCTTCCCTTTGCTGTTTAAGTAATTTAACTCTATCTGTGGCAAAGCAAATGGAAACTTGACTGGGAGTTCTATTTTCAGTGTGAATTTATCTATGGATAGTTTCACCTTATTTCACCACTAAAATTCCTCGATGTGTAATATGTTGTGTTATTTCAGGTGCATTGGTCACTGCGGGTGTTCTGACAGCTGGCCTGATCAGCTTCCGATACGGAAATTCTCAACTGGGTCAGAAACTGATGAGGGCCCGTGTGGTTGCCCAAGGCGCAACGGTTGCTCTGATGATCGGCAGCGCGTACTACTACGGCGACCAAATCAAGCTGTTCAAGAAAGGGTCTAGCCCGTGAACTTATGGATAATGCTTTCTGGTATATGGAATGTCATGTGTACTGAGCTTCTTTCTGGGCTTCTGCCATTTTTTATTGTTCCCAATCCTGGGGCTTAACCATGTCATTTAGGCTTGGCTTGTGACGATGTGATTGCTAACTAAAATCAATTTTGGCTCAAATCACCTGGCTCTAGAATAAAGCTTTTGTTTGTTGAATGAGACGCGGTGATGCGTCACTTGTCGCTTGTGTTGTCAATCGTGTTCCGTTATTATGTGATACTCCGCAGCTGAACATGACGTGATGACCTTGCTGTTCTTCCTGGTGTGCAATTTTGTTGCCACTAGGTTTGTCATCACCGATAGGAGCTAGTGGTGATCGGTTCGGCTGAAAAGCTCATGGCTTATGGCTGAAAACACTGTAGCTGGCTGAAAAAAGTACTGTAGCTGACAGAGGCTTATTTAGCATAATTAAATTTTAAAAAAATTAAAAATATAAAAAATATGTTAACCCATTACGTATAATACAAACAAACACGGGAAAAAAAGAACCGGCAAAAAAGCTCAACAAAAAGCCAAAAGTTCAGAAAAAGACGAAACTTATGAATAGTGAAAAATGCTGCACCCCGTACTCTCAAGCTCACCTTCACCACATCCAAATGGTGGTCGGAGACCCAAAACATGGTCAATCAGCAAAAGCATAAGGCCCTGCTCGGTTAGGCTGAAAAGCTGTGGTTTATGGCTTAAATTGCACTGTAGCGACTGAAATTTCACTGTACCTCAAGGTGGCTTATTTGACGTACTTAAATTTAAAAATTTAAAAATAGAAAAAATATGCTAGCTCATCATAAACAACGCCAACAAATACGGGAAAAAGAACCGACAAAAAAAGTTCAAAAAGCTAAAAGTTTAGAAAAAGACGAAATTTATGAATAGTAAAAAATAAGCTAAAAGTCAGAAGCTGAAACGAGTGAAACCTAAAATTGAACATCACGCAAATGAGTAAAATGTATATATGCATGCTGCTGACCAAGTACTGGACAGAACACTCCAACGAGTCATCGTACCACCGTTCATCAATGACGGACAGAAAGGTGCCCATTCCTTGCCTGCATGGTAAACTTCAATGATATCCTATTACAATTTGTACTAGTTGGGAAAAAACATCATGCTACTACAAGGTACAACCGTAAAAAGGTAGCAAAATCCATAAGAGGGCTCGGCCCATGATCGAAGATCAAATGTTCATCCGCCGGAAGAGGGAAATAAAGCTGAATTATCAAGAAATCGCAACAGAGACGCACGGTCTAGCACTCATGCTCCCATCGACAACTCGCAAGATTTTGATCTTCGCACAAACCAGGCCCATAACGCCTGCTAAGAACAAGGAGCAGTGTAAAACATGACAAACAGAGTTAAGTTGCTTAAAATGCTGAGTAGTGTTTCTATGTTTTTCACTCTAATAAAAGTGACATTAATCTCAAAACACATGAAGGAGTAAGTAATCACTATCTACCATTTAATTCTGTTTTAGAAGTTGTACAAATCACTTTGAGAAAAATATAGGATCACCTTCCTAAAATACTATTACCGATAGAAATCACGGTCCGGGGGCAGAAATAAGTATACAGATATGCGACGAAAGCCGTTCCTTTACCAGCATAATTTGGTAATTGCTGACTGATTACACAGAGCACTGTACTGCCAACATAAACCAATCCCAGTGGGCGCTCTCATCATATATGCCATCTTGTTCCCCGTTCCAACCACATATTGCAAAGCCTGAACAACAGAATCACATAACATCACCCATCCATTTGGTGCTCTGTTGCAACAGTGCCGTAAATACAGAAATATATCACCCTCTTATAAAAAAGAATCATCTATCCCCTTATAGCATCACCGGGACGATGAGGTCGACCACTCGACTCGTTCGAACAAAGCAGGCAGCAATTCAATTTCCACATAAATCGAAAAAAATCCTACGTTCCAAACAGATATCAGGACATCTCTAATAGTAGCCGACTCAGTTGTCTCAGGATATCAGGACATTATCTAAAATCCTAGTTGGAAGAGAGATGATATGATGAGAGAGAGTATAACATCTCTTATACAAGAGATAACCTGAGCATGCAAACCATCGTAGGAGTTTGAGTAGAAAAGTTATGGTGAAAACAATAAAAATAGTTACATAAATGATTTTAGAGATAAATTATTGAAGATGTTATCTCTAGTGTTATCTCTAGATGCCCTTAGTCGAGAAGCTTTAACGATGAAGCTACCGCTTATCTCCACAGTATGCTGCTATTGCTTATCCAGTGGCCAGTGTTATTAAGAGATGTAATATTCCGTTAGTGTTTTCTGTGAGCTACTGATGTAATAGTGATACCTTTTGCTTTCCTACTGATCATTAGTGTTTTCTGTGAGCTACTAATACCATGGGCGTCTGCTTCTTGTCTGGCAAGAGAATATTAGCTCCCAAGGGGAGTGACATCGGCGACTACTGAACAACAATCTAACCGCCGAGCTATCGAATTGTACCGTCGGATGGATAGATAGATAAACATCCACATGGACATCCGCATCGTTAACTCCCACAAAGGTAAGAAAATTACAACTGAATTTGAGTGATCTGCTCCAAACCTTTACACTCCAGGACACGTAACGAGCTGCTCCTTTCATTTCAGTGGACAGGAATCGGTGAGTGGTCATCGCACAAGAGCAGTTCTTCTGTATGGCTGGTGACGATTAATCATTCAATTCATGGACAAAAACTATATTATATACAAGTGGGGCATCAATCAAACACAAGACAAAAAGAAAAGCAACTTGGACAGAACTCTCTCTCTCTCTCTCAAGAATTGCTGCTGTTAGTTCTAATAAAAAAAGAATTGCTGCTGTTGACAAGCATGAAGAGCCAAGCCCTAAAAAAAACTTGTGGCTGATGAGCAAGTTGATGCCTAGAATCTTGATTCTTGAGGGCTTTTCCTGGGAAAAGGAAACTTGAAAGCAGCAGTTTGCTGGAATGGACATGGACCATGTGTTGTGTCCTCGGCTAACATGCGGCGTTCTGTGCTCAACCTGGCGCTTGTGGCCCTAACTTGATAAGACTAGGGGCATCTCTTTGATTGCTCTGGTGTGGATTTGTTTGTGTTTAAAAACCCCGTTCCAATCGATATTCGGTAAGGGTCAGCTAATTGAACTGTTACACGATTACTACCATCACAAAACTTTACTAGAGACGTTTTTTTAACATAGTAGAGGTTTTCTTTTCTGTCTATACATTGTTGTAGATACATTTTTTAAAAATGTCACAAACGTCTTTCTATGCATCGTCGCTATGAATAAAGGCATTATGAAAAGCCTCTGTATTCTTTACGATATTTTGTAGAGATATTTTATTGTGTCTTTAATAGAATAGAGGTATTTCATAGTAATATTAGACCGTGCTACTGGCATAGTGCACTGTAAAAAAATATATAAGAAAATAGAGGCATTTCATAGTGAGCTTAAATTGTACTACTAGCATAGTGCACCATAGAAAAAATCTAAAAAAATATGTGTGACTCTTTCTAAAGCGAGTACTCAAACTCTAGATCCTATGGAAATATCACTTCTCTTAGACTTATCGCACTAGTCACCTCAACCCTACTATTTCACGTGTTTAGATATGCCTTACAATATTTATATGTAGGCTATTTAATGCATATAAAGCACCAAAAACCACATCTAGACAGTTAAAAACATCTAAAAAATGTCTTTGTATAACAAAAAAACTTTAAACGAATTAGAGAGAGTCTTAGAAATGTATCTACAAGATAAAATTTTGCATGTGGTTCAAAATCATCTCTACAGAATATAATTTCGAGGCGATTTGATTTCTAAAGTGTCTCTAAAAACACCCCTAGACTATGGGTCTTTTTTTGTTTGCGGCTTACGATTTATAACTTTTGGCTGTTCGTGAGAAAAGCTACGGAGAGAGAGACTTATGTGTGATTTTAGCCAATATAAATAAAGTCGCTATAATATCTATTACAATCGATTTGTAGGCTCTATCTTAAAAAACACTCTATTTAAAAGTTAAGTATAATAGAAAAGCTAGTTACCGTAGAAAAGTAGTTTTTAGGAGCCGAAAAGAAGGTCCGTATGCTAACCTCTGATGCAGAGAGCAGTGAGGGTTCGGAATTACAAATCTGAGTCTGACACTAGTACCGACATGTGCCGATCAAACTTGAGTGAGTGACCGGGCATGTGAGGTGGCACATATCCAATAGTAATGCCACGTGTCAGCAATATACGGGCTATAATTGGCTCCATATGGACGCGAAAAGTGTGGCCGCCAAGTAATTATCAACCTTTGTAATGACGCCATTTTTTTTAATCTTTTGGTAAATTTCTTCGCTCTAGCGAGGTGCCGTAACTACTCTGGATTCAGCGTTCACCGACAACCTACAATACAAGTTACCATCCTCTACCATTTATTATACTAGAATTCTATTGATGTGTATATAGGTATATTTTTTCGAGGGCCTGCTCGGAACACAGACGTGTGGTTCCAGAAGATTCTATGTCGAAGACATGACAACATTATTATCACATGGCATATGATTCCTGCATGCATGTATCAACAAAATCCAGTGAATCGAGCTAGCGTCTCTGCACATCAGTTTGACCCGTTCTTAACAAGGCAGGCTGCAGGAAGGTCTAAACCAAACTATTACCCCCGAATTTACAACGTGATCCACGTAAAAATCCCAATAATTTTTTTTGCCACAGTAGCGTAACTATCCCAAGTACATTCGCCGAACTTTCCCCGATCGCGACGTGAAACTCGTCCAGATTCATTCGTCGAACGGACTCACACAGACGCGAAACTGAAACACCCCAAAAAAAGAAAGAAAAGAAGCCTCTCCCAGCCAGTGACAAGTGTCCCAGGAGCCTACGGAAGCGACGGGTCACGGGAGCGGGTGCGATTGGCCACTCTGGGCCCACCAATCCGACGGTCCAGATCTTAAGGCCCCGTCGCGTCAAGAATCTACGCCGTCCGTGGCGGGCGCTGGATAGCTAGGCTGCTTTCTTTTAAGCTTAGAGCAAGTATAATAAGAGGCTGTTAGTAGACTGTATGTTGAGGTGGAGGAGAGAGAAGAGAGGTGGGCTGTAAGTTTACAGCCAGCTGAAGCACAAGAACCAAGAAACTTTGTGAGAGAAAGGGGTGGATCATACAGCCTTCAACTGGCTGTAAACTACTATATGAATGTGCTGATAAGTGGGCTGTAAGTGTCCATACAGCCAGTTGAAGGCTGTATTATTAGCCTTACTCTTACTAGTTACATACCCGTGCATTACAACAGAATTCATTGAATATATAGAAAATCGTGCTATAGAAGAGAGTTGCTCTGGTTGATTGGAAAGTGAAGAATAGTGAGAAATTGAGAGAATAGAGTGGTTGAAGGAGAATAGACCTACAACCACCAACTCATTTTTTTATAATAGCAATGAAAATTGATTTATATTTATCATATATACAGTAACTAATTTTCAAATATTATACTTTTAAGTCGGAGTTAATAGAGAAGTTATTGTAAAAAATATACTGATTTTAATGTATTGATTAAAATTATATGCAACGTACTATCTCTTACAGACCGACATAATTCAAATATTTGAGGCAACCCACACTATATATACGGCCGTGGACGCACGCTTGTGGATTCCAAATTTCCTATCCGACTGGTTGATTTTGTTGCTTCGGTTGAGTTCGAGTTCGCGTGAGGATCCGAGGATGGGGAGCGATTGACGAATCTGGGGGGTTTTGGCGTTTGATTCCCGACTGGAGTTTTGCCGGGTCTCGATTTTGAGCAGGCAAGGAATTTTTGTTGCGAATTGTTGGGTTTTTTCTTCATCTTCTTCGAGGATTTGGGGATTTCTATCGTAGAAATGGCTTGCTCAGAGACTATTACTCTTGTGATTTCGGTTTGGAGGAGTGGTTGATTGGTAGATTTGTGTTTGGGATTGAATTTGGGGGCTGAATTTTGCCAGGGGAACCGATTTCGGGTGAAGTTTTTCGGGGTAAAGATTCTGGATTCCCTGTTTGCCATATGAAGATTCGGTTAATTCGGCGCCTGATTTGAAGTTTTGGGACGGATTTTGCAAAATTGAGCCATTTTTTTGGGACCTGTCGTCACAATTCAGTGAACTGGGCCCCAAGATCCCAATTAGTGCCTGCTTTTGTGGTCGCAGCGCTTAGTTTCAAAAGGCGGCACCTTTATTTGCTACGCTGAGGGAGAACAGCTATCCCTTGGATCTATTTCAATAAAAGATTGGGATTTTTTTTCTGAGATCTTTCTGTTGCTTTTAGTTTTTTTTTGTCTTGGCAGATCCAAGAAACACTGAATTTTGCTTGATTTGCCGCAAATTTTTGATCTGATCGAAAAGGCTCCCGAGGTTTCGCAAGAAGCAAGAAAATTTTTGGTCGCCATGGCCATGGCGCTGAGCCGATTCACCCAATGGCTGTGGCCGGGGAGCGCGGCGCGGGTGGCCACCCACGAGCTCCCGAGCACGGTCTTGACGACCTCCTCCTACCCGGACTTCCCCTCCGGCTTCCGGGAGCCGGACGCCGTCACGTTCTCGACCGCCGGCGCCGGAGGCCGCCGCGCGCGGCCGAGGCGGGTCAGGAACCGGCGGCGCAGCCGCGGGGGTCCCAGGATCGACAGGGAGTACGACATGGTCATCGTGCCGTCCGACGGAGGCGGGTGCCTGTCCGGGTCGGAGTCCGACGATTCTGACTGGTCCATCGGCTGGCTGGAGCCGCAGGCGCCGGAGCTGCAGACGGATGGCGACCCCGAGAGCTGCTTCGCCGTCCTCGTGCCGTGCTACCGCCACGGCCGCGCCGAGCAGCCTGGGAGGCCCGAGGGCCAGTTTCTTGGCGCCGGCGCTCTCGCCGACGGCGGTCTCTCTGGTGAGCATGATGATCTAATTACGTAGTTACGTTCTTTTGTTGTGTTTTGTTCATAATTGGGAAGGAATCATGCTATGTCTTTAGTTAATTTATGAATTATGAAAGTATTCAATTGTGCAGTTGATACTTGTATGCTACTAATAGCTTACTGTCTGGTGTAGAATTAGGAAGGAATCATATGCGGTACTTGATAGTACTAATTAGTACAAACTATAGTTCAGTTTCATAATCAGACATAATTGACAAATCTGACACTTTCAGTTATCAATTGTTGTTTTGGCAATAAATCCAGTTTGTTAAGCTGACATAACATGACCTCTTATAGGATAAGAAAGTAATGTATCCAATGCAGGCAGGATGGTTTTCCTTTCCCCTTTGGATAGAAAATGTCAAAATGATGATGAACAACTTAGGAGTATCTGGATTTATGTTTCTCCTGATATGGCAGGCAACGACTGTTCTGTACATGTGGCTGTTCTTTCATGGTTTAGTTCAGCAATGATCTGGTTTTTTTAAGGAAAGCAATGATTTGATTGGATGTAGCACATAGCATGCTATTTGGTTCTGTATGCCATTTTCATGTTTGGTGCTGTTGATTAGTGGGTTAGGTGACTTACTTTGTACTATGGATTTGAAATCTTTGCTTAGTTAATACAATTTCTCAGACACTTGTGCTCAATAATAAGATAGGTTAAGACTTAGGGCCTTGGTTACATTAATGAAAACTTTTAATCCATCAGATACTTTCCTAGAGGCATGGCTGTACAGTCCATAGCTTGCTTTCTTCAGCAACACACTATTAGCTGTTTGGTTGATAATTTACACCCAATACTGTTGTCTTTTTTGAGTAATAGCATAGTAATTGGTTACATTGTTTCTGGTGATCTGATCACCATTTCCTTCAGTCTTATTAACTCACGAATGTTGTCCTAAATACCTGAATCTTGTCCCTAGTGCCAGAGTGCTTGGTGTGATTGAAGTTGAAACCAATAAAAAGCTATTTCATTGCCTGTTTGTGCCGTTTTAATTCTCCATAGACCATTGTATTTGATTGTGGAGATTGGAGAAGAGCTTTTCAGCGTAATGTGACCTAGTTTTAATTTTTTTTTAAATTTGCTATTAGTTTCATCTTTTGCATAGTGTTGCGTGTTAGCTTTTCCATCACTACAGTTTCGACTTTTTGTTCTTGTTCTAATACTCTTCTTTCCTTTTTTTGCTCTGCAGATGGAAAGAATTTTGTAGAACAGTGGCTTTCTTCTCTTCAGAACTGATATCTCGGATCTCTCCTAGCTATGCTGTATATAGTATTGCTCCGTTTTATTCTACTACTATGTTTGTCCCAGACGCATAATATATCGATGAAGACATGGAATACCTTAAAAAAAACTGAAACTGATCAAAAAAATTAAAAAAAGAGAGGAGCAGTGGGATTTTGAAGCAGCACTCAACGGGTGTATCCTTCCTGAGGTTTCAAGGCTACTGTACTCTTGCAAAGCAAAGCAAATGCTGAACAAGACGAGTTGCGCGTCACAGAAAGCATATTCCTCCTCGATATGTGCTAAGTGCTAACCTCTGATATGACAAGTAGAGATGAATTGCTATTCCATTGTTAATTTGTCCCGCTTGCTTTTGGACCTCGACTCTTCTACTTTCATGTATATAGTGTCATTGCAGTGTGTACATATATTTTGTGCAAAGCTGCCACTGTGCAATTCTTCAGTGTGCGTGTGTTGCTGTACATTGGAACAGAATCCTTGCGAATTCTGCTGTATATAAACCTTTGTGTTTATGTGGAATTGGTTTTGGCTTAATTTTGTCAATTGTGGGTGGTGTGGCTACTATCCAAATAGCATATGAGGGGATTACCTAGAAAGAGCCAACAATAAAAGAGAGAAGAGAGAGTGCTTGTGTATGCAATGAATGGATATGCCTTTGTCATACCTCTCTTGAGGTTTATATACATGAATGGGGTAGGCTCTTGATAATTATAAAAGGTGAGGATATATTGGTACATTCCTCTATACTATTAGACATATTACATATTGGGCTAGTTGTAAGGCCCAATCATGGGGGGTTGGGCTATCCCTACAACAGTGCTCCCTCGACAGCAAGCGCAGAAGTCCCGATGAGCGAGCTAACGTGGACAATTGGCCTAGGCTGGCCCCGTCCCCCGTTCCCCAGCAGTAAGCATGTAGGTACCGATGGGCAATCTGATGCAGTTGGTAGCTCCCAATCCCCGGGGGTGTGGACGCTATAAACCTCCCGGAGTAGGATTGTTTGACCGATCTTGATGTGGTTGTGGCATCTCTCGGCAGAGGCCGAGCCAGCGAGCGTAGATCGTGCCCCAGCCTCGGGTGGCTCATAGATGTGGACGATGAAGTCCCACGCTGAAAGCCTAGGTGCCCCTATCGATTTGGAGCCTCCGACACAGTCGGAGAAGGCTTGACGACTATATCGCTTGTGACATAGTCGTCGAAGGTGTAATAATGTGATGGTCATAGGTATCGACGAAGTCGCAGCCCCGAAGCGGTTGGATAAAGTGTTGATGAATTCCCGAGTACGAGTGGTCGGACGAAATCCTAACGATTACGTCTATGACCACGAGGTGGTCGGACGGAGCCTACGACCGTAACGTGGTCGGACGGGGTCTGCGATCGCGAGGTGGTCGGACGGAGTGTGCGATCACGAGGTAGTCGTACGCCGATGAAGTGTCGATGAAGTTGGCAGCGAGACGAATCTCCAACGCACGTGGTCTGTCCCGCACCCTTCGGACTTGGCGTGGACGAAGTTGGTAGCGTGACGAATCTCTGACGCGCGCGGTCGGTCCCCTACCCTTTGGACTTGGCGTCAACGAAGTCAGCGAAGAGATGAATCTTTGCACGTGTGGTCCTACAGCACGCGCGGCCCGTCCCTACCCTTTGGAATAGGCATCAATGAAGTCAGCGGCAGGCCGAAGACTTGGGTGCGCACAGCTCGTGCCCCACCCTTCAGACTCGGGATCGACAAATGTAGCGGTGAGATGAAGCTGCGGCGCGTGGCCAGTCACCACCCTTTGGACTAGGCGTCAATGAAGGTGGTGGCAAGAAGAAGACTTGCACGCACAAGAAATGTGTACGACCAAGAGGTGGTCGGACACATTCTCAACCATGAGGTGGTTGAACGAAATGTCTACGACCAGGAGGTGGTCAGACGAAGTCCCGACCGTGAGGCAGTCGGACGAGGCGTCTACGACCGCGAGGCGGTCGGATGAAGTCTATAACCATGAGGCGGTAAGACAGAGTCGAGGAAGTCGACGAAGCGTGGACGTGTGTAGTCGTCCTGCACTCTTGGACTAGGCATCGATGAAGTCGGCGGCAAGATGAAGCTGACGCACGTGGCCCGTTCCCACCCTTCGGACTTGGGTTCGACGAAGGCAACGACAAGACAAAGTTGATGCACACGATCTGTCCCGCACCCTTCGGACTCAGGGCTGACGAAGGCGACGACGAGACAAAGCTGATGCACGCAGTTTGTTCCCCGCCCTTCGGACCCAGGGTCAATGAAGTCAGCGGTGAGACAAAGTCTTGATGCGCGCAAACCGTCCCTTACCTTTCGGAATTAGCATCGACGAAGTCGGCAGCGAGACAAAACTGACGCGTGTGGTCCATCCCCCGCTCGTCGACGAAGTTGGCGATGAGCCGAAGACTTGCGCACTGGAGCGTCAATGACCACAAGGTGGTCGAATGAAGCGTCCATGACCGCGATGTGGTCGGATGAAGTTTACGACCACGAGGTGGTCAGACGAAGTCTAAGACCATGAGGCGGTCGAACAAAGTCTACGATTACGACGTGGTCGGACAAAGTCTATGATTGCGAGACGGTCGGACGAAGTGTTTACGACCATGAGGTGGTCAGATGAAGTCTTGAACACGAGGTGGTTGGACAAGGCATCTACGACCACGAGGCGGTCGGACGAAGTCTCGACCATGAGACAAATTTTTGAGTGTGACGAAGCTCTGAGGCTCGCGTTCTGTCCTGCCGCCTTCGTACTGAAGGTCGATGAAGTTAGCGATGAGATGCGCGCGACTGTCCCCCACCTTTAAACTCACGATAGACGAAGGCGACGGCAAGATGAAGCTCTGAGGCGTGTGTTCCATCCCGCACCCTTCGGACTCGGAGTCGATGAAGTCAGTGGCAAGACAGAACCGTGATGCACACGGGCCATCCCCCACCCTTCAGACTTGACATCGATGAAGTTGGCGGCGAGATGAAACTGACGCACGTGGCTTGTGCCCCACCTTCGGACTCACGGTCGATGAAGGCAGCGGCGAGATGAAGCTCTGAGGCGTGCGTTCTATCCTGCATCCTTCGGACTCAGGATAGACGAAGGTGGCAACGAGACGAAGCTAACACGTGTGGCCCATCCCCTGCCCTTCGGATGAAGCATCTACTACCGTGAGGTAGTCGGACGAAGCATCTACGACAACGAGGTGGTCGGACGAAGTGTCTATGACTACGAGGTGGTCAGACGAAGTCTCAACCACGGGGTGATCAGATAAGGTGTCAACGACCACGAGGCGGTGGGACGAAGTCTACGACCACGAGGCAGTTGGATGGAGTGTATGATCACGATGTGGTCGGATGGAGGTCCCCTGCCCTTCGGATTTGGCGTCGACGAAGTCAGCGATGAGACAAAATTGACGTGCGCGGTCCGTCCCCCGCTCGTTGATGAAGTTGGCAACGAGTCGAAGACTTGCACGAGCGAGCGTCTATGACCATGAGGTAGTCGGATGAAGCGTCTATGACCACAAGGTGGTTGAACGAAGTCTCGACCACGAGACGATTGGATGAGGCGTCTACGACCACGAGACGATCGGACGTGTCTACAACCACGAGGTGGTCGGACAAAATATCTACGACCGCGAGGCGGTCGGACGAAGCATCTACGACCACGATGCGATCAGACAAGGGCATCTACGACCGTAAGGCAGTCAGACAAAATGTCTATGATTGCGAGGCAATTGGACGAAGTGTCTACGACCATGAGGTGGTTAGACAAAGTCTCGACCGTGAGGCGGTCGGACAAAGTGTCTACAACTGCGAGGTGGTTGAACAAAATCTTGATCGCGGGGAGGTTGGATGAGGCGTCTATTGCCGCGAGGCGGTTGGACGAAGCATTTACGACTAGGAGATGGTCGAACGAAGTCTACAACACATGGTGGTCGGATGAAGTCTACAACCACGACGTGGTTAGACGAAGTATACGACCGCAAGGCGGTCGGACGAAGTCTATGACCACGAGGTGGTCGGACGAAGTGTCTATAATCATGAAGTGGTCAGACGAAGTCTACGATCTCGAGGCGATCAGACGAAGTCTACGAGCATGGTGTTGTCGTATGAAGTAGCATGGGAACTCCCTAGTGAGGCACGTGAAATGTGCGAGACCCACTGGGGTCACAGTCCATGGCAGGGTCTCCCTGGTGGGATAAGCGATGCACGAGCAGTCGCACAAGCTATCCCGCAATACCATCTGTACTTCGTAGAGTTGTTTGGGATGGCTAAGTTCCTGGCACTTTATACTTCACAGAGTATGTCAGGGCATGAAGCCACCGTGCAATTTTTTTACACTCCATAGAGTTGCCTAGGACAGCTAAGTTCCCAGCACTTTATACTCTGCAGAGCATGCCGGGGTGCGAGGCTACTGTGCGATTTTTTATGCTCTGTAGAGTTTCCCAGGACGGCTGAGTTCCCAATGCTTTATACCCCATAGAGTATGCCAAGGCGTGAGGCCATCGTTCGATTTTTTATACTCTATAGAGTTGCCTAGGACAGTTAAGTTCCCGATGCTTATACTCTACAGAGTTCGCTGGGGTGCGAGGCCATCATGCGATTTTTGTATACTCCGTGGAGTTGCCCGGGATGGCTAAATTCTCAGCGCTTTGCACTCTGCAGAGTACGCTGAGATGTGAGGCCACTTTGTAATTTTTTATACTCCATAGAGTTACCTAGGGTAGCTGAGTTTCCAGTGCTTTATACTCCGTAGAGTACGTTGGGGCGTGAAAGCACCGTGCGATTTTCACAAAATTATGACCCCGAGGAGGTCGGGCGAAGTCTCGACCACGGGGCAGTCGGACGAGGTGTCTACGACTATGAGACAGCTGGACAAATTCTTGATCGCGAGGTGGTTGGACGAAGTGTCTATGACCGTGAGGCAATTGGACGAGGCGTCTGCGACCGCGAGGCAGTCGGACGACATGTGGATGACCACGAGACGGTCAGATGAAGCATCTTTGACCATGAGGTGGTCAGAGATGACATCTGTGTGAAGCTCGGTGGAGACCATGCGAAGTCCTGCGGAGACCGGGCGAAGTCCTAGGCGGAGATTGCGCGAAGTCTTCACGGAGGTCATGCGACATCTCCACGTGGAGGTCATGTGAAAACCTCGGTGGAGACCGCACGAAATCTCCATGCAGAGATGGCATCCGTGCAGAGCTGGGTGGAGACCGTGCGAAGTCCTTTGGAGTTAGTGCGCAGTCCGTCGGAGATGGCATCCGCGCGGAGCTTGGCAAAGATCGTGCATAGTCCTATGGAGGTTGTGCGTGGACCATCGAAGATGATATCCACACAGAGATCAGTGAAGACTATGCGAAGTCTTGCGGAGGTCGTGCGAAGTCTCCGTGTGGAGATCGTGCGAAGTCCTCAGCGGAGACCACGCAAAGTCCCATGAAGACCGGGCGAAGTTCGTTGGAGACGACATCCACGTGGAGTGCGAAGTTCCATGAAGACCATGCGAAGTACAATGGAGGTCATGCACAATCCATCAAAGACAACATCCGTGCGGAGCCCGGCGGAGTCCTGCAGAGGTCGTGCGAAGTCTCCATGTGGAGATCATACGAAGACCTCGGTGAAGACCGTGCGAAGTCCTGCAAAGACCAGGCAAAGTTCATCGGAGATGACATCCGCGCTGAGCTCGGCAGAGACTGTGCGAAGTCTCCACGTGGAGCCCGACGGAGACCACGAGAAGTTCTTGGCAGAGATCGTGCAAAATCTCCGTGGAGAAGTTGAAGGCGGGTGCTCCGTCCCCATGTGTCAACCACGGAGTAGTTGTGTTTGTTGGTGAAGACTTGACCACGACGCGGTCAGAGATGTCACCGAAGTCATGACCGCGGCGTGGTCGTGGGTGTCGATGCAGCCGGTGGTGGGGCGAAGGCTTTGGAGTGCGCCCTCTGTGCAAAATCCCCGCCGAAGAGGCTTGACATTCGCCGGTGTTGTTCGGAGGCCGACTCCCTGGAATCTAGATGACAACGCAAGCGTCATGGTAGATGGTCGTATTGACGCAGGCTTTGCGGTCGACGGTCGTACCGGCACGGGCGTCGTGATTGTTGCCATGGGGTACCATCGGCTGCCGCGTGTTGGACCTGACGGTCACTGCCGCCGTACCTCTTTTTTGCTTGGTTGCCATCGCTTTCTAGCGTCTTTTCTTGCATAGCTTCTTGTGCGGTCCCTATGGACGACGTTAACTGTTGTCGCTGCTGACCAACATCATATGAGGGGACTAGCTAGAGAGAACCAACGACAGGAGAGAGAGTGCTCGTGTATGAAATGAGTGGATCTGCCTTTCTCATACCCCTCTTAGAGGTATATATACATGAATAGAGTAGAATGAAAAATTCCTGTCCTACCCCTTGATAATTACAAAAGGTAAGGGTATATTGGTATATTTCTTTGTACTATTTGATTTATTATATATTGGATCAGTTATATGGCTCAATCACGGGATTGGGCCACTCCACAACAGCGGGTATGGAGCACTGTATATGACTGTGTGGCAATATTCTGGTACTGAAGAATGCAAGCGAATGATTTATATGTCTCTGTCTGCTTAATCATCTCCCTGCACTGTCCAAAGGGAGAAAGGCGAGCCACAGATTTCTGCAATGGCCTGAAAGTCTGAAACTGGAACTAAACAGAAGAAAGCAAGGGCTTGCAATTGGCATCCAATCTGTGGGTTGTCCCATGTATTGAAATGGCTCATGACAATCTAATGGAGCCGTCTTAAATTTAGAGATTGACATCGATTGAGTTGTTTTGTTTTTTTAGAGATACGAGCCTGACACACATAGCCCACGCACACCCACTTACACCATATGCACTTCCACGTGTGTGCGTCTTCTATATACGCTAGGATCTAATCGGAGGCTCAACAGCCTCCGGAACGCGAGCACGTGCTGTCTCACTGAAAACGCACGCACGTGTACCTCCTTTAGAGGATACTATTTAAATGAACGCCCACTTATACTACACGCACACATACGTGTACATCTTCTATACACGCTAAGATCTAATCAGAGACTCAATAACCTTTAGAACGTAAACACACATTGTTTCACTGAACATGCACATATATACCTTCTTTAGAGGGTATTATTCAAATAAATAGCACCTTAAAAATAAGGAGACAATCTAGGATCAAGTCCAAACGGTGAGCTGCACAGCCTCACCAACCAAGCAAAGCTCGGCTCTGGATTGTGTTATTTTATCTTGCACGAGCGAATAAAAAATTGATGCATGGGCTGAGAGCCTGAAATTGTTGGTGTAGTTTTTTCACGGGCTACAAAATGTATGGGCTTTCAGATGGCCCATGCTATCTTGTATCGGGTGCGATCCAGGCCGATGGTGTTTTGATGCAACCAAAATGGTCACATATTTCAGAGTTGTCTAGTAATTAGTGATCCAGAGTATCAGTCCATGATTAGGAAAATTGATCCTTCCATCGGTTTTTAAGTACCTCTATCATATCACCCGCTGGACAATTCGATCATCCTGTAAATTTGTTATTTGTCTATCTTGTGCTAGCTAGCAGCATGTTATATTTTTTTTGTCACCTATAATTCTAGTTTTTCTTCTCACTCTAGATTATTCTGATCCCCCCGACGGATACTTGTATACATCATAAAATAACTGCGATTACTAATTATTTGATATACAAGATTCGCATCGTAACTTTTAGCTTTTAGCTGAAAAGCTAAAATAACACTGTAATGTTAGTTTTTTCTGAGATATTTAATTAAAAATAATAATAATATAATAATAAAAAACACACTTATATCCCACGGATAATACAAAGAAAAGGTAAAAATAAAAAAAGACTTATTAAAAAGGCAACGCGTTTCAAGTAACTTTTGGCTTCTAAACGTTAGAAGCCAAAAGTCATCGTTGCTTGGATGGATGCCTTAAACTGAGGAGTCGCATGTAGGAGTAGGTAGTTGACAAATGCATATGACATACCAAGTTACGACCGGTTTAGGCTCTATTTATTTAGGTTTTTTCTTTGGCTTAAAAGCAAAAAAGCTAAAGCCCAAATAAAGGTGAGGCTTTTAAACTGGGCTTTTGGAAAAAGCCAAAAGCCTGCCATAACTAAAAGCCATAAACCGGTCTTGGGACGCTTTTTCAGCTTTTGTGGAATAAGAATAACTCTTTGCCACTCCACTTCACCAAAATTACTCACGAATATATATATATATATATCTATATATATATATATATGATGTTGAAATGGGGCACCATGGTGCCCGGGCACCAAATCTCTCTGCCTTTGGATTGCTTTTAGATGCGTGCTAGTACAATATATATTCACAATCCTTCACTTTCCCCCCCTCAGGACATCACCCCCTCCTGAATCGAATTGCCTCCAAGACGATTAGGTTTCACAAGGACCAGCAGCGTCGGCGACCCCGCCAGCCTATCATGACCCCGCCGGTGACCCCACAGGCCTCCTCCCTATCTCCAACACCACATCGTCTTGTCAGCCGACACCGTCGACGCCGTAGGCCTCCTCCCTGTGCCCACCGGCACCGGCGTCATAGGCCTTGTGACAACCCTCAAAATCACTTAACCAAAATCACGCATTTAGGAAGTAAATATTACATCAACATGAAAATTAAAATTTAATCATACTATACCAGAAATTAAAATGAATAAATGTCATTATACAAAAGTTCAATTACATAAATTTAATTACAAGAATAAACATTGAATACATTTAATTAAAATGCTATAAGTCTAAAGTTAAAAATTCAATTTCATGTTACAATGAGGAAAATCTTACAAGAATATTGCACAACTAAATGAACTCATCTTAACATGAATTCCAATCAAAGCCGGTCAAGCAAATTGTTAACAATCCATATTACATCAATATAACAATCCAAATTTACATCTTTTACAATTCTTGATCTCCAACAATTATAATTCAAATTACCGTGACTACGTTCAAAATTTCATCAAAACTACAGTTCCTGATCTCAATTAAAATAATCATCTCTAGAATGAAAATAATTGCAATTTCAATTACATAAATATATGCTAAACAGGAGTAACTGACATTATTTCAATTGCAAAGAATACCAATACTAGAAGACCAAAAAAAGGCTGAGCAAAATAAATAAATAAAAATCAAATTGCCGTCATAATCCTAGTTTAGTTATCAAAATGGGCATTTCGCTCATTGAGATACCAACCATCTAGGGCCAGATAGCACCTCTCTTAGCTATAGGATTTCATCATATTGCGGTAAATTCCATCCTTAGATGTACCTTTTTACCATTTTACCTTACCTTCAAGATGAGTCAACATGTAGCCACACATGCATAAGACACGTCCAGATGAGTCAACATGCAGCCACCATGCACAAAGAAACGTCCTAGCCATGAGTCAAGCCACCAATAAAGCCAAAAAACCAACAGAGAAGCCAGGCAAAGGCACAACCAACCAGAGGAGAGAGCTAGCATTTTCTATCCTCTTAAGCAACCAACCAGAGAAGGCATCCACTCATTCCCATTTCCTTCTCTCTATCTAAACTAAAGCCAAGCAAACCCACAGAGCCAACCGAAGCAACCACAAGCCAAAGGCAAAGAGGAAGCTGAATTCACCACAAAGAGGGAGTAGAGGAGGGAAGCCAGGAGGAGGATGAGTCCAAGGGAGTTTGGGAAGACTGAAGGAGCGAGGACCGCAACGGCGATGGCCTAGGACCTCCAATGACCACCAGAACCACACCAAGCTAACCAAGAACATGTGGAGGGCATCATTGCCACCACTAACCTTATAGTCGCATTTCCATTTTCAACTTGACCAAGTTAAGTAGGTCAACTCCACTCATCCAATTTTTTGTCCACGGCACAACACAAGCATAGCACAACCCCAAACACCTATAGCCAAGTATAGTAGCACAGTAAGTAGTAGTAGAAGAAGAGTATACCATGGGTGAAAACATAGTGGTGATGGCATGCCACTGTCGGCCAAGCCATGTGCACCCGACGACCACCGCACTTCCCGGTGTGCGAGAAGCCTCGAGCCCCACCATAGTAAGACGAAGTAGCAACACCATCACCACCCTAGCCCATTCATGAACAAATATTAACTCAAACCCACGCTAAAGAAATAAATAAATCATGAACAAAAATTAACAGAAGAGGGGGGTGGAATCAATTAGTAGTAGAGGGAGAGTTGAGCAGGGGAGGTCGGTAGTCGAGCGGTGCTGAAGACCGACACTTAGCTTAGGCTGAGGGTTGCACCGAGCAGTTAGTGAAAGTCGGTGTCGAGCGGTGCCAGAGGGGCTGAAGGCCGAGCCAACGGTGAGGGTCGGTGCAGGAGGGAGCTAGCCGGGCTCAGCAATTGGCCAGGAGGTGAGCTGGGGGAAGGTGAGTAGAGGGGTGACATAGAGAGGCCAAGCAGTGCTAAAGGTACTGAAAGAAGGAGGCGCAGAGGAGGCCAAGCTGATAGGGAGGCGATGTATGATGGACCATGTGAGTTGGTCTAGGTTAAGATTGTGATGAACCATTGTAATATTTGTGGAGTGATCAATTGGCTTTGCAAAGATTGCTCTCTGTTAGGATTGGTTGGGCAAAAATTGAGGTTTTGGAATTTAAGTCATGGATTTATGTAGGTTGACCTGAGTCATTGGATTAAGGTTGCATGATGCATGTCTTGGCTAATATAGATCAAGTTGTGAAGAACTTGTGTCTGGAAATGAATTCTTTGTCTTGGATGTGCAGGATTGCTTGGAGTCAACTATGGCCAACGGCGGTGATCGGGGCCAGGCTCATGGAGGACTTGAGGCCCAGAACGATCAAGGATACCAGATGAGATGGTGAGCTCAAGCTTGGTATGAGAAAGGCAGGAATGTTGAAGCCAAGTTCAAACAGCGGGACGACGCAGGTGGCTTGCATGGGCCAAGTGAGCTGTGGTTCGGTGGAATCGGGACAGAAGAGACTTGGCGATACATGGCAAGCTAATAGTGTACCTACACGTGGCAAGCATGACGATTGCTTGGAAAGGAAGGTGATGACCGTGTCAACAAGGGGTATTTTGGTACTTTGACCAAAATACCAAAAACTATTTTGGATCAAAACCGCGGGTTAGGTCAAGATGGAGCTAGTTTGATCAAGGCGGATAAAGAGTAAGGATTTAGCAGATGCACACTTATGCACTTTGAAAAGCGTGCATAAGTTGACTTGAGTGAGTGAAACCCATGTGTGTGGGGATAATAGGTTTATCCCGTTGTAATAGTGGATATGATCCATTTTGGGGAGTAGATGGCTGGTTGCTCACCTATAAAAGGGTTGGGGATGGAGACATGTTGGGTTAACCATCCCACCCCTCTCATTTGCTTTCTTGTTTAGGGTTAGTGTTTTGAGAGTGGCTGTAAACTCAACCCTCTCAAGTAAGCAATATATCAATCTTTGCATACTTTCATGGATCCATCTTGATTTGGCTGTTTTGTTCTTGATTTGCTCTTAGTTTGCCCTCAAAGTTTAATTAAGGAAGGCGAACATCGACCTTATAATCGAGCTTTTGAAGGCAAATTCTGTAACGATAAGTTGCAAGATAAAATAAATAGTAAGTTATGAACTTACAACTACTTATTCATATGTCTTTCTTGTCTTTCTCTAACTCTATTCTTTTTATAGATAAAGAAGTTGAAATTGGTAAGCTTCGCAGTGAGGTCAATGAAAAGATCAAAGTGATCGGTGAGCTTACTTGTATCGATCAGGTTGCTGGAAGACCAGTATAAAGATGAAGTCGAGAAACTCGAGTCTCGACTAGCAGGTAAGGAAATCTTTACCTTCGACCAGTTCTTACAAACTAGTCTTTTTATGAAGTCTTTTTCTGACTAAGTTTGACTCTACTTTACAGAGGTTGTTGTCAAAATAAAGCAACTCATAGAGACTTTGACTCATAGTTAGGAGGAGATGCGGTCGATGAAGAGCATTCTTCAGAAGAACATCTCTCTTCTAAATGATATAGGACTATGCAGTTTTGTACCGAACCAAAAAAACCGTACTTAAAAAACCGAACCGGTCAACTCGGTTTGACCGGTATTCGGTATTCGAGAAAAATGGCATTTCTCTGATTCGGTTTTTTGGGTAAAAACTGAAGAAAAATCGAATTTCCCGATAAAACCGAACAGCCCAGCGTCTTCGGACTCCTGTCTCGGCCCACCAGGCCCGACGCACGCGGAAGACTCGTCAACAGTTCAACCCTAGCTGCAGAGGCGCAGAGCTCAGACGACAACTCCCAGTCTCCCACTCACCTCGGCGGCTCGGCGCCTCGCCAGATCTGCACTTCCGCAGATCGCAGGTCCGCCGCATCTCACTCTCTCCGTTCTCGGTCGGCTACTACTATGCGGCAGGCGCTCGGCGGTCGGCGGCGCCGCAGACGGCTACTCGCCTCGCCAGATCCGCACTTCCGCAGTAGCCGGCAGCTCACTCTCTCCGACCTCCGGTGCTCCCCCCAACCCAGGCTCGGCCGGCGCCCGGTGGTCGCTCGGGCTCCGCCGCTCCGGTGCTTCGTGCCTCCGCCTCCTACCCTCCTTCGGTCGAGTACTCGAGTGCTCCACCCTTTGAGTCTAAGATGCAAGGTATTCATGTTAGTTGCTAGTATTGTTTTCCAAAAATAGGAAATCATCACATAGTGTCATAGTGTGGATCAGAATACTCGTGAAATTATTTGGTTGGAGGTTGCTCCCTGATTGAGGTTATTTTTGGGGCTCACAATTTAAGGAACTATTAGTGTGCTCTAGAAGAACTTCATTATCTAGCAGCTCTAGAAGAACTTCATTATCTAGCAGTACTATTTATATGCTTTGAAATTTAATTTGACATTATAGTTGTAGACTTGTAGCCAATTGAGTTGTCTTCACTGTCACTGCCATGGAGGTATACTTGGTCGCATGTTCTGTCTTGATGTAATTGAGTGATCTGTGAATGTGATGAAATGTGAGACTGTGACTGTGAGTGAATATGATCTGTGAATGAGCTTGTGGCAGTCAGAACTGGAATTTTGATGTAGTTCTGTGACAGAAATAGAATTGAATTTTGATGTTGTGCTTGTGCAGTTGTTGTGTGGTTGTGGGCTTGTAGCATAGTGGCAGGCTGGCAGCCAGAAGGCCCTGAACTGGCTGGCTGGCTGACTGCCAGTCTGCCTCTGGAACTCTGGATTCTGGAATGGAGTTACTTATAGAGATTAACGTTTAGCAATTCGCGTAAACTTTGGTAAAATTGGTATTTACAAATATCGTACCGAAATAAAATGGTATTTACCGATACCATACCGTATTCTATTAATTACTGTATTTCCCGAATTACTAACATCGTATAAACCGAAAAACCGTATTTACCGAACCGTATAAACCAAAAAAATCGAACGAACAATCCTAAAATGATATACTCAGAGGGCTTGGTGCTGAGAAGATCAATCCTTCTGAGGACACCATGACCACTCACACGAGTATGATTGGATGATAAGTCAAAGCTTTATGGAAGCTCTTAACCACTCTAAAGACCAACCATACTAACTCGATCCGAGAGGCCATTAAGAGTGCCATTATTTATGCCTTGGCAAAACTTAAGGCATGTGACCAAGGCCTCAACCTCCAACCGATCGATTATGACTTCGACTGCTCTGAAGTAGAGGTAGCATGTCTAATCGAAGAACTGGAGCTAGCTGGTCAAAAGATTGTGGAGGACATGCAAATTGGCTCTCCTTCATTAGAGTAATTTGTAATGTGGAACTTTGAAAAAACAAACCTTTTGTTAAACAATCATCTTCCTTTTCTTGCAATTCATCTTGTTGAATAGTTAACAAAAAAAGAAATGAAAGAAAGTTAAATTATGACTAAAAATTAAGTTATATTGATAAATCTATGCTAGCCCCATCTATTTACGTAGTTTTTACAGATAAACTAAGCAAATAGTACAGACTAGGGTTATGTAGAGATCAAAGCAGTTCATATAACTATCGTTGTCAACTTCGATTGTCAAAGCAGTTCACTTGAGAATTGCTTACCGTTATCTGTAATTATTTAACTTGGTACCCCAAATTGGGTAATCACACTCTTCATCATGAACCTTTTAGCAGCTTCCGTTGTTATCCCAGTGACATGTTCAGCTTCAATTCATTTTGTGAACGTATCAATAGCTACAGAAAGGAATTCGAAGTTCCCTGGTGCCTTTGGGAACGGTCTTAGGATGTCAAGATCCCAGATCGGAAAAGGCCAAGATAAAGTATAGTTTGTAGAGTCTGAGCTGGTTGGTGTATTTGCCTACTATGAAATTGGCATTCTACACACTTCTTAACCAACTCTTAGGCATCATTGAGGGATGTTGGCTAGTAAAAACTTGTCGAAAGGCTTTTCCGACCAGCGTTCTGTAAGAAGCGTGTGCTCCACAAATGCCCCATTCATATTGTGAAGGAGTTGTAATTCTTTTTTTATATGCATCATATGAGAACCCCTTGAGCAATTCATTTATAGAGTACTTTATCGACCAAAATATATATTTTGGCCTTACAGGATAAACGATCTGCTTCGATATCGTCGTTGAGCACTAAACCCTTCTAAAGATACTCATAGATGGGCCCCTTCCAGGTATCTTCGTACTCAAGAGAGGCTATCTCATTAGGAGTTGTTTCTGGTATTTCGACTAGAGATGGCTTCTGGAGTTGCTCCAAGAAGACTCCTGTTGGTACTTGTGACTGGGAAGAAGCAATTCGAGGAAACTGGTAGGCAAGAAAATTATCATTTCAAGGGATATATTGTATCTAGAAACCAAAAATGCTTCTCAAGCTTTCTGACTTCTGACAAGTACTAATACATAGTCGAACTAGAGTATTGGTATTCTTTTCCGACCTGATTCACGACTAGTTGAGAGTCTCCTCTCATGAGTAGTCGACGAATCCTGAGCGCTTTTGCGGCTCATATGCTAGCCAACAAACCTTCATATTTGGCCACATTATTAGTGGCTGGAAAGTTTAATTGAATGGCACACTTTAAGGTCTCTTCCGTGGGAGATTCCAGGACCACCCTAGCTCTCAAGCCACTAAGCGTAAGTGACTCGTTAAAGTAAATCATCCACTGATCATGGGAAATGTCCTAGGGATCCTGAAAACGTTCACAATTTATCCATTTAGCGACAAAGTCTGCTAAGATTTGGGATTTAATGGCCATTTGGGACATAAAATAGAGATTGAACTCCCCAAGTTCTACTGACCATTTTGCCATGTGTCCCACTGCTTCCCTATTCTAGAGGACCTCTCCTAAGGGAAACTCAGACGGCACAACAATTCTGTGCACCTAAAAATAATGCCTCAGTTTTCTTGAAGACATGAGGAGGGCATATAAAAGTTTTTGGACCTGAGGGTAGTGCTCCTTAGGTTCGTGTAAAACTTCGCTTACGTAGTGAACTGGTTGTTGGACGTTTTCCCGCTCTGCGACCAGTACTGGGCTTATTGCCTATGGCATGACAGCTAGATACATTAAAAGCATCTCTTCTGGTTTCAAAGAAACCAGAACAGGAGCATTCGAAGGCATCGTTAGCCTCTTTCGACCACTTGAATCCCTCGTGCATTCTTAGAAGTTTGAAGAAAGGAAGTCCTTTTTCCCCAGTTGTGTGATGAAACGACTTAAAGCCGCCATGCACCCTGTAAATTTCTGGACTTCTTTCTTATTGGTCGAAGGGTGCATTTGCTCAATGACCTTTACCTTTTAGGATTTGCTTCGATAACTCTTGCAGAAACAAGGAATCCAAGTAATTTTTCTAAAGAAACTCCGAACACACACTTCTTAGGACTGAGTTTCAAGTAGTGTTTTTTGAGGATGTCAAAAGTTTCATGCAAGTCTGAAATGTGATTAAGTCCTTTAATGCTCTTTACAACAAGATCATCAACATAGACTTCCAAATTTCGGCCTAGTTGAAGGAAAAAAAGTTAATTGCATCAAACGTTGAAAAGTTAGACCACCATTTTTTTAAACCAAATGGTATTTTGACATAGCAAAGTGGTCTTCTATTCATCTTTTAGAGATATACTAATCTGATGATAACCAGAGTATGCATATAGAAAACTTAATATTTCACAATCAGCAGTAGAGTCAACCAATTGATTGATACAGGAAAGAGGGAAATCATTTTTTGGACAAGCTTTATTAAGATTAGTATAGTCATACACATACACCACTCATCATTGGACTTCTTAACCATTACAGGGTTAGCCAACCACTCTGAGTGATCACTACAAGAAATTTGAGTATCAGTGACGAATATAGTTATGATGAGAAACGAAAATGTCATAGATTAGCTATCATTCTGTGACGATTCAAGTGATCTCGTCATTAATATGCGGGACGGTACCTTCGACGCCTAGTTTTGTGATGAAAACAAATATTTGTCACAGAATATACAGAAAACCATGATGATTGTTTATATTCGTCATCAAAGAAATTATTATTCGTGACGATTTATTGGATGACGAAAAAAGTGTTGTCAAAAAAAAGTTAGGGCAAATGGGGCCATTGTGAAGTAGCCATGAACCAACGGCAGCCGCCTCCCGCGCAGTTAAGGACGTCGCGCACCCTTGCCCCCCGGCTAGGGCGCCGCCTCCTTGCCCCCCGGCTAGGTCGCCGCGCCCCCTTGCCCCCCGGCTAGGTCGCCGCCGCCTCATCACCTCCCATGAGCCGGCGCCTCCTCCTCCTCGCCTCTCCGCCGCCGGCTCTGCTCCCATCTTCCCCGGACGGCCCGCTGGCCTACTTCCCCGCGCCAGCAAGGCGAACCGCCGCTCCTTGCGTCCCCAGCAAGGTCGCCGCCGCCTCACCGTCTCCCCCAAGCCAGCGCCGCCGGATGCCCCGTGCTGGGCCGCCCACCTCGTCGCCTCCCGTTGAAAAGGTTGGTATGATTCCTGTGCACAATGAAAAGGCTGGCATGAGGCTAGATGGAGAATATTAATGTGTGTATATGTAGATTGTTGATGCTATGCAGTTGAGGAATGCAATTTTATTGTTTGATTGTTGTATACATATTTGATCCTTGCAAAATTGCTAGTTTTGTAGATGTAGTTCCGTCAATTTTGTTACTGAAATATTGACATCTTGTTGGAACCGAAAATTGCCTGGATTGAAAGTGCAAATTATGTAGAACAGCTTGATAAAATTGCATGCTTGTGCTAGATATTGAAATTATATCTCAAAATATCAGATTAGTTGATTGGCTAAATTTGTTTTTGTTGGTCAGATCATATACAACCTTTTTAAAATAACCGTTGCAAAATGGTGGTTGTAGGATGGTAGTTCAAAAATATTCGTAAAATATTTGTGGTGAATACTATAATTAAGAAAAAGCTGAGTTCAACCCTACATGTTAGTTTATGGTTTTTTTTCTCCCATGTGTTTGAAAAACTTAATGTATCTCTTATATTTTTCAGATGGATAAGTCTTGGATAAATGATAGGCAATTTTTCGCTGCATATATTAAGGGTGTGAAGACCTTCATGCGCTTTGTTCGGGAACGGTGCGATGTGAATTCTCAAATACATTGCCCATGTTCAGAATGCAATAATAGAAAGTATGGACATCTAGCTCAAGTGGAAGACCACATATATATTTATGGCATGTCCAGTACATACACTAGGTGGATATATCATGGGGAACCACTTATTGCTGAAAGCAATGAAGATGTTGGGCATGAAGTTCAGGTTCCTGATCAAATGGTCACTGATTATCTTGATGAGATTGCTTCACATGACTACCAAGATGATGATGACGATGATGGAATTCCAGAACTACTAGGTGACTTGTACACAAGCGCAAATAAGGATAAGAGTCAGTCAATGTTTGGAAAGATTTTAGAAGATGCCAAGTGTGAACTTTACCCTGGGTGTGCCAAATTTACAGAATTCTCTTTTCTTATTAAGCTACTTCATCTCAAGTCATATTATCGGATCACCAATGCTGCCTTTGATGCACTTCTCTAGTTGCTGTCCTTGGCATTTCCAGCTCACAATGCACTACCCAAATCATATAATGAAGCAAAAACTCTTCTTCGCGAACTGGGGCTTGGGTATGGCCATTTTCAAGCAAATGCAAGAAAAAACTGATTCCCTTGTTTTGCGGCTTTTGGGCCAATCATCAATAGTTTGATCATCTTTGTAGTCACAGTGTGTAGTTGCTAGGCTTATTTTGAAGTATGGTAGCAATATGCCTTCTGACAAGACATACTTGTTACTGCTAGTGACATTTGGCTAATATGGTTTTGTGATGGAACTGTGTCTATGGTGATCACTTTTGTGTTGAACCAATGGTTGTAATGGCATGTATTGGATAAATGTCAATTAATTCTATATGCTTTGATGGAACAATTCTATGGTGATTATCTGGAGAATTATGCTACTGTTCATGACGTTTTTTTTGTCATTCATGTATGTCTGGATTAAATTTTGTGACGTTGCAAATATATTCATGATGAATAATTTCGTCATAAATTACATGCTCTGGACCACATGTCATGATGAAAACGGTTGTCATAGAATGTTTTCACTTGGTGACGATAACGGTATCATCACAGAAAATATTTTATGACACTAAGTAAATCGTCATAAATATTATTGTATGACGATCTGTTATTCGTCATAAATGTGTACTATTTTATGACGATTTCCCAATGATCGTCACTAAGAACATTCTATGACGAAGAATCTGTGACGATCCGCGTGACGCAAGAAAATCGTCACTATTATGCTTTTATGACAAAAAAACCATGATTTTGTGACAAATACGTATCATCACCGATGCTCAAATTTCTTGTAGTGGATTAACCTCTTTTATAAAGCTTACTTTTAGTAGTTTGTCCAATTCAGACCTAATAGCCTCCTGTTGATCAGGTGCAAATATCCGTAAATTTTATTTTACAGGTTTCTTGTCAGGCCGCAGAGCTAGCCTATGCTCAATCACCTCCACGGGGACCCCAGGCATGTCGGATGGTTGCAACATGAATATATCTGCGTTTGCTTGGAGGAAGATGATGAGGGCTCTCCTCCGACCGGGGTTATGATTTGGAGAATGATGTGACCTATCATCATGTTGATTTCCACGAGGTGAGTTTTACGAATGACTAGACGCAGTCGCACCTGCTCAGCTCCCAGAGTTTTGTCGACGAGGTTGCTCGAGTCTGGCCATCATGCTTCGGAGTCTTTGCGCGATCCCTTCAGTGAACTGGTCATAGCTCGGTGCTTGAGCAAACTCTTGATTTGGATTTTTGAGCAAGTTATTTATGCGTTGAAGCTCTCGAGCTTCCTCAGATTGGTACTAGACGCGCCTAGGCAAAAACCTCTGGATAGCTAATCTTCTCCTTCGTATGGTTTCAGGATCCTCCTTGTCTGAGGCTGGTTGAAGCCACCTTAAAGGAGAGCAATTATTTCGAGCATTTCTCACACGCTCATCAGAGTACTCACCTGGCTCATCACTAGAGGTCTCCTCGCCATTACCACAAGTGGTCGTAGTGTGTGAGCGGCGAAGAGCGCTGCCAGGCCTTCCTCTGAGAGAGTGATTAATATTTGAGGGGAGGGCAAAGACCTCCCGAACATGATCTCCACTCACGTCAGATGCCTCTTGGCTTGAGGAGTCATCAAAGGACAAAGCCTCATGGCACGAAATAGGCCTCTCCAGAAAGGAGAATTCTGGGTTATAACCGTCTCTGACCGGAGTTGAACATTGCGAGAGTATGGACGGACTTGCAGGGAGCCCACCCACATTCTTTGCAGGGATAATTGAAGGGTCACGACCACCAAATGTTGATGGATTCCCAGAATAACAGATTCCAGGGCTTGCTGAACCATATCGAGCGGTAGGTGAGGTATTGAACACTTGGAGGTGAATCCCTCCTCATGTTGCGGACCCGCCTTGGTATAATCCTATTTGTGGTCGGATTGACGCTTGCCCTCTGGAGAAACTGGTTCCTCTATTGAGCGTAATGTTGTGGGGGATAAGGATCTCTTCTCAACCTTATCCGTAGTGCAATCTCCGGGATCTCATGATGGATCTCCAGAGACAGCCTCACCATCGGATAAAAGCATGGTCTGCTCGTTGTCGTAGCAGGCATCCATGTTGAGATCTGCTTAGTCAGCCAGGTCGAACCAGTTCTTCTCATTCCACTCTCCTTCCATGAGGACATCAAAAAGAAGATAACTTACCGACAAGGAATTACTAGAGTTTTACGAAGATGTTCCCCACAGACGACACCAACTATCGGTGTTTTAGTATCGATCTTACGTATGATTTGTTGGGTTCGGGGGAACTCTTGAAGATCTGGCTACGATTGGGATTTTTATACAGGTTCAAGCTTTCTCCTGGGAGAATAACAACCTTACTCCTGTGTGGCTATTGCTCATTGAACTGATTACAATGAAGAAAGTAATGCGAAAAGCCTTGCTCTACTTCTATTCTCTCTTGGGCTCTACTCCTATTCTCTCTTGGATCTGTCCTGATTCTTCCTTCCTCCCTGACGTCCACCTTTATATAGCTTACAAGGCGGCAGCCAAGAAACGCTTTAACGTCTCAAAAGATAACCGCCCGACGGGAGTTATTAGAGACATGGTATCTCACTCATCATGCGGCAGTTTCTGTTAGGGAGAAGTTATGTATACTTATTCTAGAGAATAATGGGTTGTCGTAGACAGGTCGATCAAAGTTTTGGCTTAGCCTTAGAAGGATCTACGACCATAAGATGGTCGTAAGACAACTTATGACTATCATAGTCATAGAAAAACATACGAATATGAGGTGGTTATTGGAATGATTTACGACTAAGGAGTGGTTGTCGTAGAAGAGCTTACGACTAAAGGGTAATCGTAGAAGAGCTTACAATTATCTTGTGAAATCTCTCCCTTATAGATAAGAGGCACAATTGAGGAGTATAATGATATAACAATATCATTTATAGATAAATAATAATTTAGGAATTATTATATCCTTATCCAAACCCGTATCCAGTGCTTCCCCTTTAGGTGCATCCCACGTTGAAAGTTACGTTGAAACGCCAGAGTTCACTTCATGTTTTTTAGCAAGCTGCAATTGTAACATAGTTGTCGTAAAACCCAACAGCCTAGCCAAACAATGAGTGCCGCATCAGTTAAACCACCCACCAATTAAACACTTCTAGGACCGTTCGGAACATAAGAACTTTACAAGAGGCATTTTAATTCTTATAAAAATTAGAATAAAATCCCCATGTTCCCACCGCGCGTGGCCTTATCAGTGGAATTCTAACAGTGGTGGTATGATATATTAATTAGATAAAAGCACATTTGTACAAGTACATTGCACTTTGCAGTAGGTAAATTGTACCCAGTTCACAAAAACTGCTTGGGAAATGCTTTTACATAACACCAAGTATGTTGCATGTTTGTTGCCAAAAAAAATGGACTCAATATGTCAATGATACCATAAAAAACTTCACCTCACGCTAACATGTAGCTAGGACCCACTGTCAGGATCCTGTTAATTAGGACTAACGGGGTAAGCAGGAACCTGGTTTTTTTTTCCACAACAAACATGCCATATATATCTGGTACCAGTATGTCCGGTACACGGTGTTTCTTGAAACTTGAACAAATTACCTGATACAAAATATAATTTATTTTTTTCTTTTGACGGGCTAGGTTGGTTGGCTGTTACGGATGCGAATCAAGCATTATTTCTATGCAATTAATAATAAAGTCCATCGACCACTGTGTGACGCAAAACTTAATCATCAAAAGGCTCTTCTAATTAAGACCAACTAAGCAAATTAGTCCCCGCGAGTGGATACAGCCAACTTCCAGCTCATACCTCGTCATCTAATACTGTGCAAGCCACTCGATTTCACGTATGCGCTTTAGAAGCACAAAAAAGAATGGGTGGGCTTTTTTTTTATGGCTTATGGTTTATGATTTAAATATTTGAAATTTGCCTGTTTATGAGAGGTAGTACATATAAAAAATAGTTACATGTGATTTTGGCTGATACAGTTAAATTCAGTATTTTTTTACTATAATCTTTCTATTAACTCCGTTTTTAAAAACATACTATTTAAAAGCTAGCTAATATAGACAATATAAACATAAACCGATTGAAAGTCGAAAAGAAGTTAGCCATGCGATTTCCTTAGCTTTAGCGCATGCATCACCGCGAGTTCTTGAAGAGCAACTTAATTACTAGAAGTCGATCTAAAATTAGCTGGTTCTAATTACTAGAAGTCGATCTAAAACTAGCTGGTTAGCTACAACCATGTATAGAGCTATGAAACATAAACTTTGGTACAAAGGAACATACAAAAATATTCTCTATGACATAAATTCATACGTGGCGCGTCATCGTACATATATGGAGAATAACAAATCTCGCTTTAATTAACACCAGATATTTATCAGCAAATCAACCACTCACACAATCACCGAAAACCTCATCTGAAAAGAGAGAAACACACATCATATCACCGGTTGCAGCCTCCCAAAAGTTTGGGAAAAAAGGGGAAGACGATAAGAGAAACAAAATGAAAACACCTCAAGAAATTAAAACAAATCTAGATCGATCGATCAACGATCGTCACATGTACATAAAACATACAAAGAACATAATTCGCCCACAAAAACCTTAAGTAAGGAGAGACAAAAACAAAACAAAACTGCGTACTGCCTTCTAGAACATACACTATTATATGGCAGTATAGGTGGATTTTTTTGGGTTAGGACTTATAACTTCTGAATTATGATTATTCGTAAAAAAAATTATGATTATTCGTAAAAAGTATGAAAAGTGAAACTTGGATATGATTTTGGTCTTGTACACTTTACCTTAAAAAAGACACAATTAAGCTAGTCGATCAACCATAATCGGTGAATATATACCATCCGTTTACAAAACATAGCACGATCGATCTACGCATGGCATGTATACATACGTATACGTACGTATGTACAACAAACGCACGCACACATTTACGTGTGTAGACGCATGTGGCTAGCTAGAGGAGGAGTCACCGTCGTCGCCATGGGCGCCATGGCCGTGGGGCACGCAGAGATTGGAGAGTGCTCTCAGGAGCTCCACCCTCGCCCGGAGCTGAACGATGTAGTCGGCGGTGCGGCGGAGCAGCCGGTCGGCCGGCATCGCCGCCCCGCCGGGCACCAGCCGCCGCAGCTCCCGCACCTTCCGCCCCACCGCCACCGCCCGCCGCCTCCGCCGGCTACGGCTCGAGCACGGCGACCTCCTGCTCATCGTCTCCATGAAACAGATCGACGTGTGTAGCGTAGGTCTCTCGTGCGCTTTGCGTTTACGTGAGGAGGAGAAGGGAGCGCTGAGCTGCTGGAATAAATAGGGGCGCGCGGGGGCGTTGTTATGAGTGGAAATTTTAGCGAGGGGCTGGGTGTAAAAGTCTCACTGAGCTGTGGATTGTCGCGTAGTGTGGGCCCCGCGCGTGGACGCCACGTCCTGTCCTGCACACGTGTCTGACAGCTCTCCGATGAGGCGCCTAAGGACCAGGGGGATTTAGCGCTCTCAGGGCATGAACAATGCCATGCTTATATGAGTGCTTAAAGAGAAAGAATATAATCATATCATCAAGTATCTATGTAAAAGTTATTTCCTCCAATGTAAGCATCTCTTCTATAGGTGCTTAGATGCTATATTATCTATTAATAGATATAGTTATATACACATAAGTAACTACTAAGCATCGGTGCTTATTTAAGCATCGATGCTTCAAAATAAACACCTTATCTATCCTATGTGACAAGAAAAATCAATTTTTTATTACTAAGTATCTCTCTGAGCGTTTGCATTGGACATGCTCTCATGCACGCGTTTTTTGCTCGTTTTTCATTTGCGTTACGTGGTACATGGGATGGTTAATCACGCCATAGGTCAGACGAGAATAATGGTTATGACTTTAATAGATTTTTAATCCTTAAATGTAAAAGGATGGTCTAAATCAAATGCTGCAGCCGACAGAGGCGGAGTCAGAATTTTTCTGGAGTCCGAACACACCATCCACGCCCATGCGACGCTCGGCTCTCCACCCACGCAACACCTAGCTCTCTGGCTCATGTTACGCCTGGCTTTCCGCCCACATAAAGATTCATCAGCATCATGTTAACTTGAACGCCTTCCCTTAAGTCACTGTCAATAAACAGAATTTGTCTGGTAAAGCTAAAAAGGTTAATTACATTAGACATAATGGAAACTCAGGTTAAAACTGTAGCACAAGTGTGTGTGTGTGTGTGTATATATATATATATATATATATATATATATATATATATATATATATATATATATATATATATATATATATATATATATATATATATATAGGACGAGTGTTTTATGCACCATGGTGCCTAGGCACCAATATCAATACCCGTTGATTTGCTTCGAGATTCGCAGCGTTTGATGTGGGTATCTTCACATACCCATAAAAAAGTATATTTGAGATGTCAAACTCCGAAAAAATTTAAATTCAACTTCAGTTTAATTAGTTTGAACTATTTTTATGGTATATACTCACTGTAGTTGCATTGAACTCAAAAGTAGTTCAAACTAGTTTGAACTGAGTTCAAAACTAACTTACCATAAATATATCAAGGGTATAAAATATTTTCATACCCAAACTCAAAAAAATTATCAATCATACACGTGTATCGGATGTTGGTGCCTAGGCACCATGGTGCATTATGTAATTTTCCTATATATATATATATATATATATATATATATATATATATATATATATATATATATATATATATATAAAGGAAAAATACTTTTTACTCCCGGGTGTAATTACACCCACCTTTAATATACCACCAAAACAAACTTGAAATACTCCTTTATCACTTTAGGTATACTCATATACTAATTATAAGATACTCCAATATGAACCACACGAAAAAATTGCAAGGAAGTCCAAAGTTTTTAGCGTATTTTATAAATACCTTTATATACGCACATAAAAAGGAGTATGTCAAAAAAATATTCATACCACCTCTGAAAAATTGTTCATACCACCTATATGGTCTTAAATACTCATATACTGCACGTACATACTCTCCGTTACGCGAGATACTACCCATGTTGTGAGATACGACATAGGGTGTAATTACACCCGGGAGTAGAAAAGAGGCATATATAAATATATATATACACACACACACATCGACTAGGTGTGTTTCGAATCGGCTTGTGGTTTATGGCTTCGTACTTTGCTACAGTAATTAGCTTTCAAATCGTGTGCCTTTTTAAAGCATAGTCTACAAGTTGATTGTAGTAGATATTGGGCCTGTTCTTTTGCTCCGAAGCCGACGGCTTTTGGCTTTTGCTACAGTACCTAACTTTCAAACGGAGTATTTTCTCAAGACGGGGTCTACAAGTTAAACGATCTACACGTTAAAAGCCCAACATCTGTACAAGCCAAAATCGCAAGCGAGTATCTGTCTCTCCGTAATCTGTACCGTAAACAGCCAAAATTCAAAAATTTCAGCCAAAAGCCATAAGCCGCAGCTGTTGCCAAACACCCCCATTATACTGACTTTAGTTATACCAGCTAAAATCATATGTGATTGTCTCCTTCTTTATAATCTCTCTTATAAATAATCAAAATTTAAAAATTTAAACTAAAATATATAAGCTATAGCAAAAACACCCACCATCCACAACATAGGCAGGTGTTGTAAGGTACTAGAGTGGGCGTGTCAGTTTTGCCACTTTTGAGGAGAACCAACTTTGAAGAAAATTCTGCGCGAGAGAGAGAGCAACAAATGGGCCACATACCTCTCTGTGCACAGTGAATCGCTATAGCCTCACATGCGCGACGATTGCGACATCAATCAAAACGTCCATTCTAACAGAGTGGAAAAATGCTTCACTCACCCTTTTCGCCCCCTCCAAAATATTTTGCCAGCATGTGTTAATTGAAAGCGAAGGTTTAAAAGATGTTTTGAACTAACTAATATATACTCTAGTCATGTAATTATTAAATCATAATTTTCACTCAGATAAAGTCCTTACCGTTCTAAGATAGCTGCTCACAATGGTAACTATTTCAGGTATTTGTCTATCAAATTTATTCCATTAAATATAAAAAGAGAGATGAAAAATTATTACAACAGGATAATCTTCTTAAGAACAAATATAATTGCATCGTTGCCGTATTGTTTTGGCTTTAGCTAATTGTGCCATGTTGCTCTACTATTGTCCAGGCAAGTTGTTACCACACATGTGCAAAATTTAGAAAAACGATTATTATATGCGATTGCCTCCCTTTAATGCCCTCTCGTAAGGCCGTTATCACACCAGCTGCAACCCTCTAAGCAAATCGCATCAACATATTAGAACGGCACGTACCGCCAAAGCAAAAGTCATATACAATTGTCGAGAACGTGGCTACACGTGTATGGTGCTGGTGCACTAATACGCTACCGGAGCAATAGACGACGGGCCTCTTTTATCTGTGAGATGGTAGGAAGGGGGACCATGGGGGCACTCGTGGTGTGCATGTAACATGGCTGCATGCATCCACGTACTCAAATTCCCTTCTCATTGGGGTGGATGGATGGGTACTGATGAGCGAGAAATGAGAGCGGTGTTCGGTCGCACGCACGTACGCCCACGAGGTGGGTTTGATGGGGTTGGCCCTTTGCCTCCGCCGTTGTGGTTGGTAACGGGACGGTGCACATGCATGCACATGACGCTACTCTCCTCAGCAATCTAGCCTTGCGTATGAGCAATTTATAGATTGTTTTTTTGGCTGCAGTTGGTGATCTATGGCTATTGTTAGTACTTTTTGGCTATAATACGAATGTTTATATGAATAAATTGAATACAGGTAAGTCATTTTAAAAATATTATCCTAATATATGTGCTTTTGAGGGAGCATAGAGTTTAAGGTAGTCTCAGCTTGACAATTAGAGCTAGGGAGAACATATAGTGTTGCGATTCGTAGTCATATGCTATACGGCAACATATTCTCATTTGCGTGTCCTACGTCGATCATACCGAGATGTAGACTTGATCTGAGACGGACCTATGGCTAGCCAGCTAACGTTACTCTTGATTAATTAGGAGGAAAGGGAGAGGCCGGCGCGCGGCTACAGCTGAGTCCATCTCCCTAGCTAGGGTATATCACAGCTCAGCTGTAGGGCCCTTTCGTGCCCTTTACCTCCTGTAACGGGCCAACGGCACGGCCGTGCTAGCTAGCAAGTGTGCTACCATACCATACACTGGCCGGCCTAGCTATCTTGGAGCTTGCTAGGCTAAGCTTACAACACCTGAGCCTGTGGCTGTCCTGAGCCCCCTCTCCACGAGTGTAGACATGGGTCATTCATATATATATAATTGAATACGAGGAATGTTAAGGGGATTGTACCATTTTGTAAAAGGTTGTTGTGTTTCAGAACGTACCCTAAATTAACGTAGGCTCGTAATTTATATACTATATGGTGTAGGAAATTAATTAACCTTGCACCAGACCTATATATACTCGCACGTCGATCGCACTCCGTTGTGTCTAGAGGTGTCAATCAGATTTGAATTATTCGTATTATCTGGTATCTGTATCCGGACTATTCGATTCGTATTCGATACATTGAGACCCAAATAGTGTCAATTATATCTTTATTATTCGTTTTATCCGACATTCATATATATCTAAACTATTCAATTCGTATTTGATCTGTTGACACTCTATTTACGCCACCGCCACTCCATCCACACCAGTCGATCGCATGCGATCGATGGAAGCACCTATGTGCGGCAATAGCCCAGCGGGCAAGCTCAGAAAAGCGACCAGCTGGGGACTGTTCGCTGATGTTGGCCGCCATGTGCCATATCTTTATGTTCTTAAAAGTCGTTGTTTGTTGCGATTTAAGCAAAACCGATCATCGCTAACCAAAAAGAAAAATCCCATCAACACACACATATATACAGATCGCAATTTGTTCTCTCTCGCGTGCATGTGTGCCCATCTCCAGCTCACAGGAGCGAGATGCGAACAAGTTAAGCTCGCATAATTGATCAGTATGATCAGCTATGTAGGTTGGTCGGCCATGGATGTATTTGGCCTCTGCGTGTTGACGACGGGCGGCGAACTTGATTGCCTGCCAGTGTACATGGGTCGCCGCCGTCTGGTTTGGCTTGATATGCATGCATGAAATCATACGAGATTTGTACGTACGGGCGCGCGGATGGATAACAGCCGTCCAGGGCCATGCTAGTGAACAGTGCCGACGTGTTCTGGACCACACGATCGAGCTTATAGCTAGGCCGGCGCCAGCGCATGCATGTAATTGCATGATCAATATGCCTACTGGGTGCTATCTAGCTCAGCTTAATTTGTACTATCTGTACACTCGGCTAGCTAGCGATAGCCGATCGAGCATGGCAGTCGATCCCTGCGTTGAAATGCCAGGTTTCATGTCCTGAAACCTACCAAAGACACCCTCGAAAAACGTGTTTGAAATTACCTACATTTGGGAACATAAAGCTATCTGAAATTTAATTCGTGTGAAATTAACTTGAACCTGAGCCCCACAACCGGCAACTATCTATTTCATTGTAAAGCCAAGTAACAGCCTGATTCTACGGCCATCAACTACGTACTCCTCATGCACTCAGCTGTAAGATTTGAGTTTGAAGACACTGAAGCATTTAAGTGTGACGGGGACGGACAATCTTCTCGTCCTTGTATTTGCACAAAGCAGACCCGCCGATGGACAGACGCTGCACATCATCAGTACATGTACTAGGTTAGCAGGCTAGCTACAACAGACTCCAGCTGTACGTCACTACTCGCAGAGCACACTACAGGACGTAGCTTCACATGTACAGTAGTGCTCATGAGAAGCTTTTAGTTTTTGGCCTTTTTTACACTGTTTGGTATTGTTTGAGGGTTTTTTTGCTGTAGATATAATTAATTTTTTTTAAAAAATAAAAAAGATTATTATATTACGAATAATGTAAAGGAATATAAAAAAGACAAAAAAGATAAAACACAAAAAAAGAGATAAAGTTAAAAGTTAGAAGTTACAAACTGAAGTCCAATTGAGCATGGCAACGAATCGCATGCATCATCGCTAATTCGATATGACGCATCACGTCATGGCATCATGCGTGCATGTGCTCGTGTAGGCTAGCTCATCATCGCCTCGCGTCGAACAAACCCACCATACTTACGCCGCCGCGCGATGCATGACTACGACTACTACCGTAGCCGATAAAAATTAAGATACTCAGTAAGCTATATAAAAAAAAGTTATTTAACTACTATACAAAGTGTTCATCTAGCCGGATATACGGATAATAATATGATAAGAATAGATACATGTTTACTACTAAAGAACTTCGCACTTAGAATAGTAAAATAATATTTAATTAATAAGAGATTTTATCATTCGCAATTTTGATATTTAAAATTATCTAAATTCTACTTATTCCTTATTGTTGGAATCACCTATAAAACACAACTCCATTGACCAAGAGCGCGGCGTATTTGAATATCATTTATTATGCTCTGTAGAGTTGTCCAACTTTACCCACAAGATATCTCAAAATCATAATATCAAGCTATAGACACGCGGTATGATAACGTGTAACTGAGCCGAGACAACAAGGTCGTTTTATTGCTCTTTTCGTTCTAGTTTCTACCTGGTAGGCTCGGTCCATTCAACCTCATTGGGAATCCACTGGCCAATGCGGAAATCATGACTTAACATTGAGTGTACCTACCGTTGTGAAGAATGGTAGGTGACATGCCTAGGATAGCGGTCATCCGAATCTCACTCCGTTCTCATTGGCCATTTGAAAACCTAGGATAGCGGTCTTTCCTATAGACATTCGATCGAATTGAGTATTGTACTAGACTAGGTTGACAAGTCAAACTTGTGGTTGAGCGAGTTTGATGTTATTTACGTGGTACAAGGATCTAGTCCTTATGGAGCTATCGTTTACATACTATGTGCACATTGGCACCACACCACAATATCATGCCAAAGCCTCAATCCTAGAGTGAGGTCATGGGCTCCAACCATCTAGTGGCTTCCCATCAAATAGCTTTAACCCTAGCATCATTTGAAAGTCTACCGACATAAAGCTGAATTACTCTTAGTAGTAAGTAAATCATTTTAATTGTACCATCTACTAATAGCTATCCATATAGTGATTAATGGCCAAAGTTGTCAAGGTGAATATGGCTTTTATAATATGATAGGGCTTTTCGGTGGTAGGATCTAACTATTCATCATGTCATTCCAAACTATTATTGTATACAAATAAGAGTGCCCAAATAGTAATAATGAAAGTATTGATAATTTAATAATATGGGATCAACAAGATCAAAGACATATGACTTGCCTTTAGAGTTTTTTATTACTTCTTTATAGGCTTGTGGTTTAACACCATCCATCTTAATTGCTGCAGTAACTTCTCCGTTAGCCAACTAGTTGAATCCGGATGCTAGCACAAAAAAAGAATACAAATAAGTTCCTGCTTTGCAGAATGGAAGCTGGGAACAAAATAAATAAAATATTCAGAAAAAGATATAAAAGAAGGTGGATTTTGGAGGATAGGGTTTAAACAGTGCTAGAATTGGTTGACGAGATTGAAAATGGGTTAGTCGGGCTCAAAATGGTCAAAATGAGTATAATAGGCTTAACGGGTTTTGATTGAATAGTAATAGGTCGAATAAATAGTACCAGATTGACACTATTCCTAACGGTCGGGTTAGGTGAACAGTAAGGGCTTTGGCCTTATTTTCATGGTTGAATATTAATGGGTTTAGGCCATAAACAATATTGGATGGGATGTAAACAGTGTCGCTTTTGACTGTTGGGCTTGGCCCACTTGGCATGTTGGGTTGTGCGCTGATTTGGCCTGACTTGCCTAGCCCATCTACTCAGCCTGCAAAGTACGAAGCCTGTCTAGCTTGAGCTCGCGCTCATGAACATCGAGCAAGTGCTGGTGAGTTGGCGGACGTGCGTGCAGCTAGGAAAACAGGGGAGATGGCACCATGGAAGACAATGCTAAGAACAAGGTGAAAGCGTACTTTCTCGAAAGAGAAAGTGGAAATTGAAGGAGATTTCCCAATTTAGCAAACTTTCTGAATTCAAGAAAATTTCAATAAATTCCAAATTTTTTAAACTTTTGGTTCATTTCAAGTATCACATATAGTCTCCTTGGCAGTCCTTACTCCTAAAGGCATCTATTATATTATTAAAGTAAAGGCAGAACGAGCCACCATGTTAGCTCTCAAGGGGTAGAAATTCTTAAATTAATCGAACGAAAAAGTGAAAGATCCACACCTTTGATCATGGTGGGTCCAGATTATAACAGTCCAGATTAAAAGAAAGAGTCCATATTAAGTACAATCCAAACAATAATTAAAATTTAGAATAAAAATAAATAGAATTAGTCATTTCTTTTCCATATGAATTCCTATCTAAAATCCCTAAATAAAATATTTCAGCATAAAAACTAAATAAAAATTAATAACTAGATTTGTGTATGAATTCCAAAAAAATTTGAAATTTTGAATAAAAACAAAACAAAATTAGCAATTTGATTTCGATATGAATTCCAAAGCAAAATCTCTAAATAATTGTAAATCAGAACAAAAATTTTAAAAAATCGCAATTGGATTTGCATATGAATTCCAGCCAAACAATTGAAATCTGAAATTGAAAATTTTGCTTAAAGTATTGTACTAAACCTTGCTTAAATTATTATTGATCAAAGAATGAAGAAGGATATGTACCAGACGATGCGTACTTTTTCTAGGGCCTAATCACCAGTCGGTTGCCTGTGACTATGGCGGCATACCACTGGATTGATGCTTTTACTTAGTTATTTGCCTTCCATTGCAATTTACCCTCATATGTGTCCCCACCAGTAGACATTAAGAGACGTTAAGACACCATTGTATTGCATAGGATACCCTCATATGTTTCCCCACCGGTGGAAGTTGCATTGCTGCAATTTTTAGTTTGACCCTGTACGCTATCTTCTTGCTCTCGGGTGTATTTCGTAGCCACAGAAAAAACTTGTTTTCAAAATTCTATGTGGTTTGTGTTTCACCCCCAGCTTCTCAGTGTGATATTTAAAAGTCTAGAATGGGTTTAGATTACCTTATCCCCATGATTCTTCCCATATATCATGCTTCCCCCGCCCCCTCATCCTCTTTGCTGAAAACCCCGTCAGATCTACAAATGTGAATTGACGAATAACCAAGATCAAGATAATCAAGAACATGTGAAGACTACTCAACATCCCGCTATTCGGAGGAAACGACATCGTCAAAGAAGACAATGACTTGGAAGCATCAACCCGCATAAGGACCAAGACTCGAGTCCTTGCTTTGCTTTTGTTCTCTCCTCATCCTGCAATAGGTCCACTTTGCTTTTGTTCTCTCCTCACCCCGCAATAGGCCCGCCGATCAACTCTTCATCAAGCAAATACGATGGCTGGAAACAAGGCAACTATCTCTAGTGGAAGTAAGAAATCAACGCCTATAGTTTCTGCTAGCCATCGTGTCAACCATCCATACAAGCTCTATGGTTGGAAACAAGACAACTAGGACTTATCCGAAATGATAAGGTTTGCTCCCTATCTTCTTCCTTCTCCATGTGTTAACCTACTTTCGTGTAGATTTCCTCTCTTGACTGCTCCAAGGAAAGAATGTGATGTTCAGCAAAACTCAGAAACCAACTGCTAGCCAGTTAACCCTACCTCCTTTCTATTCTCTCCATCTGAATCTTGGGGACGAGATTCTATTTAAGGGGGTAGACCTTGTAACATCCCGAATTCTGGGGCATGCGAAAATGAGGAAAAAATTGAACTTTTTGAACGCCTTTTTGTTTCCTTGGCTCTTATTTGGAGTTTCGTTGGAAAGTTTGAATTTCAAAATCAAAAGTGCATAAAATGCAAATCAAATTGAATCCAAATCAAATGTTAGAAAATATGATTAAGGGTGGCATGGGAAGACCCATGGTGGAACCCCACCATAAAAAGCCACGAGTATAATTTTGGAACTAAAAATGAAATAGCAAAACAAGTTCTGAAGCTGTCAAAAATTAAATAAGTATATCTAAATTCAACAAGAAGTCTTCTAAATTTTTTCTAGAAAAATCAAGAGAAGATAACACTCTGAAAATTTACACAACCATCAACTCTCTGTCAGGAGCATTCGCAAAGATTTTCATAATCTTTCGAGCTCATCTGATGTGTCTAACTTTTGCTCAAACCCCTCAGCTATCCTTTCTCTCTCTCACTGTCGAGTGTGCCTCACTTATAGTACCTTTCTTCCACCTCTAGCCTGCATGAGCACAGGCACTAGTTTTGATGCTATGCTCAACGTTTTGAATACCACGCTCATCGTTTCTCCTCTGCTGACAGCCCATACCCTACACCGCACCTTTCCTCCGTGCATCTTGGCCTTGAGCCCAGCCTTTCATCATGACTGCTAAGTTGGCACTCCAGAGCTCCAACCAGTTTGCTCTTGCTCAAGGAGCTTAGACCAGCTAGCATGCTCAAGTACTCGAACATACACCTAAACCCTTTTGCATGTCAAGACAATCCTGTTATGCCATCTCTCTTCCCTCATTGATGTGTCGGGCCCACTACCAGCAATCATCTTCCACCTCATGTTCATGAGCCAGCTCCGCTGTTATCGTGGCTCATTCTACCCTTAGTTTTAAACACCGTGCCCATAGTTTTTCCTCTGCCGCTACCAACTCCGCCTACTCGTCGCCTCAAACATGATAGATATCTTCCCCCTTGTCTCCTTTCACGCCTCGCGTTCTATGGCTTGTTTCGACTGTTTTGCTCGCCTTCCTGTGCATATAAAACCACCCCCATTTGTGCCTTTCTCTTCAGCTCACCCTTTCAGTCTCTTGCACATGATCCTTGAGTAATCCACTCTCTGGAACGTCGATAAACCAAAGTAGTACACGACACCGGCGAGCACGCCACCGTGAGCTAGCTTTTCTGGTGAGTCTCTCTCCTCCCAGCTCTTTTGCAACATGCCTTATCTCTTCCCTATGCACCCTACTTATTTGTTTGACCTTTCATGCAGTGGATCACTTGGTGGTCACTCGAGCTTTTCTTCTTTTCCATCTCCAACCAGGACTCTGCCGCAAGACTTTCTCTCTCTAGTAAGCCGTACCTCGATTCCTTTCACCCGTACCTCCACATGCATGCATGCAAGCTCATGCGCACCCCTTGGGTAGCTTCTCTATTGCCAGACATCGTTGCTGCTGCGGACCCCTTCGCCGCTAGTGAGGTCTCCGATGCTAGCCTTCTCTGTTCCTTCTCGAGTGCTATCATTGTCTTCGGTGAGTTTCTCCTCCCCTTAGAAGCTCCCCTTGCATCGAATCGAGCCCTAGTAGCTCATAGTCCCATAGTGCCTTTTCCTTGTCTCTGCCACCATAGAACCATGGTGTCGACCACCCTATCCTCTAGGTCAGGCCTCGATTCTTTGCTTAGGTGTGCGGACCAAGGTCCCGACTCCATTTTAGTACATGCCCCGTCTGACAAGGTGTCCCTCATCGGCGATGAGCCATAGCCCTCTCGATAGATAGGAGTGCCATAGTGGTCAGAGAGAATAAAAGAACTAAAAGCAATTGAAGTGAATAAGGAAACTAAAGTAGTCGAACTCTAAAAGAAAACAGTAGTGGTCGGAGTGAGTAAAGAGAACTGTAGCAGCCATAGTCAAAATTGTTGACCACAGCTGTTGTCAAGATTTTCGACCATTGCTGAGTTGAAAATCCTCAACCATAGTAAGTCCAGGATCTTCGACCACTGACGTTGTTGAAATCTTCGACTGCTGCCGTGTCGAGATTTCCAACCGCAGCCGCTATCAAAATCTTCGACCGCTACTGTGTTGTAACAGCCCAGTTGTTTATTTTAAAATTTTGAGTGAAAAAATTATTTCAATTTAAAATTAAATAAGTGTTTTGGTTGCTTGAATTTTAAAATTTTATTTGCCTGATTTTTTGCTTTTAAAAATGCTTGATTTTGAAAAGTAATTTAAGTAAAAGAATTAAAATAGAACTAGATAAATGATATTTCAAATTTTTACAAAAATCCTATTTCAAATTAATTATTTAGACTTATTTGGCTTTTATCTGAGTTTTCTGTGTTTTTTGAAATTTAAAATAAATTTCAAGATTAAAAAATCTTTTTAGTATAAAAATATAGTGGAAAATTAAGTTAGAAATCATTATCCTAAGTCTAGAATATTTCCAAGATATTTTTTCTGAATTCTTAATGTATTTTTATACTTTATTTGCCATTTTCTAAGCCATTATTTGTTTTTCGCATTTCTGAAAAATTAAAAATAAAATTGAAGTCCTAACTCTCCCTCTCTCCTCCTAGGCCGACAAGTGTCTGGCCTAGGTCGCTCCACGATGCGCTGGCCCCAAATCCCTGCCACCCCCTTCTTCCCTTTCTCTCCCCTCACTTACATGTGGGCGCCACCTGTCATGTTAATCTTCTACCTTCCTTCTTCTCCCCTTCTCTTTCCTGTTTTAGCGCCGGCTGCCCAAATCCTCACCATTGCCACCCTTCCTTCACCGCCCCACACAGTATCAAATCCCCTTGATTCCGCACCCTCCCTCCCTTCCACGCCCATTATTTCCTTTCTCCCACCTACTTTCCTTCCCGCTGGACACAAAATCCAGTGAGAAATCCCACCATGCCTCCCCCACCTTGGCCCTATATAAAAAGCCACTCGGCATCGCGTCCTCTCACCCCACATCGTCGCCAAGGCCTCCCCGCGCCATGGCCTTTCTTTCTCGAGCACCGGCAGCAGCACGACGAGAAATTCCGGCTGCACTGAGCCCCAAGGCCCCCGGTTGTCGGCTGAGTAAGCTCCACCATGCCCCGGCGTGCCCCTTCAGCCCCTCCACAGCTCTCGCTTGTCGCCGGAACACCATCCCCGCCGGAGCTAAGCACCGCCGCCACCTTCTGCTCATCGTCGACCATTCTCCGGCCCTCCTCGATAACTCCTATGTGCACCCGTGCATTAACCATGTACTCCTCTCTTGAATGCACACCTCACCTCTCGCCGCCGGTCACCGGAGCACCAGTGACCGCTGCTCCTGAGGCACCGCCAACACAAGTCGGGACACGTCGGCGTCAGCGCTGACGTGGGTGCCATGTTGTGCCACAACCCAGGCCACCTCAGCGCCCATCGCCCCATCAGCCATCCCCATGCCACCTCAGCCCTAAAGCCCACCCATGGACTTGGTCCATAGACCATGGCCCACGTGTCAACACCCGAGGCCACCTTGACATCATAATATCCTACTTTTCTTTTAGAAAATAATTCGCCCAAGCATTAATGATGTCATAAATTCTTTTCCTTTAGAAAAATAATTCCCCAAAAACTACAAGTCCCCCGCTGACATCATAAATATCTTTTCCTTTTAAAAAATAATTCCAAAAATTCCTTTTATCTAATTTTTGTAAATTCCAAACTTCCAAAAGCTCGTTCTCCTTTGTCCTAGCTCCGATTGAGCCCATTCAAATTTATAAATTCATGAAAAATTCCAATATATCCATTTTCATCCTCCTTTTTAATATTTAGAGTTTATTTGAATTTTAATTGGATTTTATTTGAGTTTGCTTAGGTATTTTCGCCTGTAGACCATGACGATTCGGGAGAATTCTTCAACGACGATTCGCACCAATTCGCAGAGTAAGGCAAGTTACACGCCTTGATCATATTGATTCTACTTTACAAATAAAATTATATTATTTTAAATTATTCTACATACATATTTTTATTCAATGTATTTCAATTTAGTTTTAAACTTAGTTATTGTCTATTTGTTAATTCCTCCATTGATATTGATTCCCAGATACCTTGTCACCCTAAAATAAAACTCTATTTAGTACAATAGTATGACTAGAGAATTTTGTAGAAAATGCTTAGACATGCATAGATATAACTTCAGGTTTGAGATACTCTTTTTCACATGAAATGATAAGCTTTTAAAATGTATTCTTGACTTTGGTGAGTCAAGAAGGTATATGTAACATTTAAAAAAAATATGAAACTTGGTTTAGACTTAGGCAATTGGTTAGGTGGTGGATGCTTGCTGGCATGTATTGTTATTCGGTGACATAATGTTGATTGTCAGGTACAAGGGGTATGTGAGAAGTGCCTAAGTCAATTAAGGACCAATCTGTGAGCTACTGCTGTAAAGCCCTTTCGTACTACAACAAGGCTGGTATGTGATAATCCCGGTTGACTAATTTGCAGTTCCCAATCCGGGCCTCGTTGTAGGTTGAAAGTGAGCGTGGCGTAGGCCATGTGAAGTCTTACTCAGTTCAATAGGGGGTTCTAGTCTAGTGGATTCCTTAGTAGGGTAAAACCTTAGTGTTGGCTTGGTCAGGATGGAGACTTTGCTTTGTAAAGGCCTTGTTTTGATTACTCAGTCGTACGCCTACAGAAGCGTGTAGTGGCCGACAACACGAGTTAATTATATTTTGTGGGTAAAGTTGTACAGCCTCTACAAAATATATAAACTATCCTAGATAGCCATATTCACAATCATGGGCAAGCTGAGAAAAGATTTTCATAGATTAGACTTTGTTTTCAAAATGGTTTATGAAAAAATTATGGATGGATGGAATCCATATGAGATCTTTTGGAAAAGATGGTCCGGGTGGGATGCTCGTGGTTAGGTTAGTGTGGAGGATGGACCTGCACTAACGGTATTAATTTTGTTTACAATACTATTTTTACTTACTATACTAAATTCAATAATTTCCAATCTATTTACTGTATTTCTTGAATGCTATCTTATGTTCAAATAACACTATATGCCTTCCTTTATTGCCTTTATCATTATATTGCATTCTCCCGTGTGATTTGCGGAGTATAAGTTTGTACTCACCCTTGCTACCTCATCTCAGAGGAGGATACCTTTGACTACAGTGAAGACCTGGACGAGTAGGCCACGTCTTCAACCACTGCTATGTCGAAATCTTCGACCGCAACTGGTGACGAACCCTTCGACCGTTGTTGCGTCAAAATCTTCGACCACAGCTGGTGTTGAACTATTTAACTACCGCTCTGTTGAGTCTTCGATAGTTGTCGCGTTGAGATCTTCGACCACTACGGTGTCAAGCCTTCGGCCGACTGCTATGTCAAGAACTTCGACCACTATTGTGTTGAGATCTTTGACCATTGGCATGGTCATGATCTTCGCCCACTTGCATTGTCGAGATCTTCGACCATTGGCACGGTCGTGATCTTTGACTGCTTGTGTGTTCGTGATCTTCAACCTTGGGCTTGGTTGTGACCTTCGACCACTAGCGTTGTCGAGATCTTCGACTGCTGGCATGGTCGTGATCTTCAACCACTAGCATTGTCAAGATCTTCGACCACTGGCATGGTCATGATCTTCAACCACTAGCGTTGTCGAGATCTTCGACCACTGGCATGGTCATGATCTTCGACTGCTTGCCTGGTTGTGATCTTCGATCGCTGGCATGGTCGTGACGTTCGACCACTAGCATTGCCGATATCTTCGACCGCTGGCATGGTCATGATCTTTGACCACTTGCGTGGTCGTGATCTTTGACCACTAGCGTTATCGGGATCTTCAACTGCTGGCATGGTTGTAATCTTCGACCGCTTGTGTGGTCGTGATCTTTGACCGCTAGCGTTGTTGTTATACCAACCGCTTGCGTGGTCAAAATCTTCGACTACTACCTGTAGTCATGACCTTCGGCTGAAGTAACCAAAGAGTCTTAGTAGTTGTAAAATGCACTATAACAGCCCAAGAGTATTAGAAGTCGAAGACTACAGAATGTAGTCGGTGGTTGGTAGTCGAAACCTATAGTAGATCGGTCATAAGATACATTAGATGAGTCATAAGTATATTAAATTGGTCGTAAGCTGCAGATCCTAATAGGAAAGTCACTAGTCGAATCCTACAGAACGTGGTCGGTAGTCGTACGGAACAGTACCGGGTCGATAGAAGTAAGTTACAATACCTGGTCGGTAGCCATGAATTACAGAACCTGGTCGATGCTCGGAAGACCCGCGTTGGTGAAGATCGGTAGTACTGGCTTTGTATGAACGATACGATCGGAGTTGCATAAGATTGACATAGTTGAAGACATATGTGGTTGAAGTACCGTGATCGGTAGTCAGCAGTCAGAGCGTCCGAGTACCGTAAAGGTCCCAACGTTTGAAGTATCGAAGTAGTACTCGTAAGATTGGTAGCCACACTAGTCGGTAGCTGTAGTGGTCGTAAGCCATAGTGGTCGGTAACTATAGTTGTTGTAAGATAAGATTGATGGCTATAGTGGTCGTAAGCCATAGTGGTCAGTAGCTATAGTGGTCGTAAGCCACTGTGGTCGATAGCTATAGTGGTCGTAACCACAGTGGTTGGTAGCTATAGTAGTCGTAAGCTACAGAGGTCGTAGGTTTCAGTAGTTGTAGATAGAATTGGGTAGCGGCCGAAGTGTTAGAAGTCAGTAGGACTGCGTAGTGACCCAAGAACGTTAGTAGTCGTAGAGAGCGTTGTACCGACTGAGAAGAGACAATTTGATCCAATCCAATGTACTCTGTGATCGGCTATTCCTAGCCCTCTTTGAGTTAAGAAGCGGAGAATTCCTGTGAATATTTCTTCACCTTTGATACGTCCTTCCCAGCAAAGCTTCCCCGTCATCCCCTCTTTCACTCAAACTCCGTTCAACTATGTGAAACATCCCTCACCCTCTAAATATTCTCTTACATCACTAAACTCAATCCTAATAAAACTTAATGAAGTTCTCTTTGGATTTATTTGGATCTTTTATAGTTTTTTGGATTTATTTGGTCGTTCAATCGCTTTTTGCGTAATTAGAAGTTGAAGTTCCGAAGTAGCCCCAACTCAAGCAGGATTGACAATGAAGACGAAGACCAATAGCTTCAAGAATCATTGATTGAGAGGTCTTGTGTAAGATTAAGACCACGGTAATTTAAGCTAGGCAAGCTCTCCTTTGACCATGTTGATCTTAGTATTTCACTTATTATACATTGTTTGCAAAACCTATTATGCATGCATGCATGTTTCCGTGAAATTACTATACTGTGGTTAATGGTAGTTACGACCACTCGAATGCATTGAACATTCCTTGCAAATTTCATACCCTCATTGTTGTACCTCTAGGACATGGCTTAGATAGTTTATACTATCAAACTGGGAATACTACATTGATAGATGGTCTAGATGCTTAGCTAAGCACTAGTTTCTGCTAAGTTTAAACTCTCAAAAAAAGTTTACACATGGGCATGATGGTTTCAAAATATTGGTCTAGAGGAGGAGCCTTTGCTAGTTTGGTATAAAACAAAATGAAAAATATAGTTTTGGATGCGGGCGAGTTATATGGTAAACTGTTGTATGTGAGACGGAACCTCGCATGTAGATAGGGAGAGATTCTCGCCCGGGTTTATTAAGGACCGAATACTGTTGTTGCACATCTAAGTCATACCGTACAACCACATTTGCTATATGGGCTCTGGCATTTAGCATATTAAATTGTCTAGGTCTAGTCTTGCATTGTTGGTAGGCACATAAGTAGTAAGGGCATTCCGCGGAATGGTCTGGCTCATAGGGGCTCCATTCATCAAGGTGTTGGAATCAAAGCTTGCTAATACAATGGTGAATGACTCACTAAAGGGATGGAATCTGCTAAGGTGAGGATTTGTCATGTGGCTCACTTGGCATACACAAGTGAGGACTTGTCCATTCATCAGGATAGTGCAAGGTTAGGACTTGACACTACTACAAAAGAGGCTATACTAGACGGCTACATCACAGACGGTTTGACAAAACCGTCTGTGATTGACACTAACACAAACGGTTTTAATTTGGACACCGTCTGTGTTAGTGGTCGAGTATCACAGACGGTCCTTACCAATGAACCGTCTGTGATACTTTAGTATCACAGGCGGTTTAAAATAAAAAACCGTCTGTGATAATCTGAAATTATCACAGACGGTTTTTTATTAAAAACCGCCTGTGTTGTGTAGACTATCACAGCCGGTTGTTGTTAAGAACCGTCTGGGAATGTTCACAGACGGTTTTTTACAAGAACCGGCTGTGATGTCCCTTTGTCTGTCATATTCTAGATCAGAGGTTAATATATAAGTACACATTGCTTCTAATAACTTAACTACAGAACTACTGAGACAAGAGGTCACAAATTAAAGGCAAATTTATTAATTTCAATTAGAGGGAAATTCATTACATAAGTCGCACAGGTAAAGAGTTTCCCAGATTGTAATCTTTTGGGCTTCGTACGCTTCTTCTTCGACTTTGGGACTTGGAGGATCAGCCGCTGAATTCTCGAACGCTGTTAAGATTGCCCTTGTCCTCTGCACTTCCTCGTGCAGCCTGGGCAAATGATCAGCAGCATCCATCATGTCGTACATGATAGCATTAAAACATTCCTCACAATCTGCTGTTTCTGCATGAGCGGCAAGGCTATCCATCAGTCTGTGCAATGCGAGTAGAGCTTCTTCCGCATTGCGCACATTGTGGAGAAGAACCAGGGTGAGAGCTGTTTCCCTTTCTTGAGCGGCAGCGAGACGCCTCCGTCGACGGCGGAGGATCAGGTCAAGCTGACGGATGCAAGAAAGTCGGGGAAGGAGAGCAGGGCGGGTGCGGAGAAGCTGCTCCAGATGCAAATTGCTGGCCGCCTGTGTAAGGTTCCGGCCGAACAATTCGTGATGAACAGATGAGAGGAAGGAGATGATCACAAGAACAGTAGTAGAAGCCATGTTGTATTGTATATTGTATTGTACGTACGTAGAAGACCTGGATTAGGAGCGCATATTTAACCTTTAGCACAAACGGTTCGTATACCCAAACATTAATGATATAGACGCTTCGTATAACGATCGAGAGACGTTAATTAGACGATCGAAACACGAAGCGTTCTGGCATCGAAACACGCGCGAAGCAGTTCTGGTATGAAGCTTATGACAGACGGTTTTTCATAAAAAACCGTCTGTGATAATATACTGGACGGCTACATCACAGACGGTTTAAACTGGCAACCGTCGGTGATATTTTCACAGACGGTTATTATCACGAACGGTCTGTGATAATTGAGACATCACAGACGGTTCTTATTAATAACCGTCTGTGATAACTAACATCACAGACGGCTCGTATTAAGAACCGTCTGTGATATTTATTATCACACACGGTTCGCGTTAATAACCGTCTGTGATAATTACATACCACCAATAATTGGCGTGTGATATCACGTGTCACCAATAATTGGCGTATACCCAGGATTTCGATCTCACCCGTCCATTCTCTCCACATCGAATGGCTGGCACCAGTTCCTCCCACGGCCAGGCCCTTATTAATAACTCCCCATCAACCTTTCCACCGGTACTAGTCACGCGTGAGTTCATCCACTATCTAGCTTCCTGCATGCATCTCCCCTCCGCTGTGAGCTAGCACCTCCATCGCGGCACGTTCGGTTCATACTAAACAACACACTCTTGCCGTAAGTGTCGTAAGTGTGTCTTGTTTAGTGTGGACCGTCGTGCCGCGAAGGGTTTGTTAGCTTGATATCCTGTAATAGATCGATCTGAATGTGTTGTTGAGTTTTTGTGCTTGCCTCTATATTTGCATGTTCCTCGACGATGCCGACTACTGTCGAGATGTTGCCTGAAGCTAGCTTCCTGCATGCATCTCCCCTCCGCTGTGAGCTAGCACCTCCATATCGCGACACGTTCGGTGCATACTAAACAACACACTCTTGCCGTAAGTGTCGTAAGTGTGTCTTGTTTAGTGTGGACCGTCGTGCCGCGAAGGGTTTGTTAGCTTGTTATCCTGTAATAGATCGATCTGAATGTGTTGTTGAGTTTTTGTGCTTGCCTCTGTATTTGCATGTTCCTCGACGATGCCGACTATTGTCGAGATGTGATGTCCACTCCGACAATCCTTCTTTTTCCTGCAAAATTCAAGGCAATTTTATTACAAAGTTCAAAAAAAGACATTTCCAGATTTTTCAGCAGCCGACGTTGCCGACTTCTTCTCTGAGCGACTATCCATCTGCTTTTTCCCACTTCTTTTCTTCATCCGAGGCCTGCAGCTGTGTCTTGAGGAATGCCACATCTGAAGACCCAAGAGCTGGTCAAGAACTGGTCTTCAGATGTGGCATTCCTCAAGACACGCAGCAGGCCTCGGATGAAGAAAAGAAGTGGGAAGAAGCAGATGGATAGTCGCTTCGGCATCTGGGTATCACAGACGGTTCTATTAACGAACCGTCTGTGATAAAACAATCACAGACGGTTATTAAGACGAACCGTCTGTGATAGTATGCATCACAGACGGTTCGTGTTAAGAACCGTCTGTGATAATGTAGACTATCACAGACGGTTATTTATGTGAACCGTCTATGATAGGCAACAATCACCGACGGTTATTAAGTTGAACCGTCTGTGATATTGCTTGTATCACAAACGGTTCATATTAGTAACCGTCGGTGATAATTCACAGACGGTTATTAATACGAACCGTCTGTGATATATCATTTTCACAGACCGTTTGTGGTTGGAACCGTCTGTGATATTCTGCGTAGTATTAATTGCTTGGCGTACTTGCTTGAAGGATGTCGACACCGATCTGTCTTCATTGCGCTTCATCGGTGGAGCAAGGCGGCCGGCTTTAGGGAGTTGGGGGCGAAAAAATATCACCGTCTTCTTAGTGATCTGATCAGAGGTTAGTATACTTAACATTCTTAGTGATCTGATCAGAGATTAGTACTCAATTACATAACATTCTTAGTGATCTGATCAGAGGTTAGTAGTAGGGGTAATAATCATTTTTGACACCCATTTGTCACTTGTGTAGCGTAGATGGACCGAAGCTGGATGTATATTGAGAACCGTGTGTGTGAAGAGTACATTACTGGCGTGTCTGCTTTTAGAAGGGCGGCCGAGCTGGATATGTTGAAGAAGGGGATGAAATATATGTATTGCCCATGTATTGATTGTGATAATCTCAAGATGTTTAGCAACTCAGCGCAGATTGAAGCTCACTTGATTCGAAGGGGTTTCAGAAAAGGGTACAAATGTTGGACCAGTCACGGTGAAGAAAAAAGTACACAAGAAGGTAGTTATGACATAGTCGAGGGAGGCAACGATATACCAGATGTGGACTGTTCTTTCGATCATGAGGATAGGTCGCAGGATGACAATCTGGATCAGATGTTACGTGATGCAGAAGGGAACTATAGTGAGAGAGAGTTTGGTAAATTCGAGGGCTTGATGGAGGACTCGGAGAAACCTTTGTTCCCGGGCTGCAAGCCGCAATACACGAGGTTGTCATCAGTTCTAGAACTGCTAAAATTGAAGGCAAGCAATGGTTGGTCCGACAAGAGTTTCACGGCATTATTAGGTCTCCTAGTGGACATGCTTCCAACGGGAAATGTGTTGCCGAGAACCACCTACCAAGCCAAGAAGATTCTTTGTCCATTAGGAATGGAAGTAGAAAGAATACATGCATGTCGGAATGATTGTATCCTGTACCGTAAAGAGTATGCTAGCTTACATGTTTGTCCGGTGTGCAAAGCATCCCGATACAAGCGTAAAAATGACTCTGATGATGGGAAGGGCATCGAGGTGAAGCAAAGACCTCCTGCTAAGGTGATGTGGTATCTTCCTGTAATCCCCCGTTTGAAGCGTTTATTTGCAAACCGCAAGGATGCAAGATTGATGCGTTGGCACTACGAGCAGCGTAAGAAAGACGGAATGATAAGACATGTTGCTGATTCTGCCCAGTGGAGGAACATCGATAGGATGTTTGTAGATTTCGGTGTGGAACCGAGAAATATAAGGTTTGGGTTGAGTACAGATGGAATGAATCCTTTTGGTAACATGAGCAGCCGACATAGCACCTGGCCCGTGACTCTGTGCATGTACAACCTTCCTCCTTGGCTGTGTATGAAGCGGAAATATATTTTGATGTCACTACTTATCCAAGGGCCGAAGCAACCTGGCAACGATATTGATGTGTTCCTAGCCCCATTGGTGGAAGATCTTGCAATACTGTGGAATGAAGGGGTACATGTATGGGATGCGGACAAACGAGAGAACTTCACTCTACACGCCATGTTGTTCTGCACCATTAATGATTTTCCTGCCCTTGGTAACCTGTCAGGGTTGAGTATAAAAGGAGCCAAAGCGTGTCCGCACTGCTTAGATTATACCGAGAGTGTGTGGTTGAACAACTCGCGAAAAACTGTGTACATGCGTCACCGTAGATTCCTTCCAAAGTATCACCCATACCGCAAGATGAAGAAACAATTTGACGGAAAAAAAGAGGATGACTCAGTACCAAGACCTTTTAGCGGGAAAGAGGTGTATGATATGGTCAAGGATATAAATGTTGTGTTTGGAAAGGGACGTAAATTGAGGAAGAACATGTGGAAAAAGAGGTCAATATTTTGGGACTTGCCTTATTGGGAGCACTTAGAAGTTCGCAATTGCATCGATGTCATGCACGTAGAGAAGAATGTATGTGACAGTTTGATTGGTCTCTTACTGAACATTCCTGATAAAACAAAGGATGGTGTTAACGCAAGGCGTGACTTGGTCGCTATGAACATCAGGACCGAGTTAGCACCGATAGAGACCGATAAAGGCCGGACGTACCTTCCCCCAGCATGTTACACTCTGTCTAAGTCCGAGAGAACTGAATTGTGCCAGTCCTTAAATGGTGTGAAAGTTCCATCCGGTCACTCCACAAGCATGAAGAAACTTGTTTCCATGGAACATTTGAAATTAATTGGCATGAAGTCTCACGACTGTCATGTGCTAATGACTCAAATGCTACCTGTTGCAATTAGAAGTATTTTGCCGAACAAGGTTCGAGTGACAATCATAAGGCTATGTTATTTCTTCAACGCAATTGCTCAGAAGGTCATTGATCCGGTTGGACTAGATGCTCTGCAAACCGAGGTGGTGACAACTCTATGTCATCTAGAGATGTATTTCCCTCCATCATTTTTTGATATCATGGTCCATCTCATTGTCCACCTTGTGAGAGAGATAAAAATATGTGGCCCCGTATTTCTACGTCATATGTACCCTTTCGAGAGGTACATGGGAATTCTGAAGTCCTATGTACGCAATCGATCTCGACCGGAGGGTAGCATCATCGAAGGTTATACAACAGAAGAGGTCATTGAATTCTGCATCGGCTACATTTCTCAGGTAGAGCCGATAGGTGTACCTCTATCTCGTCACGAGGGGAGGTTAGAGGGTATAGGGACTATCGGGAGGAAAGCAATAACTCCGGATCAAAATACGTATGCTCAAGCCCATTTCATGGTTTTACAACACATGACTGAAGTGACCCCATATATTGAAGAGCACAAGGACATGCTACGTCAGGAGAATGCAGGCCGATCAGAAGTTTGGATCACGAGACAACACAACCGTCAGTTCAACGAATGGTTGAAGGCGCAATTGACTAGGAGGTCGTCAAATGAAACACTACAATGGTTGGCAAAAGGGCCAAAATTTACAATTGTGACATGGCAAGGATACGACATTAATGGCTACACATTTTATACAACAGATCAAGATAGAAAGAGCACAGTGCAGAACTCAGGTGTCCGCATAGATGCCTATGATTCGCACGGCAGTACCGCTGGCCGAAGCTCGTACTACGGGCTTGTAGAGGAGATTTGGGAGCTTGACTACGTAATTTTCAAAATTCCTCTATTTCGGTGCCGTTGGGTCCAACTCCCACGGGGTGTAAAGGTTGACAAGTACGGCGTCACTACCGTGGACCTCGAATGTGTAGGATACAAAGACGAACCATTCGTACTCGCGAGGCAAGTTGTTCAAGTATTTTATGTAACCGACCCGGCAAATAAGAAGCGCCATGTAGTTCTTCAGGGAAAAAGAAGGATTGTCGGGGTTGAGAATGTTGTGGATGAGGAAGAGTACAATCAATTTGATGATTTGCCTCCATTCGGAGACGGCATCAGGCTCGATGAAGAACAAGGCGATGAAGCAAGCTATATGCGTATCGATCATCGTGAAGGGCTTTATTTAAAATGATATAGCCAAAGTGTAATAAATGATATAGGTTATGCATGTGTTTTTCATAAATGTATGTATGTTCCATTGTAATTGTAAAATGACTAAGGAACCCATGCATTGTAATTGTAAAATGACTAAGGAACTATATGAAATAGTTATATTTATGGTTATGCTTGCGTTTTTCATAAATGTATCTATGTTCCATATTGTAATTGTAAAATGACATAGGAACCTAGCTAGCTGCGGGTATTTATAGTGAACTATCACAGGCGGTTTATCAAAAGAAACCGTCTGTGATAACACATCACAGACGGTTCTATCGGCATAACCGTCTGTGATATTCCTTATCACAGACGGTTCTATATATAGAACCGTCTGTGATAATGATATCACAGACGGTTATATTGATAGCACCGTCTGTGATAATGCATATCACAGACGGTTATATTGATAGAACCGTCTGTGATAGATCATCTTTAAATACCCGCAGCTAGGTCTGCGCGCGGAGTCCGCTCTGCCGCAGTCTCTTGTCTCCACTCTGCAGCGCCCCTGCTAGCTAGGTTTTGCTCCCTCCCTCCCGACGCCGCCGCTCCCTCCCTACGCCGCTCCCTCCCGAAGCCGGCGGTCCCCCCCGACGCCGGTCCCTCCCTCCCGACGCCGCCTCTCCCTCCCTACGCCGCCCCCTCCCGAAGCCGGCGGTCCCCCCCGACGCCGGTCCCTCCCTCCCGACGCCGCCTCTCCCTCCCTACGCCGCCCCCTCCCGAAGCCGGCGGTCCCCCCCGACGCCTGTCCCTCCCTCCCGACGCCGCCGCTCCCTCCCGACGCCGCTCCCTCCAGAAGCCGGCGGTCCCCCCGACGCCGGTCCCTCCCTCCCGACGCCGCCGCTCCCTCCCTACGCCGCCCCCTCCCGAAGCCGGCGGTCCCCCCCGACGCCGGTCCCTCCCTCCCTACGCCGCTCCCTCCCGAAGCCGGCGGTCCCCCCCGACGCCGGTCCCTCCCTGTGCTTCACATGTTAGCTTTATGATATATATATGCTTCACATGTTATATGCTTCACATGTATATATATATATGCTTCACATGTTATATGCTTCACATGTATATGCTTCACATGTATATATATATATGATTCACATGTTATATGCTTCACATGTATATGCTTCACATGTATATATATATATGCTTCACATGTATATGCTTCACATGTATATATATATATGATTCACATGTTATATGCTTCACATGTATATGCTTCACATGTATATATATATATGCTTCACATGTATATGCTTCACATGTATATATATATATGATTCACATGTTATATGCTTCACATGTATATATATATATGCTTCACATGTTATATGCTTCACATGTATATATATATATGCTTCACATGTTATATGCTTCACATGTTATATGCTTCACATGTATATATATATATATGCTTCACATGTTATATGCTTCACATGTATATGCTTCACATGTATATATATGCTTCACATGTTATATGCTTCGCAAGGTCTATTTGGAAGGGCATAAAGCAAGTGACACTGCAGTGTATCTTGTTCAATGAACTTGACGCACTGGTTTGTGTCACTTGATACATAACGAGGGGATTGATTGCTCACACCGACAAGGAATACATCATGGTACCCTTCAACCAAGGGTAAGTGCTTCGCTAGTTGCCACACATATGTTTCATTTGTACTTTACATGCGGCATGAACTTAGGATTAATCACTATGGCGACACACATGACTAGGCATCACTGGATTTTGCTTGTGATTGTACCAAAGTGGAGCAAGGTAATATACCTTGATTCCCTCCTTAGGAGCAACCACGACTTCAGTCTTGTGCAAGAAGTACTTAACAGGTAAACTCATTTCCTCCATACGTAACTCTATTGTAATATTTCTTTTGTTTGCCACGGCCGAGGATAAGTTTTTTGAATCACGTAGGGCGTTTGCCGATTATGTTGCTCAAGGAGGAAGACACGACAAATCCAGTGACACGCTACGACACAACACGCGATTTCCGGTACCCGCTACAACACAACAATCCTATATCATACTTTGTTATAATGCCTCTAGAATTGACAATACCGATGTATGTAATTCTATTTTTGCAGTGCCACCAGCAGCTACAGGGCAACGTATGTGGATTCTACGTTTGCCGCCATATGAAGGAAATCATTGCTACTAAGATCAATGATCCAGAGGTTTGTCAGGTCCTTCCAATAATTATTACTTTCTGATTATATATATGTATTTGTATTACACACACATGCTAATTAATGACTTAACATTGCTCCTAGCGACAGCGGGTGCACTTGGACGAAAGTGCATATGATCTTGACAATCTCATGGAGATTCGTGCAATCATCTCCCAATTCTTGCTAGGAGAGGTCATAAGTAGGAAGGGAGAGTTCTACGCCGGCAATGGTGATAATTAGATGTTGAAACATTGGATTCAACTGTACAAATCAAACAATTCCTTCAAATGATTTCATTTGTCAGATTTTGTGTAACGATTTTCATTCTATATATATATGTATGTGATCTGCTGTGTACGAATTTTGTTGTAATTTACTATGAGTTGCAATTAACTTATATCTGTCATTTATCTGTAATCTGCTTGCTTGCTTGCGTTCAGAGGGCATGGCTAGCATATCCTGAGGCTAGCCAAAAAATATCAAATAAAATGGATGATGCACTTGGTATCACAGACGGTTCGTTGTTAAAATCCGTCTGTGATACAATATCACAGACGGTTTCAAAGAGTGCCGTCTGTGGTGTGAATGATATCACAGACGGCCTTTACTACTGACCGTCTGTGATACACAAATATCACAGACGGTTAGTAATGAAAACCGTCTGTGATATACAAAATATCACAAACGGTTAGTAATAACAACCGTCTGTGATATTGTATATATCACAGACGGTCTTTATTACTAACCGTCTGTGATAGTCTTGTATCACAGACGGTTTTTTATAAAAAACCGTCTGTGATAGTCTCGTATCACAGACGGTTTTTTTTAAAACCGTCTGTGATACAAGACTATCACCGATGGTTTTTTACAAAAAAACCGTCTGTGGTACTCGAATATCACAGACGGTTAGTAATAAAGACCGTCTGTAATGTTTTTATCACAGACGGCTTGGGAACCGTCTGTGATAACCACAACTATCACTGACACCTAGACACTGACGGTTCAAGAACCGTCTGTGATGACGGTTCCGAACCGTCTGTGATAGGGCTGTCTGTAGCAGTGTGATAGTGTAAAGGCTTTATGATAATCACTATCATTGCCCAAGGAAGCGTGTAATGACCGACAATGTATTTGATTATCTCGTGTGGGTAAAGCTGTACAACCTCTATAGAGTGTTAAAAACTATTTAAATAGCCATGCTCATGGTTATGAGCAAACTTGGATGTAGCTACAAAAGGTATAGTTTTCCTTTTTAAAACTATTTCACTGATAATATGGGATGGTATGAACGTCTAATCGTGTGCCATGCCTATGGGTGGGATTTGTGCGATGATCACAGCCAAGGAGGGCTTCGAATGGATATGTTCGCAGCTGAGGAAGGCTGTGAATGGTTTTGAATCTACTGTTATCAAAGTTATATAAATGTTATTTTATTACATTCAAATGCTCTTTACAATTCTATTTACAAATTATTACTCATCGATATTGCAAAACGAAACCTGCTTGATGCTGAAAATAACTTAGTATAGAGCCTCATCCTTTGACAGCCATGCATATATGTAAAATTTTGTGATACACTACAAGTCTTTTTGAGTACACAATATACTCAACCTTACTTAAATGATTGTTGATCATAGAATGAAGAAGGATATGTGCCAGACGACGCGTACCTTGCCCTCGGCAGTGGGGAGTACGACAATGGATTTTTCTAGGGCTTAATCACTAGTTGGTTACCTGTGGCTATGGTGGCATACCACTGGATTGATGCTTCTACTTAGTTATTTGCTTTCCATTGCAATTTATTCTTAACTCTGGTATTTACTTGGCCGGTCGGCCATATGCTGTAAAACCTTATTATGCATCACTTTTGTATTTACCCTTTGTCATAAATGAAATATATATACGATGTGTATGGATGTGATTTTAATGTTGTGAGTGTGTGTACTAACTACTGATCATGGGACTAGTACAGAAGAACACACATGCGGTGACCCACGCCCGTGTTCCCCCACAGTTAGTGAGGAAGCCAAAATATTGAGGTGGCCAATGTCAAAGAAGAGGAGCAATCGACATGGGAGAAGATGGACATTGATCACATATAACATCATGCATGCATTTGTACAAATAAAAATATGGGTGTACTAAAGCAGAGATGGAGTAGCCATTGGGAATAGGCTTAGGGCCAGCTAAGAGAGCATGACAGGTGTCCTTAGTAGGGATCAAGGACGGTTGTATGTGTATGAACTGTGGTTAGCATTAAGCAACAATTAGAGAAAAGTAGAAGATAGCTATATGGTAGAGTATTGTGTTGGAGTGGGTAACAGTGAAGAGATTGTATTGGAATAGATAACAGCTAAGTGGGATCGATCAAGAATTATGTATGCTATTGGAGGTTGAAGTAGAAAAATTATAGTGGCGAGAAGTGATAGACACACGGTTCGGTAAAGTAGCCAATATGTGAGGGATTATAAATTCAAGGTAGGACGTCCATAGTGCATCGGTGTATACGTGAACAATATACTTTAATACCATGTAAACTAACGAGATAATTTGCTGCACATATAATCAATATGTTGCTTTGATGTTAAATATAGATAATATGTATATGCATATATTTTCAAAAAAAAGTAACTAATGGAGGAAGAATAGGGGTATGCAGCTATATGATCCATGCATAATAAAGAGTACCTATGTTTTTAAGAACCTCAACAATTTAGTATGCTCAATGATTTTCTTTCATCAGGCTCATACTTTAATTACATTCCTTAAGTCATATTTTCTTTCAAGTTTCTATTGTTATTTCTAATGTTTATGATGTCTTAAAATTCTAAATATCTATAAGATATGTAAGTATATTCTTAAACATCTAAGTTATATCATTTGATATTAAAAACTCTAAAATAAATCTACTTACATAGAAACACGCACCACCCTGCTAGTTTCAAAGACGGTAGCTACTCCTAATTATCCACGTCGTAAGAGAGATAATCAATCAGCAAGGAATTAATGGCGTCGCCTCATCGCTACTGTAGGTCTGGTTAAATCGTGCAGGGTGATTCCCTTCCTAAGAGCGTAGCGTTGGAGAGGAATAAAACATCTTCGAATCTTCGCTTCAGATGCTGTACATGAGCGTATCTTCAAGCTACTATGATCGGGGGTCTTTTTTTTTTCCTGCAGCTTATATCTTTTCGCTACATTTTAAAACTTTTAGGTTATTTATGAGAGTATGAATCAAGAGAAACTCGTATACGATTTTAGTCGATATAAATGAAGTCATTACAATGTGTACTATAATCAACTTGTAGATCTCGTATTAAAAAGATATTTTATTTAAAAGTTAGTTACTGTAAAAAAAAGTTAAAAAGTAGTTTGAAGAAGCTAAAAAGAAGAGACTGCATTGTGGTGGGGCAAGTTTAGGTGATAGCTCCGGGCCTCCAGCCGATATGGGCTGCCCTGAAGCGAACACTTGAAGCGTTGTAGGAACCTGTGGATAAATCAAATATGCCCGCAAATCACGTTCAAGCGGGTCTCACGAATGATCACCGGCCGTGGCATGCAGCGCCGGTCCGTCGTCGTTTCTTCCTGCCGGCCGGCCGGTCAGCCCAAGGCCACGGACACCTCTCTCCGCCCGATCTGCGCTAGCCTCCACCATCGCCTGCAGGCGCTTCGCTTGTCTCGTCACCCCGCCGGCCACCGCAGCACAAATCCATCGTAAGCTTCGCCATGCGTGCGTACTGCGTACGTGTCTCCTCGTCCGATTCTCAAACTCTTGTATCCTAGCTGTTTGCTCCTCGTGATTGGAGTATACATAAATCAGTACGAGTAGTCGCTCACCATTGCTCGCTCGATCGCATTGTTCATACAACGGGGGAGGTCAAGAAAACCCTCGCTGCTTCGATCGTAACACTGGCAGCAGCAGTGTGCTGCTTCTGCGGTAACGTGCAGGGCGAGCATGTCGGCGTGAGGGTGTCCCTCGTCAGCTTCCTACGTGCGCTCGCCGGAGGCGACGAGCGGGCGGTGCGCGACTTCGGGTGGGACGCGTCGGTCGACCCGTGCGGCTGGTCCTCAGTCATGTGCGATAGCTCAGGGCAGGTCAGCCGCATCGTCATCAAGGACCGCGGGGGCCTGATCAACGGCGTGGTCAGCCTTCGCGGCCAGGGGCACGACCTGAGTCGTCACTCGTCTACCCTAGTCGCCCTGCCCGATTCCGCCGCCGTCTCGTCTCCTCCTCCCGCCGCTCACACGTCGCTGCCTTCGCCGCATCCTCGTCTCCCGGCAACGTGTCGCGGCCACCTACATGGCTGAGGCGGCAGCCGCGCCGTCGCCTCCCACCCTGCTCGAGTACATGGGCCAGGCCGGCACGGCCGACGACCTCGCCGTCCTCGCCGCCCACATCCAGGGCGCGTGCAAACGCATCTCCGCGCACGTCGCGTCACCCGGCAACGCCGAGCTGTCGCGGACGAAGGCGGGTGGTGGCGCGGTAGCGGCCGGCCGGGACGCGCCCAAGCCGCTCGACGAATTGTCGGTGCGTTCGGCGGGCTATTGATTTAGTATTTTGGTCCTCTCATCTACATGATTTTCATGCCACACATAAAGAGTGCCATTGTGGTGAGATTGACGGACTTGATATGGTACACTGCATAAGTTCAGTTCCTTGTTAGTTTACGATGACTGAACCCTCAAGTTGTTTAGTCTCTACTCTGATGTGTCTTTATTTCTACTAAATCAACTAAACTAGTTGCTTCCCCAAAATTTGCAAATTGTACAGTATAAATTTGAGATACTAAAAGGTAAAGATTGGGAGACCTGAAGCATTGATGAATTCAATTGTGTAGTGTTCGGATATTTGAGGGAATTACATATGCAGTGTCAAATATTTTAGCTACTAGATTAGTTTGCTTGAATTCAATTCTGTACTACATTCTACATACCACAAAACCAGCGTCAATTTCCACCATATCCCTTCATCTCTTGCGCCCTTAGCAGAATTTTACTGTTTGAGCCATTGCTGTTTGCTACTATTGTATATCAAATGGTAGGGCTGTGCATCTTGGCATAATAGTAGCTTCATGTAACCTGGATACTAACTTCATTTTTTTTTAGTTCAGAATGGGATCATCTTATCATCGCTCCAAAGTTCTGGAAAAATTGCAGTGATGGCATCCGAAGAAAATGATCTCCCCATTTGCATATCCAATGATGGTTCATATGTTGTTACCGATCGACCTGATGGTTCTCTCAACATTGAGGTCTCCATGGCCACTGGAAAATTTTTTGGATGTACAATAGGCTGGTGGAATTCGACCATCTCCCTGTGGAGGAGACAGCTCAGCTCAATTCACTGCAAAGTGGGACTCAACTTGTCGCTGCTGGGTATGTCCTGTATTCATCTGCCACTATATTTTGTGTTAGCTTCGGTGCAGGTACCCATGGCTTCACATTGGCTTGGTCGACTGGAGAATTTATACTATCATCATTTTCATCATTTTTTAATTTTTAAATACATATATGCTTGTCGTATCAACGTATCTTTTTTTTTTGCAAAATATCGTGTCGCGGTATCGCCATATCCGTATCGTCGTACCCGTATACGGGTATCCTAGATTATCGCCCCTCTTGCTCTATTTTGTGGGTCCGCCACTATTCGCTGCAACGCCATCCACAATGGGCTCCCCGAGCCCATCGTCGGCTGAGGGGACTCACACGCCTCTTCGGCGTTGGCAACCGACTCTCCAGTGGCCCCGCGCTCGCTCGGCCAGCTGAGCTTAAGCACCTCAGGGCGCTCGACGTCGCCAGCAACGACTTCTTTGGCGAGCTCCCCGACGAACTACGGGGGATCCCTGGATTGCAAAGGTTCTTGGTGAATGACAACCACTTCGATGGCGCCATCCCATAGCTCACAATGCACCATGTACACCTCTTTACCACAAAGATTTTTGCTCAAACTTTGGTTTCCATGGTTGTTACATATGTTGCACCTTCTTTGACTCTAACCATCTCATCCGGCATCCTCACCGTTAACCATACTTGACTCCATGTCACTAGCACAATAGTAGATTAAGTAACCATTTCTAAGTATAAGTTCTTCACAACTTAACTCATATTAGTCTATAAATACATTATGCAACACAACACAACCACCCCATGGCTCTTTATCCATGGCATGAACCCAAAACACCTAAGTCCCAACACACTGCTCACTGGTACACACACACACACACACCAGTTTGACCGCCATGGCATAGCCAATCAGAGAATTGGTTGGTCTGATCACCAGCCCCATACCAATCAGACTGTCACCACTCCACTCATCTCAACAACTCTCTAGAAAATAGCTATCGCTATCTAATCTCCGGTTACACAGCACTGTATTGATCTGACCGCACACCTTACTTGGCTCAACACCGATTAGACCAACATACACCGGCTGGTGAGACCGCTCATGCCTAGCGGTCTAACCGGTCTTGCAGGTCGGTCAGATTGGTTCCAAGCTGAACGCAACTCAAAACATTGCAACTCCTCAAAACAAAACTCAAATCCTAACAACACATGCAAACCAAAATCAATTACTCATCCTAAACCATGGAGTGGCCTTCACATGGTCTAACACTACCACAATTAATGATGTAGATCTTTCTCCATTTTCACCAATTAACATGAAAATTTTTAGCCTGAAGAGCAATTGTAGTGGCTTCTTTTGACTTTGCTTTAATAAGATTGTAGGACCGATGCCAGCAATCAGGGGGTGAATGATACCCAAAACTTTTCCCCTTAAGGTATTCAAAATCTTAACTCGAGTGTCTATAGTAGTCACCAAGTTCAAATCACACCAACATAGCGAAGCAAACTAAAACTTGAAACAAGAGCCAACAAAATCAGTAGCCTTCTACAAAAGGCCGGTTGGACCGTCATTGATGGGTCGGTCTGACCACCGGCCTATGACCAGTCACTCCGGCGACCAGTCTAACTGTAGGTCTAGAGCCGGTCCAACCGGTTTGCTATTCCCAGACCTCAAACCTTTTAGGACAAAACTCAAATCACAAGAATTTGCCTAATTTTCATGCAAACACATGCAAGTTTTACATTACACTTGTTCAAGACAACAAGAATCTAAACCAATCAAGGATCACAAGCTTCTTGAGCTCGAGTTCACCAAATTAAAGAGAATCAAATTTAGGTTAGAAAAACACCAAAAACCCTAAATCTAATTACTTTTTGCTTATAATGACCTAAGACATGAGGTCTTTCAGATCTATTATTATATGTCATAGCAAAGTAATTTAAGCAAGAGATTGAGTTAGAATTCCTATGAACCCAAAATCATAAATCTAGTTTAAGAACAAGCAAACCTAAGCAAAACACAAATAAGAACATGATTGAGAAAAAAATTTAATCTATTTTGTGGAGGATGAGGTTTACATACTCATAAATAATTACAAGGTGTAGTCAAAGCACTACCTTTTTCTCTCTCAAGTTCTCTCTCCCATAATTATGGAAGGAGACAAGGTAGTAGAACAAAAACTAAACCCTAAAATCCTTGAATATAACACCTCCCACACCAACATAATGAAGCAAAACAAAACTTGAAACAAGAGCCAACAAAATCAGTAGCCTTCTACATAGAGCCGGTTAGACCATCGTTGATGGGCTGGTCTAACCACTGGCCTATGACCGGTCACACCGGCGGTCGGTCTGACTATAGGTCTAGAGCCGGTCCAACCAGTCTGCTGTTCCCAGACCTCAAAACTTTTTGGGACAAAAACTCAAATCACAATAATTTGCCTAATTCTCATGCAAACACATACAAGTTTTACATAAGACTTGTTCAAGGCAATAGGAATCTAAACCAATCAAGGATCATAAGATTCTTGAGCTTGAGTTCACCAAATTGAAGAGAATCGAATCTAGGTCATAAGAACACCAAAAACCCTAAATCTCAAATTACTTCTTGCTTATAATTACTTAAGACATGAGGTCTTCCAGATCTATTATCATGTGTCCTAGCAAAGTAATTTAAGCAAGAGATTGGGTTAGAACTCTCACGAACCCAAAATCATAAGTCTAGTTCAAGAACAAGCAAACCTAAGCAAAACACAAGTAATAACATGATTGAGACAAAATTTTAATCTATTTTTGTGGAGGATGAGGTTTACATACTCATAGATAATTACAAGGTGTAGTCAAAGTACCACCCTTTTTCTCTTAAGTTCTCTCTCCCACAATTAGGGAAGGAGACAAGGTAGTAGAACAAAAACTAAACCCTAAAATCCTTGAATATAACACCTCCCCTCCTCCCCTCTAAATAACCAGTACAATCGTAATGGCTTCAATCCATTAAGCTTAACGAAGAAAGCCATCAACCCCACTAACATGGGTTTTATACACTCACGCACGCTTCTCAAAGCATTTACAAGATTCAACCCGCTAACAATTTAACGATTGATCTACTTGTCAATTCCTACTCTCCTTGACCTAAACCACTTCTACTTTGCATCTCTCTGCGCCGCAGTTTTTATCAAGACACTAACTCAGTATTTGGTCAACTACCAAAATACCCTTAACGAAGCTTCCGAGTGCCTTCCCTTAGCTTCGCCTTTATCTTTACCTCAAAGTATCTCCACATATTTTGACACATAGTCCATAGTGCCAAATGACTAGCTATCATGTCTTCACGTATTCAGTCTCCCCCGAATCGTCTCTACTTGCATTAGCCTCATCACTTAGTGCACCACATGCACCAACTCATCTCTTCACAATCCTTGTTTTCTATGTACTTTCCACTTGAGCCACGTAGCCTCACCGGACTTATACGACTGCTTGGACCTTAGCTTCCCCGTCTAGTCGCAGTCTATTGCCGTCAACCCGTTACATCCCGTAAGTCACCTACACATCCAAAGACCAAGTAAACATGTAGAGCATAAGTTCCATACACTCACGTTAGTCAAAAATCATGTATCATGCAATGCAACACAAACCCTCATAGCTCCCAAGTCATGAACTGATTTCAATGTAACTCAGCTTAACTCACCCTAATCTTTGGCCACAACAGCCGGTCTGACCGCTCTTCCCACGCTGGTCAAATCTCTGAGATCAGACTGCCAACCACTGGCTGGTCTGATCAGCCACCTGTTGTGTCCGCATTTTCAACGCTGGTCACATAGGCCAATTCACCACGGTCCAACCACCAACCATGGCCGGTCCGACCTCCCGCGACCAACAACAAAATTCACTTCTAGAAAAAAGCAATCGCCAACTAGAAATCGGTTATACCACTCCGGCGGTTTGATCGCTCCAAAATCCGATCACACCAGACCATCGGTCACACCACTGTTGATAGGTTGGTCCCACCACTTCATCCCAGTGGTTCGACCAGAAACACTGACATCAAATCTGAATTTTCTGAAACTATTACAAAATTCAAATTTATCTTAACTAAAATACCAATTATTCATCACTGAACATATATTAGATATAGTACATGGTCTCTCAAAGATAATAATAACACATAGATAGATAGATAGATAGATAGAGAATAGATTAATCAAGCTCAGTGGTATAGATAGACCAAGACATGCAAGCATACTTAATTATTACTAGCAACTTGAGACATCTGTCCAAAGGACAACGTCAAACCAAATCTGCGTCGCATGCTAACCCCAGGACCTTTTCGCGCCGTCGTCCCGGCCGGCCGGCCGTCACACGTACGCACGCGGCACACGCGGTTGGAGATATCTTCCCGGCATCTGGCGCGCCTCCACTCTGCCGTTTGGCCGGACTCGATCAGCTTTGTCTCCGGCCGGCAAACCAAACCAAACCGGCCCCTGTCCTCCTTCGCCGTCTTACCCACGTCTAGAGCTGGGACTTGGGCCGTGCTTTTTTGGGCCAGCCCGAAGCACGGCCGGCCCGGCACGGCCCAAGCACGGCACGGCACGACACGTGGCGGGCCGTGCCGGCCCGGCACGAACGGTGGGCCGGGCTGGGCCTGGCAAACCGGCACGGTGGGCGGCACGGCACGGCACGGCAGATCGTGCCGTGCTTGGGCCGGCACGGCACGGGAAGCACGCGCGGGCACGGCAGGCACGCCGGCGCCAGCGCCTCCCCCAGTCCCCCCTCCCGTCGACAGCTCTCACAGGCCACGGCCATCCCCAGATTCCCCAATCCCCACAAGCACAATCCATCAACCATCACAGAGCAGAGACAGAGAAGAGAGAGTAAAGGTGAAGGAGGCACACCGGTCACCGGAGCTCGCCGCAGGAGGAGGAGCGCTGTAGCCGGAGCCGAGGGTAGCATCTCGCGTCGGCGCCCCAGTTGCCGCCGGCCATCCACCGCTGGTGGCTGTAGTCGAGGTCGTCGTCGCCATCGCTCGAAGCCAGGGGAGGAGGGGGGCGGCGGGGGAAGATGGGGGCGACCGGGGGAGGAGTGGGGCGGCGGGGGAGAAGGGGGCGCGGAGGAGGAGGAGGCGGCGGGGGAAGGCGAAGGCGGGGGCGGGGGAAGGAGGGGGCGGCCGGGGGCGGCGAGGGAGATCTGGGGAGGAGGGGGCGGCCGGGGATGAAGGAAGGAGGGGGCGGCGGCGGGGAAGGGGCGGCCGGGCGAGGAGGGGGCGGCGAGGGAGATCTGGGGAGGAGGGGGAGGAGGAGGGGAAGGAGGGGGCGGTGGGGGAGGAGGGGCGGCCGGGCGAGGAAGGGGGCGACGGGGGGAGGGGGCGGCCGGGCGAGGAGGGGGCGGCGGGAGATCTGGGGAGGAGGGGCGGCCGGGGAGGAGGGGAAGGAGGGGGCGGTGGGGGAGGAGGGGGCAGCGGCGGGGAAGGGGCGGCCGGGCGAGGAAGGGGCGGCGGGGGAGATCGAGGGAGGAGGGGCGGCAGGGAGAGCGTGGGGGAGAAGGGACCGAGGGAGGCGCTGGATCGGGGGAGTGAACTGGGCGGCGGCGATGGACAGAAGGAGGGTTAGGGTTTTTAGATATTTTTGCGATTTAGTCCTTCATATTTTCTGATATTTACGAATAGGTTTTATCTATTTTGATTTTTTCTATTCTAGCCCTTGTAAATTCTAATTTCATCGCGAAAAGATCCTATACATCCGTTGTGACATGTATATCTGTATGGAGCAGTCCTTAAATGCCAAATTTGAAGATTGAGCTAGGTTTTGGAGATGTCAATGTGTGATGTATGTATATATATAAGATGAGGAGAAAGATGATAATGGTTGGATCTTAATCTAATGAATGAAAAAAGTGAACCCTAAGTCGCATCCTCACGGAACCCTAAGTAATGAGTATTTTCAATGTTGCTCCTCCTTAGGTCACCACCACCGAACCCTAAGTCGCATCCTCACGGCTTTCTTGCTTCTTTGTGTAAAATCGTAGGGCTGGATTGCTGGAGAAGAAGATCAATCAAATCAACATATTCTAACATATATTATAATTTGACAACATAGCTCACCCCCATTGTGATTTTATTTTATGTAAGCAAATTACTACTACATGCGCTTCTAATTCTAACATAGCTCCCTTCACCGACTGCTATAGTATGCTACACTCATGACTCTCCTTGAGCTTTTCTATTTGACTAGATGGGCAACTCTATGCTAGATTGTCGGGCGATGGGCTAGATGTTCACGTACGCCACAGTTCAATTTGCACCAAGATATGCATACCATTGGACTAGATGACCAAGTTCGGAGGTGGAATGACATGAGACAATAGTATCGAATTTTAAGTTGGTTTTTAATAAGGCGGGTACAAGAAAAAGGAAGATAGCAGCCACCGCTACCATTGTCGCCGTCGCTTTCATCGTGTATAGTTACTTTGGGCTGGGCTTGGGCTGGCACGGCACGAACGCCGGCACGGTGGGCTTTGGGCCGTGCTTGGGCCTGGCCGAAGGTGAGGCGGGCCGGCACGGCACGGCACGACGAAATGACTGGGCCGAGCCGGCACGGCACGAAGCGGCACGAAGCACGATGGGCCCGGGCCGTGCCGGCACGGCACGGCCCAATTCCCACCTCTACCCACGTCGAATAAACTTCGAGTCTTTTGACCCATACTTGGGTGGCAATACCATGCAACCATTCCAGATTCCCGTTGCATCTCAACTTAAAACTTCTGATGTCCACTAGCTGCTACAAATTGCAGTACACATAACACACTAGCTCTTATTCGATCGATGCCATGCACGTTTAGAACACGGTGCATGCAGGTTTAGTTCTTGCTTGTCCAGCCTGACTGAATTGCATCGAGTTCATGGCGAAGATCTTTGTTGTTTTGGTAGTAGGAGTACTGGCCTGCTACTTTTGTGAGGTGCGAGGTGACGAAGCGGTTGATGTGAGCGCCTCCCTCGTCGGCTTCCTTACGGCGCTCGCCGGAGGCAACGGACAGTTGGTGCGGAGCCTCGGCTGGAACGCGTCCGTCGACCCGTGCATCGGCAACCGGTCGATATGGCTCAACGTCGACTGCACCGACACCGGGAAGGTCTGGGGAATTGTAATCGAGCGCCGGGATCTGAACGGCACCATCAACGCGACGCTGCTCTGCGCCGCGCGGGACCTCCGCAAGGTGAGCGTGCAGGACAACTCGCTGCACGGCGACCTCCCCGCGGACATCTCCAGCTGCTCCAAGCTGAGGCACGTCTATGTCGGCGGAAACCGGCTCTCCGGCAGCCTGCCGCCGTCCATCGTCCAGCTCAATGAACTTAAGGTGCTCAACGTCTCCAAAAACGACTTCTCCGGCGAGCTTCCCGACGGCCTCAGCAAGATCGCCGGCATGCAAAGACTCCTGGCGAACGACAATCATTTTAGCGGCACCATCCCGGACTTCAACCTCACCGGCTTCAAGGAGTTCAACGTCTCGAACAACAACCTCACCGGCTCGATCCCCAAGAACATCGGCAGCTTCGGCAACGAAAGTTTCTCGCCCAACGCCGGCCTTTGCGGCGAGCCGCTCTTCAAGCCGTGCCCGCCATCCCCGTCGCCATCGCCGCAGAGGATCGTCATGTACCTCGGGTACGTCCTCCTCGGCGCCGGCATAGCGGCCTTCGTCCTGTACAAGCTCTGCTCCAAGAAGAGGAGCACCAAGCTGGGGAGGAAGGCCAGAGGCGGCAGCGGCAAGAACGCGTACGACAGCAGCAAGCCGACGACGACGGCCACGACGTCGTCGAGCGCGAGCAAGTCGGCCTACTCGCTGCCGGCGTCGGGCGAGCAGAGCGCGGTGGCGGGGGCCGCGCCTTCGGCGTCGCTGGTGGTGCTGCCGCAGTCGGGCACGGCCTCGGTGACGATGACGGCGGCGGCGGCGGCGAAGGAGCTGCGGTTCGAGGACCTGCTCAAGTCGCCGGCGGAGCTGCTGGGGCGCGGGCGGTTCGGGAGTTCGTACAAGGTGGTGGTGCCCGGCGGGGCGGCGCTGGCGGTGAAGCGGGTGAAGGACGTGGCGATGGAAGAGGATGAGTTCCGGTGGCGGATGGAGCGCGTCGGGAGGGCGAGACACCCGGCCGTGCTGCCGCCGCTGGCGTTCTACTGCGCCATGCAGGAGAAGCTGGTCGTGTACGAGTTCCAGAGCAACGGCAGCCTCGCCAAGCTACTCCACGGTGTGTTGCTTATTCATCCCTTTTCGTCTTCCCAAAATAAAAAGTTTGCTTTATTCCCAGAATGGTTTTTCCGCGTATAAATGGATACTATCCTATCCATCAAATGTGTCTCGAGATTAATACAACTTTAAAAATTCAAACTACTATCTCATCTTTCAATTATAGTAAAATTTTTGCACAAATCTCGGGACACTTGGGATGGTTAGAATATTACATAGACATCCATAGACATGTAGAGTTGTTTTCCCCCTTTTATTCCACAATGATTTCTCAAAAAACGGTTTTGCAATTTGAAAATTGTCTAACTTTTTTATGGAATTGCTAAATAATACTCAACGAAGAATTTTAAGAATAACAGTCGAATTTCTTATCATTGGATTTGCACCACGTTTGAGCTTCATCCCACCTCCATTTTGGGCTCATAGGGGCCTAAATTCAGAGGAAGGGAGAGGTGGCGGAGGCCACTGAGCAGACGCTAGTGGTGTTACGGTGATAGGGGGCACTGGCCATAGGATGTAGAAGGGCGATGTGCGGCAGTAGTAGGTGGGCGAGGAGATGGAGGGCGGCAACGGGATGGAGGCAATGTATGACGGGGCATTCAGCAGTGGTGTGAGGAACAAGGGGGTGGTGGTGGGCAATGGTAGCGCGATGACGATGACTGGTGGCGGGCCTTGATAGTGCTGATGTGGTGTCAGTGAGGCGAGGGTGGTGGCTCACAACAGTAGTGTGGTAGTGCTGAGGGTGGGGGAAGATGATGACTTTGTATAGAAGATCAAGGGAGAAATTTGGTGCCTTGGATCTCCACGTGGCGTTCCAAAATTTTGAGTTATTTCTCGAGAAAAGACAGTTGAGTGATATATATAGTCGAGTTTTATTGTGCTAGATTAATTTTGATATGTGTGTCCGATTCTGATTTAATACAATGGTTAAAAAAATGTAATTTATACTTGAGAAAGTATAAGTCAACTTATAAATAGATATCTTCTTCTTAAAATAAAATAGCTTTTGGGCCATTGAATCATCCCAAGATTACCCTATTTGAAACGGAGGAATTCGATAGGAGTTGGGAGGAACTACATTGATTCTTACGAGGTTCTCCTGAAGTTCATGTGAATTTCTAAGGATTTGTGGAAACTCTAATTTGTTTGCTATCGAGTACTCGAATTCTTGTTAAGAGGAGCTGAGAGGCCAGTAGGTAAGAAATAAGGCAGAGCGATGAGATTCACTAGATGAAGATCTCATAGCTGAAACTGTACCGTTCATTCTTTAACTGAAAAGGCATTCCCTACGTATCACCAATTCTGATACACAACTCTGCCACAGTTGCCGTCCCAACTCCAATGAAGATCTCTCGGAAGGAATCAACTTGCTGGTAGATAGAAAACTCCTTTTCCTTTGTCGATCGCGAGTGAAGAATAATACGGTTAAAGTGACATTTTGTAGGTGAGAGCATTTGATTAAACTACTTACTACGTCGAAAATGCCGATCTACGCTTGGGTATAGATGCTCCCACTATCACCCGTACATGTCCATCAAGATTAAGGTAGTATTGACGACAAGTGACATGGTAGTCCTCTTTTAGCCTGATTGTTCCAGCCCACGCTAATTGCTAGTACATTCGGCCTATGAATACTCAACTCACAGGATAATTGTGGATATTCGTCCTGTTCTTTTCTAGGTTTTTGAGGTAGTTTTTGGCATCAGCTTTTCCGAAAGCCGAACAAAATGGTTTCGTCAAACAACTTTTTGAAACTAATTCTTTAAATGGCTTCCCGAACCTGCTGACATATGCGCTATCCATGTCTTCACCATCTGCCACCTCAAAAAATATAATTTAGAACCATCAGAAAAAAAAACAGGGCTAATATAGTGAAGGAGGGCTTCTATCGGTCAACCTCATGATTCCTCCACGTGTCAGCATCTGCGCACGTGTCAGCGAGATAAGTTTGGTTAGGGGCGTCCGCAAATTAGTATTTCCGATACTGAAGTCATAATGGCTAGAACATGCCACATCAGCAGATTATGCGCATGATCATATGAGCAACTAGTGTTCTCGCTGAAATTTGTGTTACACCGAGAAAAGTTTTTTTTGGTGTGCAATTATGTTTCAAGAATTTCTTGCGAATGTTTTGATTAATATGTCATTTGTCATTAGTTCTCAATAATACGTGTAGAGTCAAAGAGACTACCAAGAAGGTTCTTCTCAACAATATGTTTTGCAGGCTCCCTAGAGCACATCCAGGGCGTCCTGGACTGGCCGGCGCGCCTCCTTATCGCCGCGAAGGTCGCCGACGGCATGGCCTTCATGCACGCAGCCCTGCGCGGCAACGGCGCGAGCTCCAACTCCTCCTCTTCCTCCTCCGGCGACGCGGCCGATGGCGCCATCGCCCACGGCAACCTCAAGGCCTCCAACGTCCTCTTCACGGCCGGCATGGAGCCCTGCATCAGCGAGTACGGCGTCACCGCGCCGCCCCTGCCCGATGGCGCCGGCTCCGGCGGCAGCTCCGCCCTCCGTGCGGACGTGCGCGCCTTCGGCGTGCTGCTGCTGGAGCTGCTGACGGGGAAGGCCACGGCGGCGCAGGGCGACGGCGCGGAGCTGGCGCGGTGGGTGACCTCGGTGATCCGGGAGGAGTGGACGGCCGAGGTGTTCGACCGCGTACTGCTCGCCGGCGACGCCGCCAGAGAGCAGCGGATGGTGCGGCTGCTGCAGGTCGCCATGAGGTGCGTCGACGCCGCTCCCGGCACCGCGCCGCCGACCATGAGGGAGGTTGCCGGGATGGTCAACGCCATCCGCGAGGAGGACGACAGGCCGCTCTCCTCGGAAGCATGACATGATGGTGCACTGAGCAGCCTGCGAATTCTTGAGCATCTCATTGCTACTATAGTACTATACGAGCATGTTTAATTAGTTGCATAATTGCATTTGAAGTAGATCGAAGGCAACTTCGAGCTTATATTGATCACACTCCAGAGATTGAGCCTAGCTCAGTTTGGCAGCGATGTGGATATACAACTTCACCACACAAGGTTCGAGTTTGACTAAAATTGGGCGTCTTTTTCTGCTTTATCGCTCAGACATTGTTCTGCTACATGTGTTTCCTTTTTTTTATATTGATCGTACCCGGCACTTCCAAATTATATTTTTCTTCTTGATTAAAAAATGTATTTTTTTACTTGAAGTATTATACTGGATTATCTTTCAATTCTAGTAATTCTTTGTTCGTTAATTTTCTTTGTCAACTACACTGTCCGATAAAAAACTATTGACGTTTTTAACTTTCCACGGTATCTGATATACAACTTTGATTATTAATTTACATCACAATATATTTGTAAAAAGAATACAAAAAATTGATACAAATATTTAGGAAGATGTCACTATTGATCTTGATTTGTCATGAGAAGGGCTGGAGTATTATTTATTAGTGATATGCTCTAGAGGCAATTATAAAGATGATGATATCATTTCTATGTTTATAAAATTTTTTAATAATACATTATTTTATCCCTTGAATGAATTGTCATTTATATGACTGATAAGTATGTGACTTGTTCGTGAAATTCTCTATTTATATTTATGATGTTATTATAAACATCCTTGATCTTATATATCATTATATGAGGTACTTATGATTTATGGATCAACATATATATTGATTGATGATCACGTTTTACAGATCATGAATATGAGATATCAAATCAATAATATGGACATATGTTAGAGAACATATTATTGGATTGGCCCACCTTGAAATGCTTCGGGAATTATTATATTTTTAAGTGTTATCAGTTGATCTCATACATAGTGTATGTGATATCCTTATACATGATATCGTCATAGTTTTCTACATGTGTAATAGTTTACTTAGAGGTTGTCAAACACTACTAAGTAAATGAGTAGATATAAAGGTAGCTTTCAGGTTTACTATAAAACATGCGAAGGAATGCGAGCGATCAAGATGAAATTTGCTCCTCTTTTTTTAACGGGAGAGATATCTCTAGAATCCTTGATATGGTTGGATTAGGGAAGTGCATGGTCATGCTAATTTTTGTTGAAAAGTCAACTACAACTAAGCAATCCACTATAACATCGAGTGAAGAATCGGGCTACTATAGGATGGTACACATCTCAAATTTAGTTCAATTTGGTATTATGAGGCAAAGGATAATAACATGAGCACTATATAAGTTCATCCGATATGATCTTTATGTGTGTTCGAGGGTCGCTATGTCCTGCTAGGGACCGCTACCGACTTGTGCATTGGAAAGAAGTTTTCGGATCACGGCCGAGTACACATGAACCTACTGGATTGCATACTTAGTAGGATGGAATAAACCTGGTTTGAATATGGTCCGTTCGTATGAGCTTCGCACCTTAATATGCCCCCAGCGTAGGGTTCTGCTGAAGGAGCTCTCTATAAAGAGAGACGTGGGGCTTTTGGTAGTAGATGGCACCACCCACAGAAACCCTAGCCACCTCCTTCCGAAGGTCCTACCGTGCACGCTGGTGCTAGCACATCAGCACACGACATTTCACCCTTGGACATATGGATACCGTAGAGTCGATGTTGTGGTCACTGCTGTGCTGATCAAGGAGGTTGCTGGAGGAGACGATTGGTGGCCAAGGACATTGGACGATTGACTACTTCAACTACATCAACGTGAGCGATGTTGGACCAGGCTGCAACTTTTCTTTCGCTGCATTGCACGTCTAGTGGTAACGATCTATAACATCTTACTTGTATAGCTTTCTGGTTTACATGATAGAAATATTTATTGCATGTTAGTGTAGTGTACCTGTATTCCTACACTATGTGCAACTAGTTCGAATATTAATTGGGATCCAAGATGGAATGTACACATCATTTGTGATTCATGGTCATGATCACCAAACCATGTACAATACAGATAAAGCCAAAAAGGCCAACAACAACCAACACAACAAATCAAGAAAAACGAAAATGTCCATTTCCGGTGTATCTTCTACATCGCCATAAAAAAGGAAAACATCTTACTCGACAAAACAAAACCACTCATGCTCAATGGACAAAGCCTTGAGCCATACTCTACCTGTACACTTGGTTTTCCTTAAATGTATGTCTTTTGGTGTAAACTATCTGTTGCTTTCAAGGACGTACACTAGCTCACGGCTGAAGGAGGTGGTGGTGATCAGATAACAGTAAACAATGTCTATTTTGTGGTTATTGAGAGACCATGTGGTCGTGATCCCATGTTTGTGATGAGTAATTGACAAGTGGTTTGGATAACTTGAGTTTGATGTGAGCGGTTCGAGCCGAGTTGTCGCGTGATGCGGTTTGATTTTGGTCGGACCTGGTCAAACCTAGTCAATCATGTTTAGGATGGGTATTCTTTTGATTCGACAGGTTTGGGCTTTATCATGCTAATTTTGATTACATGTATCGAGCGGTGCTATTTGATGTGTTTCTTGTCTGTGTTGGCAGCAGGACATCGAGGCGTAGTCGTGGCGAGACACGGTGGACCGGACTAGGCGCAGATGGCTCTGAGGTCAGAACGGTCGGGAGGTGTCGAAGACGGCGAGGGCTCGAGGGGGCTGCGAGGCTTGCAAGGCAAGAAAGGAGGAAGCTTCCTGGAAGGTGCGCGAGGGGTGTTTCGGTAAAAACACAAAGCTGCACATTTAGGTTTTCATTTGCGTGTGTTGATCCATGAGAGAAATGGTGTGATCTGGTTGTAGAATCTGTCATTTTAATCATTCATGTTTCTCTCTCATTTGAGTTCTTTTGAGTTTGAGCTGCTATGATTATTTGTTTTCTCTTGTGATTCTCCTATGTTTTGTGATTGCCTCTGTTCCTTGTGTTTTCTTTTTGTGCTTGAGTCCTTGCTGCCCTCTGCTTATTTCTTGCTTCATTTTGTTCAGCCATGAGGTGAGATAGCAAGTTATCTCTTGTCTCTAAAATTGGGAGTTGTTCTCCAAGGTATTTTGGCTAGCAAAGTCATGAGAACAATCCTTTAGCTGCAGCCTCTACACTAGTTCTTTGCTATTTTCGATTTTGCTTTGGCCAGAGAAGAGACGTGTGAAGCATTTGCTTTTCTTCCTTGCTGCAGTTTTGTTGCAGACCAAAATCAGAGATTTCGGTTTGTCTCTTGCTGCATATATCGGACAGTAAACAAAATCTTTTGGCTGGCTGCAGAGTTGGTTCAATTCCTTGTTACTTTCTTCCTTTTTGTTTGCCTTTCTCTTTATTTTCGCTGTCCATTCCTTTTTGCTTTTCAGCCTTGCAGCCATGGTTCAATAGCAGCAAATACTTCAGTTTTTGGAGTGCATGCAGCTGCAATCTGCACGTTACTTTGAGCAGCATCTATTCACTGTTTTTCACTGTTTTCTGCACATTACTTTTAATCTATCCGAGTGCAGATTTCAGCCAAGGGATATTTCAGTTTTGTGCTAATATTTAGTTGTTGGACAGTAGTATTTTTATTGAGTAATTGCAGCTTTTGGTCTATTTTGTTTTCAGCAAGTTTTCTCCTATGTTTCTCTGGTTGGCTTAGTTTTGATTCTTCCTTTATAGTCTGCATGTTTTCTATTTTGCCTTCCTTTGCTTCCAATTTGGCCTTGCCTCAAGTGTGAGAATATCTTCGGTCAAACGGCAAATCGTTTTTGGTTCCTAGTGAACAAATTTATCCTTACTTCATAGCTTTTTATAGCTATCGGAGGAGAGATCCTTGTGGATATTTTTGAGGGGCGATTTTAAAAGAACAACATTCACCCCCCTCTGTTGCCGATTTCGATCCAACAATTGGTATCAGAGCCGGTTAGCTCTTTTCAATAGATCTTAACCGGTCTCTAGAGCCATGGCGACGGACAAGTACTCGACCAAGCCTCCGATCTTCGATGGCATTGATTTTCCTTTCTGGAAAAGCCGGATGAAGACCTACATCCAGGCTCAAGGATATGCCATCTGGAGGAAGGTCAAGGTTTGCTATCTGGTTCTTGCCGATGAGAACATCAATGTGGCAAATATGCCCGATGTTGAGGCGAATGCAAAGCCAAGGAACATAATCATTCAAGGATTGAGTCGTAGCGAGTTTGACCGCATTTCGCATCTCACGTCGGTTTCGACATTTGGGAGACCCTCAGTGCTTACCATGAGGGCACCACCCAAATCAAGACTGTCCGACAGGACCAATTCAAGCGAGATTACAATAAGTTTGAAATGCTCACTGCTGAGTCCTTAGATGAGTGCTTTGTGCGCTTCCACAAGATCTTGAGCAACCTCCGAGCGGTCGGTCTCACATACCCCGACTCGGATAACGCTCGTCAGATGCTCGCGGCTCTCGATTTGCGGGTTTGGGAGATGAAGGTGACTACCATCAAGGACACCACGGACCTCTTGACTTTGACTCTTGATGCGCTGTACTCGCGCCTCAAGACTCACGAGATTGACATTGTCTCTCGCAAGTCGAAGTCACAATCGATGGCTCTAGTCACCGATCCCAGTTTGGCTTCAGGTTTTTCTTCTTCCGATTCACTTTGTGGTTTCTCTCTCGCTGCTCTCTGTGACGTAACTGACGATCAGTTAGAGAAGCTTGAGGATGAGCAGCTGGCCCTCCTAGATCGGAAGTTTTCCCATGCTTACAAGAGAAGGAGGGACAGAAAGAGAGGAGGACCTGTGATTTACTTCGAGTGTGGTGGCCCCAACCACATTCGGGCAAACTACCCCAAGCTGGAGAAGACCAAGAACGACTACGGCGGTTCGGGCAAGAACGACTACACCGACAAGAACCACAACAAGAAGCCTCCAGCGCACCCTCAAGGCAAGAAGAAGTTCCACGACTTTGGGAAGGCCAAGAAGCTCTTCCACCACGTCCTCACCGCCTTCGACGACCTCGACCTCAGCGAGGTGGAGGGATGGAGCGACGACGATGGGACGGGTGACCAAGAACCCAAGAGCGGCGACGACTTCTCCGGCATGTGCTTCATGGCCCTTGAGGGTGAACTGAGCGACAGCGAGCTATACTCTGACTCGGACGAGGTATGCCCCACCTACGACCAGCTTAATCATGCTTTTCTTAAGCTAGGTGGATTTCATGCTAGAGCTAGGGCTAGGTGTACCGAGTTAGAGAAGGAAGTAGAGAGCTTGTCACGGGAGCTTACTTCACTTAGATCTGCTCCCTCCCGTGACGATTGTGATGTTTGTTCTGCTTTACTGGATGACATGGAGAAACTAAGGACCTTGCATGATAGTGTGTCCTCTGAGTTAGACATGATTAAGGTGGAGAATGTTAGTCTTCTTGCTGAGCTTGAGATGACTAGAGTAGCGCATATTTCATCTACTGTTGTTGAGACTACATCTTGCACCTCATGTGAGGATAAGGATAATTTTAGAGGTCTTTATACTATGTTGCTTAATCTGCCCGAGACATGTGAAAATTGCAATAATCTGAAGATGAACCTAAAACGGGCAGATCATAAAATTGCAGAACTACAAGCTTTTCTTCTTGAGCCGATTGCTTCATGTATGAACTGTCCCAAGCTTACTGCTGAGCTTGAAGCTGTCTCCAAACAGTTTCAAGAAGTAGTTGATGACAATAATAGATTGGCTCAAACTGCTTCTAAGGATTCTGTTAGCTCACCATGCATTAATTGTAGCAAACTAAAATCTTACTTGATTGCATTGGATGAGAAATGTGTGAAGCTAACTAAGGACCTGCTAGAGAAGCCACTTTCAGCTTGTGATGTGATTGATGAGAAGGGGGAGAAGCCTCAGGGTAAGGTAGAGACGCCTAGTGACGTGAACCAACCTGCTAGTAGTAGGACTGTCTCCTCAGAGTCGGCTGTGCATACACAAGCCATTCGTTTCTCTGCTGTTGGTTCTTCTTCTTCTACTCCCTTACCTTCTGTTGTTCCCTCTTCTCCCTGCTCTTCTTGCACCTCTCTCTTTCGGGAGTGTCAGTACCTTATGAACACTCTCGAGAGGTTCGTAGGCGGCAAGAAGAAGCTGAATCTTATTCTAGACCAGTCCAAAATTTGCAAGTTTAATCAAGGTCTAGGATATGATTTCTATGAGGACATTAGGAAGCATCCACCTGCTATTCTCATACCCATAGTAGGAGGTGTGATCGAGGTTGAGCCCAGATCTGATGAAGTTAAATTCAAGTCTGCGGGCTTTGTCCAAGGGATTTCTGACAGCAAGGTGAGTCCACCTGCAGCTTCGACCTCTCAGAAGGCGAAGCCATCTCATGCTACTTCTGCCTCTCAGAAGGCGAAGTATTATTGCACCTTCTGTTAAAAGAATGGACACTTGATCGATCGATGCTTCAGGCGCGCCAGGATCGCGCAGAGAGACCGTGTTGCCGCTCTTAGGCGTATTCAGGGTCAGCCCCAGACCTTGAGTGCACCTAAGACCAACACGAGGTCTAGGTTTGCTTCAGATGCTTCTGATGGTTTTGGGCAGCATCGAGGATTTGGTTTTTCCGAGTTTTCTGGTTTTCGTCCTCATGCTCCCTTTGGTCGTAACTACCGCCGTCCTGAGGGTAGATCTCGTTTTCCCCGTCAAGATAGCTACCTGCGGCGTGATCAACATGTTGCTGGTGTCTTGACTCGCTCCTTTGTAGCAGTCAAGCCCAACAACAGCTTTGGGTCTGCACACAGACCTTCTAGCTTGTTGAGTGACAGAAAGCGTAGGGTAGATAGAGGTCAGTCGTGCTTGACTACTTCATCTGTTCGACGTGTTACTCAGTATTGGGTGTCAAAATCACTCTTGATTTACCCTAGTACTGAGACTTTACTCTCTGTTTGACTCAGGTTCGCCGGGCAGGGAAGGGAAAGGTTTGGCTTGTAGACTCCGGTTGCTCTCGTCATATGACCGGAGACTCCCGTTGGTTTTCTTCCCTTGCCCGTGCTCCAGGTGATGAGACGATCACCTTCGGAGACGCTTCATCTGGGCACGTCATCGCCAAAGGTACAGTGCGCGTTAATGATTCTTTCATTTTGAAAGATGTTGCTTTGGTTAGTAAGCTGCAGTATAATTTGCTTTCTGTTTCTCAGCTTACCGATGACGGTTTCGAGGTGAGCTTCAAGAAAAATGCTTGCAAAATTCTTGATTCTTCGGGTAGTTTGGTTTGCGGGATTTCTCGTTTGGGAGGATCTTTCGCGCTGATTTTTCTGAGTCTTCTGGTGATCCTCTCATGTGTTTAGTTGCTTCTGAGTCCCGCGACCTTTCTTTCTAGCATAGGAGACTTGGTCATATTGGATTTGACCATTTGACCCGAGTTAGCGGCCACGATCTCATTCGTGGTTTGCCGAAACTCAAGATGATCAAAGATTTAGTTTGCGCTCCTTTCCATCCTCCGGTCACAGTCACTATGACCGATGCACCAGGACAGCTGCTCCATATGGATACAGTTAGACCAGCTCGAGTGCAGTCAGCAGGAGGGAAATGGCATGTTCTTGTCGTAGTCGATGACTTCTTGAGGTATTCTTGGGTGTTTTTCTTAGCCTCGAAGGATGAGACGTTTACACATTTCTGAGGTCTTTTCGGTAGGCTTTCTGTTGAGCTTCCGGGTGCCTTACGAGCGATCCGCAGTGACAATGACATGGAGTTCAAGAATTCCTACTTTGAGAGGTTCTGTGATGAGACAGGTGTAGAGCACCAGTTCTCTTCTCCGCACGTCCCACAGCAGAATGGCGTCGTGGAGAGGAAGAACCGTACCTTGGTCGAGATGGCCAGGACGATGCTTGATGAGTACTCTACACCTAGGAAGTTTTGGGCTGAGGCTATAGCCACCGCGTGCCATGTCTCAAATCGAGTTTTTCTTAGGGCACACTTGCACCGCACTTCTTATGAGTTGAGATATGGGCGAAAGCCCAGTGTCTCGCATTTTCGTGTGTTTGGTTGCAAGTGTTTCATTCTGAAGTCTGAGAACCTAGATAAGTTCGAGTCACGTTCTTGTGACGGTATCTTTCTGGGTTACTCGACTTCTTTGCGGGCTTATTGGGTTTGGAACTGCGAGTCTAGCAAAATGGTAGAGACCTGTGAGGTGACCTTCGACGAGGCCAGTCCTGGGACTAGGCCCGATATCTCAGGTTCTTTAGAGCAGTCCGAGCCCATCTTTGTGGATGATGAAGACGATGGAGATGAGGGTTGTCTACCCGATCCTGTCCCTCATCCATCCCTTGAGGTGCCTTCTTCCACCGCACCTCGAGGTGATCAGCACATGCCTTCTGCTTCTTCAGGAGCTAGTGGCTCTGTTCCTACCTCATCTGCTCATGAGGTAGAGGTCACTTCTTCATCTCATCCTGGACCTCCTCGGCATATCCAAAAAGCTCATCCTTCTGAGTAGATTATTGGAGACCTCTTTAAGCGAGTCACTCGTTCAAAGTCTGGCATGTCATATTTCTGTCTCCATTCTGCCTTTGTCGCCTCCTTTGAGCCCAAAGACGTTTGCCATGCTCTGTCTGACGAGTCTTGGGTCAATGCCATGCATGAGGAGCTAGAAAACTTTGAGAGGAACAAGGTCTGGTCGCTTGTTGAGCCCCCGCGTGGTCACAATGTCATTGGGACCAAGTGGGTGTTCAAGAACAAGCAGAGTGAGGATGGGGTGGTTGTTCGGAACAAGGCTAGACTGGTACCTCAGGGGTTTTCTCAGGTTGAGGGTCTAGACTTCGAGGAGACCTTTTCCCCTGTAGCTAGACTTAAGGCCATTAGAATCCTGCTTGCTTTTGCAGCTTCTAAGGGTTTCAAGCTTTACCAGATGGACGTCAAGAGTGCCTTCCTCAATGGCTTTATTGAGGAAGAAGTCTATGTCCGACAGCCTCCAGGTTTCGAGAACCCCAAATACCCAAACTATGTCTTCAAGCTTTCCAAAGTTTTGTACGGACTTAAGCAGGCTCCTAGAGCTTGGTATGAGAGGCTTAAGTCCTACTTGTTGAGTCATGGTTTCGAGATGGGTAAAGTAGACAAGACCTTGTTCATCCGCCGGCATGGCACTAATCTTCTGCTCGTCCAGATTTATGTGGACGACATCATCTTTGGCGGCTCTTCACATGCTCTCGTTTCCCAGTTTTCCGATGTCATGAGCTCGGAGTTTGAGATGAGCATGATGGGCGAGTTGAGCTTCTTCCTTGGCTTCCAAATTAAGCAGACTCGGGAGAGTACCTTCTTGCATTAGGGCAAGTACACTCGAGACCTCCTGAAGCGCTTCGATATGAGTGATGGTAAGCCGGTATCCACTCCTATGGCTACATCAGCTTCACTCGACCCAGATGAGGACGGCGAACCAGTTGATCACAAGGAGTATAGGAGTATGATCGGCTCTCTCTTATACCTCACTGCCTCGAGACCGGACATACACTTTGCTGTGTGTCTCTGTGCTCGGTTTCAGGCTTCTCCTCGCGTATCTCACTGCCAGGCGGTGAAGCGCATTCTTCGGTACCTTCGAGCTACCATTGACTATGGTATCTGGTACTCTTCCTCTTCCTGTCTTTCCTTGAGAGCCTTCTCGGATGCAGACTTTGCTGGCTGTAGGATAGATAGGAAGAACACTTCTGGCACTTGCCAATTCATTGGCACTTCTCTCGTTTCTTGGTCTTCTAGGAAGCAGTCCGGTGTTGCATAGTCCACCGCAGAGGCCGAGTACGTTGCTGCAGCCAGTTGCTGTAGTCAGGTGCTCTGGATGGTCTCAACCCTGCGGGACTTTGGGTTAGTTATCGACAGTGTTCCACTCTTTTGTGATAACACTTCTGCGATTAACATTGCTAAGAACCCAGTGCAGCACTCTCGGACCAAGCCTATCGATATTCGCTATCACTTCCTTAGAGACCATGTAGAGAAGGGTGACATCGTGCTCCAGTTTGTGGAGAGTGACCACCAGTTGGCTGATATCTTTACCAAGCCATTGGATAGTTCTAGGTTTTCAGCTCTGCGGGGAGAGCTTGGAGTGGTTTATCCTTATGGACTGTTGTGAGGAGGAGCTTTGTGCTTTACTGCTTTATCTCATTTATTATGCTATTACTCCTATCTGTTGCATTGCATTCGGGGTGCATTGGGTTAGTCCTTCTAGCATAGGTTAGAGTGGTTCTCTTGCTTAGCTGCTTAGACTTCTTGCTCTTATCTTGTGATTCCAGGATGTTGCTTATTAGCTGTCTTTCTTCTCTCTAGGTGGAGCTTACTCACTTCTTGTGGGTTCTAGCGAGGGTTGGGCCACCCTCGGGTAGACAGGGTACGTGTTTGCTCCCTAGGTTGTTAGTAGACCAGCTGATTGTCCCGGAGTCATATGGGGTAGATTAGAGTCAGTCTGAGCCATAGTTTCCTCTATATCTTATCTATGCTTTAAGGACTGCCCTTTCGATTTTTCTTGCCAGCTTCTTGTATTTATTACTTTGGTTCAGGGGGAGTTCATTTGGGAGCTTCTAGATCTTAATATTGCCATAACTCAACTTGAACTAAAAGTTGCATCACATGTTGAGGGAGAGCTGGATTTTCTGCATTTCATTCTGCATTGTAATATAACTACATTGAGTCTTGATTATTATCCATTTATGACATGCTTACAATGCATTACATCGTGCTATGACTTGTGCTTATTTGCTAGATTGATCATGACTTCATATGTGTAGACTAGCTTATGCCATGATAAGTTAATTAAAACTGCTCAACTTGAATTAAAACTTGTCATGCTAGCTTTTGAGATTAGTCTATCTTTAGTTATCCTCTTATGATTCATGCTATGTCAAATAGGCTGAGTTGAGTCTTGAATCTTTGTTGAGCTTTAGATTGAGTTATGCTAGTTCTTGATGATGCATGAGTTAGTACAATCTTTTATGAATGCAAAACGATCTCTTTTGTGCGAAAAACTGATCTCACCAATTCTTTCTCGTGAGACGGTTTGCCATTGCACTAGGCATGAACTCAAGGGGAGTTTTGGATGACCTAGACCATCTTCTTAAGCTTATTGCTTGAAGTGGTCGCATAAGGCTTGAGGTCTAGCACATGACTAAACAAAAAATGCGGTTGGAAATGACCACGAATTTCAAAAGAAAATATGTCACTTGTGCTTCATTTGCTTAATCTACAAAAAGAACCAAGTACTTAAACAAATATTTCACTCTTGAGCTTGTAGCACTCTAATTAGGCTCAATACTAGCTTCTTGGTTCCGCTTAGCTTATTGACATAGTTTGCATCATCATTGGATACTTTTAGCTAGACTTTTATCATGGATGACTTGACATGCTCAAAAATTGCACTAAATTTCAGATTGTCATCTATTTGGTTTAGCTGGCTTATATATATCCTGTCATGATCTAGATAGCATTCTGTTGAGTTATGGCTTGATGTAATACTTAATGGTCATTTTGATAATCTTCATGGCTCTAAATGCTTAAAATGAATAAATTTCAGCCATTTCATCCATACTTGTGACCTTATTCTCTCTTTTACATCCTTGATGTATTTATTGCCAAAAGGGGGAGAATAGAGGAGAAAAAGTCATTTGGGATCTTTCTAGAGCTTTGGAGAACAATTTGCTCTTTCTGTTTTAGCTCTAGTATTTCTTTTGTCGACATGGTCATAAGCTTCTTGATTTTCTTTAGACCATGTATGACTTTCTCAAACTCAACCTTACGCTTTTTTCGGGGTTTGTCAATATACTCATTAAGGGGGGGATTGAGAGACCATGTGGTCGTGATCCCATGTTTGTGATGAGTAATTGACAAGTGGTTTGGTTAGCTTGAGTTTGATGTGAGTGGTTCGAGCCGAGTTGTCGCGTGATGCGGTTTGGTTTCGGTCGGACCTGGTCAAACCTAGTCAATCATGTTTAGGATGGGTATTCTTTTGATTCGACGGGTTTGGGCTTTATCATGCTAATTTTGATTACATGTATCGAGCGGTGCTATTTGATGTGTTTCTTGTCTGTGTTGGCAACAGGACATCGAGGCGGAGTCGTGGCGAGACACGGTGGACCGGACTAGGCGCAGGTGGCGCTGAGGTCAGAACGGTCGGGAGGTGTCGAAGACGGCGAGGGCTCGAGGGGGCTGCGAGGCTTGCAAGGCAAGAAGGGAGGAAGCTTCCTGGAAGGTGCGTGAGGGGCGTTTCGGTAAAAACGCAAAGCTGCACTAAAGGATGCGGGTTTGGATAAAGCATCGAGTAGGTGGTGACCTAATGGGTAAAGCATGTGCAAACCCATTAGTGGGAGGCTATAAAAGGAGAGGGAGAGGTTGTGCTGAAATTTGAGAGAGTGGGTGTGAGAGTTTTATGTTTGTTTTTCTCCATGTATGCATGAGATATGAGTAGGCAACAGTAGCTTTAGGTTTTCATTTGCGTGTGTTGATCCATGAGAGAAATGGTGTGATCTGGTTGTAGAATCTGTCATTTTAATCATTCATGTCTCTGTCTCATTTGAGTTCTTTTGAGTTTGAGCTGCTATGATTATTTGTTTTCTCTTGTGATTCTCCTCTATTTTGTGATTGCCTCTGTTCCCTGTGTTTTCTTTTTGTGCTTGAGTCCTTGCTGCCCTCTGCTTATTTCTTGCTTCATTTTGTTCAGCCATGAGGAGATAAGCAGCAAGTTATCTCTTGTCTCTAAAATTGGGAGTTGTTCTCCAAGGTATTTTGGCTAGCAAAGTCATGAGAACAATCCTTTAGCTGCAGCCTCTACACTAGTTCTTTGCTATTTTCGATTTTGCTTTGGCCAGAGAAGAGACGTGTGAAGCATTTGCTTTTCTTCCTTGCTGCAGTTTTGTTGCAGACCAAAATCAGAGATTTCGGTTTGTCTCTTACTGCATATATCGGACAGCAAACAAAATCTTTTGGCTGGCTGCAGAGTTGGTTCAATTCCTTGTTACTTTCTTCCTTTTTGTTTGTCTTTCTCTTTATTTTTGCTGTCCATTCCTTTTGCTTTTCAGCCTTGCAGCCATGGTTCAATAGCAGCAAATACTTCAGTTTTTGGAGTGCATGCAGCTGCAATCTGCACGTTACTTTGAGCAGCATCTATTCACTGTTTTTCACTGTTTTCTGCACATTACTTTCAATCTATTCGAGTGCAGATTTCAGCCAAGGGATATTTCAGTTTTGTGCTGATTTTTAGTTGTTGGACAGCAGTATTTTTATTGAGTAATTGCAGCTTTTGGTCTATTTTATTTTGAGCAAGTTTTATCCTATGTTTCTCTGGTTGGCTCAGTTTTGATTCTTCCTTTATAGTCTGCATGTTTTCTATTTTGCCTTCCTTTGCTTCCAGTTTGGCCTTGCCTCAAGTGTGAGAATATCTTCGGTCAAACGGCAAATCGTTTTTGGTTCCCAGTGAACAAATTTATCCTTACTTCATAGCTTTTTATAGCCATCGGAGGAGAGATCCTTGTGGATATTTTTGAGGGGCGATTTTAAAAGAACAACATTCACCCCCCTCTGTTGCCGATTTCGATCCAACAGTTATCCAACACTGCCAAGGATCCTCCATTGTCGCCACCTTCCCCTCACCTTTGCCTCGCTGGCCCTACCTCCCCTGCCACAGCTTAGTAACATGGCAACCCACTCCAAGTCAGCACAATGAGGGCTTGTTTGGGAACCTTAATCCCGGTTGAGATCCTGGCCAATTTCCGGGGTTGGAAACCCACGCGAGAACTTTCCTCGGATCGTGTAGCTGGTCTGTTTGGGAGTCCACATCTACAAGGTTTTCCCAGCCCAATCCACTCGATTCCCTGGGGAAAAAATAATCGCCAGCCCACACAGGAATTTTTCTCCTTGTCTCAGCACATCGTGTGACCTCGTCCTATCAATGTTGTCACCGCCCTCTCGCGGGACTATGCCTCCTCCTACCACTTCGGTGAGTTGGCGATGCATCATTACTACAAAACAAGCTATAGTGGACGCCTTATTACAAACGGTTCATGAAAAACCATCTGTACTCTAATTAGCATAGACAGTTCTACAAACGTGACCATGTACCGTCTGTGATACACAACTATCACAGACGGTTCTTGTTAATAACCGTCTGTGATAGTTTACAGACGGTTATTAATACGAACCATCTGTGATAATTGCAGATATCACTGATGGTTTTTAATTAGAACTGTTTGTGATAGTTCACAGACGGTTATTAATATAAACCGTCTAGATAGGTGCATATCACATATGTTTTGTGACTGAAACCGTCTGTGATATGTATTTATACGCATGAATAGCACTTCGTCTCCCCGACGCACGCCTTTTCAATCTATTCGGCACCCCGATGCGTCTCGTCGTCTCACACGCTGGATGTATTCCTTGTTATATAAAAATGATCGTCCTCTACCGAATATTAATCCCCACATTGCTAATCTTGTACAAGCACCTCGCCGCCTATCCGCCTATCTTCCTTATCTCTCAAAAACAAATAAATGCCTCTTTATTCTTCCTTGTCGCCGGCATTGATGGCCAGCCTGGCCATACTATACGAGCATCTCGCCGGCCGTACGCTAGTGGATATTGAGGAAGGACACTGTGCCAACAGTGTCCTCCCTTCTATGTCCGAGAATTTGCCAAAGCAGTTGAAGGCCATCTTCCATCATCTTGACATCCTCCTCTGCCACGTCTTTCGGTTGGTCTCCAGCTTTTGGCGAGCTAACCTTGCCATCGACATAGTCCTCCACAACGATGTTGCATGTCTCCCGGAGGCTTGCCGTCACTTGGAGTACTTAGTCGAGGTGGCAAGCGACCGAGTCAACTTTGTCGAGACCCCTCAAGAAAGGGAAGAGAGCCTATAGGTTCAATTCGACTTGATTATTCAGTCGAAGGGTGTTCAGGAGACACTTGAACGAGCACGTCAATGGGTAGACGCATTTTGGGCTTCGTTCGCTGATGATCTCAAACCGTCCGATGCCGACCATGTCACCTACAAAGTTTTTAAGACAGAGATACCATGCTACCTCCGCCATTAGAAAAACATCGAAACAGTTAGGTTTCTACTTTTTTTATCTTTTATAAGAAGCGACTGGCCACGCTGTTTGGTCATATGTAAATACAAATAGTTGAATTTGTGTTTACTATCTTTTATATATGCAAACGGTCTTGCTATAACAATATGATTGACGACATTACTGACCGGTAAAAAAACAACAAAGTAATACATATTTACTCCTAAGGCATTACTAAATTTGCATTTATGTATATGAGAATGTGTTATATATATATATATATATATATATATATATATATGTGTGTGTGTGTGTGTGTGTGTGTGTGTGTGTGTGTGTGTGTGTGTGTGTGTGTGTACGTGTGCGTGTGTGTGAATTTGCATTTATGTATATATGAAATGCATTTAAAACAAGTATTTATCACAAACAGTTTTACTTTAGAATCATCTGTGATGTATATTCACACACGGTTATTAATACAAACCGTCTGTGATAAGTAATTATCACAGACATTCGTAATAATAACCATCTATGAAATCTACATTATCACAGACATTTCTTAATGAGAACCGTCTATGATAATTATATTACAAATGGTTCATGGTTGGACGTGTTTGGAATACACCGCGCTATTAAATGCCTCACCAATGGGGTCCCGATAGATCTGTCTTTATTGTGCTGCATTGAAGAATGTCACACGGAGAAATGCATCATAATGATAAAGGCATCAATGGAAGGCTTATAGGGTTAGTTTGCATAAAACAACATTTAACGAAATATCGTAGTAGATTGAAATTGCTGAATTTAATACAGTAAGTAAAAACAATAGTTGTAATTGAAAATAATATCGTTAGTGCAGGCTCCGACCAAACACCAACCTATTCACGGGCATCCCACCCGGACCATCTTTTCCAAAAGATCACGTATGGATTCCATCCATCCATACGCTTCCACTACGCAACTCTGATAGATTCCATCCACCAGGTTTTTAGTCTCTCGTGGATTCCATCCATCCACAAAGTTTTTGAAAACATTTTTGAAAAACAAAGTCTAATCCATGAAAAACCTTTACTCAGCATGCCCATGACCGTGGGCACGGCTATCTAGGATAGATTATAAACTCTGCAGAGGTTGTACAGCTTTACCCACAAGACCCTATCATCCCTTTTTATCATCAGGTTACACACTTCCTTAGGTGTGCAGCGAGGAGTCGTGACAAGGCCTTTACAATACAAAGCCTTCAACTTAGCCAAGCTAACTCTAAGGTTTCACCCCAGTAAGGAATCCACCAGACCGGGACCCCCTCTTGAGCCGAGTGAGACTTCACATGGCACTGACCATGCTCACTTCAAACTGTGAGACTTCCCATGGCACTGACCACGCTCACTTCAACCTACAACTTAGCCCAGGTTGAGACTCCACAAATTATTCAGCCAGGGTTGTCCCATACCAGCCATGTGGTAGTACGATAGGGCTTTGTAACAGTAGCTCACAGACTGGTTCTTAATTGACTTAGGCCCAACCACATACCCCTGTGCACGACAATCAACCTTGAGTCTCCGAACAACAGGGCATGCCTGCACCCACCATCTAACCAATTACCTAAGTCTAAACCAGTTTTTATATTTTGTTTTCAAAATATTTCATAAACCTCCTTGACTCACCGAAGTCAAGAATACATTTCAAAAGCTTATCATTTTATGTGAAAGATATCCTAACCCATAGTCATTTCTAGCAAGACTAAGCATTTGCTATCCATAAAATCTCTAGCCATACTAGTGTACCAACTAGAGTTTTAATCTAGGGTGACAAAGTACAAGGGAATTTCAATGTCAATGGAGGTGATAGCAAATAGGTAATAACTAAATTTAAAACTGAAATACGTTGAATAAAGATATGCATGCAGAATAATTTAAATCAACATAAATTTTATTTTGAAAATTGGGATCAACATGATCACGGAGTGTGACATGCCTTGCTCTTCAAATTGGTGCAAATCTTCGTCTTTGCATTCTCCTAAATCGTTGAAGTCTACAAGTGAAAATAACCCGGTAAATTCAAATAAATTCAAAACAACTTCAAATATTTAAATTGTGACCAGAAATGGATAGAGAAATTTTTTTTGATGAATTTAGAAATTCGAATGGGCTCAATCAGAGTTAGGATGAAGAAGAACGGGCTCTCAGAAGTTTAAAATCAAGGAAAATGAAATTTTTTGGATTTTTGGAATTATTTCTCTAAAGGAAAATGGAAATTATGATGTCAGCAAGGATATCTTTTTCGGCCGATTTATTTTTATACTGAAAAATCGGATTTATGGTGTCAGCCCTGGGGTAGACCGACTGACAGTGGGCCCCGGGTCTATGGACCGGGTCCAAGGACAGAGGAGACGGCCGAGGTGGCACGGGCTGGATGCGTGGCATTGACGGGGCAGAGGGGACCGAGATGGCGCCGACGTGGGGCTGACGCGACGCCACACCACCTGCCACGTAGGCACAGGTGGCAGCATCGGCTGGAGGCGGCGCTCAGGAAGGGAGCTCGCCGGCGAACGGCAGCGTGGTGGCCGACGGCGAGGAGCAGAACCGAGAGAGGAGGGAAACACGGCGGTACCTGGCGCGGCGCACGGCGAGCACAGGAGGCGGCCGGCGGTGAGGAAAGAACGGCAGCGGCTCGGGTGCGACGACGCAAGGCGGACGATGGAGATTGGGCCAGGTGGATCGGACGGCTGCGGGGTGAGAGGGAGGGAGCGGCCGGATGAGCCGGGGCGAGGCGACGTGGCCCAGATTAGGCCGCACACGTGTCGCCCAAAGAGGAGGGGAAGGCGGGATCCGAGCGGGCGACGTGGGCGGAATCTGGCCATTCACGTGGCGGCCGGAGGGAGGGGTTTAGGGTTTGAATTTTCTTTTCAGATTTTGGATTTTTTAGAAAAGCCTAGAAAATTCAATAAAGCTAAGAAAAATATGAAATAAATCCCAAAAATTCCAGCAAAATTTACAGAAGTTCTTGGAGATATTTTGGACTTGGATAAAATATTTCCAACTTAATTTGGTATTTAATTTCCATACTTCAAATAATTTTTAATTTCAAAAATAGATTTTAAATTCCAGAAAACTCAGAAAACCAAATAAGAGCCAAATAAATCCAAATAATTAATTTGACATGGGATTTTCAGGTTATTTAGGCAAACTCAGAAAATATCACTTTATTTAATAATATTTTCAGGTTTTACTTAAAATACTTTCCAAATCTAGCCTTTTCAAAAACAAAAAATCAGGGCAAATCCAAAAATAAAATTTAGGCAAAAAAATACTTATTTTAATTTAGATTTTATTTTAATATATTTTTTATTTATTTTTATTTTAATAAAAACCTGGGCTGTTACACTCACCCTTGCTATCTCATCACAGAGGAGGACTACGTCGACTACGGTGAGGACCAGGACGAGTAGGTCACGCCTTACAGTCGTTTGTCTGTAGGCAGGCGTGGGCTTCTCCTTTATCAACTTGCTTCCACAATTTCTTTTTCAGCTATTATTTGCCCATGTGCAGTGATGTAAACGTTGGCCATAAGGCCGTACTCTTTAAATTAAATAATATTGTCATTGGTACTCGATATTTATCTTTGTTTTCTACTGTGTGCACTAGCTGATCCTGGACTAATGCGATTTACACAGACGATTTATCTTTGTTTTCTACTGTGTGCACTAGCTGATCCTGGACTAATGCGATTTACACAGACGATCCTGGAGTTGCCGCTCCGGGTTCCAACAATAGTGCAGCCTCATGCGAGAGGCGCAACGGCACGGCGTGATGGTCGTGGCTGCATGCGGGCGGCGCAACCGACTACGTTGTTTCCCCTTGTTCTTTCTTTTTTTTCCTTTTTCAATCTACAGTACAACCAATATCTACTCAATCAGCTCGCGGTAGATTAAAGCATATTTGTACTGTAGAAGATAATCTAGAAAGTAAAATTTGCGGAATTGAAACGATCTAGATAGGAGTATCGTGCTTCCACAATTACCTTTCGATCTAATTAAATGAGGCTTAGAGATAGGCCGGAGCAGATCGTGCTGATAACGTGTTGAGTAACCATCACTAGCAAGTTCAGTCCGATCGATCGCCTCGTAGATGGAAGAAGAATCGCACATGAAGTAGTACAGAAGCAATAAAATTGACATAGAGATTAGGAAAACTTTTTCTTCTTTCTTTATTATTTTCTCCTCTTATATATAGGCTAATGGATAGAATGTCCACTTTAGGCCACTTTGAGGCCCCGGCCTGGTTTCCCAACAGCTGCTTCCCCCATTGGCCGCGCAACGGCCGGTATCTTCCAACCACCCGGACGCAATAGAAAACGCCTCGCTAGCCGCAGCGCCGCACGGCCACCCCACATGGCCACATCCATACACCAACGACGAGTTTATAGCCCGAGAAGACGACGGCGAGGAGGGGAAGGAGAATACCGTACAATATTGCACAACGTTGTATGGCGAAAAAGTTTCGAAAAAACTTAGCTTAGCTTAGATAGCTCCCTGGTTGACTTCTTTGGGGAGATTTTGTTCTGTTTTTTCTTCTTGTTTGGTGTGTGATTGTTCAGGTCCAACTGATTGATCTAGCTAGCTACCTGGGATTGGTGATATAGAGGAGAGCACAGGAGAGAGAGAGAGAGAGGTTGTTGGTTTTGGTTGTGGATGAGTGCTGCATTGGAGAGTGAGGGAGCAAGAATATGGCGGCGGTGAGGAGGGCGGGTTGGTTTCTTGGGCGGGAGATCAAGAGTGGGGATGGTTTCTTGGGCGTTGGTAATGGTGGTTGGTCGTCGTCGCGCGCGGCGGTTCCGCGCGCGCTGGCGCCGGCGCCGGCGGTGGTGCCTCCGGCGAAGGCAGCGGCGAGGCAGCAGCCGGGCTCATCGACGATGGCGGCGAGGATCACGCCGGCGGTGCTGTTCATCACGGTGGTGCTGGCCGTGGTGCTGCTCGTGTCCGGGCTGCTGCACATCCTGCGCCGACTCTTCCTCAAGAGCCAACACGCCAACGCCAGGGCCGAGGCGGTGGAGCGGCAGCTGCAGCAGATGTTCCACCTGCACGAGGACGGTGGCGCGGGGCCCGGGCTCGACCAGGCCGACATCGACGCGCTGCCGGCGTTCGCGTACGGCGAGCTGGCGGGAGCCAAGGGGGAGAAGAGGCCGTTCGACTGCGCCGTCTGCCTCTGCGAGTTCGCCGGCGACGACCGCCTCCGCCTGCTCCCGCTCTGCGGCCACGCGTTCCACGCAGCCTGCATCGACACCTGGCTCCGCTCCAGCTCCACGTGCCCGCTCTGTCGCGCCCTCGCCGCCGCCGCGGACACCTCCGTCGAGCCGGACGTCGAGGAGCAGAAGCAGGAACAGGAGGCATCAAACGAGGCCGCCGCAGGCAGCGTCGTGCTCCTGGTCAGGCTCGGCCGGTTCAAGAACCAGCAGGGCAGCGCCGACGCCGGCGGCGGCGAGGCGAGCACCAGCAGCTGCATCGACGCGAGGCGGTGCCACTCCATGGGCTCCTACCAGTACGTGCTCAGCGACGACAACCTGCTAGTGTCCGTACACTGGCCGAACGGCAAAGACAGCAGCAGGAGCTCAGCCGCCGGTGTGAAAACCACGGCGAGCAATCATGACCAGCAGGGCAAGAAGGTCTGCGCCGGCGGGCGAGGCGACAGCTTCTCGGTGTCCAAGATCTGGCAATGGCGCGGCAGCGACAGGCGGCTCCCCGGCCTCCGCGCCGGCACCTCGTCGCCGGCAGACGACGGCCTGCCGTGGGCGCCGGCGAGGGAGAATGGCACGCGCACGAGGCAAGAAAGCGACGCCTGTTAGACACCACACACGCATGTTTTCTTGTGCCTTTTGTTAGTAGCTAGCAATAAGCATTTCTTGACAGAGTTTTGCTGGTAATTAATCCTTTGTGTAATCATGCCATCTTCTCTTCTTTTTTTGGTGATTTTTTCGCCTTTTTCCCTGTACAATATCATCAGAACTGACCAGCGTTAAAACTTTCGGTGGCAAAAAAAAATCGGTCACCAACGAAAGGAACGTCCATTTCGTTCGAAATTTAGGACCAAAAAAATCAAATTTTTAATGAAATTTAGCCGAAATTTGAATAAAATTTAAATAAATTTTAAACAGAGTTAAATTCAATCAAATTTTAGCCGAATTTAACATGTTTCGGTACCCAACGAAGGGGACGACGAAATTTGTTTCCCTGGAACTGACGTCCAGGTTGCTGCATACTCCATACATATAGCCTACAAATTTTGTACTTTACCAGAACATTCTTGTGATTGATCTTTCCATGGACTTTGTCTTGTTTGTTGTACTACAACAGGATGGCCATAAGTCAGATTACTGTGGCACTGTCCCATGCTCAAGTGCCACTGCCAGCAGCTCAACATAACGGCGCTGTGACAGGAGTCTGTTGCTCGTGTCTTCTCACTTGTTTTGTTCCTGTTCACTCGTAACCACCCGGTTATATGCTACTCTCGTAGCTTGCATTAGTTTGAAATGCGACATTGCAAACTCACGATCTGAACCGTCTGATATAATTCGCGATTAATCCGCCATTCTAGCTGCGACGTGATGGCATTCTTCTTGTGTTTGTTTTGTTGAAATTAACTAGCTATGAGGTGAAATGGTTGGGGGGCTTAATGATTGATGAGAGGTAGCTAGACGCATCTACTAACAATAAACTTTTAGCTGATTTTTATGGTCTCTGATCTCCAAGTTAGTTGTACAGTACAGTCTACAGTGACTTGTCGCTGGACCACGCCTTCGGACGTGATAGTCGATATCCAAGTGGGGGCGGCTACATTAGCAACTCATTATGGACTAGTATGTACATTAATAGCTGACAACAAATTTTAATTTTTTTTTCTGGCCTTAAGATGGTGATTCCTTACTGTTAGTTACGAGGCCCTTTGGTTTGACTAGGACAAATTATATTTTTGGCTAGCTCAAGGAGACAAGGACTGTCTAACTCTTTTTCTTTAAGATTTCGAGGTAAACTAACTAATCCTTCAACTCAACTATCTAAGTAAGGATCAGAACATGTGACCATCCGTATAAGGACGACAAGGATGGACAACTTTAACCACTGAATTATCATATCGTTCTCTGGATTGTGTGCCTATGACCGTATCAATGCTCTACCAAGTAGGAGCAACAACTATGAAGGATCATAACCCTACCAATCTCACGGTCATTTGACGAAGATGGATTAACACGACCGGACCAACCTGTCGAAACTAGTTCGAGGCAGGCAAACCTACCATGGCTCAACGACTCATGACGGCATATACAACGCATAGCTGTTTTAAGTGCTGATTTTATTTTCTACCTATGCATAAGGTATTCAAGTCACCATCGAAAGCTCCCTCTCACCTAATGTATGGTGGCTCACTGGAACCATAGTGATATTTACATTTCTGCCCCTATAAATTTTTATTTTAACTATTTGTTTATACTTTTATTCAATATTTTACACTAGAAACCCTAGATAAAAGATATAACAACAACCATCTCGGCCCACTCGTCAGCTTCTTACTTTTTTCCCGCTCTCTCCTCTCTCTCCCCCACTTTTCCTCACTTTCTCCTTCCCTCCCTCACTTCCCCACATCCTCCTCTCCCTCCTCGTTTGATCTCTGCCGCCGCCACTTCTAGTCGCTGCCCCGGCCCCATCGCCACTCTTCAATAACGTCGGCCATCGCCAGCTAGATCCGGACAACGTTGTCATTGCCCGTCCCCTGCCCCCTCACCGTTGCAACTTCTCCCTCAGCACCGCGATCTTCCGCCTTCAAATCCAACCACCGCCGAGTTTGCTTGGCTGGATGAGGGCCCCGCTGACTTCGCCTCCTCAAATTCAACTGTCGTGGAGCTCGCTTCGCCGAATCCGTTCGTCACCCAAGCTTTCCTAGCCGAATCTGACCACAACCTAAGTTCACATCGCCAAATTCGCCTGTCACCAAGCTCGCTTCGTTGGATCCTTCCACCGCGGTAGACCAAAGTGCCCCACTCTCTCAATCTCTCCCTTCCTTTCTCTACCGAGATCATGTGATCTCTCTTCCAAGCACCCATAGCTTCTGCAAGTTGCTCTGATACCCTACAAGACACCATCTCATTTCTACGGTGGCATCCGAGCCTAGGTGACACCTGGCCAGAGCACCAAGTCATACATGCCTTGAGCATCCGAAGCTCAACTGCCATGTACTGTACCTAGCAGCAAGAGTAATCAGAAAGGTTGCATGGAGAGCACGAGGCAGTGCCTGTCACACCTTGCCTTTGGAGCTTAGCTAGCGCCATCTGCAAGAAAGCGTCGACCACCTTTTTGTGGCAATCTTTTGCACGCAATCGTTGTCAGTAGCTGCACGACGCGGTAGTTACGAGGGTTTGGGTTCCAGTACCGGACCGGCCAGATCCCAGAGCCGGCGGCCGGTTCCGGAAAACCGGGCCTAGGTAAATGTCGGTTTTTCTTGGGGGCTTGGGTTTTTCCTTGTGATTATTGAAGCTTAAGTAGTTGGAGCATACGTAGAACTACACAAGTATACACATTTTGTGAAAAAAAAAGCTAGAGGCTACTAGCCAGGGTGACCATCTTGGGACAAAGCGGTACTTGGGAAGCTGGCCGGTTTTCGCTGAGATCCTGAATCCTGGTGGTTAGCCTGTGGCTGTCCTGATGATAGAACTTTTTTTTTTCAGTTTTTAAAAATTATTTTTTAGCTTATCTACAGTAGCTAATTTTTAAATATAGTATCGTTTTAAAATGAAATCTATAAATTGATTGTACTACACACTACAGCGATTTTATTTATATCGGCTAAAAAACGCATACGAGTTGTTGTTACTCTGTATTCTCTCATATAAATAGCCTAAAAATTATAAGTCGTAGCCAAACGTTATAAGCTGAAATCAAAGAAACAGGTCCGATGCTTTATGCCAAGAGACATGAGGATCGTATCACAGCTAACAATTCGGCGAGCTTCACTTGGTCACCGAAGCAAGTAGACATCACCTTCTCATAAGGCAGATGAGGGGTTCGTGTCCTCGACGCCTCGCTTTCTCAGTTATTGCTGCGTGGTACTTGGGCGCCTTGCAACCTACTGATGCAGTGCTGACCATGCATGACAAGCGATACGCATCACATTTTCGCAACTGTTTCGTGATACGCCGCGACGACATACACGATGCATCTAGACAAGAGTGTGCAATACAAGCGTCAGAGAACGGATTCAGGCAAATCATTTTGTAAGTCGAAGCAAGCCAGGAGCAGTACATGACTACTACATGTCCATGGATTTCATTTCTGGTGCTGCAAAGCTCTTACAGGAGGCGAGCCTCCTTTTCCAGTCAAAGCTGCCTACAAATACATCACCACTGATGGTCTTAGCATTAAATGAATACCTTACAGTTTGTATCTGCTATCTTTTTCGCCATCGGTGACGATGCTTCATGCCGGCTAGTTTAGAACTCTGGGTGTTTTCTTGTTTTGGCAACGATGAGCAGCGGTGGTCGTCGGAGTTTTGACGATGTTGGACTGAACACACTTCGCTAATAGATTCGAGCTAATTGCTAGTGGTGGCTCAAGTGACAATCTCAAGTATATCTTCGAAGGTCACATGGCTATGGCTGACAGCCTCCCTTCGAGAGGACATGGCCGTTGCAACCTTGAGTAGTCTGATTACTTCGCTGCATCCGTCGACGTAGTACTTCGCTTTGCTAGCCTTCTGGCCAACGGAGCAGGCAAAGACCTCTGGGACGGCAGGAAACACAGAACGAGAAGCAGCGTTATTGATGCTTTCAAACATGTCCTCATCTGATCGATCATTACCAATGCACATCAGAAAATCCGGTGCTTTCTCATTGTTGGCTAATGTTCGAATGACCTTGTCCACAACATTCCCCTTGCTAACTCCCTGTATCAATGAATGATGCATTCGTTCAGATATTGCAAGGCTCAAAAAGCATGAGGGTGATAAAATATACCAAATGGTTGTGGGGAAAAAATCTGAATGCACAAACCTGGGGTTTAACTTCTACAATCTGATGACCACGCTTCACGACAACAGGTTCATTTGCTAGCACCCTCTTAAGATGACTCACCAGTTCCTTTGCCTGGCAGGAGCCAAAGTCATGATCTGCATCCTGATAATGCCATACTAGAGCACTCTCCTTTGACTCTATTGAAGAACCATCAGTTGTCTCCTTGTATATGTGCATGACAGGATCAGCAATGTGTTTCCATTCACAATCTAGACCTGATGAGCTTGTTTCCCATTCAGCTGCTCTGTTCCATCTGTAAGAACAAACATGGTTCATCAGTCAATACTTGAATACTGCGAAAATTACATAATGGAGTGTATACCAAAAAAATTCTATGATCCTATTACCTGATAAAATAGCCATGTTCAGCGGCAATACCAAGCTTCTCACATGAAGCAAACCACTCGCTTAGGGAAGTGCGCCCTCTTCCGCTGACTATGAATACACAGTTCTTCGGATCATTGCACAAGTTGTTAAGGATAGAAACCAGTTCTGCACTTGGAGCTTTGTCAACTGATGACTGGGGCACAAGGGTGCCATCATAGTCCAGAAATATCAGCCTCCTGTTAGCCTTCTTATAAGAAGAAGCAAAGTGTTCTAAAGTAAGTCTTCTAAATCCAGGAGAAAGAGCTATAACTCTAAAATTCAAGCCAAACCCAGTGGTCCAACACCTTCGGCTATAGTGATCGTTGCAAGCTCTGTCTAGATCTTGGGCAAAGCTGCGTGCCCAGTGGGCAACGTCATGAGAACTAACATAGCGATAATGCTTGTCATGCCGCAGCTTCTTCTCAGATTGTGTCAGATCCGTTGCATGATATAATGCATCGGCCACATCTTCTACACTCCAAGGATTTACCCTGAAAGCACCGCTAAGAGATGGGGAGCAACCAAGAAACTCAGACACAATTAGTGTGCTTGTGTGAATTGAGCCCTTACCAACACCTCTGAGGTTATCAATCTCCTCATTTCCCTGCCTGCAGACTGTATACTCGTAGGGTATTAAGTTCATACCATCCCTCACAGCATTTACAATACAGCAGTCAGATGCAGCATAAAATGCAATCTTTTCATATAAAGGAATCAGGTGGTCAATTAGGACAACAGGCTTGTAATCAGCAGAACCATAGTTATTGTTAATCCTCGCAGCTACGGAGACAGTTTCATTTATTGCTTCCTCCACATCTTTTCCAGTGCTTCTTGCAGGATTGACAATCTGTACAAGGACAATCTTCCCTCTAAGCTTTGGAGTTTTCTCCAAAAGAAGTTCCAAGCCAAGCAACTTTAGACTGATTCCTTTGAAGATATCCATGTCATCTACACCTAACAACACCATCTTGCCTTTGTATCTATGCTCGATTTCTTGAACCTTGCTAATTGTGGCAGGCAACTTCAACATAGACTCAAGCCGGCCAACATGTACACCCGCTGCAAGGATCTTGAGGCTTACCGTTCGGCCAAAGTACTCTATACCAATGTGACCACGTTTTGACTCATAATTAAGGCCTAACAGTCTGCTGCAACATGAAAGGAAGTGGCGGGCATAGTCGAATGTTTGAAAGCCAATGAGATCAGCATTAAGCAGGGACTTTAGGATTTCATCCCTTACTGGCAGTGTCCTATAGATTTCAGAGGAGGGAAATGGGCTGTGGAGGAAGAAGCCAACTTTGATCCGGTGCAGCTTCTTTCTTAAAAAGGTTGGGAGAAGCATGAGGTGATAATCATGAACCCACACAGAATCGTCATCTGAATTGATTTCCTCCATAACTTTGTCAGCAAAGATTTTGTTGGCCCGAACATAGGCTTGAAAAAGGGAGCGGTCAAAGAGCTCACCTTTGTCAAGGCAAACAGGAAGCATATAGTGGAAAAGTGGCCATAATTGCTGCTTGCAGAAGCCATGATAGAACTGCTGCTGGAGATCATCTGGGAGAAAAGTTGGTATGCATCTGTGTTCGCTAAAGATCTTCTGAGAAACTTGATCTTGCTCACTAGGATCAACTTGAACCTTCAAACTACCCACATAAACAACTTCACTCTCAGCTGGAAAACCGTCTTTAAGTTGGACAAGAAGTTGATTGTCATCCAATGAAAAGGACCACTGTCCGGTAGCTTCATCTTTTGTGCAGTTTAGTGGAAGAAAGTTGGAAACAACTATTTTTCTCTCGAAACAAGAAGATGCAGAACCAACTGAATCATCAACGTTACTTGTTTCCCAATCAGGATTAGATATGATGCCAGGAGAGGTCACAACACGGGGAAGAGATCTAAAAGGTTGTTGAAAGTCAAACACATCTTCAGAACCCATTTCTAGAAGATTTGAATATGACTTCGAAACCATGATTCCACAACCTTCTGCAGCAAAGAGAAAATCAAAGAATACCAATAATTAGGCCTTTACAACAAAAATCATTAACTTCACATATACATGCAATCTCGGGGATGAAATTATAAAAAGAACTAGCATGTTTACCCGCGCAACTGCGCGACTAGATATTATAATACAGGTGTCTTTGATATACAACTCCACTTTCTATAGTTGAAATAAAATTGCATTTGTTATATAACTCTAATATCTATATATGATTAATCAGCACTGTTATAATCTGGCCCTACCAAAATAAATGGTGGAGATCCTTCTCTCTCTTTCGATTAATGTGAGTGTCTAGGATTTTTTTCTTTTTCAGATTATTGTGGGATTTTTTTTGCCTTAAAATGAAGGAGGTGCATTGAATATCGTCAGTTATATCTCATATACAATTGTACTTGTTATATAACTCTAATATCTATATATGATTAATCTGCACCGTTATAATTTGACCTTATCAAAATAAGTGGTGGAGATCCTTCTCTTTTTCTTTCAATTAATATAAGAATTTCTATGATTTTTTTTCTTTTTTAGGATTATTGTGGGGTTTTCTTACCTCAAAACGAAGGAGGTGTGAATATCACCAATTGTTTTTATTTGTATAGATATGAGCTTCTAGCTAACACTATTTGTTTTCTCAAACATCAAACACACTACATGTTCACATTTTCTTTTTATAAAACACCTACCTTACTACGTCGTCTATTATAGACTAAAAACCAATTACACGTGACTTATAAATTCTCAAAAAAGAGGAAAAAACCCACAAAAGTGGGTAAATAATTAATGTCAGGGAATAAATTATAATTGAACACCCACAATTAAAATTAATTCCTACAAAAGCAACAGCACAACAGAACGAAAACCTCCATGGAGGTGTAGTTGATACAGAATACATGCACCACTAAAAAAACCATGAATTACTTACTGGTTTGTAAGTAGCATCTTTTGCTCCAGGGCAAAAGTGCAAAGCATGTGAAAATAGTAATTATAAGATTCTAGCTGATAGATTCTAGTTTATAACCTATGTATTCAAGTATAACATGAAAACATCTCATGATTTTTTTCATGATGAGCTCTCCAAAGATCCAAAACAAAGCACATCTATCTTCTTGTTTAGGACCACAATATCCACTCCAAACATCATTTAATAAAATGGACCACACTCCTACCAAAATAACACAAAAGTACGAATTCAAGGACCACCCTCTATCAGCATGACGCAAACAATACGCAATCTAATCATTTCCCTCTCACCAATCACAAATATCAGCATAAAACTGTAGTGTCATGCCATCTTCACCACCGTAACGTATCTAGCTGCATTACCTGGCATGCCAATCAGGACTTGTCATTGCGCCAATGGAATCAGCTCACACATAAACTTCAAAACCTATTTGGTGAGATCTGTTCTGTAACAGACTAGTACAGACAAGGCAAGGTGGCTAAAGGAAACTTGATCCATCCCAATTCCTGCTCATCCTACAGTGGCAACAGTGTGTTGAATGCAACTGGCATTGCCATTAATTCGATCAATGTATGTCCAAAATTCCAGCCTATTTGCACGTTCCATTACAGTCGCCTCCAGCGTAGTAGCTACTGCCCAATATACCATCGTTTGGCATGGCTATGGGCTCAAAGCACACCTAACTGGACCAAGCTCATACAGCAAAATGGTAATGGTTGAATTATTGCAATCAATGTGCCATGCAGTATATCTTGGAAATTAAATTTCCCTGTAGACAACACATGATCCTGCCTAGCATTGCACATAACTGTGAGACCACGACTAAAAATTTATTTGTCATCACGCCACACAGCAGTCAGATCAGCAGAACTGTAACTAGAACTGAAGGTCTTGCTATGGCATCACACATTGGGCTAACAACAAAATTATGCCTTAGAACTAAATATAAATGTAACTTCTAAAATTTTCAGGAAAGAACTAAATCTAGCATACATATAATTTATTGGGTTAACTGAAAAAAATGGCATCGAGCATACAAAATCCAATATCAATACATGGCAATCCATAGGCTTAGTTCCCTTGTTTTTCACACTTTGTTACTTTTTTCTCTCTTGGAGTTGGGATAGCTACCAACTAGTAAATGGAAATGCCAGTGAGATAAGAGATAAGCACTAAGTGGGCTCACAAAAGGCAGCGTCAAAAGAAGCCCCTTTTTCAGTTGGTTCACATCAACAATTCCTCCCCAACTCAACCCTAAACCAAGAACAATTTCCTCCAAGCAAAACGAACGGCAAATGAAACAATTAATCACCTAAGAGAAACAAATCACAATCCCCAAGCTAGCCCACAAGATTGCTCTTTTCCTAATTTAAATAGGGTCACTCTTTTCCAACCTAACAAATCAAGAACCAAGGAAAGAACACGGCTAGATGGGCCAAGAAACAGAAGGATCAAGAAGGAGAGCGAGCGCTTCTCACCGCAGCGACAAATTTAGAGAACTCCTCAAATCCAAATAGCAACTTCTTGGCACCTTCTCCTCCTCCTCTTCTCCCTTCCCCTTTCCTCCTAAATATTTCTTGGCCTCTGCTTTTATCCGCCACCACATTAAACACCAAACTACCACAGGCAAAGCCTATGCAGAGGGAGAGAGGAGACAGGTAGACACGGTGGACACAGGCGGAGGCAACAAGAACACAGATGTCGAGCAGTCGAGGGTCAGTGAGAGTGAGAGGAAATGTCTGACTTGTGAGGTTATGCAATTTTGGATGATTCAGAGGTTTTCTCTTGGAATATTGCAACGCGCCGGCTGCACTGGACGGTTTTACCCCTGATGCTCTTGCTCATCCACGCACATGCCATTACGGATAAGATTGCCCTTTCGGTCGTGATTATTTTATCCATAAATCTGGTAACACTTTAATCCCAAATATAAGTCCGATATATAAAACTAAAAGGCATATTATTTAAATAATATTTTATAAGATTAGATTATATTTATCTCTAATAGAAAGAATGGTACTATACCTGTTTAATAGGAACAATTATAGTCTAATTTTATTAAATATTACTTAAATAATCTATTTTTTAAAATATATGTGTCAGATTTATATTATATATATAACGGAGGAAATTATTATTCTATGTGCTTGAGGCTTGACGTCTCCGTTTTGCTTTGTGTGCCTACTCTATTTTATTTATCTCGAGAGAGAAGCTTCGAAGTTTCAGGTAAGACGCTTGGGACTTGCCGGTGTTTTGGATGGTAATCTCCGTTCTATGTATGCTTTTCTTTAATTTTTCCGGATTATGCGCGGAATTGTCCATGGATCAAGTCATTGTTTCTGTATTTTTTTAGTTGTAGGATAGGATGAGTTGGTTTGTTCATGATGTGTTTATCCCATCCTAATTGATGTAGACTAATATGCTTTTGTTATTTTCGAGGGGTTAACTTCAGATATTTTTGTGATTTAGTGTTAGGAGAGCTAGCTCGATATCATGGGCTATTGAGCTAGTACAAACATGATTCAAACATAAGTTTTCATCGAATCGGATCTGGTTGAGCTGGACTTAGTTTGTTCAATCTATTTGTTGGCAGTACGATGAAAACGGCTACGACTTATCTGGAACCAGTGGCGGTTCTAGAGTAAGTCAAGGGTATTCAGTCGAATATCTAAAATTTTTGCCAAAAAATCTACTATATACAAGGTATAATATATATACCTTCATTTGGTTGCGCAGGAACTCCTGATCTTAAAGGAGCACTAGAGCGGCTGTTTCGCAACGCAAGTCACCTTGCCATCGTCGCTCGCTAATGCGGTGCAGCCGCATAGGTTCACCCTCCCCGACCTAGTGACCCCCATGGCGTCATGACCCCATATCTCTAATCCGATAATCCCTCTGTCTCCTTCTACTCCCTTAGCGATCTCTGATTTGTAGCAAAATTATGTGTCTAAATAAAGACGTGAGTTGTATTTTGCTTAAAGAAGTGAGGTATCTATAATGATTCTAAAGTTTTTGCATAGTAGTTGATTATATTTTGATGACTTATGTATCAATTATTTAGAAAATATGTAAGTGTTATCAAGTTTGTCATGTAGCTTGATGTGTTGGACACTTGGATGATTTGATCCCCTTTGATGTTTGGCTGTCTGATCCATATTTTGTTTAGCATACTACTTAAGTTGCTTAGTTAGAAACCGTTCAACAAAGTATGTTCACGATAAAAGCACTTTTGAACTTCCGCTTGAGAATACGAAAATCTAACAAAGAGAATTGTCTTTTAACTTGATTAAAGCATCTCGTTGTGATTGTACAACTCTATTATAGAATTATTCCGATTTGAACTTTGACTCAGGTTAGTAGTTCCAGGGAAATAATTCATCTCTAATTCCAATCATCATAGTTAAAACCATTAGTTTTTGAGTTCTGTTTTTCACTCCTTGCTGAAGTTGCTTCCTTTTTGTGTGCTTATCTGTATGACATTATATCTCGTTTCCAAGGCATGAAGCATTGTCATGTTAATTTTTGATTATTTTAGAATTTCTTTATATTATTTGAGATGTTGCCTCTAATATAAATAATTGTATTTTAATTTTCGCTACTGTGAATCTTTATGTTTTCAATTGAACAATATTTTGTAATTTCGAATACTCAGTTTGAAATTTCTAGATCTACCACTGTCTGGAACGCAATAATTTTATAGAAATTTGGCAGGAAGCAATATAATTCCACTATGACTTGTACGAAGTTCCAAGTTCCAAACTGAACCTTGCTCATATGATATACTCTGGTTTTATGTTTGCATGCTATTCGCACACCGTAACACTGATGTGATAACAATGTATGCATGATATATCATGGCGATGTCAATTGTCAACAATTACCACTTTTCATTGTGCTCAATATAGAAGGAATGGTAGATTCTTGAGAAGAGGAAGGAACAAAGTACTTCCCTTTCAAGAAGAAAAGAAAGGAGACTTGTGAACTGTGATTAACCACTATTGACCCATGCATGCAATACAAGTTGTATATATATATATATATATATATATATATATATATATATATATATATATATATATATATATATATATATATATCTGGCAGCAATTAGTAATTAATCACGACGGCAACCTGGCGATGTCTCATGTCTGTGTAATAAATCTTTAATTAATCTTTGTCTAAAAAAAGATAGCTTACTCCCCCCCCCCCCCCCCCCCCCCGCGATGTAGTAATTAATCTTTCGTTTTCAGATGGAATATGCATGGACCTAAAAAGGCGATCATTTCAGGTCAAGACTAGTTATTTTTCCCCCTGTGCTCACCTTAGGCAGGGGGTACGTGTTGATTTAGCTATCATGTTGTGAGAATTAGTTTATCTTATCCTTATTAGCAAAGATGGTTATCTAGTTGGACACTACTACTAGAAAAAAAAAGGACGATCAAGCACGTAACAACTAACAACGACACCTAGCTCTGATCTTCTTCTTCTTTTTGACAAAATGATAAGATCAATTAGGCTACTGGCCTACCAGCAAGAGTAGTGAAAAGCCCTGGAAAAATTCAAAATAAATTTTTGTGCTTTTTGCTGCATTTTGGGTGAATTTTGAAAACTTTCCTTTTCGGGAAAGTCTCGTCGGAAATGCGCTTTCCTTTCTCGGCCTTTCTGCTTTCTCCCTCCGTTGGCGCCCCGCCTCCCCTTTCCGCCTCCCTTTCTCTTGCGCGCCCCGCGCCCGCGTCTCCGCTGGCGCCACCTCTCCTTCCGCCTTCCCCGTCGCCCAGCGCCTCCCTCCGCTCCCCTCAGCCGCAAGCGCCCAGCTCCCTCCCCGCCTTCACCTCGCGCACGCGCGTGCGCTGCGCGCTGCGCCCGTGGGCACGCCTGCGCCCGCGCCTGTCCCCGCGTCGCCCCGATCTCGGACCGCCTCCGCCGCCCCGACAGCTCCTGTCCGAGCGAGTGGACGCCGCCGCGCCACGTCGCCCGCTCCAGCTCCGGCCCACCCGGCAGACGACGCCTCCTCTCTCTCGCGCGCACGGGCACGCCCTCGCCCCGGCCGCAGCTCAACTGCCCCCGTCGCGTCGCCCGCCCTGTGCAGAGCCATGCGTCACCCTCGCCCCCTCCCACTGTGCGGGATTAAACGCCCTTGACGGCCCCGTCACCTCCCTGTCGGCCGGAGCCCCGCCGCTGGCTTCTCCCCGAAGGAACCCCCTCCCCTCCGCGCGGGTATAAAGCCCTCTTCCCCTGCCATTTCTCTTCCTTTGCTTTCCGAGCTCCCCAAACACCACCATTCCCCTCCCCACCCTCCAGAGCCTCTCCCGGAGCCTCCGATTGGAGCCCCGCCGCCTACAGTTCCGCCTCCGCCGTCCCCTGCGCCGGTGGCCCCCGGGAACCAATCTCCCCCTCCCCTTCCCCATTTTTAAATTGCATTCGTCTGGAGCACCTTCAACCACCCCTATTTACTTTGCCGTTCTCCTCTGGCCAGGTGAAGCCCTGTGGAGCGCCGCCGTCGAAGTCCACCGCCGGCCGCAACCACCTCTCCGTGGCCAGCTCACCCCGAAGGCTCTGAGCTTCAGCCACCGCCACCAATGTGAGCTCCCAACTCCCCAGATGGTGTAACCGGCCCCGATTGAGCTTCCTCGCCGCCGGTGACCCTCTCCACCGTGAAATCCCCGAACCACCCCCTTCTCCCTCCCTCTCTCCCCTTTGGTCCCCGCAAATGCTAACTACCCGAAACGGGCTCCCCGTGCTCTGCTCTACCCGGCGGTACCCCTTTCTGCCCTTGGGAGCCGTCGACGTCGCCGGAGCACCTCTGCCCCGCCACCTCCGTCCCGCTGCTGCTCGCGCCCGGCCGGAGGAAGACGATGACGACGTGGCCGCCTCCCCGTCGTCGGATCCCCTTGAAGCCTTCTAATCCCCGCCATCCACCTCCCCGTACCGTTTCACCCGCCCCCCTTGAATCTCAGCCGTCTGATCTTCCTGCTTCCCCATCTCGACCGCTCGCCCCGTCGCGCTCCTCCGCCGTCCGCCCCGGGCCACGCGGCGGGCATCCGAGCCGCGTGGGCGCGCCCGCTCTGGGCCGCTTTCCCTCGGCCCGCTCCATCCCGCGCGCGCGCATGCGCGAACAGGCCGCGCTGGCCTTCGGCCGCGCGGGCCGCTTCCCCGGCCGGGCCGTACTGTGGCCATGGGCCGGCCCTTCACTGTTCATTTGATTTTTCCCCGGATTTTCTAATTTCCAATATTCCAGAAAACTCCAATAAATCCTAGAAAATCACAGAAAATCCCAAAAATTCCCAAATTTCACCACTTTGCTCCAATTATTATTCCAAACCCTCTGGTGAAATCCATTTCCACAGATTCATCCTAGAAAAATTCCTAAAATTCTATTTGGGGTGTTTATGCAATTTATTTCTTTTTAATTAGATTATTTTTCCTCGCTTGATTAGTTGCAAGCTGGATTTATTTCATTTTATTTGCTTGCGTTAGTGTCGGAGATCCCGGAAGCCCAGGAGCAGATTCAGGACCCCGGTGCTTCTACGTTCGAGCTTGCTGAGATCGTCCGGATAGACGGCAAGTCCCAAATCCTTTGATCATATTGTATCCCATAATGTTTAAATATGTTAATATGTTATTTGCATTGAGCTAGTTCTGAAATGTTAGTTCAAAAATAAAAATAAAATGTTTAGAATGACATGTGATATAGTTAGTCCTACCACCGCTAAATGCCATGATTAAATTGCAGCCATGCCTTTGAAACCCTAGAAATAATTATCTGATAATCTAGAGAATTGTAGGCTACTATTATCATGCAAAATGTTACACTAATAAGGTTGTGGCTGTGGGCCAATAGAATCTGGAAAACCCGACTCTAAGGTAGGGTGGTATGGGACACCGTATCTTAGAGCGGAGAGTGCTGGCGTGCACAAGGTAGGGTAAGGGTTGGGGGAGAGCCACGAGACGGTCTTTGCCCACCTCTTATCCTAGGGCTGGAGTAGGGTAAGGGTGAGTGGGAAACCGCGGGACGGTCTACGCCCACCGCTTACCTTAGTTTGGGTCGCGGACCTGGCGAGGTTGCGGGCCATGTGAAAATATAAGGACTGAAACCCTTACGCTGAGCAAATGTCACAGTGATCGCTCAACCACAGGAGTTGACTTGTCAACCCTTGTCTTTTAGCTGCTCAACTCGATTGAAACTCTACAGGAGGGTAGCAGTGAGGTTAGGTAGGCCGTGCGACGGATGCCTAACAACGGTGGAATTCACTCGAAGCGGACGTTGTCCTCTCTTGTGTGTGTGTGTGTGTGTGGGTGTGAGCCAGACCCGAGTGAATTCTACTGGGTAGAGCCTATATAAAGAGTCGAGCAGTGAAAAGACCTGGCTTTCTTAACTCTTTAGCGGGAGTTGAGGGATCGTGTGGGTAAAGCTGAGCAAACTCTGCAGAGTCAAATAAATGGTATTCGAATACGCCGTGCTCCCGGTTGTTGGAGCTGTGTCACTTGGGTGATTCCAGCAGCAAAGCTTAAGTAGATTTGTACGTGCTTTAACTTGGTTAGTTGGTTAATGAACTCTTGTTGAAAAACCCTGAGTTCTTAAGGAGTAAGTTTTGGGTCCGTCTTATTAAAACTGTTTGCAAATAAAATTGCATCCACCAGATGTAATAAACCAAGTATACTCCCTTCCTTTGACTTTCCGTGCATATAGTAAATTAAGATCCCTTTTGGGATTTGCTGAGCCGGTTGTTTGGCTCACGGCTTGCTTAATCCAATCTCTAGAGGATCAAGACGAAGGAGAAGGTCTCCCTGTTGAAGAAGTCCCCGAGGATCTTTTCTTCGACGAGGATCCTTGGCTGTAGGTCTCCGCCGCGCTCGAAGCAGTTTCTGGAGCCTTTTGTAATGTATTATACTTTGGGCTTGCACGCCCCGCTGTAAAAACTGGATGTTAATCCGTATGTCAAATATATGCTGGTCTTTTGTTGTAAGCATGCAATGGTATACTCTTGCGCGACACTCCATAACTGTTCATGCTTGAATAGTTACGGAATGCCGTGTCCGTACGCGCCCCTGGAAACGGGGGCGTTACAAGAAGTGGTATCAGAGCAGGCTCTTTGACCGTAGGTTGAGACCTAAGGCTGTCTAGGAGGCGATTTTATCGCAAAAATTAATTCAAGGCATAAAAAGAGTTTATGAAAAATATAAGTATTATTGCTGTCTTGTTCCTCTCTTGTTGCTACTTTCCTGTCTTAGTTTATTTCTGCTTAAGTTTTAATTTTCGCAAATGTTTACTGTCTTACTTGTCTAATTTCAAAATTTCGTTTCCGGCAGATGGTGCGCCTCGTTTTCTCCCGCCCCGACCGAAGGGATGGATGGCACCACAAGTTGTGGGAAATGCGACGATACCTCGGAGCGAGAGGAAACCACGGCCCAGTGATCTACGCTGAGGGACAGTTCCGCCAGGACCAGTTCTACGAGTACAAGGCTTGGGTGGTCCTCGACCCCTTGCCTATCCGCCCAGACAGGAAGCGGAGGTTCACCGCCCGACGGGTGAACGATGAGGATGCTGTTCAGGATGTGGCTCTGAAGGCCGCGCTCTATCTCAGGGACTACTACCACCAGGAGCTAGCAGGGACGCCTTTCGACCTGGTGCCGCGTCCGCACTTTGGGGACTTTATAGTCCCTAGGTTCGGTGAGGATGACGATCCCCGCCTAGCGGGTATCGCCACCCTTATGTCGCAGCAGGTCGCCAGCTACGACAGAGCAGTCGAGGAGGCCAGAGTCTGGCAGAGGCAGTTGTGGGACACTCGTGAGGAGGTTCAGCGCCTCCGGGAGTCCCTCGTCCGCTATGAGGCCCAGGAGGCAGCAGAGGTCTCAGATAGTGCGGAGTCGCCCAGCGTTCACTCCTCTTATGCTTCGGTGCAGTCTAGGCCCAAGCGCCGGATGACTGCGGCGCAGTACCGTGCCCGGTTCCGCCCAGCAGCCCCGCTTGCCCTCCCAGCACCAGGGGACGACGAGGAGTAGACGCCGTTCGTTAGTGGTAGCCTGACCTTTTGGCGATAGATGTACTTTTGTATGTAATGCAAGTGTAACATGAACCTTTATGTGGTCTGTGCACCACTTGCTTAATGTAAATTATGTTGCTACCTCTTTTAATTTGTTTGCTTAATTATCAGTATGTTCTTCCTGTGTTCAAAGCTTTCTCCTGTCCCCTTCGCTCTCGTTCTTATCTTTTCGTCCTATACTTGCCTTGAAAAATTCAAAGTCTTACTTACCTGTTCTTGATTGCCAAAGCCGCTGCAAGGCTAACCTCAAGTTCCCAATCAACAGATGGAGCCGGCAGAGCAGACAGGTCAGACCAGCAGGCAGGGTGCACCTGCCACCGACCAGAACACACTCGCCAATGTTATTGCAATGTTAGAACGGAATCGATATCAAGGAGAGCAGAACATACTGCGAATGTTGGATCAACAGTCCAGATTGATTGAACAGCTCGCCACCAGATCCCCAGGAGTACAGGGTGGAGGCAATATTCCACGGGATGGTGCTCCAATTACCACTCGGTGGAATGACTTTCTAAAGACACGTTCACCCACTTTCTCCACAACCGCTGATCCTATGGTTGCTGAAGATTGGCTGGCAGATGTAGAGAGGAAGCTTCAGACTGCGCAGTGTGACGATAAAGAGAAGGTGCTATATGCATCCCACCAGTTACAGGGTGCAGCAGCGACTTGGTGGATCAACTACCAGCGCACACTCCAGAATAGAGAGATTAGTTGGGAAGATTTCTCCAAGGCCTTCCGTAAGGCCCACATCCCCGAGGGCATTATGGAAGCCAAGCGCCGGGAGTTTTTGGCGCTTAAACAAGGTGGCCGTACTGTAATGGAGTATTTACACCAGTTCAACCACCTCTCCAGATTTGCCCCTGAGGATGTTGACAACGAAGACAAGAAAATGAACAAGTTTCGTGCAGGTTTGCAGCAGTCTTTGAGATTCCACATTTCAGCTTTGAAGTTCAAAGATCTGAATGATATGGTTGATGGTTTGATCACCTCCGAAGAAGCTAGAAGTGACATGGAAGACTATAGAAAACGCAAGGCAGCACACAGATCGCAGTCATCTTCACACACTGCCCAACGAGCCAAGACATCGGGATCTTCTTCATATCGATCCCCATCTTCCCGACAGTATGTGATGATGCCGAAGAACCATTCCAACCAGACTCAGCATTATGCTTCCCCTCTACCATTGGCTCTCAAGTGTCCCACTTGTGGTGGAAATCACCTGGCTAGTAGCTGCCCGCGAAGGTCAAACGCATGTTTCCACTGCGGTGAGATAGGGCACTACAGAGACCAGTGTCCTAGGAAGAACTTGCCCTCAGATGCAGCCAAGTTGCAAGTTCAGAACCAACAGCAGCAAGAGGTTAAGTCACAAGCAACCCCCGGCACCCCCAAAGGAGGATTCTTGCAGATTAAAGCAGCCAACCCTCAGTCACCTGCAGGCACTGCGAATTTCTCAGCTACAGGCAGAGGCAGAGGCAGAAGCAATGTCAGACCCACTTTTTATGCCAGAGTGAATCATGTATCTGCAGAGGATGCCGCTGGAGCAAGTGACATCATTGCCGGTATGTTCCCAATCAATTCCATACCTGCATTGATTTTATTTGACCCTGGTGCAACGCATTCGTTTATTTCAAAGAGTTTTGCTGCAAGAAATCAATTACCTTCTGTTGCATTGCCAAGACCATATGTGGTGGAAACCCCTGGGGTTAGAATGGAGTCCCACCGTGGGTGTGCGGGACTTAACATAAAAATCCAAGGGGTAGACTTTAGAGCAGACTTGTTGCAGTTAGACATGTCTGGTTTAGATGCCATCTTGGGCATGAACTGGTTGGCCAGAAATAAAGGCAAGGTAGATTGCGAGATCAAAACAGTGTCATTGGTTAACTCTGAAGGTCAGAAAATAGTAGTAGAGACAGATCGACAAGTGCTGAAAGATGCCAAGAAACGTATGATCAACATGATAGCAGCTACACCTGACCAAGTGCCAATTGTGCAAGAGTACCCTGATGTATTCCCAGAAGAATTACCAGGTAGACCCCCTGACAGGCAAGTGGAACTTGCAATAGAGTTGGTACCTGGTACCAAACCAATTGCCAAGCACCAATACAGAATGTCAGCCAGTGAGCTGAAAGAACTGAAGAAGCAGTTAGATGAGTTACAAGAGAAAGAATTCATTCGACCCAGTACTTCACCGTGGTCAGCCCCAGTGCTGTTTGTGAAAAAGAAGAACGGCGAATTGAGAATGTGTGTAGATTACAGAGGTTTGAATGCTGTCACCATCAAGAACAAGTATCCCCTCCCAAGAATTGATGATCTGTTTGACCAACTTAAAGGAGCCAAAGTGTTCTCCAAGATCGATTTGCGCTCGGGTTATCATCAGCTCAAGATCCGAGAGCAAGATCGAGAGAAGACAGCCTTCATTACCAGATATGGATTGTTCGAGTTCACGGTCGTACCTTTTGGTTTGACTAATGCGCCAGCGTATTTCATGAATCTTATGAACCTGGTGCATATGGACCAATTGGATCGATTTGTGATTGTTTTCATTGATGATATTCTGATATACTCCAAGAGTGAAGAAGAGCACAGACAACATTTGCATATGGTTTTGACCAGATTGAGAGAGCATAAGTTATATGCAAAATTTGATAAATGCAGTTTTTGGTTGAGAGAAGTCGCTTTCTTGGGTCATGTTATATCTGAAGATGGAGTGAAGGTCGATCCAGAAAAGATTTCAGCAGTGATGGAATGGAAACAGCCTAAGACAGTGACTGAAGTGAGAAGCTTCCTAGGATTGGCGGGTTATTATCGCCGATTCATAGAAGGTTTCTCAAGAATATCTCGCCCACTCACTCAATTGTTGAAGAAAGACAAACCGTTCACATGGACTAATGCATGCGAAGAAAGCTTTCAAATGTTGAAGACCAAGTTGACAACAACACCAGTGCTGATTTTACCCAATCCAGAGAAGGAGTTTCAGATTTATTGTGATGCCTCAAAGCAAGGTTTGGGTTGTGTGCTTATGCAAGACGGAAAGGTTGTTGCCTATGCATCAAGACAGTTGAAGCCGCATGAGGAGAATTATCCCACACATGACCTGGAGCTAGCAGCTGTGGTGCATGCCCTCAAAATTTGGCGACACTACTTGCTAGGAAATCGTTGTGAGATATTCTCAGATCACAAGAGTTTGAAGTACCTATTCACCGAGCCGGAGTTGAATATGAGACAACGCAGATGGTTGGAACTGATTAAAGATTATGATATTGATCTCCAGTATCACCCAGGCAAGGCAAATGTAGTTGCTGATGCCCTTAGCCGCAAGGCTCGTCCAAGCAAAGGCAATCAATCGGAATACCCACCAGAGTTGCAGAGAGATATATTACGGCTGAACTTGGTAATCACAGAAAAAGGTGAAGAAGCAGCCTTAGAGATTCAACCACTATTGCCAGATCAGATTAAAGCAGCCCAGGATGAAGATGAAGAGATTCAAAAACTGAAAAAGAATATTCAAGAAGAAAGTTCATCAGAGTATGCGATAGACGAGCATGGAATCCTTACCTTCCGTGATCGCTATTGCATACCCGACAAGAAAGAGTTGAGAGAGTTGATCCTAGCTGAAGCCCACTCCTCTCAATTCTCAATTCATCCAGGAGGCACAAAGATGTATCAAGATTTGAAGAAAAGATATTGGTGGAACCAAATGAAGAAAGAAGTGGCAGAATATGTAGCCAAATGTGATGTCTGTCAACAGATCAAGATAGACCACCAAAAACCATCGGGATTGTTACAACCTTTACCAATTCCCGAATGGAAATGGGATAGCATTGGCATGGACTTCATCACTGGACTTCCCAAGACTCGTGAGGGATATGATGCTATTTGGGTCATTGTTGATAGATTGACCAAGGTGGCTCATTTCCTCCCGATCAAGCAAACCTATGGGAAGGATAAACTCGCCGAGTTATATTTGACCAGAATTGTGACACTGCATGGAGTTCCGAAGAAGATTGTGTCAGATAGAGGAGCACAGTTTACATCCAAGTTCTGGGAAAAGTTGCATGAAGCCATGGGCACCGATCTGAATTTCAGCTCAGCATATCACCCACAGACAGATGGGCAGACAGAGAGGACCAACCAGATTTTAGAAGACATGTTGAGAGCTTGTGCGATAGTGTATGGAGCAACATGGAACACCTGTCTACCATTTGCTCAGTTCTCATATAACAACAGCTATCAAGCCAGCATTCAAATGGCACCGTTTGAAGCACTCTATGGCAGGAAATGCAGGACTCCACTGAACTGGACAGAAACAGGAGAGCGACAACTCATTGGTCCCCAGATTGCTCAAGATGCAGAAACACATGTTAGGATTGTCAGGGACAGACTGAAGATGGCACAAGACCGACAGAAGAACTATGCAGATAATCGCAGGAAAGACTTGAGTTTCGAAGTTGGAGATTATGTCTACATTAAAGTCACCCCATTCAAAATAGTCAAGAGATTTCAAGTCAAAGGCAAATTAGCACCAAGATATGTGGGACCGTTTCAGATAATTGGAAGAGTTGGGGAAGTAGCTTATCAAGTGCAGCTTCCGCCCAACTTATCCAGAATTCATAACGTCTTCCACGTATCCCAGCTTCGGAAGTGTCTGCGCCAACCAACAGATGAAGTGCCACTGTCAGATATTGAATTGCAAGATGACTGCACATATGCTGAAGAACCACTACAAATACTTGAAACGACAGAGAGACAGCTCAGAAACAAGAACGTCAGGTTTTGCAGAGTACAATGGAAGAATCATACACCTGAAGAGTCAACTTGGGAACGAGAGTCAAATTTGCAGCGAGATTTCCCCAACTTACTCCCTGGACCAAGTTAATCTCGGGGTCGAGATTCTTTTAAGGGGGGTAGGTTGAAAAGCCCTGGAAAAATTCAAAATAAATTTCTGTGCTTTTTGCTGCATTTTGGGTGAATTTTAAAAACTTTCCTTTTCGGGAAAGTCTCGTCGGAAATGCGCTTTCCTTTCTCGGCCTTTCCGCTTTCTCCCTCCGTTGGCGCCCCGCCTCCCCTTTCCGCCTCCCTTTCTCTTGCGCGCCCCGCGCCCGCGTCTCCGCTGGCGCCACCTCTCCTTCCGCCTTCCCCGTCGCCCAGCGCCTCCCTCCGCTCCCCTCAGCCGCAAGCGCCCAGCTCCCTCCCCGCCTTCACCTCGCGCACGCGCGTGCGCTGCGCGCTGCTCCCGTGGGCACGCCTGCGCCCGCGCCTGTCCCCGCGTCGCCCCGATCTCGGATTGCCTCCGCCGCCCCGACAGCTCCTGTCCGAGCGAGTGGACGCCGCCGCGCCACGTCGCCCGCTCCAGCTCCGGCCCACCCGGCAGACGACGCCTCCTCTCTCTCGCGCGCACGGGCACGCCCTCGCCCCGGCCGCAGCTCAACTGCCCCCGTCGCGTCGCCCGCCCTGTGCAGAGCCATGCGTCACCCTCGCCCCCTCCCACTGTGCGGGATTAAACGCCCTTGACGGCCCCGTCACCTCCCTGTCGGCCGGAGCCCCGCCGCTGGCTTCTCCCCGAAGGAACCCCCTCCCCTCCGCGCGGGTATAAAGCCCTCTTCCCCTGCCATTTCTCTTCCTTTGCTTTCCGAGCTCCCCAAACACCACCATTCCCCTCCCCACCCTCCAGAGCCTCCGATTGGAGCCCCGCCGCCTACAGTTCCGCCTCCGCCGTCCCCTGCGCCGGTGGCCCCCGGGAACCAATCTCCCCCTCCCCTTCCCCATTTCTAAATTGCATTCGTCTGGAGCACCTTCAACCACCCCTATTTACTTTGCCGTTCTCCTCTGGCCAGGTGAAGCCCTGTGGAGCGCCGCCGTCGAAGTCCACCGCCGGCCGCAACCACCTCTCCGTGGCCAGCTCACCCCGAAGGCTCTGAGCTTCAGCCACCGCCACCAATGTGAGCTCCCAACTCCCCAGATGGTGTAACCGGCCCCGATTGAGCTTCCTCGCCGCCGGTGACCCTCTCCACCGTGAAATCCCCGAACCACCCCCTTCTCCCTCCCTCTCTCCCCTTTGGTCCCCGCAAATGCTAACTACCCGAAACGGGCTCCCCGTGCTCTGCTCTACCCGGCGGTACCCCTTTCTGCCCTTGGGAGCCGTCGACGTCGCCGGAGCACCTCTGCCCCGCCACCTCCGTCCCGCTGCTGCTCGCGCCCGGCCGGAGGAAGACGATGACGACGTGGCCGCCTCCCCGTCGTCGGATCCCCTTGAAGCCTTCTAATCCCCGCCATCCACCTCCCCGTACCGTTTCACCCGCCCCCCTTGAATCTCAGCCGTCTGATCTTCCCGCTTCCCCATCTCGACCGCTCGCCCCGTCGCGCTCCTCCGCCGTCCGCCCCGGGCCACGCGGCGGGCATCCGAGCCGCGTGGGCGCGCCCGCTCTGGGCCGCTTTCCCTCGGCCCGCTCCATCCCGCGCGCGCGCACGCGCGAACAGGCCGCGCTGGCCTTCGGCCGCGCGGGCCGCTTCCCCGGCCGGGCCGTACTGTGGCCATGGGCCGGCCCTTCACTGTTCATTTGATTTTTCCCCGGATTTTCTAATTTCCAATATTCCAGAAAACTCCAATAAATCCTAGAAAATCACAGAAAATCCCAAAAATTCCCAAATTTCACCACTTTGCTCCAATTATTATTCCAAACCCTCTGGTGAAATCCATTTCCACAGATTCATCCTAGAAAAATTCCTAAAATTCCATTTGGGGTGTTTATGCAATTTATTTCTTTTTAATTAGATTATTTTTCCTCGCTTGATTAGTTGCAAGCTGGATTTATTTCATTTTAATTGCTTGCGTTAGTGTCGGAGATCCCGGAAGCCCAGGAGCAGATTCAGGACCCCGGTGCTTCTACGTTCGAGCTTGCTGAGATCGTCCGGATAGACGGCAAGTCCCAAATCCTTTGATCATATTGTATCCCATAATGTTTAAATATGTTAATATGTTATTTGCATTGAGCTAGTTCTGAAATGTTAGTTCAAAAATAAAAATAAAATGTTTAGAATGACATGTGATATAGTTAGTCCTACCACCGCTAAATGCCATGATTAAATTGCAGCCATGCCTTTGAAACCCTAGAAATAATTATCTGATAATCTAGAGAATTGTAGGCTACTATTATCATGCAAAATGTTACACTAATAAGGTTGTGGCTGTGGGCCAATAGAATCTGGAAAACCCGACTCTAAGGTAGGGTGGTATGGGACACCGTATCTTAGAGCGGAGAGTGCTGGCGTGCACAAGGTAGGGTAAGGGTTGGGGGAGAGCCACGAGACGGTCTTTGCCCACCTCTTATCCTAGGGCTGGAGTAGGGTAAGGGTGAGTGGGAAACCGCGGGACGGTCTACGCCCACCGCTTACCTTAGTTTGGGTCGCGGACCTGGCGAGGTTGCGGGCCATGTGAAAATATAAGGACTGAAACCCTTACGCTGAGCAAATGTCACAGTGATCGCTCAACCACAGGAGTTGACTTGTCAACCCTTGTCTTTTAGCTGCTCAACTCGATTGAAACTCTACAGGAGGGTAGCAGTGAGGTTAGGTAGGCCGTGCGACGGATGCCTAACAACGGTGGAATTCACTCGAAGCGGACGTTGTCCTCTCTTGTGTGTGTGTGTGTGTGTGGGTGTGAGCCAGACCCGAGTGAATTCTACTGGGTAGAGCCTATATAAAGAGTCGAGCAGTGAAAAGACCTGGCTTTCTTAACTCTTTAGCGGGAGTTGAGGGATCGTGTGGGTAAAGCTGAGCAAACTCTGCAGAGTCAAATAAATGGTATTCGAATACGCCGTGCTCCCGGTTGTTGGAGCTGTGTCACTTGGGTGATTCCAGCAGCAAAGCTTAAGTAGATTTGTACGTGCTTTAACTTGGTTAGTTGGTTAATGAACTCTTGTTGAAAAACCCTGAGTTCTTAAGGAGTAAGTTTTGGGTCCGTCTTATTAAAACTGTTTGCAAATAAAATTGCATCCACCAGATGTAATAAACCAAGTATACTCCCTTCCTTTGACTTTCCGTGCATATAGTAAATTAAGATCCCTTTTGGGATTTGCTGAGCCGGTTGTTTGGCTCACGGCTTGCTTAATCCAATCTCTAGAGGATCAAGACGAAGGAGAAGGTCTCCCTGTTGAAGAAGTCCCCGAGGATCTTTTCTTCGACGAGGATCCTTGGCTGTAGGTCTCCGCCGCGCTCGAAGCAGTTTCTGGAGCCTTTTGTAATGTATTATACTTTGGGCTTGCACGCCCCGCTGTAAAAACTGGATGTTAATCCGTATGTCAAATATATGCTGGTCTTTTGTTGTAAGCATGCAATGGTATACTCTTGCGCGACACTCCATAACTGTTCATGCTTGAATAGTTACGGAATGCCGTGTCCGTACGCGCCCCTGGAAACGGGGGCGTTACAAGTAGTGTGTGTTAATTTGCTTCTATCACATAGCATAATGGTGTACATGCATGTTTAGATTCGATTTATTCTGATTGGACTAGACGACAATTAACCGGAGAGCCCCTGAATCCATGGACTCATAAGAGTACAATTTCTTTTGTGCTTCTTTTCCTTCTTAAAATTAAGCAAGGGGGATCGAAATAGTTCTCCTTTGTTTGCAAAAAATGCAGTAGTTTAATGCAACATTGGTGGATCAGAAGATTAATTTAGAAGTTTACAGGAGCTATATAAATAGTTTTCTCGTGTTGATTTGCACCGTGCTCGATCGTTGACATCAAGAAATACTAGGAACGTATATTACGATTACTTAAGACGAGTTGGAGGTTTCGGACTTGCACATCCAACGATTAAATAGAAGTATTTGGTCGTCCATAGCTCAGGAGAGCTGGTGATAACACTTGGGTTTATACAGCAAACAAACAAAACACTTGGGTTTATATATATTTAAACTCACCGAAACAACACGACTGTTTCGCCGTTAGATTACAAAGTAAATTTCACAAAATTGTAACTTTAGTGGTTAAATTATCAGTTTGCTACAACTTTAATCGAAGATTTGAAGTAGCTACACTATTAGGAGACCAACTTCTTAAGGAAATGCAACTCTGTCACGCTTGGGCCGTCCTGATAATCTGGGCCTACATATCATACGCTTAGGTGCTACTGTGGCCGTTACGGTGTGCCAGCATGGCTCAGACCGAGACGCCACGTCAATGCCAGCGCGGCTCTGACACATCATGCAAGCGCTAACCCGGCTCGAATCTGCACGCGTGTCATCATTGCCGCCATGCGAGTGCCTGCAATGCCGGTGTGGCGACTCCCTCTTCACCCTAGTCAACTTGTAGAATCTCGTTGCGGGGATAGAGGCGGTGCTAGCCACCAAAGAAGGCGAGAAGGAGGGTGTTGGTGGGCTGCACCATGGGTCTATTTTTGTAGGCTATGGTATTTAGCTACGACTAATTAGTATAATAAATATTGATTGCTGAAAAAAATAAAGCTAAAAGACAGCTCAGAAAGAATGAGGCCATGGTGTTGCTCATCACGACAAGCTTGAACTTCCCAAAGAGGTGGGCATGATGGGGCACAAATGGGCACCGTCGCTTGCTGAGGAGCATGGCAGCGAGGTTGGGCAAGAGGCCCGACCAAGGCGATTGTAACGTCTTATTTATGGAGGTGCTTGTAACCCCCGCAACTGCTTAGGACTGTCCAGTTGCGGAGTACTATACATGAGTGTGCACCATAACAACGCATACTTACAACAAAAGAGCCAAACTTTATTACAGAAGTATGATTTTAACCTAGTTTTGACGCAGAGGATATGCAAGCACAAAGTTATCTTACAATATAAAAGAAAGATCCACTGGCAAACTTGAGTGCAGGGAATTTCATTAATAGATTGTTCATCGTTGTCCATTGATCTTCTGTTTGTTGTTTAGCAAGTAATGAGTACAACCGTACCCAGCAAGTCATAAGAGTAAATCCTAATATATCTACTTGTAAGGATAATCAATGGAATGGAATGTACTGGTTTTATTATAGAGAGTGGATGCAGTTTTATTTGCAATCATTTTTAAACATGAAATATTGAATCTAAAACTAATAAGATTAAGGGGTTTTTCAACAGTTGATTACACCACTCACTCATATTAAAACATACAGAAATCTACTTATGCCTTATTGCTGGAATCACCCAATAAATACAGCTTCATTTTCCGGAAGCACGGTGTATCGAATATTATTTATTTCACTCTGTAGAGTTGCTCAGCTTTACCAACAAGATTTCTCAAACTCTCGATGTCAAGCTATAGACATACTTCAACTAGCGTGCGACTGAGTTGAGAAAACAAGGTTTTGCACTACTCAATTCTTTATATAGCCTCTACTCGATAGATTATAGACCACACAAACTCAGGTATCCACTTGCCAATGCGAAACACACCTATCTGGTTTTGTGAGGACCTATCGTTGTTAAGTATGGTTTTACTGTTTCCATACCACGCTCCCTTACTCCTGTAGAGATTCAATCGATTTGAGCAGCTACTAGACCAGAGTTGATAAGCCAACACTTATAGTTGAGCTTTTTGTGTGTCCTTTACTGATCATAAGGTTGCAGTTATTACTTTTTCACCTTGAGACCGTCAACCAACCTCCACCCTAGGGTAAAATCGTGGACTCTAACCATCTAGTGGCTTTCCACGAGACTCCTTACATCTCCTTATCCTAGAACTGTTTAAACAAATCTACCGGCCAAAATCCAAGTGATCACTTAGTAGTACAAACATTTTGGATGAAGTATTCTATAATTATTAATAGAGTAATTTAAATATTACTAAAGTTGTCAAGGTGAATATGGCCTCAAATTAAACAAGTCATTTTTCAGTGGTAGGACATAACTAATTTACATGTCATTCTAAACATTTATTTTAATCAAATAACATTGCATAAATAACAATAATGCAAATATGGGATTCAATATAGTCAAAAACTTGTAACTTGTCTTGCTGCTATGTGAACTCTACTGTCTCATACACTTTGACACTTGGATTTGGTCATTGCACGACCGCCTCAGAGTACTCAGGAGCTAGCACAAAAATATAAAACAACATGAGCCTACGCTTCAATTTAATAAAGCTAAGAAAATAAATAAAATAAAAAGGAGTAAAATATAATAAAAACCAAATAGAGTTGGTTTGGATTTTATTATAGCTAGATTTGATGGAATGGAGGCCAAAAATGAAGTCATGGCATTGAAACGATCGAAATGGGGTATTTTCTTTAGATTTTTAGGGTTCGGTGAATAGTACAGCTACAGGAACAAACATTGTTGGGCCAGCCCAGAGTGAACAGCACAGCCCGCATGAACATAAACCGGTTTCGACCTTTTGGGCTGGTCGATTCAGCCCACGCCGCGTGGCCGAACTGGCTCGGCGTGCGCACGCACGGCCGCTCAATACACGACACGCGGGTGATTGCAATTGAGCCACGGTGCCATACAGTGCCTTCGTCTACCTTCGGCCGGTCCTCGGCAGTAGGAAAACAAGGGTATGACCCCTTATACGATTCGACGCCGATGAGGTTCTCCAACAGATGAGAACGGTATAGATGGTTTTCTCAAGCAACAGTAGTTCCATTTTGGGGCTTTGGGTGGAGTAGAGGCGGGTGATGGTGGCCGGTGGCATGAGAGAAAGTTCCGAACTCCACAGTTGTGCTAGGGTTTCTTGGTGGTTTGCCGGTGAGATTGAGGGTGGTTTGGCCATATGTGGGGCATAGGGTTCACGGTAGTGTGTTAGATTGAGGAGGCCTACTAAAGGAGGATGAATAGGCAGTCTAAAAATTCTTTTTTCAATTAATTATCAATTTCTATTTGGCTAAACCAAGCAAATAATGTGGAAGCTGAACTCAAAAAGGTTTAGCACAAATAACACCTAAAACAATCGGGTTCACCTAAGTGTACTAACAAGATAAGCCTTTGACAAGATTTGCAATCCTAGGATAACAAGCAAATAATTTAATTCTATGAATGTAAATTGAGCACAAGAAAATAAATCACAATTGACATGGTTCCTTTTAACCGTAGTTTTCGGAGACTTACCGGTCTCCCCTGGTCCACGTTGAGGTTAGCCCAAATGAAGTGGACTGGCTCTATGAATTAAGCCGAAACATCTCAATCCACTAGTGGTAGACCGCTCCGGATAGGTGAGCTCCAACCTTCACAACTTTACCGGGCCTTCTCACAACTTTCTTTGAGAAGATCACCATGCACAATGCCTCCAATGCTATAGGAGTCAACAAACTCCAAGAGTAATAAGTCAAGCCCCTTGCTTGACTCTCACCACGTGCAATGGATACACACCACTCAAATGGATATACAATCTTCCTCTAAATGCAACATATGCAATCTAGAGCCTTCTCCTTACTCACAAGGTACAACACATGAACAATTAAGAGGAGGACCTCACACTAACTCAAGAGAGTGAAATAGAGTGCCAAACATTATTCTCCAACTGGCCACAGGGGGTATATATATACTCCACACCTCGAAACTAGCCATTGGGACAGAAAATTAGGATTTTTAGAAGTACCGCAGAAAAACAATCGGTACTTCCTCTCCCCTTAGTAACGGTCAGAAAACTAGCCATTGCAGGCAAATCCGATAGTTCCGACATGCAAAGTCTGGTACTACCAATCATCGGAAGTACCGCAACACTCATGCAGAACTACTGATTTCCTCAGGGACGAGAAGACTCCACATAAGTGTCTCTATGGAAAAACTGTACCGCTACACAAGCTAGACATTCCGCAAGTCGGAAGTACCACTCACACAGAGCTGATAGTACCGCTCGCTGATCGAACCGCTCACACAAAGCCTATCGGACTGCTCACACAGAGCTGGTCAAAAGAACAGATCATCGACCACAATGGTCCCTGACCACGTCGGATGGTTCGACCACTTAGGTCTCTGACCATGTTGATCTTCGATCACGTTGTCCGGTTCGACCATACAGGTCTTTGACTACGTTGGTCTCCGACCACGCTGAGCTTCAACCACGTTGTCCTATTCGACCACATGGGTCTCCAACTATGCTGGTCTCGACCACATCGACAATGTCAATTTTTGACTGTGTCAATTTTCGATCACACAGATCTCTGACTTCTCTGTCGATCTTCGACCATGTTGTATTAATCATGTCAGTTCGACCACGTCGATTATGACCACACAGGTCTCGACCACGTCAGTTCGATCACACTGGTCTTCGATCACAGATCTCGACCATGTCGGTTTTGACCACGTCGGTTTGATCACGCTGGTCTTCTCTCACATAGATCTCGACCACGTTAGTTCCAACCATATTGGTTTGACTACGCTGGTCTTCAATCACATAGATCTCAACCACATTGGATTCGACCGTCTTGGTTCGACCACGCTGGTCTTTGATTATACAGATCTCGACCACGTCAGTTCGAACCACACATCTACACTTCATGTCCAGGTCATCGTCTTTACAAGCATCAATATATGATACATCCTTCACTTGACCTCCATCAACACATGATAAGTCTTCACTTGACTTGATGATCAATACATGATGATCTTCTCTTGGACATGCATCAACTCATGAAGTCATCCCAAATCTTCCTCATTTGTGGAACGTAACATATTCATCCAACTCATAGAAAATGTTAGTCCACAAAACAATTGCCATCAATTACCAAACTTTACCATTAACACATAATTGAGGGAATAGATTTTACAATCTTCCCTTTTTGGTAATTCATGATAATCTCAATAAATAATAAGATAAAAATTGAATTGCAAGTATACAACGTATATACAACACTTGTATACTCTAAGATAAGCTTTTAAAGTAAAAATTACTTATCCGGTTGTCATAATTATCTAAACATTAACACATAAATGAAGAACTAAATGATAACCTGATTATGAGTATATATGAACTACACAAGCTATATATATTCAAAGAATATGTTTCAAAGTAAAGATCCTCAATATGTGAAAATGGAACTTAGATCAATACTAATGAAATAACAAAACATAAAGTGAACTCCACCAAAATATGTGCATACAAGAATGTATTGTGAAAGAATATGCAAATATTCAAGTTTGATTTATTTGGTGAAGTTTACTCTATATTTCAGATCCGATGAATGCAATAAAATAAAAAATGTGATATTAAATACATACATCTTATGTTTTTCACCTTTTTATCCAAATAAGACTAAGTAATATCATAATCAGTAGACATATTAGTCTCACAATTATATTTATCATTATCATGAAAACCAACTTAATGAAGCTTAAACTTACGTGGTGGTGTTGGTTTGAGCTGAAGAGCTCCCAAGAGAGCTGTCCACGGGAAAGGTGTTCCAGTCGGCAGAGGCTCACAGTGCTAGGGCATTCAAGAAATGCTCTCATTTAATGGAGTTCTGATTTTATGATCATGGTGCTCCGGGAAAGCTACGGTAGCAAGGAATTGAGTTTTAGAAGTCGAAGGTGGAAGTTAGATCGAGGGTCTTACCGGGCTCAGGGGCAATGGAGGAAGACTTGCGGGGAGGTTGTTTTCAATTGGGTGGCTCCATTTTGATCTTATATACTCCATCTGTTTAATGATGTTTGTCCATTTTATTGGGACCTGTTGTTTCACAGTGTTTTGTATTGAGGATATCAAGAGCATACTTATTGAAATATTTTTCAATATTCACTCCTGTTTTATTTATAAGAAATTGATTGAGTAGTGTGGTCTAATATGATTTACTATTTCTTATATTTGGAGCCTACTTGGTTTGTGTGTAGAGTGGGCTTAGGGCAAATATTGTGAAACCGGTGGAGTATTTGAGCCCTCCCTGCCACATGGATGAGAATTGCAGCGCTCCAAGTGGCTCACGACTGGACCTAAAATAAGGAGAAAAAGCCAAAAAATAAATAAACTAAAATAAGTCGAAATTAGAAGTTGATACGTTCTAAGTGGTTTCTGGCTTAAATAAGCTGAAAGCTAAAAAGCCAAAAGCTGAAGCTATTTGGAGATACACACCACAAAGTAAGGTAACAGGAACATAACATGCCAGATATTAGTTTGAGCAACGACGTTTACGTGGAGTCACCACATGGTTCTAGTTGTCTGGAAACAAACATATTCTAGGTTCACCATTTTAGGGGCATTTAGTTCGACTGAAATAAGCTGGATTTAGGCTTAATTTGTATTGTAGTTGGCTTATTTTGCACTGTAACTACTGGTGGTTTTTTTGGCATAATTAATTTTTTAAAAAATAAAAAAAGAAAAAAATATTAGCCCATTACAGACAATGCAAACAAATATGAAAACAAAAGAAAAGGAAAAAAAAAGCCAAAAAGCTAGAAAAGACAAAATTAAGGAATAGTAAACTAGAAGGTAGAAGCCAGAAACTAAAGCCGAAATGAGTGGGATTAGCTGAATATAGGATTAATCTGTTCATCGATTCAATACTATCTTAAAAGTATATACTAAGGCCTCATTTGGAATGTATGAATTTTTTTCATTTCGTATAGGAATTGACTATGTACTAGAAAATTCCTGGAAAATGTAAATGGTGGGTTCAGTAGGGCTTATCTTTCTACAGTAATTAGTTTTCAAACGGAGTATCTTTTTAAGACGAGGTGTACAAGTCAATTATAGTATATACTATTCTGACTTTATCTATATCAATTAAAATCGTACACGAGTATCTCTCTCCATACTCTCTTTTATAAACGGTTAGAATTTAAAATTTTAAATCAAAAGTCATAAATCACAGTAAAAAACTCTAATCATTCTATGGGGTTAGCTGGTAAACAAATGTCTGAAGGAGGGCAAGGTCGGCAAGTATACTAGGACGATCCACACGAGAATCCCGTGAAGAAACGAAAAGGCCCTGGGACGATGACTCGGAGGGCGTGACGGCGACTGCGTGCTGGTGGCGGACTACGCCAAGGCGTCCAACTAGATCATCAGGTAAGACAGGCAGGCAGGCCAAGGCAAAGAGGCCGGCAAGCGAGGCAAAGAGGACGGCAAGCTTCACCTTTTCCATCTCGCCCCTGCACTTTTCAGCTATTCACACACACACACACACACACGGAGGTAGCCTTGGTTCGCTGGACTAATCATGTGCAACCAAAACCGGTTGGAACTTGGATGCTACGAGATAATTTTTTTACTACTTTTAAAATAATTTATTTGGGCTATTTTTTGAAACAGTTTATTAGTATTCGATTCATTCCTAAGAGCGCTCATGGTAGGATTAGAGTTATAACCCATCAGCCATGGTCGAAAAGAACCCACCCTTTGCACCATCGCTGCCACATTCAGTGGTTTTTTTGGTAAACTGTTATTATACCTGTGGTATGAGAGCAAATCTATCTTTTTTATGTTTGTGCTAAATGTAGGGTCCTGTGTTGATGTGTGTCACAAGTTACAGTGTGCCAAAAAAAAAATAGCAACAAAACAAAACAAATACTACTTGCTCGTAACCAGACCCCTTGCAGAAAAGTTTATGATATCTCCAAGCTTGTTATGGCGTTGTGGTGCCGTTGGGTGGACGTCACGGACATTCGCTGCGACTTATGCAGGAGGAGGCGGCAGGGAGGGGAGGAGGCGGCGGGAGAGGAGACGGTAGAGAGGAGGTGGCGGGAAGGGGAGGCGGTGGGGGAAGAGGCATTGGGGAGGGGCGAGGCGACGGGGGGAGGAGGCATTGGGGAGAGGTGAGGTGGCGGCCAGGCGGGGGAGAAGTGAGTGCAGGAGGGAGGGAGAGCGCGTAGCGGCAGAGAAAGAGCGGGAGGGAGAGAGAGGGAGTGAAGAGGTATGTATTGTATGTATGTTGAGTGTGATACATATCTGTGTCGCGTCTAAAATATAGAGCTAGGTGCTCGCCATGGCATCGTCATGGTGTTCATGCACCATAGTCATCAATTACACCATGACAACCATAGATATCTCTCAAGGGAAAGTAAGAATGATATGTTCTTCTGATTGCATCGATAGAATCCAGGTCAAATAAAGCTGCTTCTCGTGTCTGGCTAAGGAATAGAACAGGATACCATAGTAGAACTTGCTGGCTTGCAACTCTTCTACTGATCCCGTATCCACAAGCGAACCATGCCACACAATAATTCAATTTTGGTTGGTCAAAAGGCGAAGAATACGGCACTCACCCTTCGAACTCGGTAGTTTCATCAAGATGTCAAACAAAGAGCACGTCGCTCGCGGCCAACATGATGGCCAAGGATAGATTTTGACTTTCAGCTAGCTTACACTTCTGTGTACTTCTTCTGTTCATTTTTGTAAGGTGCAATTCGATTTAGCATGGTCTTTAAAATTAAACTTTGGCTGTTAATTCTCCTTTGATATATTACCGACAACTATAAAATCATACTCATACGAAAGTACTTTTGGATATGAATCTAACGGTACGACTTTTGTGTAACCAAACATGTTTGTTAGTGGACTCATTGTTGGCAAAAAAAACTCGAAAAGTTTGCATCAAGAGTGCATGACCATCCTCAAGGACCTCAACTTCCGAGTGTTGGGCAACGATGAACACCGTATCATCTATCATGTATGTGTGGTGGCTGTCGCCTCACCCAGTTACAGGAGCCTGTTCTTTTTCTCCGAAGCTGACGACTTTTAATTTTTGTTATAGTATTTAATTTTTAAACGGAGTATTTTTTCAAGACGGGGTCTACAAGTTAAACGATCTACACGTTAAAAGCCCAACATCTGTACTAACCAAAATCGCAAGTACTAGCCAAAATCGCAAATGAGTATCTGTCACTCCGTAATCTGTACCGTAAACAGCTAAAATTCAAAATTTTCAACCAAAAACTATAAGCCACAGCCGCAGCCAAACAGGCCTACAGTAGACCTTAGCCTGCATGCGTGACACGAGCATGACAAGTGCGCCGAAAAGAATCCGAAGGGAAGCACATTTGGAAGAAGGAATTTTCATAGATTGTACGTGGTAATAGAACTGTCTCATGGAAATTTTTCTCCGAAATTCCTGCATTACGAACAAGCCATTTTGCTTGTTTGGCGGAGCTCAGCTCCTCGAAGTAAGCTACAAGTACTTATTAGAGGACACCTGAAAGCTCATTTCCAATGTCTTCATCTTATCCCGAGCCTGCAATATTGGCTTAGGCTTCTGCGAAAGCTTTGTCTAAAAAAGAAAACCATAAGCTGAAGCTTGGCATAGAGGCTCGAAACGCCCGGTCATAAAATGTCTCTCTGTATACTTCGGAGTTCAGAGTTAGCATGGAAAATTCTACTAAAATGGAGTGGCAGATGAATCAAATAATTGCCTTCAATATTCATGGATGTATTCGTTTGGTCACAAGTCACAGCAGTGCTTTGACCTCTTGCTGCTATCTCCTCGGAGATCGAAAGGTGCATGCCTCGTCCAGACTGCTACGGCCTAAATCCCCCAAAGTCAACCACCCCTACCACTACATGTATGAAGAGTTGTCCCATGATGGCCAGTTAGGTTAGTAGTATTAAACAATCTAATCCTATGTTTACTTCTCTAAGGCTGTTCTTTTTCATTGCTTGCATACACATTATGATAATTTAGAAGCACATGGCGCAGGATGGAAGCATGGTGCTGTCTGAAACAGAGTTGACTCCATGGACAAGTGCAGAAATGCAGATATAAGAGCAAATGCAGTGGGAGGCACATCAACTAGAGGCAGTTCCGCTGCCATCAATTATGGACTTTGTTTTGATGGCCATATTGTTGTTTAGTGCTATTAGGATAAGGTGGTGATAATGTTTGACAGAGATAGATATGTAGCCTCTGCTCTCTGGGTCTGAATTGGAAGGGGCAAAGAAATTATGCACTGGGGGCAAATGCCCAACATTTGATCATGGCCTTCATCTGTCTTGTAAAATATTTTAGGGTTATTCTTTGCCAGCTTTTGTACTGTATGCTGTATTGTTGATCATTATAAATGGAATTTTATATGGAAAATGCCTGGTACCATAGAAGATCATGTTGCCAAAAAGAAGGGTAATGTTCTAAGGTCAGCAAATGATCCTCTCTTAGAACACGAGGAAGCTGCAACTCTGACTGCTCCAATATGTTTTGGCATACAGGAGCATCACATGGATGAATGAATCTGTGATGGAATGTTTGGTCTGGGGATGGCAGTCTCTTAATGGAGTATAGCACTAGTCAATATGCATGTTTTGAGGGTTCATTGCCAAGAGTCAAGATGTTCATAATTGAGTTTTAACATAAAGCGGCGCCTGGGGCGCGCCGGGGGGTGTTAAAACCAGGGGCGGCCCTTAAAGAGGTCATGAGTGTTCAGCTGAACACTAATTTTTTTTATAAAACACCAGATATATAATAGATATATTAAATATATACTGTTAGTTGGGTTAAAACTATATATTTATGTTCGTAAATGAATTCAGCCTGCACTCCATATATCTCGCATGCGGTCTATGTAACACATTAGACCCATTTTTCTTCTTACCTCAGCCTTTCTCATACAGGCTCAAAGGGATAAAGATATAAACAAAATCGTAACCTTTGTTTTTTCTCTCATCTTGTGGCTGTCTGTGTGGGAGGCGGCTCCGGCCTTCGAGTGGCGAGCGGGCAAAGATGCAGGCTACGGAGGTGAGCGATGACCGATGGACACGAGCTGCGGAGCCGCGGAGGCGAGCGACGACTGGTGTACGCAATGGCACGGGGGTGCAAGGTGAGCATGTGGCAGCGTGGGCGAGCAGAGAGGTGTCGCGGGTAAGCGGGCGGCGGCACGATGAACAGGGAGATAGAGAGTGGGCGACAGGAAGGGAGCAACGCGGCGGCTAGGAGGGAGCGCAGTATTGGGATGGGGGCAACACCTCCAACTCACTGTCATCATCCCCTCTCTAAATCTAGGTGTGCTCCGTCCATTTCACTTATTTTCTTTCTTACTCCGCTTTGCTCTACTCTGCTTTGTTTTGACTCCGGTTCTTTCTGGAGTCTAGCATGTACTTTCTTCATTTTTTTCTAATAGATGCTGTATAAAAACAATCTTTGCTTTGGGCAATGTGTATTTAGTTGAACCCTTGTTACATATATTTACATGCTAATTTTTGCTATGTGTTGCTATATGGAAGGACATATAACTTTCTCTTAGATGAACGGTTCTTGCTGACGGGGAAAAGAGCAAGATTAGCAAGGTATACAACTGTCATTAATATTTATACTTTGTCATTTAATTCATATCATTATGCTCACTTTATGTCGTCTATTTCCTCATAAGAAATCATTAATGTCTATAACTTATGTATTTTTATTATATCTATATACATGTATCGTTATATCGGTGTTTTAGGGAAAATAATGTGTTACGATATCAATATATCCCAGCAACTTAGCTCTGAAATTCGAACACCTATTCTAAAAATCTTAGGTCCGCCACTGTTTAAAACTGAGCACACAATAGTGCCACTTCTGCGACAAAAATGCTGAGCAGTTGGCCAGAAGCAGCAGTGAATTTGTTCATTACTGCAGTACTATCCCTGAACTACCAGCTGGTGTAGCATTCCATCCAAGGCATGAAGCTTCAATCTTGCAGTACAATCATAGCAGAGTCCCGATCAGACCATGTACGTCATCCCGACACGCATGATGTTCGAGTGAGGGACCTTCAGGATTGCGGTACCAGCCCTGCAATTCCTCCTGAGGAATGCGTAGAAATAATTGACAATGAACTTCTTTGTGAAGAACGATTCCTTCCTCGCCCTCACATCGCCGTGCGCCAAGAGATATGTGAACCCGGATGCCATGGCTTCTCTCAATGCCGCAAGCTCGTACTCTAAGCTGGGGTCTTCTTCTGAAGAGATGGAGCTAGCGGGGAGCACAGGAGCACTGCCTTCGGCACCTAATGTTCGATGGTCATCACCCAATCTCTGATCAGAAAGCAGCGGAGTTTGCAGATCCCCAGCAGCAGCAGTAGATGGAGGTATGTCAGACACATCATCACGCTCTGCCTCCATTGTGCTTGCCTCAAGGGCAATTTCTTGAGCCTCCCTCCTCAGAAATTTCTCCAGGCTTTCAACCAAAAGATGTTCAAAGAAGCCGTGGTCCTCTTTCCTAACATCCTTGTAGCCATACCGCGCAACACAACGAAACATGTGGTAGTCCTTGTGGCCAACCCTTCTGAACAAGAACCTTTCTTCAAGTGGCACATATGGGACAGGAACGTGCTTAATGCAAACAAAGACGATTGTCGAGTGCATTGCTGGCAGTGTGACCAACAATTGGCCAAAGATTGATGGGATTCCCTGGACCAGCTCATTGTACACAAGTCCAATACCAGGAGCTCTTACAGTGCCAAGTGTTGCTCCCAGGTCAAGAATAAAGTCCAGGGATATCTTGCCACGCATCTCGCTCTGATACTTCAACACACTTCCATAGTTCCATGTGTACATTATGCAGAGAAACAGTGACGAGAAAGCCAGCGGTAACCATCCTCCTTCTTGTATCTTTGACAGAACGGCCGTTAAGTAAACGAACTCCACTGCACCAAAAAGAGTAGGGAAGAACAGAACAAGGAACAAGTTGGTTTGCCATATGAGCAGCATCACCAAGGTCACCAGTGCAGTGCTAACCATCATGACTCCAACTTCAGCAATGCCTGAAAATTTTAAGAAAATTATATCAGAAATAAATGATACTGTTGCTCAGGAAAAATAGTAGTTGTTGGCATCGAAACACATTATATGCAATTGCCATTGCAAAATGGAGAGGTATTTGACCATCAGCTGATTGTTGTGTATAGTACATTGTGGCCATGGACAAAGGCTGATCATGATTGCAACAATAGTTTCTCAAAGATATAAATACTAGATACTAAAACAAGAAAAGATGATGCTGTAAGGCAAAAATACTGACCGTAGGCGTTGGCAATATCATTAGTACTCCTGAAAGTGGCCACGATGATGATGCACATGACCATGAGAAACCAATTCATCACAGGTATGTAAATCTGGCCCATGACTCTCTTGGAGGTATGTATTATTTTAATCCTAGGGAAGCAACCAAGAGCCATGGCCTGCTTTATGCAAGAGAAGGTCGCAGATATCATAGCTTGGCTGGCAATCATAGCAGCAAGTGTAGCAATCACAAATACTGGCCAGAACAGAACTTCTGCATTGCAGATAGAAGACTTATACGACAGAACATTAAATTGAAAGTTGCTTAGAGTGATAATAACCTAGATCAGCCCAATACTTTTATGCCAGCTGAAAGCTTTACCTGGCACAGAATCATAAAATATTCTTTCTACAGCAAGTGGATATTTCATCAAATATGCAGCTTGGCCCATGTAAGCAATAAGCAGGCAAGGGAATACCACAGCAGTAAATGCTACCTGGGACAAACAAAAGGAAACCTCAATTTAGGTTGCATAAAAAAGATGTCCACAAATATCACATAAAGCGACAGTAAGAAAAAATGTATCTCAATTGACTAGTTAATTTGTTAACCTGTATTGATTTGACAGAGAAATGGCCCAGATCAGCAAACATCGCTTCAGCTCCTACAATTACAAAATGTAATGAGTGCACTCGATGGTATGCCGCAGAATCGCTTCTAGTGTTAGGGTTTAATGAATTTTCAAATTAATTACAAATCAGCACTTCTTGAGTGACTCGGCATAAATGGCAATCCTGATTTACCAATATTGAAACAATTGATGGGAACTCTAGTTCAGGATGGACTGCCATGCAAAATCAATCATAATTCATAAATTATCATGATCACCAGAATACTAAGTTGCACAGAAAGACAGAGGAGGGAGCATTTTCATCTTTTATGATACTCATTAATTCCTAAGTAACATTCTCGGTACTGCTAGATATAAGAGTTCTCAAATATCAACTCTTGAGGACAATAATTAATGTGAATATAAAACTGCCCCTTGCTTCAAGAGAAGAAGAAAAAATCTGAATTGAGGGCAAGGCTGCTGCTGGCGAAAGGACGTACCTGTGATGCACAAGACACAACCACCAAGAGCTGACCATGCTTTTATGCCGTTCGTCTTGAAAAATAAATAAATATACACTGGATTGAATGCTTTCACAACAGATATATCATATTTAATTATGTTGTATATTCCAATGGAGCCCAAATTAAGAAACCACAGTGCCAAAATAGGAGCAAACATGAACCCAACTTTGCCAGTTCCAAATCTCTGCACGCTGAACAATAGCAGAAGAACAAGGATTGAAACAATTACAACAGCATCTGCAAAAAAAAAAAGATGGAGAAAAAAGCACTTAAATCCATGCGGCCTCAGAAAGTATATGAAAAGTCAGTTTAATGTTTCTGCAATGAGCTAATGACAGATCACAAGCAGACTGTTGTGATCTTCAGAAAGGGCATACAGAATACCAAACCTGTGTCAAACCCAGGAACTTGACCCTGGAGACCACTGACAGCAGACATGACTGAACACAAGAAAAAAAAGAGGGGGGTCAGCAATTGAACATCTTAGGAGGTAGTTCTAAAAGAAATCTTTGGAGATAAATTTACAGAATCTCTATATGTAGAGTAAACTAAGGAAAAACAGTGTGTGTATGAAGCACCTGACATTGATGGAGTGAGAATGCCGTCTCCAATTACCATAGAAGTCCCCATCAGAACCAAGAACAGGAGGACGTTTTTGAAGAGTGGCTTCTTTTCTAGGCAGTTTTTGACACATAGAGACCGCTCAAGCTCAGGAGAAGGCAACTTAAGCCTAAAGCTAGAAATATCTTCATCCACACGCTGCTGATTCGGAAGCAGACTAACTTTTGCATACCTGCAAATCAACGAATATAGCGCAAAAGTGCCCCCTGCAAACAATGAGATAATACAGTCAACAAGCCAACCAATTGTGGAGAAGCGCATACACAACTGACAATACAAAATCATTATCTACTGAAATCAAAATTGCAAACCATGTATCCTACCTTCACCATTGTCATTAGCTTTCAGCACTATAAAGACGTATTTGGCGAAAGGGATCAGCGCGATCGTGTACATGACCAGCGAAAGGGCTCCCAGGATCTCCACCTCCGACTTTATCGGGACTTTGCTGAACACATCGCTGAAAACATACAGAGGGCTCGTACCCATGTCACCGTAAACAACTCCGAGGGTCTGGAACGCCATCGCGACAGTGCTCAGCAACGATATGTCCTGGCGCAAAATTGGAGCTGAGAGGAGTCAATCATCGGGTCCACTGATTCTTGTGGTAGAATATTATCTGAACTCTGAAGAGCACATGTTTCCAGATTCCAGGCACAAGATAGGGAATATATATATATTAAGGCGCACGCTTAGCCGATCCTAATGTCCAACCAAAATTGCGCCAAAGTTCATCAAGAAACTACATCCAGTAAGTAAACCTCCGGTGATCGATCCATGAGAACACGATCCTTTCGCTAATCAAAAGATGGGCAAAGGTCGCATCTTTTTTACACTGAACAATTCGAATTCGCCAACAGCAAAAAATGATCCCAGATTCGTGGACCATCCCCTACCCCTAGACGTCCCCAAGAAACGCACGCACCTTGTTGCTGTGGCCGTGCGCGCCGCGCACGGACATGGCCTCGACGTCGAGGGAGTCCACCCTGCGGGGTTGCTTCCCCAGCCGCCGCCGCAACGCGCCGGAGGACGCCCGCGACAGCGTCGCCGCGTTCACGACAACGGCTGCGCTCTCGTCGGCGGCGGCGGAGAGGCCGAGCGACAGCTCGTCCTCGAGCGGCCACGGCGCGGACTCGGACGAGTCGACCTCGCTGCCGTCCACCCACCGCGAGCCCCCCGACCGCGTCGGCTTAAGGAGCCGCGCCGACGGCGGCTCCTCCTGGATCCCGCCGTCGTCCTCCATCCCTCCGGCGCCGGCGACGCGGCGGGCTTCGGGTTCTCGGATCCGATGACGAGGCGCGCGGGCTCGCCGGTCGGGACGTACCGAGAGCGAGGCGCGGGCGCGGCGAAGTGAGGCGTGCGCTTCGTGCTGGCCTTTGTCGGGTTTGGATTTATTCGGGGCCGTATCAATGATGCGTTTCTGATGAAGCAGAGTGCTGTACGGCTGGGATTGTTTTTAGTACCTTTTGGAGTGTTTTTTTTTCTGGTTTGTTTACGTGTCAGATCACCACGTTTGGCTTTTATCCAGTTTCTGCTGTTGGCGAAAGTGCTGGAGGGTTTTTGCAACGTGCAGCAAACAATGTGCTGCAATTCTCGAGTCTTGATGCCCTAGTAACTGAACTCTGGTGTTTCAGACTTTTCGGTTGTCCCTTGTTGAGTCTAATGTCTCAAATATATGAACTTTTTGAGAAGACAGAAGATATTCATTTTGTCTATAGTTCACAAGGCAATCAAATGTTTCAAACATAGCGGAAATTATATATTTTTCTATCTTTACTAGTATAAAGGAGGAATTAGCGGTGACGTTGGTATGTCATCTTCCTCCCATCTCTGTTTCCGCATCACTAAAAAACCTTCAATAAAAAATTAACCACCTCCCTAATAAATAAATTCTATCTCCATAAAAAATCCCTAATAAAAACATAAAAACTATGTCACAATAAAGATCAATTGGGCATGACAGCAAAGCTGAGGGCATGACATAAGCGGAGCACCTCGATAGAGGCACAGCGTCAGTTTAGTCGGAGCACGCCAAAAACGAAGGCGGAGTTGACGATGTGAAGTAGGCTGATTTCGATAATGTCTAATCGATAGGCGTAAGTAATACTATATTTTAGTAAAATATGGATATTCAGCCAATAACCAACTAAAACATTCTTGCGCGGCAAATCAGCTCTTTCCTTAAGGCTTTTATTTAAAACTAAATCGCGGTCCAGTCGTCCTCGAATCTAAGCAAGCCTAATAGGCAATGACGCATGCATGAAATGATTGGGGGACTCACCAATCAGCATGATGTTGATGCGTGGATCTGTCCTAGGGTCGGTGTGTTCGCAACCGGGGACGGCTTATTCTGACTTCTAATTCTCCGTGATGCAGCGACTGACGGCCCCGGGGCATTGAAGTCCAACTTAGGGTGTAACTCGGTTAGGCTAAAATAAACTAACTTATAGTTAAAATTATATTATAACTGGTTAAAATTTTACTATAGTTAATGATAGCTTATTTGACGTAAATAAATTTAAAAAATAAAAAATAAGTTAGCCCATCACGAACAATACAAACGAAGAACCAGCAAAAAAGCTAAAAAAAAAGCAAAAAGCCCGAAAAAGATGAAATTTAGGAATAGTAAAAAATAAACCAGAAATCAGAAGCCTAAGCAAAGATGAGCGGGGTCTAGGGGCCGTTTCAAATCGCTTCGATTTTTGTCTTTTGATTTTTAAAAGCTAAAACGCATTTAGAATACATCAATTTTATTTTGTTCTCCTTATTCTTTTACACTGTCCGTAAAGATATAACGATATTTTTATTATTTTTTAATTGAATGGCTTAGAAAAAGGTAACAGCCTGAGAGACCATGTGGAGGTCATCCCGTGTGTATGATGAGTAATTAACATCGGTTTAAGTAAGTCGAGTTTGGTTTGGGTGGTTCGGACCTTGACGTTGCGTGGTGCAATCGGGCTCGGTCGGACTTGGTCAAACTTGATCGTATGGGCTTAGGATGCATATTCCTTGATTCGACAGGTTTGGACTTCATCATGGGTAAGTATGATGCATTTACGCTTACATGTATCGAGCGGTGCTATTTGATATGTTTCTTGTCTGTGTTGGCTGCAGGACATCGAGGTGGAGTCGTGGCGAGACACGGTGGACCGGACTAGGCGCAGGTGGCGCTGAGGGCAGAACGGTCGGGAGGTGTCGAAGACGGCGAGGGCTCGAGGTGGCTGCGAGGCTTGCAAGGCAAGACAGGAGGAAGCTTCCTGGAAGGTGTGCGAGGGGCGTTTCGGTGAATACGCAAAGCTGCACTAAAGGAAGTGGATTGTGGCTAAAGCGCCATGAGTTGATGGAGGCTTAATGGGTAAAGCGTGGTGTGAACCCATTATGGAGGCTATAAATAGAGAGGTGCTCTCTAGTGCTGAAATCGAGAGTGTGTGTGTGAAAGTTGTATTTGTTTCTCTCCATGTGTTGTGTTGAGGAGATAGTATGAGTTCTTGATTTTCAAGCATGTATGGGGACTTAGTTAGTGTGAGATTGAGAGAGAGAGAGAGCTTGAGCGAGATGTAAAACTCCATATTTCAATCATTCATCTCTCTTTGTCTCTATCTATGAAATCTTTTGTTTGAGCAGTTTTTGCCATCTGTTTCTTGTGCTTCATTTCATGATCTTCTTTGTTATTGTGTTTGGCAGCAAGGTCTAGTTTGTTTTGTTATTTCGGTTGAAGATGGGCTGTCGGCAGTACATTTGTTAATCTCCTCACGGCAGCTCTTGACAAGTATTGTTTCTTGCTCTACCATTTATTGTTTTGTGCTGCAATCCCTCTCCCTTTTCAGTTCAGCTAGCATGCAGTTTTTATTTGGCAGTGAAGGAATCATTTGGGTGCAATAAACTATATTTTGGGACTCTCGGCAACTACTTCTTTCAACTACAGTGTGGTTTCCATGTTCTCTAGCCAAAAAGCACTTCTTTGCAATTTACTGCAGGCAGCGTGCATATTACTTTTGCTATTTGGTCTCATTGCTTTTTTGCTTTCGGTCAAGCTGCAGCTCATTAGTACTTTATTTCTTGGGCAGCAGTAAAAGAATTTTGGTTCTATGCTTCTTGCGGCAAGAAATTTGCAAGCTTGCTTTTCATTTACTTGGTACATGGTCTCATCCGAATGCTCCTTCTCTTGATGCCAAAGCAGCATTTCTTCTCAAAGTTTCGGCCTGCATACTCCCTGTCGTGACAGCAGTTTTTGCTACCGTGGTAGCTGATTTATTCGCCGTGGCAGCGTTGCTTGTTGATTCTCTGCCATGACAACTCTTGTTGCTGTTTTCTTTGCCGTGGTAGCGATTCTCTGCTATTTTCGTGCCGTGACTTCCGCTCAATTCCTTTGATTTCTGTTGATTTTCTGTGAGCTCGGTTTTCTCTTCTTCATAGCTTTTTATAGCTATCGGAGAGTAAAGTTTTTTTTCGGGGATTCTTTTGGGGGTGATTTTAAAATGCACCATTCACCCCTCCTCTGTTGCCGTTTTGGAGGCGGTTAGCTCTCATCTATAGATCTTAACCGGTCTGTGAGCCATGGCGACAGACAAGTACTCGATTAAGCCCCCGATCTTCGATGGGATCGACTATCCCTTCTGGAAGAGTCGGATGGAGACCTACATCCAGGCCCAGGGCTACGCCATCTGGCGTAAGGTCAAAGTATGTTATGTTGTTCCTGCAGATGAGAACATCAACGTTGGAAACATGCTTGATGTTGAGGCGAATGCGAAGGCAAGTAACATCATAATCCAGGGGTTGAGCCGCAGCGAGTTCGATCGCATCTCTCATTTGACGTCGGCCTACGACATCTGGGTGACCCTCGACGCATACCATGAGGGCACCACCCAGATCAAGACTGTCCGACAGGACCAATTCAAGTAAGATTACAACAAGTTTGAAATGCTCGCTGGTGAGTCCCTAGATGAGTGCTTTGCGTGCTTCCACACGATCTTGAGCAACCTCCGAGCGGTCGGTCTCACATACCCCGACTCGGATAATGCTCGTCAGATGCTCGCGGCTCTCGATTTGCGGGTTTGGGAAATGAAGGTGACTACCATCAAGGACACCACGGACATCTCGACTTTGACTCTTGATGCGCTGCACTCGCACCTCAAGACTCACGAGATTGACATTGTCTCTCGCAAGTCGAAGTCACAGTCGATGGCCCTAGTCACCGATCCCAGTTCGGCTTCTGGTCCTTCTTCTGATTCACTGTGTGGTTTCTCCCTTGCTGCTCTCTGTGACGTAACTGATGATCAGTTAGAGCAGCTCGAGGATGAGCAGCTGGTCCTCCTAGCTTGGAAGTTTTCCCATGCTTACAAAAGGAGGAGGGACAGAAAGAGGGGAGGACCTGTGATTTTCTTCGAGTGTCGTGGCCCCAACCACATTCGGGCAAACTGCCCCAAGCTGGAGAAGGGCAAGAACGACTACGGCGGTTCGAGCAAGATCGACTACACCGACAAGAACCGCAACAAGAAGCCGCCAGCTCCTGCCAAGGCAAGAAGAAGTTCTGCAACCTTGGCAAAGCCAAGAAGCTGTTCCACCGCGTTCTCACCGCGTTCGACAACCTCGACCTCAGCGAGGTGGAGGGATGGAGCGACGACAACGGGACGGGTGACCAAGAACCCAAGGGCGGCGATGACTTCTCCGGCATGTGCTTCATGGCCCTCGAGGGCGAACTGAGCGACAGCAAGCTGTACTCCGACTCGGACGAGGTATGCCCCACCTATGACCAGCTCAATCATGTTTTTCTTAAGCTAGGTGGATTTCATGCTAGAGCTAGGGCTAGGTGTACTGAGTTAGAGAAGGAAGTAGATAGATTGTCACTAGAGATTATTGCTCTTACATCTGCTCACTTTAGTGATGATTGTGATACATGCTGTGCCTTGCTTGGTGACATGGAGAAATTAAGGACCTCTCATGCTAGTCTGTCTTCTGAGCTTGACATGATTAAGGTGGAGAATGTTAGTCTGCTTGCTGAGTTAGATATGAGTAGGATAGCTGTTGCTTCACCTACTATTGTTGAGACTACTTCCTGCACCTCATGTGAGGATAAGTACAATGCTTTTAGAGGTCTTTATACCATGCTGCTCGATCTGCCCGAGACTTGTGAAAACTGCAATAATTTGAAGACGAACCTAAAACGGGCAGATCATAAAATTGCTGAGTTGCATGCTTCTTTACTTGAGCCTGTTGTTTCTTGCACCAACTGTCCAAAATTGATGCTTGAGCTTGAGTCCGTTTCTAAGAAATTTCAAGAAATGGTTGATCGTGACAACAAACTAGCTCAGTTCGCGACTAAGGATCCTGTTAGCTCACCACGCATTAGTTGTGATAAACTAAAACTTGAACTCATTGCTTTGAATGAACAATGTGTGAAGCTAACTAAGGATTTACTAGAGAAGTCATCAACTCATTGTGATGTGATTGCTGAGGTGGGGAAGGAGAATCCCAAGGGTAAGGTTGAGACGCTTAGCGACGTGAACCAACCGGCTAGTAGTAGGACTGTCCCCTCAGAGTCGGCTGTGCGTGCACAAGCTATTCTTTCCTCTACTGTTGGTTCTTCATCTGCTCCCTTACCTTCTGCTACTCCTTCTTCCCCCTGCTCTTTTTGTACCTCTCTCTTTCGGGAGTGTCAGTACCTTATGAACACACTCGAGAGATTGTAGGAGGCAAGAAGAAGCTTAATCTTATTCTAGACCAATCCAAGATTTGCAGAATTAATCAGAGTCTAGGATATGATTTCTATGAGAACATGAGGAAGCATCCACCTGCCGTGCTCAGACCCATAGCACCAGGTGTGATCGAGACTGAGCTAGGACCGAGAAAGTCCAATTTAAGTCTGCGGGCTTTGTCCAAGGGATTTCTGACAGCAAGGTGATTCCACCTGCAGCTTCGGCCTCTCAGAAGGCGAAGCCTTACCGTGTTACTTCTACCTCTCAGAAGATGAAGTACAACTGCACCTTCTGTCAGAAGGATGGACATCTAATCGATCGATGCTTCAGGCGCACCAAGATTGCGCGTAGAGACCGTGTTGAGTCTCTTAGGCGTATTCAGGGTCAGCCCCAGATCCTGAGTGCACCTAAGACCAACATGAGGTCTAGACTTGCTTCTGTTGATGGGTTTGGGCAGCATCGAGGACTTGGCTTTTCCGAGTTTTCTTGTTTTCGTCCTCGATATGCTCCTGGTCGTGACTTCCGCCGCTCTGAGGATAGATCTTGTTTTCCCCGTCGAGATAGCTACCCGTGGCGTGACCAGCGTGTTGTCGGTGCTCCGACTCGCTCGCCCGTAGCAGTTGGACCCAGCAACAGCTTCAGATCTACACAGAGACCATCTGCTTCTTTGAGTGGCAGAGAGCGTAAGGTAGATAGAGGTCAGTCGTGTTTGACTACTTCATCTGCTCGACGTGTTACTCAGTATTGGGTGCCAAAATCACTCTTGATTTACCCCAGTACTGAGACTTTACTCTCTGTTTGACTCAGGTTCGCCGGGCAGGGAAGGGAAAGGTTTGGCTTGTAGACTCCGGTTGTTCTCGTCATATGACCGGAGACTCTCGTTGGTTTTCTTCCCTTGCCCGTGCTCCAGGTGATGAGACGATCACCTTCGGAGATGCTTCATCTGGGTGCGTCATCGCCAAAGGTACAGTGCGCATTAATGATTCTTTCATCCTGAAAGCTGTTGCTTTGGTTAGTAAGCTGCAGTATAATTTGCTTTCTGTTCTCAGCTTACCGATGACGGTTTCGAGGTGAGCTTTAAGAAAAATGCTTGCAAAATTCTTGATTCTTCGGGTAGTCTGGTTTGCGGGATTTCTCGTTATGGGAGGATCTTTCGTGCTGATTTTTTTGAGTTTTCTGGTGATCCTCTCCGGTGTTTAGTTGCTTCTGAGTCCTGTGACTTGACTTTCTGGCATAGGAGACTTGGTCATATCGGATTTGACCATTTGACCCGAGTTAGTGGCCACGATCTCATTCGTGGTCTGCCGAAACTCAAGATGGTCAAAGATCTTGTTTGCGCTCCATGCCGGCACGGCAAGATGGTTGCCGCTTCTCACCCTCTGGTTACAGTTACTATGACCGATGCACCAGGACAGCTGCTCCACATGAACACTGTTGGACCAGCTTGAGTGCAGTCAGCAGGAGGGAAGTGGTATGTTCTTGTCGTGGTCGATGACTATTCGAGGTTCTCTTGGGTGTTTTTCTTAGCCTCGAAGGATGAAACGTTTACACATTTTCGAGGTCTTTTCAGTAGGCTTTCTGTTGAGTTCCTAGGTGCCTTACGAGCGATCCGCAGTGACAATGGCACGGAGTTCAAGAATTCCTACTTTGAGAGGTTCTGCGATGAGACAGGTGTAGAGTATCAGTTCTCCTCTCCGCACGTCCCACAGCAAAATGGCGTCGTGGAGAGAAAGAACCGTACCTTGGTCGAGATGGCCAGGACGATGCTCGATGAGTACTCTACACCGCGGAAGTTTTGGGCTGAGGCTATAGCCACCGCGTGCCATGTCTCAAATCGAGTTTTTCTGAGGGCACACTTGCACCGCACTTCTTATGAGTTGAGATATGGGCGAAAGCCCAGTGTATCTCATTTTCGTGTGTTTGGTTGCAAGTGCTTTATCTTGAAGTCCGGGAATCTAGATAAGTTCGAGTCACGCTCTTGTGATGGGATCTTTCTAGGCTACTCGACTTCTTCGCGGGCTTATAGGGTCTGGAACTGTGAGTCTAGTAAAATGGTAGAGACCTATGAGGTGTCCTTCGATGAAGCCAGTCCGGGGACTAGGCCCGATATCTCAGGTTCTTTAGAGCAGTCCGAGCCCATCTTCGTGGATGACGAGGACGATGGAGATGAGGGTTGTCTACCTGATCCAGTCCCTCATCCACCCCTCGAGGTGCCTTCTTCCACCGCACCTCGAGGCGATCAGCCCATGCCTTCTGCTTCTTCTGGAGCTAGTGGCTCTGTTCCTACCTCGTCAGCTCACGAGGTAGAGGCCACTTCTTCATCTCATCCTGGACCTCCTAGACACATTCAAAAAGACCATCCTTCTGAGCAGATTATTGGAGACCTGTTTGAGCGAGTCACTTATTCAAAATCTGGCATGTCTCAATTCTGTCTCCATTCTACCTTTGTTGCCTCCTTTGAGCCCAAGGACGTTTGTCATGCTCTATCTGACGAGTCTTGGGTCAATGCCATGCATGAGGAGCTAGAAAATTTCGAGAGGAACAAGGTATGGTCACTTGTTGAGCCCCCACGAGGTCACAATGTTATTGGGACTAAGTGGGTGTTCAAGAACAAGCAGAGTGAGGATGGTGTGGTTATTCGAAACAAGGCTAGACTGGTAGCTCAGGGTTTCTCCCAGGTTGAGGGTCTGGATTTCGAGGAGACCTTTGCCCCTGTAGCTAGACTTGAGGCCATTAGAATCCTGCTTGCCTTTGCAGCTTCTAAGGGTTTCAAGTTTTACCAGATGGATGTCAAGAGTGCCTTCCTAAATGGCTTAATTGAGGAAGAAGTCTATGTGAGACAGCCTCCAGGTTTCGAAAACCCCAAATACCCAAGCCTTGTCTTCAAACTTTCCAAAGTGTTATATGGACTTAAGCAGGCCCCTAGAGCTTGGTATGAGAGGCTTAAGTCCTATTTATTGAGTCATGGTTTTGAGATGGGTAAAGTAGACAAGACCTTGTTCATCCGCCGGCATGGCACTGATCTGTTGCTCGTCCAGATTTATGTGGATGACATCATCTTTGGCGGCTCCTCGCATGAACTCGTTTCCCAGTTTTCCGATGTCATGAGCTTGGAGTTTGAGATGAGCATGATGGGCGAGTTGAGCTTCTTCCTTGGCTTCCAAATCAAGCAGACTCGAGAAGGTACTTTCTTGCATCAGGGCAAGTACACTCGAGACCTCCTGAAGTGCTTCGATATGAGTGATGGTAAGCCGGTGTCCACTCCGATGGCTACATCAGTTTCACTTGACCCAGATGAGGACGGCGAGCCAGTTGATCAGAAGGAGTATAGGAGTATGATCGGCTCCCTCTTGTGCCTCACTGCCTCGAGACCGGACATACACTTCTCCGTGTGTCTTTGTGCTCGGTTTTAGTCTTCTCCTCGCGTATCTCACCGCCAGGCGGTGAAGCGCATTCTTCGGTACCTTCGAGCTACCATTGACTATGGTATCTGGTACTCTTCCTCTTCCTGTATTTCCTTGAGAGCCTTCTCGGATGCAGACTTTGCTGGCTGTAGGATAGATAGGAAGAGCACTTCTGGCACTTGCCAATTCATTGGCACTTCTCTCGTTTCTTGGTCTTCGAGGAAGCAGTCCGGTGTTGCACAGTCCACCGCAGAGGCCGAGTACGTTGCTGCAGCCAGTTGCTGTAGCCAAGTGCTTTGGATGGCTTCGACCCTGCGGGACTTTGGGTTAGTCATAGATAGTGTTCCACTCTTTTGTGATAACACTTCTGCGATTAACATTGCTAAGAACCCAGTGCAGCACTCTCGGACCAAGCATATTGATATTCGCTTTCACTTCCTTAGGGACCATGTGGAGAAGGGTGATATAGTGCTCCAGTTTGTGGAGAGTGACCACCAGTTGGCTGATATCTTTACCAAGCCATTGGATAGCTCTAGGTTTTCAGCTCTGCGGGGAGAGCTTGGGGTGGTTTGTCCGTATGGACTGTTGTGAGGGGGAGCTTTGTGCTTTACTGCTTTACTATATTGATTATGCTCTTACTCCTTTCTGATTGCATTGCATACAGGTGCATTGGGTTTAGTCCTTCTAGCATAGGTTAGAGTGGTCTTCTTGTTTAGTCGTTTAGACTTCTTGCTCTTATCTTGTGATTCTAGGATGCTGCTTATTAGCTGTTTCTCTTTTCACTAGGTTGAGCTCACTCACTGCTTTTAGGTTCTAGCGAGGGTCGGGCCACCCTCGGGTAGACAGGGTACGTGTTTGCTCCTTAATTTGTTAGATGACTAGTTGATAGTCCTAGAGTCATATGGGGTAGATGAGAGTCAGTCTGAGCTATAGTATCCTCTATATCTTATCTATGCTTTAAGGACTACCTGTTTGCGATTTTCCTGCCAGCTTCTCGTTTTATTGCTTTGGTTCAGGGGGAGTTCATTTGGGAGCTTCTGTAGCTTAATATTGCCATAACTCAACTTGAACTAAAAGTTGCATCACATGTTGAGGGGGAGCTGGATTTTCTTGCATTTCATAATTCTGCATTGTAATATAACTACATGGAATCCTCTGTGATTCCACTGCACTATTCAATGGATCAGTAGATAGTGCTCACAGTTACATTGCCATATATCAAAACATACTATGCGGAAACGTAGATAATATAGTAACAACTTACTCATGGGCCGATCAGGCTGAAAACAATAAAATGCAGCAGCGGAACTTCACTCAAGTGGGACCCTCACGACTTGCCCACAGGCAGCCAACTGGGGTTCGCGACCTAGTTCTTGGCCTCTTCATCTTCTAGCTCTTCTGATCTCCTTAAGACAACGTAGGGCTTGTTCTTCTCTTTCTGATTGACTGAATGATGGTAATTGAGCAATAGTGAGTACAATGGTACTCAGCAAGCCACCATACAAAATGCAAATAATAATAGTTGCAAGGCTGTCAAGTGAGGCTTGAGGTTGATTTATTTGCTAAAAGCGACATTTGCAATAATCATAATTAAAATTCCTATGACTTAGCATTTTACCAACATGCCTTATAGAGTTTGAAATTGTGTAACAATTATAGTGGTGTAGGTTCCATCCACCTAAGCTAAATTTTTGAATAGCAGGTTACTTCCACCTTAATGTTAACCCTGGAGTACATCCCTCCAGGAGAATTACCAAAGCCAGGTTACATCCGCCTGACAGTTTTCTTTCCACCCTCAAAAGTTTTGAAATAGAACTAACTCGAGGAAGATTTCCATGTCTGCCCTTGACCGTGGGCACGACTATTCGAATAGTTCGTACTCTGCAGAGTTGGTACCTCTTTACCCACAAGAGACAATTAGCTCGATGGGCCCACATGATTCCTTTGTCATGTAGATCGAGAGATCGTCACGAGGCCTTTACAATACCTCGCCCTATCGTCATCTCACCCATATGGGCTTATCCCTCATGATGAAGGTCCCATAAGTTGTGCGGGAAGATCCACCACAACGTCTAGCGCAGTTGGACTCCACTCTCCACAACGTCTAGCGCAGCTGGTGATCATCACCTTTACTCGGTGTCCCATTCAAGCCGGATGTTTGTTCCTCTGCACAATCCCTCCTTTCCCCTACCTGTGAGATGATTTCAAGGGTCTAGTAAATTAGTCAGCCAAGCCTACATTTTGCCAGCTTGTGGTTGCACTGTTGTACACGGAGGGATCATCACATGATTAAGTCCTTAATTTGTCCAGGCGGTTCATTCCACATCCCCTGTGTTACATCCACACCTTGTGTTACATCCACATCCACCACTCTTACCATCCGCCCAGACTGGTATAGCAGGTTTTAGGGTTTTGAGAAGCATAGCTTAAGTTATCACAATTAATCAGCCACGTACATCCCGTGAGTGTCCCAAAACAAATTTTCATATTTAAAGATTGATGATCAAGGCCACTAGTGCCCTGGACTTGATAAGACTAGCACGGCATTAATACGACTTATAGCTAGTAAAGTTATTATTAACATCTAGGGTGACAATGGTCATGTGATTCAAGTATCAAGGAATGACATAATAAATTTAATATAACATCAAGTGGGCATGTAGCTACCTTAAGCTCTGACATATTTTTGCATAACAAAGTAGGCATGCAAGTTGATAGTTTAAAAGAACATAGTTTTGCGTAAAATGTAGGATCAATATGATCAAAGTGATGACTTGCCTTGCTTGGTTTACCAGGGCCATGATCCAAACTCAAAGTCTTCTCAATCAGTGACCTTGGAATTACTGGTCCTCGCTTTTACCCAGTCTTGCTGTTCGAATCCGTCGCCTCGTCGAGTCTTCAAATTCTAATACGCAGCAAAGAAAAGAGAGACCAAATAAAACCAAATACTATAAATGCCCAATTGAATTTAAATTAAACCTTTGTTACGATTTGAGAATAGAAGGATGATTCGGATTGGTGCGCTGTAAACACAGCGGTAGCTGGATTTGTGCAAGAGAACGAGTTGTCTGAATAGCTTTAACGTGAGGGAAAATTTTAGGGTAACGAGGGATCAAAAGTTAGGAAGTATCTTATCAGAGATAGTAATGAGGGACATAACTTTGTGATTTTAGAAGGCAGAGATTTTACATGAGATGAGTATGATTTTAAATACTCAATGTAACTTTGATAATTTATGTGGCAATATTTATCCAAGATTGCAACCGCCAATTTAATGGAGCAATATTTTTAATAACTTAATTAAAGTATGGAGTTAATCATTTAACCAACTCTTATTATGGACAAGGTTAGTTGTTTTACTGATTAACCAACCTATTTTTCATGGTCGGACTTTTATTGAGTGAGTGAGTTAACATGGTTTACCTTGATGAAGCTATTTCTTTTAGTATTAATTGTTTTCAACTATTTCATTTGAATTGTGAGATAACGAGTGGAGGCTTGGATGTGAGGCGAAGACTATTTTAAGTACTAAAGAGAGAGATGACCTGATTCTCGAGCGATTTATGGTTAATATTTTATGTGACAATGCCTTGCTAAATTGATTTACTTAGCTTGCATAAATAATTTAGATCGATGGATGAAGGATAGCGCTTAGACCACTTGAGTTTTCGATAGGAGGTGATATTAATATTTGATTTGCTTGAACGTCAGATTTGAAAGTATTGAAATTATCTTTATCAAGCTTCAGATACGCAACTTTAATTATTTAGGATCATCTTTTATTATCCTTAGTTCATAAAAGATGGTCTTCCAATTAGTTTCATATTTGTGATTTCTAACTCTAATATCTATGGAAGCCATGTCAATTACTTGCCATAAGAAGATAGACCATGCATAACTGGTTTTAATTGTACATGAGTATTAACATATTAATCTCAATTGGAACATAGTTAACTCATGTTAAGTTTGTAATCTAATTGCACAAATCTTTTCATTATGAATTCAAGAGTACTTACTTATTCTTATCCTTATACACAATGTGTCTTTACATGCAATTAACCAAACTTAGGTTTTTAATTTCATTTCATACCCTTCTTAGTTGAATCCCACAATTAAATTTCAGTCTCATTTCCATTTACAATTTACATTTTAAGAAGTCTACTACAACTGAGTTGAGGGAATGCAAGTGTCTCAAATTTATCAGGTGCTACACTTTAGTGGGTCCACATGTCATACAAAAAGGAGACACAGAAGGGGTCGGTTTGGCAAGGAACTACGCCTGGCTGAGGCAGACCGAAGCAGAGGACGGCAAGGTGCCGGGCTGGGCGGCGACGACGCCGGCGGGGAGCGGTCGGGAAGACGGCTGCGACCGGTAAAACGGGACCCCGTGGGGAAGAGGATGGCCCTAGGGGTGGCGGCTCCGGCCAGGGGCACTACGGCGAGCCGGCGGCGATGGAAAGCGGGCGGCGGCGGCCGAAGGGGGAAGGGGGAGGAGTAGGGGAGGCATGAGCATTAGTGGGCCAAGGGGAGCTTACTGGAAGTGTTGGTAGGGCCGGAGAGGAGCCGTGGTGTGCCGGCGACGAGAACCGACGGTGGCGCGGGTAGGGGCACGGTGCCAGAGAGCTGCGGTGAGGGAGGAGGTCCGGCAACCATTGGGGAAGCTCCAGGGCCGCGTGGTGGTGCTCCACGCACAAGGAATTGAGGTGCCTTGCGCCGAGTTGCAAACGGCGGCGAGAATGGCGGCTTTGGCCGGCGGCGAGGAGGAATGGCCGCGCGGCGAGCCGGGGGCGCCAGAGTCCGATTCTTCGGGGCAGGAGTGTCGGGACCCCGGATTTCCGAACCCGGACCCTCTGTGTATTACTGCACTAGTCCCAGATCAAAGCTAGTGCACACAGTTAAACAGAATGGAAAACATCACCAACAGCGATTTATTACAATAATTGAGAGTACCGACCGAAAGGTCTCCTTATTACAATAGAGGTTTAAGACCTCGCACACACGAAACACAGCGGAAGCAAAAGATAACTCGATGACGACCCATCAATACGCCACAGGCAATTGACTGGGAAGCGCGACCTAGTTCTCCAGGAAGAATCCATCGCAGCCACACGCGAAGCAGTAGTCGTAGTCACCTTCTTGAGCTTCAACTTCCTCTGAGATTTGTTTTTGAGTGTAGCATGTGAGTACATAAAGTACTCCGCAAGTCTTGGGAAAAATGCATAGATGCAAGGCTTGACAAAGGAAGGCTATATGGCTCTTTTAG